>CM059582.1:108550000-109761250 GCA_030407085.1 Trichopria drosophilae
TTAATCTTCAGGCAGTTCCGCCAATTTCTTTTGATTTACATCTTCCATATTTTTATCACATTCAAGGTACGAATGACCACGTACAGGATACGTAATTTTCACAGAATCTAATCGCCCAGTATAATGAACGAAATAGTGAATTATTCGGATTATTGTCCAATTTTTATTTTGTCCCCGACAAGAGTCAGAAAATATATTTAAATGTTTTACTTTAGAATCAAGCTGAACCATTATAAAATAACAAAGAAATGGTGCAATTTCATCAGCACCCTTACAAGCTATAGTTTCATCGTATGTGTAGAAATATGGTTGATTATTAGATAAGACATGGATGCATATACATATTTAGTTGACGTTCATAATATGCATCGTTCGTTGTAATATTTGCTAAATGTAATTTTTTTTGATAGTCCATAGCGTTGATTCGTGAAAACTTGAATGTTTACTATTCTTGCGTGAGGATGTTTTACGCTCATAGAATACACTAGCTTCTTTGATAAAACACTTTTTCTTATCAGTTTGTCATTTGAAATATTTTGTAAGTTATCTATTAAACGAATTTGAGCGTCAAATCGATCACATGTACTGAAAGTATCTAATCTCATAATTCCAAAACTAATATTAAAGTTCTCATTGAAAATTGTTCAATATTTTTCATATTATACTTTGTCTTCTGGATAATAATCATTATATATATCATACATGTTACGCACATTTAATTCCTCTGGTAAATAAATTGGTTTAAAATGTTTTAAGCCATAATAACTTTTATGACCTATAAAAGAACCTATATATGCATGTACACAAGGAATCGTTTCTTCGCTTATAGTGTGTTTCCTGTTGTTATGCTGACCATATCTCTATCCTTAGGTTCGATGTCATCTTTGTGATATTTTTTAATTATTTACAATTTTTTTCTGTGTGATTCAATGCAAAGAAGTAAATGCTTTCTGGCATATAGGCATATCTACGCTTCTATTACAATTTTGCTCGTGAACTGGATATGAAAATTCATGACGATTCTGCTCCTCAGCATCAATATTTCTTCATCTTCGTTGGCAAATTTTAAACATAGTTATTAGGCTATATATGTAGGCTAGGTTGGGCCACAAAAAATCGAAGTAGCGAATTTGATTTGGGACCCTCAGAATTCTTCTATATTGAAAATAAAAAAACACATATTTTTTTGTTTTACGATTCCTCGATGTTTAATGGTGCCGCGGGGCCTATGAAGTTTCCCATGTATTTTATATGGGAAATAATTGTTTTCTCAAAAATTTGATGTACAATTTCTAAAAATTAATATTTTTTCATGAGCAAAAGATATTTTTCTTCAGAAATGATGAAATAATGAAATCATAGTGATAGTTTGTATAAAAAACTTTTTTAAACGACCGCACAGTAAGCCCAAAAATAGAAAAAAGTGAAAATTTTCTTGTAATAATGTATATCTCTATAGTATCTTAGTTTCATGTCTTGAAATCTATTACTCAGAATATTTGAGAGTCGCTGACATGAGATCGGAATTTCAAAATTCAAAACGGCGGATATATTATGGTGGACATTACTTTTAAAATTTAAATGGAGAGACAAACATAGTCAGCAAAAAGGAAGAAAAACGGATGAAATATCAGGAACTCATCTTCGAGATTCGCAGGCTGTATCGAGGATTAAAAATTAAGCTCGTCGTGCTAATAATTGGAGTGCTGGGATGAATAAGACCAACTTTCCCCGAAAACATCAAAAGTTTTCCGGCCTGCCAACAACATGCAAATTCCATCGCAGGCCGAATGCAGAAAGCAGTGCAGCCGGGATCTTTCCGTCTGCTGAGATCGAATAAGATCCTGCAACCACTAACCCGATGGTTGAGGGAGTGGTTGCAGTTACGTTCGACATGGCCCGGCGCAGTGTACAGCGGAAGGGATGGATATCGGCGCCACTTTTCTGTAGCAGACTACACAAGAGGATTATGGATGGCCAAGGGAGATTAGGGTTTTAGTCGGTTAACCTTGCTCTGAACACCACGGGCAAGGGAGTCCGACACACGGAGGGTTAACCAACATCTTCAACGCCCTATGGTGCCTAACGCATTTCCCCCTCTGTCAAAAAAATAAAATAATAATATCAACAACAACAATATTAATAATTATTAGAAATTGTTAAAATGATAGTAAATGATAGTTAACCTTCATTAGAAAATTTTGTTACACTTATAGTATAAGTTAAGAAACTTAAAAACTATGAAACCGTGGATTTTTCTACAATTTATAGTATATATTTGTTCAAAAAAGTTTTTTTGATATAAACGATCATTATGATTTCATCATTTCATTATTTCTGAAAGAAAATTTCTTTTTCTCATGAAAAAATATTGATTTTTAAAAATTTTACATCAAATTATTGAGAAAACGATTATTTCCCATATAAAATACAAGGAAAACTTCATGGGCTCGGCGGCACCATTATAGTCACGCCTGACAAATTTAAACTAAATTAAAAATAAACATAAGCCCAACGCTGTGACCAAATAATACACTGTTGTACTTGCGTTAAATGTATACAAACATAAAAAATATCATTATTTCATCATCATTATATCATCATAAAAAATATGATTATTTTTATTGTACAGTTTACATATTCAGCAGAGATCTGTAGTCTACTCTGTAAAACCGAACTATGTCCGGAAATTGAAAGGATATTCTCTTTAATCCTTTTAAAACGGGTGATTTGAAAGACTAAAAAATTACGCCAGGCAAGTCAAAACGGAAGAAATAAATTACGAGGCTAAAATATAAAATTGAACATACGTGTTTCAAACATCCTCACACTTGAATAAAAACATACAAATATTGCAAAAAACATACAAATAATAATACCACACTTTTTTAGGGTTAGATAGTAGGCACGTTGAACACACTTTTTTTCTTTCTTGTACTTCTCTGTAACTATAAATCTTAAAGAATGAGGGGCCTGGAATTATTGGGTCGTTCCTGACTGCAGCTCTTCGTTTCGGTTGCAAACAATTTTCCTCCACTTGTCCAAGTCGACGATGGAATAGGTTAGCGCGTTCCCCGTGCGTCCTGGATTCTGCTGTTCGCCAGGTACTAAAAGCTGGCCGAGCATCTATGACCAAACCGACCCAAACTAAAGCAAACATTTGTTGCTCAATTGTTGCTCAAAAGTTGCCCTAATCCCGTATTTGTTGCTCCCATATTTAAAAAAAAAAGCAGGTTTGGCCAGCTTGAATAAAAGCTCGCCAAACACAGCTTAAAACATGAAAAAAACCTATCCTATAGAAAAAACAAGTACACAGCTAATTATTGCTCATTTGTTGCTAAAAGATTACTCAAAGAATATAGGGTTTCGTCAAATGGGTTCCCATATTTAAAAAAAATAAGTAGGTTTAGGTAGGGGGGACTACTGAATGACTTGTTCAGAAGCTGTCAACTATTATCCAGCAATTGTTGCTCGATTCCTACTCTTTTTAGGGATATAAATAAATAATTCTGTCAAGATCCCGTCCGGTTTGGCTGGTTAAATAAAAAGTTATGCGATTTTGAATAATATAAAATTTGTAAAATCAGCTCTCTATACAAAGTGGATTAATGGCTCCATTAGAAGGTGGCAACTATTATCAAGGAATTGTTGCTCGATTCTTGCTCTTTATAGAGACATAAATAAATAATTCTGTCAAGGTCCCGTCCGGTTTGGCTGGTTAAATAGAAAGTTATGCGACTTTGAATAATATAAAATTCGTAAAATCAGCTCTCTATACTAAATGGCATAATGGCTCCATTATAAGGTGGCAACTATTATCCAGCAATTGTTGCTCTATTCGTACTCTTTTTAAGGATATAAATAAATAATTCTGTCAAGGTCCCGTGCGGTTTGGCTGGTTAAATAAAAAGTTATGCGATTTTGAATAATATAAAATTCGTAAAATCAGCTCTCTATACTAAGTGGTTTAATGGCTCCATTAGAAGGTGGCAACTATTATCCAGCAATTGTTGCTCGATTCCTACTCTTTTTAGAGACATAAATAAATAATTCTGTCAAGGTCCCGTGCGGTTTGGCTGGTTAAATAAAAAGTTATACGATTTTGAATAATATAAAATTCGTAAAATCAGCTCTCTATACTAAGTGGATTAATGGCTCCATTAGAAGGTGGCAACTATTATCCAGAAATTGTTGCTCTATTCGTACTCTTTTTAGGGATATAAATAAATAATTCTGTCAAGGTCCCGTCCGGTTTGGCTGGTTAAATAAAAAGTTATGCGATTTTGAATAATATGAAATTCGTAAAATCAGCTCTCTATGCTAAGTAGATTAATGGTTCCATTGGAAGGTGGCAACTATTACCAGCAATTGTTGCTCGATTTCTACTCTTTTTAGGGATATAAATAAATAATTCTGTCAAGGTCCCGTGCGGTTTGGCTGGTTAAATGAAAAGTTATGCGATTTTGAATAATATAAAATTCGTAAAATCAGCTCTCTATACTAAGTGGATTAATGGCTCCATTAGAAGGTGGCAACTATTATCCAGCAATTGTTGCTCGATTCCTACTCTTTTTAGAGACATAAATAAATAATTCTGTCAAGGTCCCGTGCGGTTTGGCTGGTTAAATAAAAAGTTATGCGATTTTGAATAATATAAAATTCGTAAAATCAGCTCTCTATACTAAGTGGATTAATGGCTCCATTAGAAGGTGGCAACTATTATCGAGGAATTGTTGCTCGATTCTTGCTCTTTTTAGAGACATAAATAAATAATTCTGTCAAGGTCCCGTGCGGTTTGGCTGGTTAAATAAAAAGTTATGCGATTTTGAATAATATAAAATTCGTAAAATCAGCTCTCTATACTAAGTGGATTAATGGCTCCATTAGAAGGTGGCAACTATTATCCAGCAATTGTTGCTCGATTCCTACTCTTTTTAGAGACATAAATAAATAATTCTGTCAAGGTCCCGTGCGGTTTGGCTGGTTAAATAAAAAGTTATGCGATTTTGAATAATATAAAATTCGTAAAATCAGCTCTCTATACTAAGTGGATTAATGGCTCCATTAGAAGGTGGCAACTATTATCCAGCAATTGTTGCTCGATTCCTACTCTTTTTAGAGACATAAATAAATAATTCTGTCAAGGTCCCGTGCGGTTTGGCTGGTTAAATAAAAAGTTATGCGATTTTGAATAATATAAAATTCGTAAAATCAGCTCTCTATACTAAGTGGTTTAATGGCTCCATTAGAAGGTGGCAACTATTATCCAGCAATTGTTGCTCGATTCCTACTCTTTTTAGAGACATAAATAAATAATTCTGTCAAGGTCCCGTGCGGTTTGGCTGGTTAAATAAAAAGTTATACGATTTTGAATAATATAAAATTCGTAAAATCAGCTCTCTATACTAAGTGGATTAATGGCTCCATTAGAAGGTGGCAACTATTATCGAGCAATTGTTGCTCGATTCTTGCTCTTTTTAGAGACATAAATAAATAATTCTGTCAAGGTGCCGCCCGGTTTTGCTGGTTACATAAAAAGTTATGCGATTTTGAATAATATAAATTTCGTAAAATCAGCTCTCTATACTAAGTGGATTAATGGCTCCATTAGAGGGTGGTAACTATTATCCAGCAATTGTTGCTCGATTCTACTCTTTTTAGGGATATAAATAATTAATTCTGACCCAGTCCCGTCCGGTTTGACTGGTTAAATAAAAAGTTATGCGATTTTGAATAATATAAAATTCGTAAAATCAGCTCTCTATACTAAGTGGATTAATGGCTCCATTAGAAGGTGGCAACTATTATCCAGCAATTGTTGCTCGATTCTACTCTTTTTAGGGATAAATAATTAATTCTGTCAAGGTCCCGTGCGGTTTGGCTGGTTAAATAAATAGTAATGCGATTTTGAATAATATAAAATTCGTAAAATCAGCTCTCTATACTAAGTGGATTAATGGCTCCATTAGAAGGTGGCAACTATTATCGAGGAATTGTTGCTCGATTCTACTCTTTTTAGGGATATAAATGAATAATTCTGTCAAGGTCCGTCTGGTTTGGCTGGTTAAATAAAAAGTTATGCGACTTTGAATAATATAAAATTCGTAAAATCAGCTCTCTATACTAAGTGGATTAATGGCTCCATTAGAAGGTGGCAACTATGATCGAGGAATTGTTGCTCGATTCTACTCTTTTTAGGGATATAAATAAATAATTCTGTCAAGGTCCCGTGCGGTTTGGCTGGTTAAATAAAAATTTATGCGAATTTCAAATAACATAAAATTTGTAAAATCAGGTCTCTATACTAAGTGGATTAATGGCTCCATTAGAAGGTGGCAACTATTATCCAGCAATTGCTGCTCGATTCTACTCTTTTTAGAGACATAAATAAATAATTCTGTCAAAGTCCTGTCCGGTTTGGCTGGTTAAATAAAAAGTTATGCGATTTTGAATAATATAAAATTTGTAAAATCAGCTCTCTATACTAAGAATATTAATGGCTCCATTAGAAGGTGGCAACTATTATCGACGAATTGTTGTTCGATTCTTGCTCTTTTTAGAGACATAAATAAATAATTCTGTCAAGGTCCTGTCCAGTTTGGCTGGTTAAATAAAAAGTTATGCGATTTTGAATAATATAAAATTTGTAAAATCAGCTCTCTATACTAAATGTATTAATGGCTCCATTAGAAGGTGGCAACTATTATCCAGCAATTGTTGCTCGATTCCTACTCTTTTTAGGGATATAAATAAATAATTCTGTCAAGGTCCCGTGCGGTTTGGCTGGTTAAATGAAATGTTATGCGATTTTGAATAATATAAAATTCGTAAAATCAGCTCTCTATACTAAGTGGATTAATGGCTTCATTAGAAAGTGGCAACTATTATCCAGCAATTGTTGCTCGATTCTTGCTCTTTTTAGAGACATAAATAAATAATTCTGTCAAGGTCCCGTCCGGTTTGGCTGGTTAAATAAAAAGTTATGCGATTTTGAATAATATAAAATTCGTAAAATCAGCTCTCTATACTAAGTGGATTAATGGCTCCATTAGAAGGTGGCAACTATTATCCAACAATTGTTGCTCGATTCCTACTCTTTTTAGAGACATAAATAAATAATTCTGTCAAGGTCCCGTGCGGTTTGGCTGGTTAAATAAAAAGTTATGCGATTTTGAATAATATAAAATTCGTAAAATCAGCTCTCTATACTAAGTGGATTAATGGCTCCATTAGAAGGTGGCAACTATTATCCAACAATTGTTGCTCGATTTCTACTCTTTTTAGGGATATAAATAAATAATTCTGTCAAGGTCCCGTGCGGTTTGGCTGGTTAAATAAAAAGTTATGCGATTTGGAATAATATTAAATTCGTAAAATCAGCTCTCTATACTAAGTGGATTAATGGCTCCATTAGAAGGTGGCAACTATTTTCCAGCAATTGTTGCTCGATTCCTACTCTTTTAAGAGACATAAATAAATAATTCTGTCAAGGTCCCGTGCGGTTTGGCTGGTTAAATAAATAGTAATGCGATTTTGAATAATATAAAATTCGTAAAATCAGCTCTCTATACTAAGTGGATTAATGGCTCCATTAGAAGGTGGCAACTATAATCCAGCAATTGTTGCTCGATTCTTACTCTTTTAGGGATATAAATAAATAATTCTGTCAAGGTCCCGTGCGGTTTGGCTGGTTAAATGAAATGTTATGCGATTTTGAATAATATAAAATTCGTAAAATCAGCTCTCTATACTAAGTGGATTAATGGCTCCATTAGAAGGTGGCAACTATTACCCTACACTACTGTCTGCTTACTTCTCTTTTTAGAGACATAAATAAATAATTCTGTCAAGGTCCCGTGCGGTTTGGCTGGTTAAATAAAAAGTTATGCGATTTTGAATAATATAAAATTCGTAAAATCAGCTCTCTATACTAAGTGGATTAATGGCTCCATTAGAAGGTGGCAACTATTATCCAGCAATTGTTGCTCGATTCCTACTCTTTTTAGAGACATAAATAAATAATTCTGTCAAGGTCCCGTGCGGTTTGGCTGGTTAAATAAAAAGTTATGCGATTTTGAATAATATAAAATTCGTAAAATCAGCTCTCTATACTAAGTGGATTAATGGCTCCATTAGAAGGTGGCAACTATTATCCAGCAATTGTTGCTCGATTCCTACTCTTTTTAGAGACATAAATAAATAATTCTGTCAAGGTCCCGTGCGGTTTGGCTGGTTAAATAAAAAGTTATGCGATTTTGAATAATATAAAATTCGTAAAATCAGCTCTCTATACTAAGTGGATTAATGGCTCCATTAGAAGGTGGCAACTATTATCCAGCAATTGTTGCTCGATTCTTACTCTTTTTAGGGATATAAATAAATAATTCTGTCGAGGTCCCGTGCGGTTTGGCTGGTTAAATAAAAAGTTATGCGATTTTGAATAATATAAAATTCGTAAAATCAGCTCTCTATACTAAGTGGATTAATGGCTCCATTAAAAGGTGGCAACTATTATCCAGCAATTGTTGCTCGATTCCTACTCTTTTTAGGGATATAAATAAATAATTCTGTCAAGGTCCCGTGCGGTTTGGCTGGTTAAATAAAAAGTTATGCAATTTTTAATAATATAAAATTCGTAAAATCAGCTCTCTATACTAACTGGATTAATGGCTCCATTAAAAGGTTGCAACTATTATCCAGCAATTGTTGCTCGATTCCTACTCTTTTTAGGGATATAAATAAATAATTCTGTCAAGGTCCCGTGCGGTTTGGCTGGTTAAATAAAAAGTTATGCGATTTTGAATAATATAAAATTCGTAAAATCAGCTCTCTATACTAACTGGATTAATGGCTCCATTAGAAGGTGGCAACTATTATCGAGCAATTGTTGCTCGATTCTTGCTCTTTTTAGAGACATAAATAAATAATTCTGTCAAGGTGCCGCCCGGTTTTGCTGGTTACATAAAAAGTTATGCGATTTTGAATAATATAAATTTCGTAAAATCAGCTCTCTATACTAAGTGGATTAATGGCTCCATTAGAAGGTGGCAACTATTATCCAGCAATTGTTGCTCGATTCCTACTCTTTTTAGAGACATAAATAAATAATTCTGTCAAGGTCCCGTGCGGTTTGGCTGGTTAAATAAAAAGTTATGCGATTTTGAATAATATAAAATTCGTAAAATCAGCTCTCTATACTAAGTGGATTAATGGCTCCATTAGAAGGTGGCAACTATTATCCAGCAATTGTTGCTCGATTCCTACTCTTTTTAGAGACATAAATAAATAATTCTGTCAAGGTCCCGTGCGGTTTGGCTGGTTAAATAAAAAGTTATACGATTTTGAATAATATAAAATTCGTAAAATCAGCTCTCTATACTAAGTGGATTAATGGCTCCATTAGAAGGTGGCAACTATTATCCAGCAATTGTTGCTCGATTCCTACTCTTTTTAGGGATATAAATAATTAATTCTGTCAAGGTCCCGTCTGGTTTGGCTGGTTAAATGAAAAGTTATGCGATTTTGAATAATATAAAATTCGTAAAATCTGCTCTCTATACTAAGTGGATTAATGGCTCCATTAGAAGGTGGGAACCATTATCCAGCAATTGTTGCTCGATTCTTGCTCTTTTTATAGACATAAATAAATAATTCTGTCAAGGTCCCGTCCGGTTTGGTTGGTTAAATGAAAAGTTATGCGATTTTGAATAATATAAAATTCGTAAAATCAGCTCTCTATACTAAGTGGATTAATGGCTCCATTAGAAGGTGGCAACTATTATCGATCAATTGTTGCTCGATTCTTGCTCTTTTTAGAGACATAAATAAATAATTCTGTCAAGGTCCCGCCCGGTTTGGCTGGTTAAATAAAAAGTTATGCGATTTTGAATAATATAAAATTTGTAAAATCAGCTCTCTATACTTAGTGGATTAATGGCTCCATTAGAAGGTGGCAACTATTATCCAGCAATTGTTGCTCGATTCCTACTCTTTTTAGAGACATAAATAAATAATTCTGTCAAGGTCCCGTGCGGTTTGGCTGGTTAAATAAAAAGTTATACGATTTTGAATAATATAAAATTCGTAAAATCAGCTCTCTATACTAAGTGGATTAATGGCTCCATTAGAAGGTGGCAACTATTATCCAACAATTGTTGCTCGATTTCTACTCTTTTTAGGGATATAAATAAATAATTCTGTCAAGGTCCCGTCCGGTTTGGCTGGTTAAATAAAAAGTTATGCGATTTTGAATAATATGAAATTCGTAAAATCAGCTCTCTATGCTAAGTGGATTAATGGCTCCATTAGAAGGTGGCAACTATAATCCAGCAATTGTTGCTCGATTCTTACTCTTTTAGGGATATAAATAAATAATTTTGTCAAGGTCCCGTGCGGTTTGGCTGGTTAAATAAAAAGTTATACAATTTTGAATAATATGAAATTCGTAAAATCAGCTCTCTATACTAAGTGGATTAATGGCTCCATTAGAAGGTGGCAACTATTATCGAGGAATTGTTGCTCGATTCTTGCTCTTTTTAGAGACATAAATAAATAATTCTGTCAAGGTCCCGTGCGGTTTGGCTGGTTAAATGAAAAGTTATGCGATTTTGAATAATATAAAATTCGTAAAATCAGCTCTCTATACTAAGTGGATTAATGGCTCCATTAGAAGGTGGCAACTATTATCCAACAATTGTTGCTCGATTTCTACTCTTTTTAGGGATATAAATAAATAATTCTGTCAAGGTCCCGTCCGGTTTGGCTGGTTAAATAAAAAGTTATGCGATTTTGAATAATATGAAATTCGTAAAATCAGCTCTCTATGCTAAGTAGATTAATGGCTCCATTGGAAGGTGGCAACTATTACCAGCAATTGTTGCTCGATTCCTACTCTTTTTAGAGACATAAATAATTAATTCTGAGCCAGTCCGGTCCGGTTTGACTGGTTAAATAAAAAGTTATACGATTTTGAATAATATAAAATTCGTAAAATCAGCCCTCTATACTAAGTGGATTAATGGCTCCATTAGAAAGTGGCAACTATTATCCAGCAATTGTTGCTCGATTCCTACTCTTTTTAGAGACATAAATAAATAATTCTGTCAAGGTCCCGTGCGGTTTGGCTGGTTAAATAAAAAGTTATGCGATTTTGAATAATATAAAATTCGTAAAATCAGCTCTCTATACTAAGTGGATTAATGGCTCCATTAGAAAGTTGCAACTATTATCCAACAATTGTTGCTCGATTTCTACTCTTTTTAGGGATATAAATAAATAATTCTGTCAAGGTCCCGTCCGGTTTGGCTGGTTAAATAAAAAGTTATGCGATTTTGAATAATATGAAATTCGCAAAATCAGCTCTCTATGCTAAGTGGATTAATGGCTCCATTAGAAGGTGGCAACTATAATCCAGCAATTGTTGCTCGATTCTTACTCTTTTAGGGATATAAATAAATAATTCTGAGCCAGTCCGGTCCAGTTTGACTGGTTAAATAAAAAGTTATACAATTTTGAATAATATGAAATTCGTAAAATCAGCTCTCTATACTAAGTGGATTAATGGCTCCATTAGAAGGTGGCAACTATTATCGAGGAATTGTTGCTCGATTCTTGCTCTTTTTAGAGACATAAATAAATAATTCTGTCAAGGTCCCGTGCGGTTTGGCTGGTTAAATGAAAAGTTATGCGATTTTGAATAATATAAAATTCGTAAAATCAGCTCTCTATACTAAGTGGATTAATGGCTCCATTAGAAGTTGGCAACTATTATCATGGAATTGTTGCTCGAATCTTGCTCTTTTTAGAGACACAAATAAATAATTCTGTCAAGGTCCTGTCCGGTTTGGCTGGTTAAATAAAAAGTTATGCGATTTTGAATAATATGAAATTCGTAAAATCAGCTCTCTATGCTAAGTGGATTAATGGCTCCATTAGAAGGTGGCAACTATAATCCAGCAATTGTTGCTCGATTCTTACTCTTTTAGGGATATAAATAAATAATTCTGTCAAGGTCCCGTGCGGTTTGGCTGGTTAAATGAAAAGTTATGCGATTTTGAATAATATAAAATTCGTAAAATCAGCTCTCTATACTAAGTGGATTAATGGCTCCATTAGAAGGTGGCAACTATAATCCAGCAATTGTTGCTCGATTCTTACTCTTTTAGGGATATAAATAAATAATTCTGTCAAGGTCCCGTGCGGTTTGGCTGGTTAAATAAATAGTAATGCGATTTTGAATAATATAAAATTCGTAAAATCAGCTCTCTATACTAAGTGGATTAATGGCTCCATTAGAAGGTGGCAACTATAATCCAGCAATTGTTGCTCGATTCTTACTCTTTTAGGGATATAAATAAATAATTCTGTCAAGGTCCCGTGCGGTTTGGCTGGTTAAATAAAAAGTTATACGATTTTGAATAATATAAAATTCGTAAAATCAGCTCTCTATACTAAGTGGATTAATGGCTCCATTAGAAGGTGGCAACTATTATCCAGAAATTGTTGCTCGATTCTACTCTTTTTAGGGATATAAATAATTAATTCTGACCCAGTCCAGTCCGGTTTTGCGGGTTAAATAAAAAGTTATGCGATTTTGAATAACATAAAATTTGTAAAATCAGCTCTCTATACTAACTGGATTAATGGCTCCATTAGAAGGTGGCAACTATTATCGAGCAATTGTTGCTCGATTCTTGCTCTTTTTAGAGACATAAATAAATAATTCTGTCAAGGTCCCGTCCGGTTTGACTGGTTAAATAAAAAGTTATGCGATTTTGAATAATATAAAATTCGTAAAATCAGCTCTCTATACTAAGTGGATTAATGGCTCCATTAGAAGGTGGCAACTATTATCCAGCAATTGTTGCTCGATTCCTACTCTTTTTAGAGACATAAATAAATAATTCTGTCAAGGTCCCGTGCGGTTTGGCTGGTTAAATAAAAAGTTATGCGATTTTGAATAATATAAAATTCGTAAAATCAGCTCTCTATACTAAGTGGATTAATGGCTCCATTAGAAGGTGGCAACTATTATCCAACAATTGTTGCTCGATTTCTACTCTTTTTAGGGATATAAATAAATAATTCTGTCAAGGTCCCGTGCGGTTTGGCTGGTTAAATAGAAAGTTATGCGATTTGGAATAATATTAAATTCGTAAAATCAGCTCTCTATACTAAGTGGATTAATGGCTCCATTAGAAGGTGGCAACTATAATCCAGCAATTGTTGCTCGATTCTTACTCTTTTAGGGATATAAATAAATAATTCTGTCAAGGTCCCGTGCGGTTTGGCTGGTTAAATGAAAAGTTATGCGATTTTGAATAATATAAAATTCGTAAAATCAGCTCTCTATACTAAGTGGATTAATGGCTCCATTAGAAGGTGGCAACTATTATCCAGCAATTGTTGCTCGATTCTTGCTCTTTTTAGAGACATAAATAAATAATTCTGTCAAGGTCCCGTGCGGTTTGGCTGGTTAAATAAAAAGTTATGCGATTTTGAATAATATAAAATTCGTAAAATCAGCTCTCTATACTAAGTGGATTAATGGCTCCATTAGAAGGTGGCAACTATTATCCAGCAATTGTTGCTCGATTCTTACTCTTTTTAGAGACATAAATAAATAATTCTGTCAAGGTCCCGTGCGGTTTGGCTGGTTAAATGAAAAGTTATGCGATTTTGAATAATATAAAATTCGTAAAATCAGCTCTCTATACTAAGTGGATTAATGGCTCCATTAGAAGGTGGCAACTATTATCCAGCAATTGTTGCTCGATTCCTACTCTTTTTAGAGACATAAATAAATAATTCTGTCAAGGTCCCGTGCGGTTTGGCTGGTTAAATAAAAAGTTATGCGATTTTGAATAATATAAAATTCGTAAAATCAGCTCTCTATACTAAGTGGATTAATGGCTCCATTAGAAGGTGGCAACTATTATCGAGGAATTGTTGCTCGATTCCTACTCTTTTTAGAGACATAAATAAATAATTCTGTCAAGGTCCCGTGCGGTTTGACTGGTTAAATAAAAAGTTATACAATTTTGAATAATATGAAATTCGTAAAATCAGCCCTCTATACTAAGTGGATTAATGGCTCCATTAGAAAGTGGCAACTATTATCCAGCAATTGTTGCTCGATTCCTACTCTTTTTAGAGACATAAATAAATAATTCTGTCAAGGTCCCGTGCGGTTTGACTGATTAAATAAAAAGTTATGCGACTTTGAATAATATAAAATACGTAAAATCAGCTCTCTATACTAAGTGGATTAATGGCTCCATTAAAAGGTGGCAACTATTATCCAGCAATTGTTGCTCGATTCCTACTCTTTTTAGAGACATAAATAAATAATTCTGTCAAGGTCCCGTGCGGTTTGGCTGGTTAAATAAAAAGTTATACGATTTTGAATAATATAAAATTCGTAAAATCAGCTCTCTATACTAAGTGGATTAATGGCTCCATTAGAAGGTGGCAACTATTATCGATCAATTGTTGCTCGATTCTTGCTCTTTTTAGAGACATAAATAAATAATTCTGACCCAGTCCCGTCCGGTTTGACTGGTTAAATAAAAAGTTATGCGATTTTGAATAATATAAAATTCGTAAAATCAGCTCTCTATACTAAGTGGATTAATGGCTCCATTAGAAGGTGGCAACTATTATCCAGCAATTGTTGCTCGATTCCTACTCTTTTTAGAGACATAAATAAATAATTCTGTCAAGGTCCCGTGCGGTTTGGCTGGTTAAATAAAAAGTTATGCGATTTTGAATAATATAAAATTCGTAAAATCAGCTCTCTATACTAAGTGGATTAATGGCTCCATTAGAAGGTGGCAACTATTATCCAGCAATTGTTGCTCGATTCCTACTCTTTTTAGAGACATAAATAAATAATTCTGTCAAGGTCCCGTGCGGTTTGGCTGGTTAAATAAAAAGTTATGCGATTTTGAATAATATAAAATTCGTAAAATCAGCTCTCTATACTAAGTGGATTAATGGCTCCATTAGAAGGTGGCAACTATTATCCAGCAATTGTTGCTCGATTCCTACTCTTTTTAGGGATATAAATAAATAATTCTGTCAAGGTCCCGTGCGGTTTGGCTGGTTAAATAAAAAGTTATACGATTTTGAATAATATAAAATTCGTAAAATCAGCTCTCTATACTAAGTGGATTAATGGCTCCATTAGAAGGTGGCAACTATTATCGATCAATTGTTGCTCGATTCTTGCTCTTTTTAGAGACATAAATAAATAATTCTGTCAAGGTCCCGTCCGGTTTGACTGGTTAAATAAAAAGTTATGCGATTTTGAATAATATAAAATTCGTAAAATCAGCTCTCTATACTAAGTGGATTAATGGCTCCATTAGAAGGTGGCAACTATTATCCAGCAATTGTTGCTCGATTCCTACTCTTTTTAGGGATATAAATAAATAATTCTGTCAAGGTCCCGTGCGGTTTGGCTGGTTAAATAAAAAGTTATGCGATTTTGAATAATATAAAATTCGTAAAATCAGCTCTCTATACTAAGTGGTTTAATGGCTCCATTAGAAGGTGGCAACTATTATCGAGCAATTGTTGCTCGATTCTTGCTCTTTTTAGAGACATAAATAAATAATTCTGTCAAGGTCCCGTGCGGTTTGGCTGGTTAAATAAAAAGTTATACGATTTTGAATAATATAAAATTCGTAAAATCAGCTCTCTATACTAAGTGGATTAATGGCTCCATTAGAAGGTGGCAACTATTATCGAGCAATTGTTGCTCGATTCTTGCTCTTTTTAGAGACATAAATAAATAATTCTGTCAAGGTGCCGCCCGGTTTTGCTGGTTACATAAAAAGTTATGCGATTTTGAATAATATAAAATTCGTAAAATCAGCTCTCTATACTAAGTGGATTAATGGCTCCATTAGAAGGTGGCAACTATTATCGAGGAATTGTTGCTCGATTCCTACTCTTTTTAGGGATATAAATAAATAATTCTGTCAAGGTCCCGTGCGGTTTGGCTGGTTAAATAAAAAGTTATGCGATTTTGAATAATATAAAATTCGTAAAATCAGCTCTCTATACTAAGTGGATTAATGGCTCCATTAGAAGGTGGCAACTATTATCCAACAATTGTTGCTCGATTCCTACTCTTTTTAGAGACATAAATAAATAATTCTGTCAAGGTCCCGTGCGGTTTGGCTGGTTAAATAAAAAGTTATGCGATTTTGAATAATATAAAATTCGTAAAATCAGCTCTCTATACTAAGTGGATTAATGGCTCCATTAGAAGGTGGCAACTATTATCCAGCAATTGTTGCTCGATTCCTACTCTTTTTAGAGACATAAATAAATAATTCTGTCAAGGTCCCGTCCGGTTTGGCTGGTTAAATGAAAAGTTATGCGATTTTGAATAATATGAAATTCGTAAAATCAGCTCTCTATACTAAGTGGATTAATGGCTCCATTAGAAGGTGGCAACTATTATCCAGCAATTGTTGCTCGATTCTTGCTCTTTTTAGAGACATAAATAAATAATTCTGTCAAGGTCCCGTGCGGTTTGGCTGGTTAAATAAAAAGTTATGCGATTTTGAATAATATAAAATTCGTAAAATCAGCTCTCTATACTAAGTGGATTAATGGCTCCATTAGAAGGTGGCAACTATTATCCAACAATTGTTGCTCGATTCTTGCTCTTTTTAGAGACATAAATAAATAATTCTGTCAAGGTCCCGTGCGGTTTGGCTGGTTAAATAAATAGTAATGCGATTTTGAATAATATAAAATTCGTAAAATCAGCTCTCTATACTAAGTGGATTAATGGCTCCATTAGAAGGTGGCAACTATTATCCAGCAATTGTTGCTCGAATCTTACTCTTTTTAGAGATATAAATAAATAATTCTGTCAAGGTCCCGTGCGGTTTGGCTGGTTAAATAAAAAGTTATGCGATTTTGAATAATATAAAATTCGTAAAATCAGCTCTCTATACTAAGTGGTTTAATGGCTCCATTAGAAGGTGGCAACTATTATCCAGCAATTGTTGCTCGATTCTTACTCTTTTTAGAGACATAAATAAATAATTCTGTCAAGGTCCCGTGCGGTTTGGCTGGTTAAATAAAAAGTTATGCGATTTTGAATAATATAAAATTCGTAAAATCAGCTCTCTATACTAAGTGGATTAATGGCTCCATTAGAAGGTGGCAACTATTATCGAGGAATTGTTGCTCGATTCTACTCTTTTTAGGGATATAAATAAATAATTCTGTCAAGGTCCCGTGCGGTTTGGCTGGTTAAATAAAAAGTTATGCGATTTTGAATAATATAGAATTCGTAAAATCAGCTCTCTATACTAAGTGGTTTAATGGCTCCATTAGAAGGTGGCAACTATTATCCAGCAATTGTTGCTCGATTCCTACTCTTTTTAGAGACATAAATAAATAATTCTGTCAAGGTCCCGTGCGGTTTGGCTGGTTAAATAAAAAGTTATGCGATTTTGAATAATATAAAATTCGTAAAATCAGCTCTCTATACTAAGTGGATTAATGGCTCCATTAGAAGGTGGCAACTATTATCCAGCAATTGTTGCTCGATTCTTGCTCTTTTTAGAGACATAAATAAATAATTCTGTCAAGGTCCCGTGCGGTTTGGCTGGTTAAATAAAAAGTTATGATATTTTGAATAATATAAAATTCGTAAAATCAGCTCTGTATACTAAGTGGATTAATGGCTCCATTAGAAGGTGGCAACTATTATCGAGGAATTGTTGCTCGATTCTACTCTTTTTAGAGACATAAATAAATAATTCTGTCAAGGTCCCGTGCGGTTTGGCTGGTTAAATAAAAAGTTATACGATTTTGAATAATATAAAATTCGTAAAATCAGCTCTCTATACTAAGTGGATTAATGGCTCCATTAGAAGGTGGCAACTATTATCGAGCAATTGTTGCTCGACTCTTGCTCTTTTTAGAGACATAAATGAATAATTCTGTCAAGGTCCCGTCCGGTTTGGCTGGTTAAAAAAAAAGTTATGCGATTTGAATAATATAATATTCATAAAATCCGCTCTCTATACTAAGTGGATTAATGGCTCCATTAGAAGGTGGCAACTATTATCGAGGAATTGTTGCTCGATTCTTACTCTTTTAGGGATATAAATAAATAATTCTGTCAAGGTCCCGTGCGGTTTGGCTGGTTAAATGAAATGTTATGCGATTTTGAATAATATAAAATTCGTAAAATCAGCTCTCTATACTAAGTGGATTAATGGCTCCATTAGAAGGTGGCAACTATTACCAGCAATTGTTGCTCGATTCCTACTCTTTTTAGAGACTTAAATAAATAATTCTGTCAAGGTCCCGTGCGGTTTGGCTGGTTAAATAAAAAGTTATGCGATTTTGAATAATATAAAATTCGTAAAATCAGCTCTCTATGCTAAGTAGATTAATGGCTCCATTAGAAGGTGGCAACTATAATCCAACAATTGTTGCTCGATTCTTACTCTTTTAGGGATATAAATAATTAAATCTGAATAATATAAAATTTGTTAAATCAGCTCTCTATACTAAATGGATTAATGGCTCCATTAGAAGGTGGCAACTATTATCCAACAATTGTTGCTGGATTCCTACTCTTTTTAGGGTTATAAATAAATAATTCTGTCAAGGACCCGTGCGGTTTGGCTGGTTAAATGAAAAGTTATGCGATTTTGAATAATATAAAATTCGTAAAATCAGCTCTCTATACTAAGTGGATTAATGGCTCCATTAGAAGGTGGCAACTATTATCGACGAATTGTTGTTCGATTCTTGCTCTTTTTAGAGACATAAATAAATAATTCTGTCAAGGTCCCGTGCGGTTTGGCTGGTTAAATAAAAAGTTATGCGATTTTGAATAATATAAAATTCGTAAAATCAGCTCTCTATACTAAGTGGATTAATGGCTCCATTAGAAGGTGGCAACTATTATCCAGCAATTGTTGCTCGATTCCTACTCTTTTTAGAGACATAAATAAATAATTCTGTCAAGGTCCCGTCCGGTTTGGCTGGTTAAATGAAAAGTTATGCGATTTTGAATAATATGAAATTCGTAAAATCAGCTCTCTATACTAAGTGGATTAATGGCTCCATTAGAAGGTGGCAACTATTATCGAGGAATTGTTGCTCGATTCTTGCTCTTTTTAGAGACATAAATAAATAATTCTGTCAAGGTCCCGTGCGGTTTGGCTGGTTAAATAAAAAGTTATGCGATTTTGAATAATATAAAATTCGTAAAATCAGCTCTCTATACTAAGTGGATTAATGGCTCCATTAGAAGGTGGCAACTATTATCCAACAATTGTTGCTCGATTTCTACTCTTTTTAGGGATATAAATAAATAATTCTGTCAAGGTCCCGTCCGGTTTGGCTGGTTAAATAAAAAGTTATGCGATTTTGAATAATATGAAATTCGTAAAATCAGCTCTCTATACTAAGTGGATTAATGGCTCCATTGGAAGGTGGCAACTATTACCAGCAATTGTTGCTCGATTCCTACTCTTTTTAGAGACATAAATAAATAATTCTGTCAAGGTCCCGTGCGGTTTGACTGGTTAAATGAAAAGTTATGCGATTTTGAATAATATGAAATTCGTAAAATCAGCTCTCTATGCTAAGTAGATTAATGGTTCCATTGGAAGGTGGCAACTATTACCAGCAATTGTTGCTCGATTTCTACTCTTTTTAGGGATATAAATAAATAATTCTGTCAAGGTCCCGTGCGGTTTGGCTGGTTAAATGAAAAGTTATGCGATTTTGAATAATATAAAATTCGTAAAATCATCTCTCTATACTAAGTGGATTAATGGCTCCATTAGAAGGTGGCAACTATTATCCAGCAATTGTTGCTCGATTCCTACTCTTTTTAGAGACTTAAATAAATAATTCTGTCAAGGTCCCGTGCGGTTTGGCTGGTTAAATAAAAAGTTATGCGATTTTGAATAATATAAAATTCGTAAAATCAGCTCTCTATGCTAAGTAGATTAATGGCTCCATTAGAAGGTGGCAACTATAATCCAACAATTGTTGCTCGATTTCTACTCTTTTTAGGGATATAAATAAATAATTCTGTCAAGGTCCCTTGCGGTTAGCTGGTTAAATAAAAAGTTATGCGATTTGGAATAATATAAAATTCGTAAAATCAGCTCTCTATACTAAGAATATTAATGGCTCCATTAGAAGGTGGCAACTATAATCCAGCAATTGTTGCTCGATTCTTACTCTTTTAGGGATATAAATAAATAATTCTGTCAAGGTCCCGTGCGGTTTGGCTAGTTAAATGAAAAGTTATGCGATTTTGAATAATATCAAATTCTTAAAATCAGCTCTCTATACTACGTGGATTAATGGCTCCATTAGAAGTTGGCAACTATTATCATGGAATTGTTGCTCGAATCTTACTCTTTTTAGAGACTTAAATAAATAATTCTGTCAATGTCCCGTGCGGTTTGGCTGGTTAAATAAAAAGTTATGCGATTTTGAATAATATAAAATTCGTAAAATCAGCTCTCTATGCTATGTAGATTAATGGCTCCATTAGAAGGTGGCAACTATAATCCAGCAATTGTTGCTCGATTCTTACTCTTTTAGGGATATAAATAAATAATTCTGTCAAGGTCCCGTGCGGTTTGGCTGGTTAAATGAAAAGTTATGCGATTTTGAATAATATAAAATTCGTAAAATCAGCTCTCTATACTAAGTGGATTAATGGCTCCATTAGAAGGTGGCAACTATTATCCAGCAATTGTTGCTCGATTCCTACTCTTTTTAGAGACTTAAATAAATAATTCTGTCAAGGTCCCGTGCGGTTTGGCTGGTTAAATAAAAAGTTATGCGATTTTGAATAATATAAAATTCGTAAAATCAGCTCTCTATGCTAAGTAGATTAATGGCTCCATTAGAAGGTGGCAACTATAATCCAGCAATTGTTGCTCGATTCTTACTCTTTTAGGGATATAAATAAATAATTCTGTCAAGGTCCCGTGCGGTTTGGCTGGTTAAATGAAAAGTTATGCGATTTTGAATAATATAAAATTCGTAAAATCAGCTCTCTATACTAAGTGGATTAATGGCTCCATTAGAAGGTGGCAACTATTATCCAGCAATTGTTGCTCGATTCCTACTCTTTTTAGAGACTTAAATAAATAATTCTGTCAAGGTCCCGTGCGGTTTGGCTGGTTAAATAAGAAGTTATGCGATTTTGAATAATATAAAATTCGTAAAATCAGCTCTCTATACTAAGAATATTAATGGCTCCATTAGAAGGTGGCAACTATAATCCAGCAATTGTTGCTCGATTCTTACTCTTTTAGGGATATAAATAAATAATTCTGTCAAGGTCCCGTGCGGTTTGGCTGGTTAAATGAAAAGTTATGCGATTTTGAATAATATAAAATTCGTAAAATCAGCTCTCTATACTAAGTGGATTAATGGCTCCATTAGAAGGTGGCAACTATTATCCAGCAATTGTTGCTCGATTCTACTCTTTCTGGGGATATAAATAATTAATTCTGAGCCAGTCCGGTCCGGTTTGACTGGTTAAATAAAAAGTTATACAATTTTGAATAATATAAAATTCGTAAAATCAGCCCTCTATACTAAGTGGATTAATGGCTCCATTAGAAAGTGGCAACTATTATCGACGAATTGTTGTTCGATTCTTGCTCTTTTTAGAGACATAAATAAATAATTCTGCCAAGGTCCCGTGCGGTTTGGCTAGTTAAATGAAAAGTTATGCGATTTTGAATAATATAAAATTCTTAAAATCAGCTCTCTATACTACGTGGATTAATGGCTCCATTAGAAGGTGGCAACTATTATCATGGAATTGTTGCTCGAATCTTGCTCTTTTTAGAGACACAAATAAATAATTCTGTCAAGGTCCTGTCCGGTTTGGCTGGTTAAATAAAAAGTTATGCGATTTTGAATAATATAAAATTTGTAAAATCAGCTCTCTATACTAAATGGATTAATGGCTTCATTAGAAGGTGGCAACTAATATCCAGCAATTGTTGCTCGATTTCTACTCTTTTTAGGGATATGAATAAATAAATCTGTCAAGGTCCCGTGCGGTTTGGCTGGTTAAATAAAAAGTTATGCGATTTTGAATAATATAAAATTCGTAAAATCAGCTCTCTATAGTAAGAATATTAAAGGCTCCATTAGAAGGTGGCAACTATAATCCAGCAATTGTTGCTCGATTCTTACTCTTTTAGGGATATAAATAATTAAATCTGAATAATATAAAATTTGTTAAATCAGCTCTCTATACTAAATGGATTAATGGCTCCATTAGAAGGTGGCAACTATTATCCAACAATTGTTGCTCGATTTCTACTCTTTTTAGGGATATAAATAAATAATTCTGTCAAGGTCCCGTGCGGTTTGGCTGGTTAAATAAAAAGTTATGCGATTTGGAATAATATAAAATTCGTAAAATCAGCTCTCTATACTAAGTGGATTAAAGGCTCCATTAGAAGGTGGAAACTATTATCCAGTAATTGTTGCTCGATTCCACTCTTTTTGGGGATATAAATAATTAATTCTGAGCCAGTCCGGTCCGGTTTGACTGGTTAAATAAAAAGTTATACGATTTTGAATAATATAAAATTCGTAAAATCAGCCCTCTATACTAAGTGGATTAATGGCTTCATTAGAAAGTGGCAACTATTATCCAGCAATTGTTGCTCGATTCCTACTCTTTTTAGAGACATAAATAAATAATTCTGTCAAGGTCCCGTCCGGTTTGGCTGGTTAAATGAAAAGTTATGCGATTTTGAATAATATGAAATTCGTAAAATCAGCTCTCTATACTAAGTGGATTAATGGCTCCATTAGAAGGTGGCAACTATTATCGAGGAATTGTTGCTCGATTCTTGCTCTTTTTAGAGACATAAATAAATAATTCTGTCAAGGTCCCGTCCGGTTTGGCTGGTTAAATAAAAAGTTATGCGATTTTGAATAATATAAAATTCGTAAAATCAGCTCTCTATACTAAGTGGATTAATGGCTCCATTAGAAGGTGGCAACTATTATCCAACAATTGTTGCTCGATTCCTACTCTTTTTAGAGACATAAATAAATAATTCTGTCAAGGTCCCGTGCGGTTTGGCTGGTTAAATAAAAAGTTATGCGATTTTGAATAATATAAAATTCGTAAAATCAGCTCTCTATACTAAGTGGATTAATGGCTCCATTAGAAGGTGGCAACTATTATCCAACAATTGTTGCTCGATTTCTACTCTTTTTAGGGATATAAATAAATAATTCTGTCAAGGTCCCGTCCGGTTTGGCTGGTTAAATAAAAAGTTATGCGATTTTGAATAATATGAAATTCGTAAAATCAGCTCTCTATGCTAAGTAGATTAATGGCTCCATTGGAAGGTGGCAACTATTACCAGCAATTGTTGCTCGATTCCTACTCTTTTTAGAGACATAAATAAATAATTCTGTCAAGGTCCCGTGCGGTTTGACTGGTTAAATGAAAAGTTATGCGATTTTGAATAATATGAAATTCGTAAAATCAGCTCTCTATGCTAAGTAGATTAATGGCTCCATTGGAAGGTGGCAACTATTACCAGCAATTGTTGCTCGATTCCTACTCTTTTTAGAGACATAAATAAATAATTCTGTCAAGGTCCCGTGCGGTTTGACTGATTAAATAAAAAGTTATGCGATTTTGAATAATATAAAATTCGTAAAATCAGCTCTCTATACTAAGTGGATTAATGGCTCCATTAGAAGGTGGCAACTATTATCCAGCAATTGTTGCTCGATTCTACTCTTTCTGGGGATATAAATAATTCTGTCAGTCCCGTGCGGTTTTGGCATGTAACCTGCACAGTTAAGCTTCTAAAGAAACACAGAAATTACCAATAGACACTATATACAGAGGGTACCATCCATCCTTATTCCCCAAACACTCCTCCAATATAATCAACATACAAAATACTCCAACCCAACACACTTAAATCCTTACCTATACTTAATTTACTAATTACACATCACCTAACTTCAAAAATCACACACTCCCAAAACCCCACTCCAAAAACTATTCAACCATTACAACTCCTTATTCAACAACACATTCCATAATTCCAAATAAAAATCTCCACCCACCACCAAATACCCCTTAATATTTAAATTATAACCCACACCATAACATCTCAAAATCCACCACACCCCAAATACCCACTATCACTACACCCCTTCAACCATTCACCAACTCATCATTCCCACACCACTCTCCATAATCACTCAAAACACAAAAATTCTACATCCACCCACCAATACCTTATATTTTAATTATTAACCCACCCCCCTAAACATTAAATCCAAACACCAAAACTACCCCACTAAAAACACCTCACAACCATTCAACTCCTTATTCCACACCACTCCCAATAGAATCACTCAAACAAAAAATTTCACACCCAACAACCAATCAAGCTCACCACACCCAATACCCCACTAAACAACACAACCATTCAACCATTCACAAACTCCGTATTCATTCAACCCATCATACACCTACTCAACATATCAAACCAAATATCAACTCTCCACCTAACACCACCAATACCCTTAATATTAATACTCCTAACCCAATCTCACAAAACCCAATACGCACCTCATCAAAATCCACCCATTCCCAATACCACTCACAACAACCAAAAAATCTTTATTTATTCAACATTACCACTCTTCAAAATAAACACCAAAAAAAACCCACAAAACAAAAAACATTACCCAACTCAACATACATTAATACATCAAACACATAAAACTCTCACCTACCCACCAACATACCTTACTATAAACTATTACCCATCCCTAAATTACATTCAAAATCCACCACACCCCAAATACCCACTCACAACACACCTTAACAACCTTACCAACTCCTGATTCCCACAAACTCTCAATAATAACTCATAAATCACAAAAACTCTTCCCACACACACACAACATACCCGTAACCTACTTAAACTATTAACCCACCCTCTATACATCTCAAAATACAACCACAAAAAACTACCAGTACCTCACACACACCACCTATTCAACCATTCACCAACTCCTTATTCCACAACTCCTCCCTATTATCACTCTACCACACAACAATTTTAACACCCACCAACCTACCTTACCTCTACTTACTAATATTAACCCCACCTTTATACTCAATAATAAAAACACCCAACTACCCCACTCAACAAAAAACTATTAACCCTTAATAACTCCACATATTTCATCAACAATCCAATAAGACTAAACACAAAAACTCTCCCTCCCACCCTCCAACATATCCTTACTATTAAATTTTAACCCATCCCCTAACATCTCAAAATCCACAAATCCCCAATACCCCCTAAAACACTATTCACCTATTCCACCAACTCTTATCCCCAAACACTCCCTCCCAATAATATCAACAATCACAAAAACTCCACCACCCCCAACAAAATCCTCCATTATATTTCACATTATAACCCATACACTAACTTCTCAAAATCCAACACACCCCAACAACCCACTAAACACACTATTCAACCATTCACAACTCCTTATTCATCAACAATTCCAATTATATCCACAATAAAAAAAATCTCACACCCACACAAATTCCTACTAATAAATTATAACCCACCCCCAAAATCTCCAAACCCACCCACCCAATAACCAACTTACAACACAACCTATTCAACATTCACCAACTCCTTATTCAACAACACTCCCAATCATATCAAACCAAAAAACTTATCCACCACCACCAATACATTACCTAATATTAAATTCATTAACCCACCACCCTAACATTCTCAAATCAACCACACCCCAAATTACCCCCCCACTAAACACACCTCACAACCATACAACTCCTTTATTCACAACACTTCCTCCTATAATAATCAACCATAACCAAAAACTCTACACCCACATCCAATCCAACATACCCCAAATTACCTACTTAATCAACCCATTCAAAAACACTCCTTCCCACAACACCCATAATCCCCCCTCAAACACCAAAAATTTTACACCACCCACTATAACCAATCCTTCTCATTAACACCTAAATCTCAAAATCCACACACCCAACTCCCCACTCAACACACACTCCACAACCATTACAACTCCTTATTCCCACATCATCTTCCAATAATCATCAAACCAAAAAATTTTATACTCACCAACCACACTCCTATTACTTAAATTCATTAACCCACCCCCTAACATTCAAAATCCACCACACCCAAAATACCACCATAAAAACCCTATTCAACATTCACAATCCTTATTCCCACAACACCCAATATTCATCAACACTCAAATAAACTTTCCCACCCACCACCAAATACCTTACCCTATTTAAATTATTTAACCCATACCCTAACATCTCAAAATCCACCACAACCCAATAAACCCAACTTAAAACACACTATTCACCATTACCACTCTTATTCCCACAACATCCAATAATATAAACAAAAATTTTCACACCACCAACCAAATCTCCTATTAATAAATCCATTAACCCACCCCTAAACCCTCAAAATCCAACCATAACCCAATAACCCACTACACACACCCCCTATTCAACCATTCACCAACACTCCCTATTCCAACAACACTCCCAATAATATCCATCAACAAAAAACTCTCACACCCACCCACCAAAATACCCTTATATTCAAAATTACTAACCATCACCTAAAATTCAAATCCAATACCCCCCAAACAATAAAAAACACTCCCCCCCTCAACATATCACCAAAAACCCCACCCACCAACAAATACCCCATAAAATATTAACCCACACCTACTCAAATCACCACCCCAACTAAACACACCTATTAACCACCATTACAACTCTTATTCCAACAACAATTCAATAATACTCTAAATAAAAAACTCTCCCCACCCACCAACATACCATTACTATTAAATCCATTAACCCACCCCTAACACTCAAAACTCCACCACACCCCAATACCCAAAACACACTATTCAACCATTACAACTTACCACACATCCAATAATTCAAACAAAAACTCACCACCACTACCTAAAAATTATTAACCCACCCCTAACCACTATTCAAACCATTCACCCCAACTTCCAACTATTCACAACACCACCCTTACCAACCCCCATAATATCACACAAAAAACTCTCCACCCACCCACCAAATACCTACCCTAATTAAATTCATAACCATCCCTAACATCTCAAATCCACCACACCAATACCCACCTAAAACACACCTATTCAACCATTACCCAACTCCATATTCCACAACATCTCCCCCAATAATACTCAAAAACTGCAAAAACCCTCACCCACCACCAACCATACCTTACTATTTAAATTATTACCCACCCCCGAACATTCAAAATCCACCACACCCAAATACCCAACTACAACCCTCTATCAACCATTCACAACTCTTTATTCCCAACACTCTCCCATAATACTCAAACAAAAAACTTTCAACCCACCAACAATCACCTTATACCCTTAACTCATTAAACCACCCCTAACATCCTCAAATCCACCACACCCCAACTACCCACTAAACACACTATTCAACCTTACAAACTCCTTTATTCCCCAAATCACTCTTCCAATAATCCCACTCAAACAAAAAACTTAACCCACCACCAACATACTTATAATTAAATTAATACCCACCCCTAACATCTAAATCCACCAAACCCAACTACCCCACTCAAACAACACCTATTAACCATTACAACCCTTATTCCACAACATCAAATAATCCATCAACACCCCACAAAAACTTTCACACCCACCAACAACATACCCTACCTACTTATATTCATTAACCCACCCCCTAACATCCCAAATCCACCACACCAAATACTCCACCTACAAACTCAACCTATTCATCAATTACAACCCTTATTCCCACAAAACTCCCAATAATACTCAAACACAAAAACTTTAACCCACCAACCAAATACCTACCTACTTAAAATATTAACCCACCCCCTATCACATCTCAAAATCCACCCAACCCCAAATACCAACTAAACAACACCATTCAACCTTAAACCCTCTAATCCCAAAACACCTCACAATAAAACTCATCAAACACCAAAACTCTCACACCACCCAACAACATACCCATTAACCTATCTTAAATTATTAAACCCACCCCCTAAACATCTCAAAATCACCACACCCCAACCTACCCCACCTAAACACACTATTCAACCATTCACCAACTCCTTATTCCCCAAAATCTTCCATAATAATCACCAACAAAAAACTTTCACACCACCCACCAAATCCTACTAATTAAATTATTAACCCACACCTAACTTCTCAATTCCTGACACACCCAAATACCACACTCACACAAAACCACTAATTCAACCTTACCCAACCCCTTATTCCACACAACACCTCCATAATAACAAACAAAAAACTTTCACACCCACACACCAACATACTTACCTATAAAATTCATTAACCCAACCCCTAACATCTCAAAATCCACCACACACACATACCCCACTACAACACACCTAGTAAAACCATTACAAACTCCTTTTCAAACACTCTTACTTCAATAACTCATCTACACATAAACTTTCAAACCACACAAACATACATCCTAATTAATTATTTAACCCACCCCCTAACATCTCAAATCCACCACTCCCCAATACCCAACTCACAAAACACCTATTCAACACATTCACAACTCCTTATTCCACATCACTCTTACAATAATATCAATAATAAACTTCACACCCACCCACCAAAATAACTTAACTAATTAAATTCATACCCACCCCTAACATTCCAAAATCACCACACCCCACCTACCCCAACTAAAACACCCTATCCCAACCATTCACCACACCTTATTCCACAACACTCCCAATAATATCAAAACAAAAAAACTTTCCACCCACCAACCAAATCCTATATTAAATTATTAACCACCCCCTACATCCAATTCCACACACCCCCAATACCCCCACTAAAAACACCTATTACCAACCATTACAAACCCTTATTCCACAACACCTCCCAATTAATACTCAAACAAAAAATTTCACACCACCCACAAATACCTTACTAATTAATTCAATAACCCACCCCCTAATTCTCTAAATCCACCACACCCCAATACCAAAATAAACACACTATTCAACCATTCACAACTCCTTATTCCAACAACATCTCCCAATAAATATCAACACAAAAAACTCTCCACCCACCAACAAATACTTACTATTTAAATTCTTAACCCACCCCCCTAACATCTCAAAATCCTCAACACCCAACTACCACTAAAAACACCTATTCAAAATTTCCAAAATCCTTATTCCACATAACCTCAAAAAATATTTAAAAACAAAATTTACACAAATAAAAACAAACATACCCCTATACTTTATATTGCATTAACAATCAAAATAACATCTACAACCACAACCACCCCAAATACCCATAACCTCAATATTCAACCATTCACAACTCCTTATCCCCAAACACCTCCAATAATCATCAAACAAAATTTTCCACCCACCACCAACATCTCCATAAATCATTACACACAAAATCAAACACCAATACCCATACACACCTATTCAACATTACCCAACTCCTTATTCCACACACACTCACCATTATACTCAAACAATACAAAATTCTCCCAAAAACAACAAATACCCTTTTACTGCCTTAATTTTAACACACCCAATAACATTAAAAATACACCACACCCCAAATACCCACTCAACACTAATAATTCTAACATTCACAACTCTTATTCCACCACACTCCAATAATACTATAAACAAAATAAACTCTCCACCACCCACCAACATACCCTTACCTATTTAATTCATTAACCACCCCCTTACAACTCAATCCACCAAACACAAACTACCCCACTTAAACAAACCTTTCAACACATAACCAACTCATTATTCCCACTAACACCTCCCAATAATACTAAAAAAAAAAATTTCACACCCACAACCAAATCTTACCTACCTTAATTCATTAACCCACCCCTAAATCTCAAAATACCAACCCATACCCCAATAAACACCTACAACAACCTACCCAACTCCTTATTCACACCTCAATAATCATAAAAACCATTCTAAATTCACCAACCATGAATCCACATCATCATCCAAATACCTAACACACACCATTTCAACATGACCATCCTTCTTCCACAACCCCATACTACTCCCTACAAAAACCACCCACACCTAATACCTATATCTTAAATTATTAACCCACACCATACCTCTCAAAATCACCACACCCAACTACCCCACCTACAACACACCTATTCAACATTACAACTCCTTATTCCACAACATCTTCCAATATACTCAAACAAAAATTTTCACACCCACCCACCAAATACCCCTTTATAATTAAATTATTAACCCACCCCTAAACTTCTCCACATCCAACACACCCCAATAACCCACTAAACACACCTATTCAACCATTACAAACTCCTTATTCCAAACACTCCCATATAATCATCAACACAAAAAACTTTACACCACACCAACCAAATCCCTACCTATATTAAATTATGAACCCACCCCCTAACATTCAAAATCCACCATATCCAAACTACCCCACTCACAAACACCTATTCAACCTTACAAACTCTTTATTCCCACAACACTCCAATAATATCAAACAAAAAACTATCAACACCCACCAACCAAATCCTATATTAAATTATTAACCCACCTAACATCTCAAAATCCAAACCCAATACCCCACTAAACACCACCTTTAAACATTACAATCCTTTATTCACAACACTCTTCCATAATACCCTCAAACAAAAAACTTTCACACCCACCCCAAATACTTCTAATTAAATTAGTAACCACCCCCTAACATCTCAAATACACCAACACCCAACTACCCCACCTTAAACACACCTATTCAACATTACACACTCCTTATTCCAATCACTCTTTCAAATAAATCTCAAATCAATAAACTTTCACACCCACCCACAAATACCCCCTTAATAATTAAATTATACCCACCCCTAACATTCAAAATCCCCCACACCCCACCTACCCCACTAAACACACTATTCAACCATTCACCAACCCCTTTTTTTCACCCAAACAACACCCTCCAATAATATCAAACAAAAAAACTTTTCACACCCACCACCAAATCCCCTATACTTAAATACTACCACCCCCCTAACATCCAAAAATCAACACACCCCAAACTACCCCACCTACAACACCACTTTAACCATTACCAACTCCTTATTCCCACTAACACTCCCATAATACTCAACAACAAAAACTTTCACACCCACCCCACCAAATACACCTTTACTACTTAAATTATTTAACCCACCCCTAACATCTCAAATCACCCCCCCCCCACACCCCAACTACCCCACTAAACACACCTATTCTACATTACCCAACTCCTTATTCCACAACATCTCCCAATAATATCAAACCAAAAATCTCTTCCACCCAACACCACCAACTTATACCCTTTATTTAATTATTAACCCACCCCTAACACCAAATTCACACACCCCAACTCAACAACACACAAAACTATATACTTCATCCTTATCCACAAAACCAATAATATCTCCCAACCAAAAACTCTCCCCCACCCAACATACTCAAATATCTAAATTATTAAAACCACCTAACATTCAAAATCCACCAAAACACCCAATACCCCACTCACAACATTATCACATTACCAATTTACCCACCCCTCCATTAATCACTAAACAAAACAAATTCACACCATACCACCAAATACCCTTACCAAAACATAACTCCCCCTTCAAATCCCCCCCAATACCTCTACACACACACTATCAACCATTACCAAATAACACCCAACACCATCCCTAATACCCAAAAATAACTCCACCACACCAAACATACCCATCTTCTTCTAAACAAACCAAAAACCACAACTACCCACCTACACAAACCAATAACCATTCATAACCAAAATTTTCCCAACACCTCAATTATCACAAAAAACTTCACCACCCACCAACATACCCACCTTTAACAAAAACCCACAACAATCAAATAACAAACACCCTACCCCACTAAAAACACCTACCATTCACAACTCTTATCCACAACACTCATCATCAAACAATAAAATCTCCATACAAACCCCATACCCCCTTATATTAACAAACTACACTCTATTAAATAAACAAACAAATACACCCACAACCACACACAACCATTACAAACTCCTTATCAAAAACACATCCCAATAACCTCTAAACAAAAACTTTCACCACACCCCACAACTTACATTCTAATTAAACCACCAAACAAAAAACCACAAATACTACCATACAAACCACCTTCACCATTACACCCACTCATCATACTTCAATAAACAAAAAAAATTATACACCAACAAACATTACTTAAATAAACCTTAACATTTCTCAAAAAACAACCCCCAATAACCCACTAACTATTAAACATTACCACAAAATCCAAAAACTCCATACAAAAACAAATAAAAAAACTCCACCCACCCACAAATCCCTTACCTATCTTAAATTTTAACATTATAACCCCCTACATTCAAAACCACCACCCCAACACCCACTAAACACACCTCCACCATTACAACTCTTTATTCCACAACACCATTCCAATAATATCAATAAAAACCCCACCCACCAAACATACCATTACTATTAAATTATTAACCCACCCCCTAACATCTCAAATCCACCACACCCCAATACCCATAAACACACAAACATAACCAACTCCTTATTCCACACCTCAATAATATCAAACACCAAAAAACTCCCACCCCACCAAATACCTTACTATCTTAAATTATTAACCCACCCCCAAAATCCAAAACCACACCACTACCCCCCCACCCCCCCCCCCCCCCACCCCCCCCCCCCCCCACCCCCCCCCCCCCCCACCCCCCCCCCCCCCCACCCCCCCCCCCCCCCACCCCCCCCCCCCCCCACCCCCCCCCCCCCCCACCCCCCCCCCCCCCCACCCCCCCCCCCCCCCACCCCCCCCCCCCCCCACCCCCCCCCCCCCCCACCCCCCCCCCCCCCCACCCCCCCCCCCCCCCACCCCCCCCCCCCCCCACCCCCCCCCCCCCCCACCCCCCCCCCCCCCCACCCCCCCCCCCCCCCACCCCCCCCCCCCCCCACCCCCCCCCCCCCCCACCCCCCCCCCCCCCCACCCCCCCCCCCCCCCACCCCCCCCCCCCCCCACCCCCCCCCCCCCCCACCCCCCCCCCCCCCCACCCCCCCCCCCCCCCACCCCCCCCCCCCCCCACCCCCCCCCCCCCCCACCCCCCCCCCCCCCCACCCCCCCCCCCCCCCACCCCCCCCCCCCCCCACCCCCCCCCCCCCCCACAAGTGCGTTAACCGCCTGAGCCACAAAGCCGGTGTGAAGGATGGCAGGCTCAGGCGTCAGTCTTAGTATGAAGAGTATGTTTTTTATACTTGGAATTATATCATTCCAAAATTGAAAAATATTGGTTTATAAGTTCCGTTAGCAATATTTGAGAAATCATTTATTAAAGACTTACCTGTTTAAATAATTTCTTTTTTTGGGCTAACACAGAACAATTTTTAATTTTGGCTAAATTAAATCTATCACTTGAATCGTAATGAATGCGAACTATTAACTAGGCTAAGATGGGTTGATATGTAATTTTATAATGTATAAAAGTGCACTTTCACATATTATAGTAGAGAGAAGTCCCTTTATACCACACATACACACACACGCATTTATGCTAATGTGCATACAATTCTGTTATTAGCTTAAACTATTCTACTAAAAAATTATGTGCACAAAAGATAATGTTCTTTTCGTAATATATGAATATTTTTTTATAATCGTATTTAACAATATAACAATATTCTTCTTGCAGATCGAGAGATATTGAGAACATAAATTTATAAAATTAGAAGACGATATATATTAATCAAAACACGAGAATCGAAATATAGATACGTCTTGTATTATGATAAGTATGGAACATCCAACACATCCACAGCGTGGTGCCTTGCATTTAGGGATTGTTAGTGGAATTAGTTCTGTCGACTCTATCAACTCTACTACTGTTACAGCTCACTCAAATCATCAGGACTCGTCGCCGCATCCTCAGAGAAACCGTAATGTTTCGTCGCCTGGCAGTTTGCATGAAGACTCAAAAAAAAAACGTATGTAATTGATTTGAAAACATATAAGGGTAAGGGAAAATTATTGTGGTGTTAGTAATACCAATAAAAAATACGCAAGAAAACAACCGGATACCCTGAAAAAACAAATTTACATAAAAACCGTGCCTCGTTCGTATTAGTAAAGAATACATTTTTATCTTCAAAATACATCCCATGTACCTGAAGAAACTTTTCGAAGCGAAGATAAAGATAATATACGTAAAGAACGCTGTCAGATAGTCTTTGTATTGATGCATATTGTACAGCATTCACTGTCAAAAAAGCACCCACTCCTGTCAGTTCAATTTCTCGGGTAAAATACCCATAAGGGCTAAAAATATTCATTTCGGTATTTTCTTTAATTCACTGTGCATATCATTTTTTAGAAATTAAAATTGTCATAATAAACAATAAATTTATGCTTATTGGAAATTGCCACAAAGGATGTCCAGGATTCACTTTTGAATTAAGAGAAAAAACACTAAGCGTGCGCGCGTGATATAAATGAAAATAACTTTATTTATTAATCACACATTATTAAATTTACAAAAGAAAGAAACTGAATTCGATACGATTTTGATAGATTTGAATGTTTCAATATTTACTAAATTTGTCGTGCGCGCGCGTGAGATGCGAAAAGTTCGAAGTCTCAAGCGGAACTAATTGTGAGTAAAACTAAGCGGAAATCAAATTTAACATAGTACATTGCGTTCCCGCGATGCTACGTAACAAACTTAGGCTGCGAAGTACCTAATAAGCGTACCAATCAAAGTGTAATTCAGGCGGGAAAATACAAATCGAAACAAAAATATTCGAAGAGGATCAATGATCGAGAAACCATTCGTGATACTCACTGTACCGATGAGTCTGTGAGCGGTATCAAGCCCCTGCCGGTTAGTCTCACATGGGGAGGGAGGCACTATGACTTATTGTAAAATTTCTGTTCTTGAATGCGACTTATGGTGATTGATAAAATTTCTTCGTCACAACATTTAATCACTTTATTATGACTCGGTTTACTCACGAAAATTGCTCGAGCTGGCTATTAAATACAGATGTTCTATTTATCTCTACGACTTTGGAATACGATGTTTTGGCGACGTAGAAAAATGATCGTTTCGACAATAGGCTTCAATAGGCACCGATAATTTGCCGATACTCGTTTCATTCGTTCACTGTTCACTTGATTAATGATGCCCAATTTCGGATTTTGCATTGTATTTAAAAATTATTTTGCAGCTTGCAGTGCTTCAACAGAGTTTTCACATTTGGCATGAATCACACGCACAACATTCCTACCTAACTAAGAGTTCAGCGAATGTACACAACGGCTCATTGCTAGTTTTTTCAAAAGATCACTTTTTCCGTGGCCTGCAGTTACATTCATAAGAGTATTTGTGATAAATATTTCTGAAGATTTATGGCCTCAAAAACCGAAAAATGCCAATTTTTGCGTTTTTTCGCATATTACTTATTTTGCAAAACAGGTAACGGAATGGCACACAGGAAGAAGTTGCAGAGCTTGTAAAGACGAAGAATTTACCCCCTCGTACGTCCGTTTTTGATAAAAATTGAGTCCGCGGACGCACGTAATATATTACAATTGGCTAAAAACTGACAAAGCGCGTTTATCGCATATTCTATGATATTAAGAGTGCTCCCGCTGACTCAATTTCTATGGAAATTGCACGTATGATTGGGCAAATTCTTCGTCTTTTCAAGTTCTACAAGCTCTTTGTGTGCCATTTCGTTAGTTATTTGGCGAAATAAATTATATGTAAAAAATCGCAATAATTGACTTTTTTCTGTTTTAGGGGCCATAATTTCAGAAATATTTCTCGCGGGTCAAGTACTCTTAAGGAAGAATTGTATGGCTTTAAAAAAGCTTGAAAATGAGCCCTCGCTCATTGAAATAACTTAAACGTTGATCGAGATAATTAACTTTCCGTTTTCGAAAAAGAAGGCCTCTGTCTTGTATAGCTTTTCATGCAATTGAGGGGTCTTTATTTGTTGCTATTAAATTCAATTCGATAATGAACATATATAATAGTCAACGCAAGACAGCCCTAGATATCTAATATGCTATTATAAGCATACTAAACAGATTTTTTTTTTATGATTTGTGAGAGATTTTTAAAGACGGTGGATCTATTGGAAAATTTAAATTAAATATTTCCAAACCATTTTTATATGCCTTTCTGTAATAATTTGTAAAAATAAATATTTTTATATGAAAGCATAATCAAAATTCTACAGAAACCATGTATTTTATTTACTTATTTATTTATTTATTTAGTTATTTATTTACTTATTTATTTATTTGTTTATTTATTTATTTATTTACTTATTTATTTAGTTATTTATTTATTTATTAAACGGGCTTAATCCCTTTTTTACAGAGTTTTTTTCATATAGATATTAACAATTGTAATATTTGCGAAAGCTGCAGATCGACTTAAGAAGATGGCGCCATACTTCATACTTGTTTATGAAATGTAGGACTGCAGAAACCTACACCAAGTACAGCAGCGGTCATGAGTCGATTTCCGCCAGACAAACAATATTTTCGAAACGTAAACAAACGACGTGGCTCGTCTTACCAACAGCGAGCTGCTGCTTGAAAACGAAATCGAAAAATTGTTCACATCAACTCATCCATGAATGATGGTGCAATAAAAGTGCTTGTTTCTGAAGAATGTTTAAAAATTTCAAATTAAAAGAATGAATTTTTATTAGACACTGGCGTCGAAGTTAGAAGAATAAACAACAGTTCATCATCAATCCAGATATCTGCGTAAATCCAGAAGAAAAAAGATATGTATATTAATAGTATAAACAATGAATAAGTACTGGCTTTAGACACCATTGAAAGTTTTTAAAAAGAGTTACGCTAAATTTCATATAGTGCAATCAAATTTTCCGTTAGTTTGGAATACGCTAATTTTATATTGTCTTTTACCGCGCGAGGCCATGATAGGCTGATATTGTACGAAATCCCGATTAATTAATAAGTGTCCTATATTGTCCGAGTCTGTCCTTGGTACGGTTTAATACGAATCACGGTAGAGTAGCGGGACGCGTACAGCGTCACCAAGTGGTGAAAAGAACGCGTGGTGTTTTTCGCCCCACGAGACCAGAAAAACTCCTTCGCTGCTCGACTTCCAAAAGGGTATGGACGGATTTCGGATTTCTCGAGTTTTTCGAAAAGCTTGGTCGAGAAAGAAAAGTATGACCGTCTCCAATCATTCGATGGCTTTAACATGGATGTTTTGGTCCTCCTGTTCACTATTAATTGACGATATCCACAAAAGGAGGACGAAGGAACCCGCCAAATTCAAGATAAAGAAGAGCCTCGACTTCTTTCGGGATCGCAGGTGAGCTACTCGTTTGCCTTCTAATAATGTTATTTATTTGCTATGCAAATGTGAATGGTTTTTCGCCCCTAAATCACATCGATCTTTCGTAGTTTAAATGAAGAAGGACTCAAACGCTACCATTTGCTGGACCCAGAAATTCGCATCGTTGAAGTTATGTTGCATCGAGCATGTTACGTACCTAATGGTACGCAACAGTGCGAGCGGTGAGGCGGGGAGGAATATAATATGAAATTGCGACAGATTAAGTATAAAGGTCGCTCTCAGACTCTTGACTGACTTCTCCGGTGCGGTCAACACCTCCTCCGCTTGAAAAATCGGCGTCCTCGCCGATGAACAGAAAAAATGAAACAATGTGTAAAAATATTATCCCTAAATTTCTGTCTTTCTTGTATTATTTCTAAACTTAGTACACTAATACTTGCACTCAAAACACAAGTAAGCTAGCACATATTTCCTCCGGCTGGTGGTACACGTTCCAGATGAAGCTCAGCATTTCGGCCCAAGTGCGTATAGCCGTACAAAGAAGAGATCGATTGGAGAGGGCGAAGCCTTGTGCTTCAGTCTAACTTCAGCCATGGCACGGTGCATTTGGACTTCCTTCTTGTTAGTAGCTGATGATGTGCAGTACCTTGGGTGGGGCGCGCTTATCCGCGAGAACGGATAGCCGCACAAAGAGGAAAGCGATAGCTCCTTCTCTCCTCCACCCGCTCATATGGTGGTGGCTTGGGTGGAGGCCGGGAAAATGTACTGACAAATGTCACATTTTGATTCCTTTTATTCAGATTTTCCGCTTTTTGAGCATTTCGTGGTACCTTCTTAACTTTTGTAAAAGATTGCGGACTACGAATTGATAGGACGCATTTTCGATTGTTGCTGGTTCTCTTCCTTCTTTCGTTTTGGATGTGATTCGTGAATTTTGCCCGTTGGAACGAGTGCTTCGAAGTAATATTCAATGTTTGTCTCGTTCGTTGATGATTTCTCTCTAAAATGTTATTCTTCATTGATTTCAAAACCAGATTTTTCACAGAGCTCGACATGTTTGCGAACTTTTTATTCTTTTCTTTCTTCTCGCCCTTTTCACTACGCTCTTTACTATTACCATAACGCGATGAAAGTTTTCGTAGATTTTTAAGAAGTTCAGGGGGTGAAGAATTTTGTTCTTTGCCGTTATCGCAGGATGTGTGATCCTCAACGATCGGTTCGCCTTTGGCTGTATGGCATGGGTGGCGAGGTAGTACATCTCCAGCCATAATTTCTTCCGATACTTTGGGCACTACAACTTCATGCGTTTTTGGAATGAGTCTTGATTCTTCATCATTCTCAACAATAACTCGTGCAGGTACAATTTCAGGAAGTGCCCATTCTGAAATTTCGGACACTTCCTCCTCCACGATATTTTCGCCCAGAGAATTGTTTGTTGGTATGCAATATACCTGTTGTAAAGGTGATTTTGGTTCTTGATATTTCTTGTACTGAGTTACCGACATTTTGGACTTACGGTCGGTTGGCAAGTATGTATGAGATTTGTATGACATAACGGATGTAGATGGATGGGGTCTGGCGGTATTCTCCACAGTTGACCGGATTTCATGTGAAATCGGCAAGATTACAGGAAGGGGTTTCTTGTAGCATTTATGTGACCGCCTGCTCCTGGGTTCAGCGCGTCCAAACTGACCAACATTTCCGATCCTACTCTAGACGCATTTCTTCTCCCACCGCTTTCCGCCGCGCCCCGCGAGACCCCGCCTATCGAGCAATCAGGCGCGAGTACGGAAACCGCGAAAGTTGACTGCCAGCGCAGCGCGGCGCGGAACTCGCTTCGTTTGAAATATATCCGCCAAATCTTTTCAATGCGCTTTATTAAATACTTCACTTTTCTTACTATTAAACGTATAATATTAACTGTTCATTTTACTATGTAACGTATTACATTCTAGTCTACTAGAATCCTCTTTTTAATAGTTTTGATATATTTTTCTTTGATGACTCAAATAATGAAAAAAAATGTTTAAAATATATCTTTTTATCTAAAGCAGAAATTGAACAAACCATTTCTATTTATTCTTTAAATTTATTTCACCTTTAAAATCTAATTTTTGGCTCATGAAATACATAAAATTGATTTCATGCATCATGGTAATTTTGTTTTATTGTGTGCACGTTGGTTATAATTTTTAAGGACCCAATAAAAATATGCCTCTGAAATTCATATAGGTAAACAATAAAAAATCTAGGGGTCTTTTACAATCTGCATTAAATTTCAATTAACTCAGCTAATAATTATTATGGAATGATATTGAGTTTTGTTTCATTTTGAAGTTAATTAATATCTTTTTAAATTATTTAATTCTAATATTGACAAAAAGTCGAGGAGTGCTGACATTTAAAAACCGTCGATATTTAACACGTGAACCGATTTTACAAAACATTTATCTTTTTTATTATCTGATTTGAAAGGTGTTTCCAATAAATTTTTGAAAAATCATGTGACGGGTTTTAGCGTTTTCTTTTATACTATCGATGGGTTTCGAAATATTAGATCGTTCCCGGATTTTTTGCCATCATTGTATATATTATATATTTGTATATATTATATTGCGTCAATTTTCAATATGGTTCCCAATTCCACAAATCGAAATGCATAAACAAAAGCACTCAAAAATTGAGTTTAGGCAAATTCCCTTTTAAAATTATTAATTCTGAAACGCCACCCTAAAAGCGAAAATGAAATTCAAGCACACATGCTCGACAGGCGGAGTCTCGCGTGACGCGGCGGAAAGCGGTGGGAGAAGAAATGCGTCTAGAGTAGGATCGGAAATGTTGGTCAGTTTGGATGCGCTGCCTGGGTTCTGTGCCCGTCTGGAGAGTCTTTAGCGTGTCAGAATTAGTTTCGACCCTAGCCTGTTTATTTCTTCGCAACGGAACTTCTGACAGTCGTCGCGATTTTCTTGCAAGGTCAAATTTCTTTGCATCCACCTGAGCGAAGTTCTCTATGGCAAGCATGGCATCAGACACAGTCTGTGGATTGACTCGTAACACTCTAATTTCCATTTCTTCATCTCTCAACCCCGCTATAGAATAATCGACTGTATCGCGATCAAACTTGCTTAAAGTAGTTTCTGAGTTCCAAGTCACGCGCTGTTATCCCATGTTCATACAAATCGACCACGCGTTCTACGCAGTCTGCAACGCTCTCCTGCCGATCCTGCTGTATGGTCGACATGAGCCTAGTGCAAGTCCAAAAGTCCATTTTCATCATTACTGTATACCACAAACACACCCTTCCACCACTCACTCGCGAAATCCTCAAAAAATTTTTGTTTTAAGGAGGGAACGTTTCTTCCTCCCTCGGGATACACGTTATTATTAAGAGTAACGCGCGACGCGCGCGATTTTTAAACTGTCACTTTTGCGTATCCCGGTATTTTAACCCCTCGGTAGCGTTGTGAGGGGGGTTCGGACACTCCGCGTAAAGGGGGTCGACACCCCACACGATTCAATTTATTGGAAAAAAAAATCGCGCGCGGAGCCCCGACGCTGCCACCAATTTAATCTGTTGCGTACCTAATGGTACGCAACAGTGCGAGCGGTGGGGCGGGGAGGAATATAATATGAAATTGCGACAGATTAAGTGTAAAGGTCGCTCTCAGACTCTTGACTGACTTCTCTGATGCGGTCTGGAAACGAGAGCCCATCGGAGCTCGTCGTCGCATATCTTCCAAACTGTGGAAATATGCTGATGGTGCATTACCGTTGCTCGGCTTCGTCGTGCGAATATGCACCTCGTGCATATTCCCAAGTTGGCGAAGTGCAAATATTGCATTTATTTACAGCATACAATAATTGTAGGTGGGTACGATCTACCGATCGTAACAGAGCACATGGTCCGGCTTTTTCGCAAAGGGGCATCGCCGACATTTTGATTTCTTGTGGAGGCTGAATTTCGCCATAATCCAACGAAGCTACGTTGCTGTCATTTCTCTGAACAAAGTTAATCCCTGATGCGATGTTCGTGAGTACAGTGAAGATGCCGGTTGATACCAGTGGAAATTGCTAAAAGATTGATTGTGTTTCCTGTGAAAAGTGACAGTTTCTAAAGAATGATGTTAAATTTAGCTAGTTTATTTTAAGGCAAGTAATTCGAATAAGAGCTGACCTCATATTCATTTATCTATTCATAATTGCGTCTCCAGTGTCCCTTGTTAAATTATATTAGAACTTTTCTTATGCAAAGATCATCGAGTTATGAATTAGTTTATCTTGCGAATATTATTAATTCGATAATATAGATTTAACGTAGGTGCATTTAAAAATTAAAATAAAATAATTAACGGCTTAGACCTATGCAATTGCATTAGATGTTAAAATGCCATAGTTTGGAAATGTCATAAACATTTCAAACACCTTCCGTCGTAATCGCTCGGATTCACAAACGTTTAGGCCTTCGAAATATTTATACTCTCAACTAGTATTGAAATTAATAACGAAAAAAGGAAAGATAAAATTATATTCAATAACTATAAAGTTGATACAATTTCGATTTGACAGTTGCTAGGAATAGAGTGGTATGTGAATATGATTTGTTAGCATGCATTATAATAAATCAAAAGAAAGAAAGGCAATTAATAAAACAGTATATAATATGTAAAAAAATATATATAAACATGCAAAAAAAAATATATAGACATGCAAAAAAATATACATAGACCTGCAAAAAAATATACATAGACATGGAAAAAATATACATAGACATGAAAAAAATATACAAATAAATAAAAATTAAAATGATACATATTTTTCAAGATATGTTTTTGCATGTATTTAAGGAAAGGATTGTTTTACATCTGAGCAAGCGGAAACTTCTTTCTTTCATGACACATTTATCGTCTAACAATCCAGTTATTGCAATTCCATTCGTACTTAGTGGCCGTGAATATAAAAGAACAAAAATGACGATTGACATAGACACAATTAATTGTTAATTGATAGAAGAATATTTACCAATTCTACGATATTAAGAGTCTTTAATTTTTTTTGTTTTTAAGGCCATAAAACTGCAGAAATATTCATCGCAAATACTTTTATGGATGTAACTGCAGGTCACGGAAAAAGTGCTCTTTTCAAAAAACTAGTAAAGAGACCTTGTGTACATTCCCTGAACTCTTAGTTAGGTAGGAGTGGTGTGCATGTGACTCATACCAAATGTGAAAATTGTGTTGAAGCACTGCAAGCTGAAAATAATTTTTAAATGCAATGCAAAATCCGAAATTGGGCATTATTAATCAAGTCAACAGTGTACGAATAAAACGAGCATCGGAATATCGTCGCTGATTGTTCACCGGGCGGGGATCGAACTCGCGACCTACGACTTCGTAGTCCAGTGTGTTACCGCCTGAGCCACGGAGCCGAAACAGATGTATTAATTTTTTATACTAATATTTTGGAACTTAAGTCATTTATAAATATTATAATCGAAATATTTATTTAATGTGAACAGTTCTATAATATTTCATACATGCGATATTTTATTATTAATAGTTAGATAAAGAAGAAAAATATGAAAAAAAATTTGCATATTTGGTGTGGAATGCCAGGCGAATGTTTCCATCGCATTATCGACGCACGAGTCCTTCCTTCATAGTGCCCCTTCGGGGATTACCTTTGCTAGCCGTTCCGAAGGCACGAACTAGCACTCAGTCGTTCATCGTTTCCATGACACGCAGGAGCCTTCCTCCACTTGTCGTTACTGCACAACGTTGCCCTCTCCTTCTCCGCTACGCGGATAGAAATGTCCGCTCGCGGCGCTGTGAGAGTGCGTCTTAGTGCTCCGACTTGGAGAAAGTCATGTCGTACACCTTCGGGAATCCTCGCGCTCAGTCGTGATCGCGTCGAACGGTCTGCGTCACGGCTCTCCCAGCACAGAGCTATGAATCTCGAGACAGCAGCGTTTTCAATGGCATCACATCAACTTGTCACAGCCGTCATGGCGGAGCACTTTAGAAACATGCCTCTTTTGATTATTCTACGCTAACCTAATACATTCGCGGTCTCTTGTCGCATATAATACATCAAATGGTTTCTATAAGTGTTAAAAATAATTTCAAAGCGGAATTTTATGTTTTTCTGTATACAAGTAGATGAGTTTTACGATTTTTCGAATAGCCTCAATCAGTTTGCAAATCTAGTAATCAAAAATGCATTCGGAAAAGATTCAAAAGCATTTGTTTCATACGTTTTGAATCCATTTTCTGTCACTGACCAATTCGTAATGATACAAAAATAAATTTCCATAACATTTTTAATTCGTATGAATTTATTTATATCCAAACATAATATGTACGAAAAAGAACTCGTATTCATTTGAATGCAGTAATTCCAATCGAAATAGAACGAATTTAGGAGGAAGACAGTTCAGGATTTATGCAAAAATAAGTCACGTGTGACGATGTCAAAACTTCACTTTTATTTTAATCGTCCACACAAACTCTGAATTCTAACGCAGCATCAGAAACACGTAGTCTGAAACGGAAAATTTGAATTTGATTAAGAAAACGCGTTACAGGTGTTCCGTGTGTTCGATCGCTTTACTACAATAAATACACAGAGGAACAGTAAGAAAAACATACCGAATATTCACCTAGCCGGTGAAAAACAAATATTATTGTTTTTCAATCTGACAATTCCGGACTCGACCGCGTTACAAGCTACTTTTTAAACATGCAAACATAATATATATTATTATTATAATATTCATAATGAATCCTTATATATAAATATAATGTTGAATTATTAATAGTGTAAGTTATGAACCAATGCGAATGCAAATATAATGTATATTATTATTTGAACTTTTCGAATACATTCGAATACAAAACTATTTTAGTAATATTTTAATACAAAAATATGAATCCAAATGAATCCAAACGAATACATAAATAATAGTGTTGACGAAACTACCAAAAATACGAATACAATTTAATCCATGATCGTGGTTGGAAATATGTTGTATTAATACATATGAATCCATTTATAATTGACTCAAAGAAGGCCAAAGTCATGAATCCATCTGAATACAAAGGAAGATTCAAACGATAATTTTTTAATAGAATTGAATCTATGAATAATAACAGTTAATTACCAGAATCAAAGAATCCATTTGAATACATAACTTAGCAAAATAATGCCTATTTTAATCCAACTAAATCTAACATAAATCAATAAAAATATGTCCTACAGATGTCCGGGTAAACTTTTTTTAAGTGCAATGACAATGTTCATTTATTTGTAACTAATTGAATTGAGTAAGTGTGAAATGCAATATTTTTGTTGATAAAATAAATATATTATTTTCAAAATTACGCAATATATCGTAAACGGTTTGAGATATTTACCATCTGGCGAAATTTTGACATGATCTGCGACGATTCAAAAATTTTAAAATTTCGTAATTTTAGAAATCGGAAATTTCAAAAATGTTCGAATCATGTATATTGGCTTAGAATTATCGCATCAAGGTAGATACCCCTGCTTTGGGAATTATGTGAAAATTTCGTCCAATTTCACGTTTCTCGTAGTGTTTTAGAGAAATTGCGTAATTTAGAGAAAAAAAAGCTTACAATATTTGTATCAACAAAAATATGTATTATCTATATCCATTCGCTCTTTTCAAAAGCCAATAAGTAAATTATTACATAAACGTAGAAAATGGTAATAAATTTAAGACATTATTTTTATTTACACAATGCATAAATACCCCATGTTTAAACTCTTCATTAGTTTCGCATTATTTTACAACAGCGAGTGTGGTCGATGGATTACGGCTCAACAACAACTCTAGCCAAGCTTCAAACGGATCTAACTATTCTCATTAATCCACAGCAAATACACTAAAAATAGACGCAATCAATTTTAACTCCATTATAGATCGTAGCCGTTGACAAGATCTAACTGAATTTATAGAAACAAATAATATTGATATTGCACTTCTCAGTGAAACCAAACTATCTTCAAAACACAAACTATCTTTTGTGAACTACATCTTAATTCGAAACGATCGACGAACTCCAGCTAAGGAGGAGGCACTGGTATCCTAATACACCGCAATATAGCTTACAGCCTTGTTTCCCGGGCATCGACCGTCAACAATAAAATTATTGAAGCCACAGCCATTAAAATTAGTAATCTATATAATCATAACTTATTTATAATAAGCATTTACGCGACTAATAGAGATCACACTAGAGGTTTCTACTCGGAGCTTACCAACATCTTCGAAGAACTGCAACTCTACAGCCACAACAACCACTTTTTAATTACGGATGATCTAAACGCCCGCCACACAAGGTGGGGCGATATTACCGTTCAGGGCCGGCAAGTTTCCTTTGTACTAGGTGTTGCGCTGGCTTATACCTTGGGAGGGGCCGGGGGGGGGGGGCATTTAAAGACAACACGACTTTATTTTCTAGGTGTTGCTCGAGCATGCGAGCAACACCGAAGTTGCCGGCCCTGTTACCATTAACAGGAAAGATCAATACTACACCGATCAATATTAGTAGACCCGTTTCTAACTCCTACTTAGATCTTTACCTTATTGACACCCGACTTCAACTCGACAACCAAACACTCTTATATACACTAGAATACAAACTGGAGAACATTCTCCAACTATATCGCAACAAACTCCGACATAAATATGCTAGATAACCGCAATCTCTCAAGCAACGAAATAGATTACTTTACTCCTTTTATCACTCGATAACAACCCTAAACACTCTAAGCAATAGTTCGCAGAAATATGTAAAGAATCCCCAATCATCGAAAAACTTCATATTCAAATTCAGAACTAGCAGAGTTTAGAAAGATTAAATATCTGATGATTTGTATTTCATTGCACCGGACTAGAAGTCGATCCTTTGTATACATTGGTAAGGAATCTCTCGCCATTAGTTGACAGTTCGAACCTACCTTCCCGGAAATTTCGAATTTGATTTTCAATTGTCGACGAATCCGCGATCGAACTGAAAGACAGCGCAGAAGTAGAACTTTGAATTGTTTCGCTGGGGTAATCTCCCCCAAATTAACAAGTTTTTAACATTCATTTACAAAGAAATCCTACTGATTGAAAATTATTTCCAGCACCTATTCAATTCAGAAAAAATATCCTACATCCTGATATAGGTATATTGCGGTCTTTTAGATACACCCTATATAGTATAGGTTGAGTGGGAATCATACAAATATTTCTACCGAATTTACTAAAAGGACAGTTTTCACTATTCCATATACCTCTCACATAATATGTTTTAATTCTAAATAATATAAAAAAATCTATTCCTAAAACGCATACGTAACGAAGGGTAGTCTACTCTTACGTCTAGTAATTGAACTTCGTTATCTAATTTTATTTCATAACTAACATTTAAGTATGTTTGGGATGCTCCAGAATCTATAAGAGCTTTTCAGCGGTTTTAATTTAATTCTAACTAGACATAGTAACGGGAACCTCAGAAAGAGAAATGTATACAATGTAAATTACTATATCTTATTTTATGGGTGTCTGTAACAAATTCTTACGGGGAGACAGGAGCAATCTTATCTTACTGTCTACGCGTTTCCCGCACAATTACCCGAGAGCAACTGCGAATTCTTTAAAGATATGGCATATTCTTTTACAATTAAAACATCGAACATTATTTATAGTAGGGGGTTGAGGTGGGGGCTTCATTACTTTACTCATTAGGGGCGGAATGGAACGAACATTTGGTTGGGCCTTTTGTTTTTGCACTGGTTTCCGATGTGAAGAGGGAGGATTTAATCATCGACGATACGGTTTTGGAGGATTAATTGCGTCTTGTAGGACTGACGAGGAAGAGATAGTGATACTGATTGCTGTATGAAAGGATGGAGAATTTTCAGGAATGGGATTCGGAGCAGCAATTCTATCCTTCAGTCGGTTTTTATAAGGTTGTACACATATGTGGGGCACAAGGATAGGGAGGCAGAAGGGGAGGGCCTATATTGCTTTTCTCTCTGCAATATGGTTTCAGAGCCCCGACGTAATTAGAATAATTATTCACTTTTTCTGGCGATATTCTTTCCGACAGAGCTGGGGGTGGATTATGGCAACATACAGCTAGCTGTTCCTCAAGGAATGGAGGGGTAGGGGTAGGTAGTAAATTAAAAATACTATAAAATCTGGGAACGATTCTTCTAAACCTTAGGTACGTAGAGAAATATCACGTGGTATACTTATTTCTCACTGTAATTGGTCAAAAACAGCTCTGAAGCAAGAAACAAATTGATCAAAAGTGGGCCAGCTTCCCTGCTAACTAAATGCTTCGACGCGCGTGCGCAAAAGTTCTTCCTCGGAGAGTTCACGACTTGCGCTATATTCCCTTAATTTAAATGTTGGACTTTGGGTTCGTCATTGCTCTAAGACGGGGTTTTCTATATTCTGGTTGTCTGTGATGCGCATATAGAGCAACCGAAGTATGTTCTGGCAGGATTCACCATGGTTCTTGAGAATCGGAGAATAGGACCGATTTGGGTACTATGGCCAGCAGGATTGTGGATTTATAAATTATAATTATGGTCAGGCGGAAAATGGACATTAGAGCGAAATAAATCAGAAGGGAAAATATAAGAGGGATCCTGACGCGAGCAACATGCTGGTGTGCGGCACAAATAGTAATGGTGGGAGGGGGTGCAGTGTTTTGTAAAGGGTTAGGAATAATATTCCCCGTAACTGGGTGGCTTAAACCATTAACGCCTGACAATTTATTTCTAAATGAAAGAGAAGTTAGAAAAAATCGAAAGGGTAGAGGGCAAACTTGCGCCACGAATTATAAGGAAATGCAATGAATAGTTAAAAAAATACCAAAGCAAATAAAAATCGAAAACTATAGAAAGATTAAAAAACAAAATGCACAAAAAATGTTGTGAGAATCAGGCAAGATTGATATGTTATAAGTTCAATGGCAAGCGTGCTTACTTTACACAATTTCATAATTTTTAGTTCAGATTCGAAAACATAGACCCCGACAACCCCTGAATCAGTACTTTCATTCGAATTGAGGTTATTTGTCGCGTTTTTGGCGGCCATATTGGATCCGCCAATTTGAATTTTTCAAATAAAAGTTCAGATTCGTAATCAGCGACCTCGAAAACCCTCAAGTAAACAATTTTATCGGAATCGAATTCATTTTTCGCATTTCGTCCGCCATATGGGATCCGCCATTTAGAATTTTACAAATGAGAGTTCAGACTAGTAATCAGCGACCTCGAAAACCCCCAAGTAAACAGTTTCATCCGAATCGAAGCCATTTTTCGCATTTTCGTCCACCATATTGGATCCGCCATTGTAAATTTCTACAAATCAGAGTGCAGATTCGTAATCAGCGACCTCGAAAATGTGATATAAGGTACTTTACCAACCTGTTTGTTAGGTTTGAATAACATTCTTTTGAAATTTCATTATCTGTAAAAAATACTCCTGAATAGGCCGCCGTTGTGTTTACACGATTGTGAATTTAAAAAATCTACCGGGGTAATTTTTTAATACAACTATCGGGTCCACGATTCAAATACGTTTTAGCGCATTTGCAAGGGATATGGGGGTGAAAATATGAACTAAAAAAAAACAGTTTTTTTCACATTGAAAATTTAATAAAATTTCAACAACGCCGTTGAAAAGAGCGACCTCGAAAATAGTAAGATATGTATCTTTCGATTTTTATAACTTTTCATTCCATAGAAAATATTCGATGGAAAATGAGGAGAATGAAATAACATTTTAGGCGTTAACGGGTTAAAGCATCACTTAGGGTAACCGGTAATATCACCTCTAGCATCCACTGCTTCATTCCAATCTACATCGTATTCGTGGTAAGCGGTTAACACCTTATATCTTGTCAACCGATCGTGCATTAACCTAAAGACAACGCCAAAGGCAATTTCAGGCCTGTCACATTCCTTTGTAAATTCCATGAAATTAATCTTTTCGATGTTGACCAATATGGCTTCGTATTGCTCCTTAGTGGCCTTTCTAGATTCTGAAGAGGTAGAGGTAGTGGTCATAGTAGATGCAGTAAGAGGGACCGTTGGTGTTACTGGAGAAGTTAGTGTAGGGACTGCACAAGTCATTGTAGTTGTAGAAATATCAGGTGTGGGGGTTGTATTGTGGGTAATATCCCAGAATCGTAGGTATTGTTCTGCCATAGTTACTCTTTGATTGTCCTAATTTACTGTACGAAGGAGAGAAAAAAATTATAAACAAAGGAAACAACAACGAAATATGCAGGAAAAGAAAAAGACTAAACAAATTGTAATAGTAAGTATGCAATAAAATAAAGGATCCGCACATTTTCTGGTAAAATTGGGTTTCGGTTAAATGGGCTAATTTTGATATATGTTGTACTTCTCGTAATGTTAATTAAAAGTTATCTTTACAACAACACTCTACAATCAATAGTTTACAATGTATCGGCGATTAAAAGTCACGTCACGGGGAGGCTATGGATCGTTGACTGTGGCACGAGTTCGTGAGATGTATTTTCTTTTGACTTTAAACTATAAATGCTGGACTGTAAATTCGCGTTCAATTTATAACTCAATATATCTTCGATATTAATCATTTTGCATAATATATAATAACTGCTTGATGAAGTTTCATATAAGAAGGTAAAGTAAAATATCTATACATGGACTTATCGTTAGTTTAAAGTTATATTGGATATAATATAACTTTGTTATATTTAGGTTCATAAAGTGACACTCGTCGTGAGCGGGTGTATTTGTTTCTGTTCCGAGTCCGCACATTGTCTTCTTCGTTAACTACATTTAGGGTTCTTTTGATATCTATCAAATGAATTTAAGTTTGAAAAATACATCAAGACATTTTTAAAATAAATTGTGCTCGAATTCACCATGTGATCTAGGTGGTCTTGTTGACGAGGAAAGATTAACGATCATTGACATTCTTAGATATGGCATTCTAAATTGTTTGTCATTTAGTGTACGTTTAATGTTATTATTTTCTGTGATGTAACTATTTTTTATTTTAACAGTGTCGTCATATTAGTCTGAGTTTGTCTCTCTTTTGTGTCTTGAAATTATATTTTATAACACTGACAAATTTTTATTCAACGTGTCAAGTACTGAAGTGTCACGATTCGAATTTCGATTTAAATTTCTGCGCACGCGCTTGTGGACAATTATTCCGATTGACGTCGATAATATTTACGATCAAATTGTCGATATCACAATCGTCACTTGATGCAAATAAGGAACTATGCATTTATTGTGCACGAGATGATCCACCTCCTTCAGAATTCTGCATTAACTGTCAGGGATCAGCTCATTCGATCTACATACTGGTTGATTTCCGAAACGAAGCTGGTACTTTTTGTTGCTGTAACTCGACCGAAAAACCTACCGGGCAAAAATCAAAACGTCAGGGAAGGCCTCCAAAATCCTCAATAACATCGCCGAAGAGTGGACGAAGAAAATCGGAGTTCTGGCGAACCGAGTCAGCTGGACCTAATACTGGGAAAATTGTCAGTAATCGATGCAATGAACGACGGCATTACTGATTCTATGTATATTAAATTTGATCACTTTTCGGCAGATATCCATTCTATCGTAGATGAACAAACCGTAGACTGAGTGTAATTGAAACGAAGACTGAAAAATTGGGAGAATTACAGTTGCAAGTAACGGTACTGTCGGCAGAAAATAAAAGTCTCCGGCAGCGTAATCGAGAAATAGAAAAGCTCATGACATCTATTGAGTATCTTGACAATCAGTGCGACTTAATTATCAGTGGAGTACCTGAAACAGTGAACGAGATTGTTGTTGATTCAGTCTGAGTTGTCGCTGCAGCTCTTGCTGTTCCCCTCCTCTCTTCGGAGTTGGAAAGGGTAAACCGCATGCCCCCTCCTCGATTAAATGCAAATAATCCGTCGCCAGCTGTCACGTCATCGACAGGCACTGCTTTCTCAAATTTGTCGCGGCCTCGAAACATTTTCGTGTTTCTTGCTTATGAAAATGAACATTAAAGCTTTTTGGTCTTTTATCAATTCTTCCCGTGATAGTAATGTAATGCCATCTAATATGAAACATAAAAATAACTCATCTTCTGATAAAAATGAAATTGCTTCTCTATTTAATAATTATTTCTCCTCAGTGTACTCTGCTGTTACGAGTTCTAACCCGTTAGTAGAGCATACTGTTAGTCGCCATTCAATAGACAAATTTATTACTTCTGATAATGAGATTAAGAATGCAGTAGGTGACACAAAATCGTCGTATACACAAGGATCTGACGGTATCCCTTCTATCTTAATAAAAAACTGTTTGACCTCCCTGCTCAATCCATTGTGCTATCTCTTTAGTGCTTCCTTGAATGATGGTGTTTTTCCATCAAAATGGAGAGAAATTTTTATTACCCCCATTTTCAAGAATGGAGATAAAAATAATGTCGAAAACTATCGACCGGTTGTAGTAATTAGTTGCATTCCGAAACTTTTCGACTCTATTGTAGCCAATCGATTATATGAGGTACTATCGAGTCATATTATTGAAAATCAACATGGTTTCCGCCGAGGAAAGTCGACGGTCACAAATTTACTATTGTTTTCAGACTTTGTTTCAAATGTTCTAGCTGTAAATTCACAAGTAGATACTATATACTTAGATTTTTCAAAAGCCTTTAACGGTATAAACTATAATATCTTGTCGAGTAAATATTGATTTTCTAGGCTCATTTATGCGTTGGATTTAATCTTATTTATGGAATAGATCACAATGTGTAAAAATTAAGAACAGTATTTCGCCATCCATCACGGTACCTTCTGGAGTTTCACAAGGATCCCACTTAGGACCGATTCTTTTCACCTTTTATTTTAACGACATAAATAAATTTATACGGTTTTCAAAGTTCTTGTTTTTTGCAGATGATATTAAACTTTTCTCTCAAATTTTATCCCCGATGGATGCGTCAAAGTTAAAAAAAGATCTGAACTCGATTAGAGAATGGACTGAGCGGAATTCCTTTAAATTAAACAGAGAGAAGTGTAAATGCTTAAGCTTTGGTCGAGGATCGCAAAAATTTGAATATGAATATAAGATGAATGATAAGCAATTAACTAGAGTCACCAAACACTTTGATCTTGGCGTAGTAGCCCGTGAAGATTTTTCTTTCACCGATCATTTAGCTTATTGCCGTACAAAAGCGCTTAGGGTGCTGGGATTTATACGGAGGACAACTTCGGACTTTAAAGACCCTCATACTATTTCGTATATGACACGCTCACTAGTACTACCGCATTTAACTTATGCGTCTCCGATCTAGTCTCCATATACCCAATTAGACATTAATATGCTAGAGGGGGTACTTCGAAAATCCCTCAGGTTCCTTACTTTTAAGTCAGGACATCCTATGTCGATTCTCGACCACAGCTATAATGCCATTCATTGCCATTCAGTTTAAGTTCCCTACTATAAAATCACTACATTCGTATCATGATATATTGTTTGTGTATCGTATTTTAACATCTTTATCGGATACCAATTTATCTACATTATTTCCATACAGAACCAATCCATACTCTATTCGTAATCCTCGTACCATCTTGGAATCTACTGTCAAAAGTAATTACTTATTCTTTTCTCCGGTTCCACGACTTAAGCGAGCGTGGAATGCATTAAATAATAATATTCGCGTAGTTAGTTCGTATGCGAGATTCAAAATATTGTTAGCGGATAATTTACTTAGATATTATGAATGAATGTGTAAACTAATTAAGCTTCAATCAACGTAAAGTTACTAGTATAGGAAATATGGCGTTTTGTTGTATTTCTTCTTTTTTGGCGTAAAAATGTATAATTGTATACTCGTTTATATGTTTAAAGGGCAGGTTTAAAGGGCGTTTATATGCCGTATATAAATAAATAAATAACATAAAATATAGATTATATATTATATGCTATTGATTTTTACGGGTAAAGTTCGTAGTATATCCCACCAATACACAAAAACCAACAGATCAAATAAAGCATGAAAATTAAGTGCTTTTTAGGTGCTTTTCAGATATTTAACTCTCCATTGCGTAGAATCAACCCTTAACCCTTTGCGTCCCAGTGGGACATACGTCGTCCCACCAACATTTACTTAGATTTTGCTGTTTTCTCGTGAAATTTAAGACCTATTTTGATCAAAAGTTTTTATGTTACTTATATAGATCCTAATAATCAGTAAAAAAAATGTTTCTCCATTATTGCTAATAATATAATTGTTATTAACAAAAAAAAGTTAAAAAAAACGCCTTTTTTCAAATAAATGCAGTTTTAAAAAGGTCTTTGGAGTCGCTGATTACGAATACGATGTTAGTTTTGTGAAATTCAAAATGGCCGATCCAATATGGCGGACAGAAATTGTAAATTTAACTATATTTGAACAAAATTTGTTACTCGGGAGGTTTTCGGGGTCGCTGATTATGAATCCAAGGTTAGTTTTGTGAAATTCAAAATGGCGGATCCAATATAGCGGACACACATTTTAAATATAAATGTATTTGGACAAAATTTGTTACTCGTGGGTTTTCGGGGTCGCTTTTTACGAATCTCAAGGTTAGTTTTGAGAAATTCAAAATGGCCGATCCTATATGGCGGACAGGCATTTTAAATATAACTGTAGTTGGATAAAATTTGTTACTCGGGAGTTTTCGGGGTTTCTGATTACGAATCCAAGGTTAGTTTTGTGCAATTCAAAATGGCGGATCTAATATGGCGGACACAAATGTAATAAGTGCATTATTGTATATTAAATATATTGCATTTTATATCTGTACATATAATGAAAATGCTTTTATGCATGATAATAATCGTATATTTCATATATACGTGAAATCAATTAAAAAATGATATAAGTTGTTTATATTATATATATATATATCCCTTATGTTACCAAACGGGTACCCGGGTACCCATCGGCGTTCTGTATGTTAAATAATTTTTTTTCCTGAAGATGTACGCTAAAATACTCTCGGATCCCCACGATTTGACTAATTTTCTATCAAATGCATTAACAAAATTTTGCATTTTTTTCTTCATACAAAATTTATAATTTGAAAAAAAGTACATGTATGTACCATCCGGGTACCCGGGTACCCCTTATATAAAAATAGTGAAATATACATATTACGATTTAAAAAAATTGAGGAAATACAATACAATAATTTTTAATAAATAAATTACATAAAATATTATTAATCTTTGATAATTTATTAAATGAATTAAATGAAAATAGCGTTTTTATTACATTACAAAAGTTATTCACTACATTCCAAACATTTCGTATTTTTTGCTGTGTGCTCATCGCAAACTGGCTTATGACATGAAAGGCAGCTCTTTCTCGTCTTTCGCCGTTTCCTAATTGGTTGTTTTTTTACAAATATGGCATGCTCCCACTACTACTTTTCTACCAGTCGTATCACGTGGATGATTGTCAGCAACGACTTCCGCTGCAACTGTAGGACAGCCAATGTAGCTTTCAACTGCCAATTTTGTAGCTGGGTTTCGTACTATTTGTTGATTTGAAGCTCTCTCTTCAATGATCGGCATGGCTAACTCTTCAGCAAGCTGGTCTAAGAAAAGTTTCCTTTGATTTGTCTTTTTTTTAATCATTTTATTATTTTCATAATAAATGATGTATGCTGCTAAAGCAGAAATGTCGAGAATATTGAAAAAGAAAGCTAGCGGCCATCTGGATGTTCGCCGTTGTGTCGTATATCTTGAGCACATTTGATCCATTCTATCCACTCCAGCTTTTGTTTTATTGTAAAACAATATCATATCTGGCATTTGATGAAGTGCATCCGAAATTACAGCATTGGCATGCATCGTGCTGAGTAGGATTACGGCTTTGTTTTTTTTCGGCACGTATGAACACATAGTTACTTTTTCATGAAAGCCGAAGATAATTGAAAGTATTTCTCTTGATTTTGACGCCTTCCTTTCTTGTGGTATGTAGGTTTTATTTTTTTTCAACGTACCGGCGAGAGTAAGGTTCCAGGTCAAAAGAAGATTTGCTAGAGGTAAAGTAGTGAAAAATCTGTCCGTGCTAATGTTTCGGCCTGATCCTTTGTAGGCAACTGCCAATTCTTTGACTATTCTTTCACCTTGATTGACGTCACGAGTATTGCCGACTTTACCTGTATAGATTATTCCCTTGAGTGGGTATCCATTTTCTGCGTCACATAACCACCAAACTTTGATACCATATTTGGAAGGCTTCGAAGGCATGTACTGAGTAAATTTCGGTCGTCCTCGAAAAGGAAACAGCTGCTCATCGATAGTCAAATATTCTGATGGCTTGTAAACTGACGCTAAATTGGCATTCAGCATATTCCAAATGTCAGATATTGGAGCAGCTTTATCACTGGCTGCTCGAACATGACGTGTAGTGTGATCATCAAATCGAATAAATCGTAAAATTTATTGAAACCGTGATCTACCCATCGTAGCACGATAAAGAGGAAAAGATGCTTTTTTCCACATTACTGTTACGTGATCAATATTGGAATTATGAACACCAGCACATAACAAAATCCCAAAGAAAGAATACATCTCTTTTTGAGTAACTTTCTTCCAAACACGTGGCTCTCTTTCGGGGTGTTCACCGTTATATTCTTGATAGACAGCTTCTGCCTTTTTGTTAGTGCAACGTACAATAATATCTACCATTTCCATAGTCATCATTTTTTTGAAAGTATCAGAAATCGATAACATCACTGTGATTCTGTATGGTCCAGCTCTTTGTCGAATAATGTTTCTTGAAGGTGTTTGATGAAGGTTCGGTGCATTTTTGAGCCAAACTGTGTTGTCTTTAGCAATAAAAGATGTATTGTTACTCCCTAAAACAGATAAAAATGTGAAGTATAAATAAGATATGAATAAATATAATAGAAATAGAAATATAATAGAAATATATGTGCAGCTATAGAATATAGTTCTTACTTTGCGATGTTGCAGCAAACACGTCTTCATTTTCTTCTTCACATTCGCTTTCACGTTCATTTTCTTCTTCTGCAGCTTCTTCATTCGCAGGCTCCTAATCACTACCGACATCTTCCTGAAACTCATCAGCCTCGTAATCACTCTCTTGCTCATTATCAGATACCTCAAGATCAAGATCATCTGCAGGAAGCCAGTCGTCGTCTTCACTGTCAGATGATGCTAAACTTTCATTTTCTTCATCACCTAATAATACTTTCAAGTATTCAATATTTCAAGTATTCAATTTCAAGTTATATAACAGATAAATAAATGTATGTAAACTAAAAGAATTATACTTAAAGCAGTCCTGCAATCAATGAAAATGTAGAAAAAATATATTTATTTTACTTATTGTTTTACATACCTTAGAAATTGTGCTCTTGACAGTTCCTCCATTATATTACACACAAAATATTATTTTAAAGTAAAAAAAATATAGGTAAATAGTTTTAATAAAAATATTTATATTTCAGAGTACATGAATAAATAATCGTCGATCCTGAAAATATTTGTGAAAACACTACGCGTCGTTTCACTGCTCAAAGCTATACATGTTATTGCTCCGTATAAACAAGAAAGGCTGTCGCTATTAGTTTAGTTATAAACATTACTGTTTACGAATTTATTATTGTACTTTGCTCGAAATATCTCTATAAAATATTAATAAATCAATATTCATCCAATACATTTATCAATTTTCAAGTTTACGACAGTTTTACCTCAAAATTTCTGCATGGGTACCCGGGTACCCCGGGTGGTCATTAGTGTGGCATTTTTTGGGTGGCAACATAATGTATATATATCGGCGAAAAATGACATTTTAAAATTATTTATTACATATATGTGACATATAATTGCTTCAATTTTTCCATATATCCTTCACATATATTTTTGCTGAATACCGGATGTTGTTCAGTGTAATATTTTACAATTTTCACATGCTATATTGGATATGACTTTTTGAAATTCACATAACTAATTCGGATACGTAATCAGCGACCCTACAAACCCCTTAGTAATATATTTTGTCCAAATAGAATTATATTTCCCATTTTTGTCCGCCACATTGACACAGGTGTCAGGAAGGCGAAAAAAGTTTGGCTGTGGTAACAAAAAAAATGGCACAGTGGGAAAGATAGTTTAAATTACCAGAAAACAGAAAATGTTTGTCCCAAAATCGGAACAGTTCATCTGAATAAATTATAAGCACATAAGTACATGAAACATTCGTGAATTTAAAATTTTTGCATTATACGTATTAGGAGAGGTCACGTTTGCATTCAATATACGTTTCCTTTCTCTTTCTCACTCCCTAAGTCACTCACTCACTCACACATATACATATGCACACAAGAATAAAAGAAAATTTATATTTTTAAATTTTTGCTACTTTCATTTGTAACAAAATTATATTTAATTCTATAATAAATCATAAATCAAGTATAACGTCGATTGTAACATCACATGTATGAAAATTAAACATGTTTTGACGAAAAATCGATGGCAGCTGCCTTCAAGTCGGATCTCTAATGTTGTTTACTTTTGGTCGATTCCAAAATACTAAAAATACACGATGTATCGATTCCCCCGCTTGCTCAGACCAGATTCCAAAACCTTCATCTTCATTGAGGTGTTCGAACTCCTCTTGGTTGTGGCTTAACACTATATGAATTTTCGGACTCTCTGCACGTTGGTGGCAAGAAGAGCTTTTTTAGATTGGTGATGTATTGGGTGATATCCAATTGCATTCTCTTGACACCAAAACATGAATGAACTATTTTATCAATTGCCTTCAAAGCTGATACGTATGGTACGAGGGGTAAAGGTCCTACTTCGTGGCACCTATCATTGTTTAAAAGCTTATCGGATACCTTCAATAATTTTCTGCATGCGTTTCCTTCAAACGCCTCTCCGTGATCATTTTTTGAAATTAAATACAAACTTTGAGGCCATAGAAGAGCTTGTTCTCTACCAAGAAGCGGTACAAAACCCTTCCAAAAAATGTGGTTCACAAACCCTTATAAGATGTGCAGCTCGGGAATTAAAGATTTTTGAATGACTTTAATAGTGTCATCGTCATCGAACAAAGGCGCATTTATGGTACTTCTACTATCAACAGAAAACTTTTTCTTACTGGTGTGAAACAAATTTTTGATGATCATGACGCAAATCGCCATACGTTTGCTCACTGAAGGTTCAGTTATCTTATTTGAGCCATCATCTTCTTTCATGGCTGTCTCTTTGCCAGTAATAGTTTCTAGTTCTTTACGATCTCGCAAATCTTGTAGTGAAATAAAACAGTATTGACAAGGATATGTAGCAGTGGCCGTTTACTGTCCGTTAACGAGAAGTAGTAATTTGAAGTCAGACACGAATTTCATAGAAATGTCAATGATCTTTATAAGATCAAATAAAACTTTGGTATTTTCGTAGGTTTCTTTAATGTCGGGTACAATACCTAACATTATTGTTTTATGTACACTCGTCCATTTTTCAGTTTTTCTTCTTTTCGACGGTGAGCACTTTTGATCTCCATGTGCTAGACAATCAGACTCATAATTTTCTGGAATTATCGACATCGATATTTTAAAAAAGCCTTGCACACCGTCAGCCATGACTTTAACTGTGTAATTTCCGATAAAATTTCATCTTTTTACAACATTTTCAATAATACTTTCTACGTTGCCCCAGACAACAGGCCTTTGCTGTTTGACGAGACCTTTTTCAACGTCAAAGTTAAACGTACCTTCATTATACAATTCTTCCAACATCTTAGACCTCTCTGAAACTTCTTTAGAATAATATGTTGGTACAGATGTCTTTCCAGCGTTACTTCTGATGAAATGGCATAACTTCTTCATTTGATTATCTGAGGAACCAGACGCAACTTGATAATCATTCAAACTTTCAGATGAGAAAACTATTGGTTTATTAATCTCTTTTAGAATGGCTTACTTTTTTCGACCTTTTGTACTCAATCTTACAGTGTTCTGTGATTTATCGAATTAAGATGATAACGGTTCACTTATTTTTGAGAGCAAAGAGGTATATAGTTGTACCTGTTGTTTTTCCGGAAGAGAGCTCGCCAATTTGTTCAAATTTTCAGGAGCTTTTCCTATAGAAGCAGATTCTGTATTTTTAGTACACGAATGACGCTTTCCTCTTCCCACTTCTTGAAAACAACTTCGGCAAACAGTCATTGTGTTTGAAGTTTGTCTTTTGCATTTTTCACTTTTTTGTATTTCAGTGACACTGAAATGCTGAGAATCATACATACCGTTTTTAGAGGTAATTGTTATCGATGGATTTAAGGCTGAACCGACAGCCCACTTTTTCTTTGTACTAATGTGTACCTTGTTTCTAGTAGTTAAACAAATGTAACAATTGCAAATCGATGTTGATTCTTCATAATTTATTGTGTTTCTTGGTAAACGAATTTCTTCATAGTTTGGCATGTCTTTGAAGGGTCTTTTGTCAATTTTTCGTTCCTGTTCTTTAAGAATCTGACGACAAGCCACACAAATACTTACAGGGAATTGAGGATTGAATATATCAAAATTCTTGTTAATGAACTATCTTATTAATAATTCCTGATGTTCACTAATGCGAAAATATTCCACTTTCTGCGAGATTAAACTTATTTTTCGACCACACGGAGCACAAATTTTGTGTCTATTCTTTTCATGAACACACCGATGATTACACGGATGTGGCATTTTCAAACATAGTTTTCCCAACTACAAAATTATATACTGATCGCGTAAAACGTATTGAAAATCGTAAAGAAAAAATAGAATGTAATATTCTCGATAACACTGAACGCGTACTGATCGAAGTGGGAATTTCTTTGCTTTTGTACATTTCATCGTTGGTTTATATGTTTGTTTACAAACGTAAGACAATCCGCCATGGAACGTTATGAAAGGCAAATAATAAAATGATAAAATAATAAAAATAATAAAATGATAAGAAAGGCAACAATGTGTAAATTTGTAATTTTAAAAATAAAATCCTTATGTGTGTATAGGGCAATTTTTGTGCCCGAAGTGACCAAATTCAATACTTCGTCCAGACTTAGTCTGGGTCGAAGTAAAAAAAATATACAATTTTTCATTTTACAAATATTTTTTATATATGTAATACTGATGCATATATTGTAAGTTAGGACAACATATGAGCAAAAGTTGCATTTATGCAAGTTTCACTTCCTTTGCTAATGCTTAATACATAACTAAAACATTTTAAACAAATATGTGCGGATTTGTGAAAGAGAGTTAGAATTTCTGAAGTATAATAGAAAAATTTCGAATTTACTGTATTCATTAGAAAATAAGTAAAAAGTAAATATGTAATTATGCGTTAAAGAACTGGTTCGTATGATTTTTCGAAAAAATATTTTGTTTAATCATAACAGTGATTAAATTTAAACAATTAAAATGTTATATTATTTCAGTTAAAAGTAAAATATTTAATATCCACTTCTACCAAGTTTCATAAAGATTCATTCATTATCTGTCTAGATATTTTTTAATTAATCGTGAACATTTTTTAGAAATATCATTTGAACCGTTTCTTCAACTAGTAATTACCTTCCCTGTTTACATATTATGAAATAAATTCACAAAATTCACAATTTTGTTGTTGCACATTTACAGAATTTTTCTTTAATATTTCGTTATTGCTTATGAGTAATTGACTGAGGGAGTGAGAAAGAGAAAGGAAACGTATATTATATACAAATGAATGGAACAAAAATAGTACGTCGCTCCAGCCAGATTGTCCAGCTAAAACAGCTTCCCACTGCCCAGCAGGTCGTGATGTAAGTCGCGAGTGAAGACGTAAAATGACAATTAAAATTCGAAATCCTTAAAATTTTTTTTTCTATAAATAGGTATACTTTTCTTATGTCTTTAAGAATATTTCTACATAATTTCTAGACGATGTGGTTATTTATATTATTTTTATATGATTTTTTAAAAGTCGTTAATAGTGAAAAAATCACTACTTTTTTCATTTTAAGGCTTCCGTATTGATTACCGTGTTAGATACGACAAAAATGCAGTAAACATTTTTGGAGAGCACAAAATTTCCTACAAAAAAGTTACTGAGAGCCATAGTCTAATGTTAATAGATACGTCACGAATAAGATAACTATCTCTGTTCTAAAATTTCAATGATTTATTCAATAACTTCCGATGTTTTTCATGCCGTTCATATTAACATTAGACTATGGCTCTCACTGACTTTTTTGTAGGAAATTTTGTGCTCGACAAAAAAGGTTCAGTGCATTTTTGTCGTATCTAACACGGTAATCAATACGGAGGCCTTAAAATGAAAAAAGTAGTGATTTTTTCACTATTAACGACTTTAAAAAATCATATAAAAATAATATAAATAACCACATCGTCTAGAAAATATGTGGAAATATTCTTAAAGACATAAGAAAAGTATACCTATTTATAGAAAAAAAAAATGTTAAGGATTTCGAATTTTAATTGTCATTTTACGTCTTCACTCGCGACTTACATCGACCTGCTGGGCAGTGGGAAGCTGTTTTAGCTGGGCAATCTGGCTGGAGCGACGTACTATTTTTTTCCGTGTGTGACCTCTCCTAACACGTATAATGCAAAAATTTCAAATTCACGAATATTTCATGTACACATGTGTTTATAATTTATTCAGATGAACTTTTCCGATTTTGGGACAAACCTTTTCTGTTTCTTGGTAATTTAAACTATCTTTCCCACCGTGCCACTTTTTTTGTTACCGCAGCCAAACTTTTTTCGCCTTCCTGACACCTGTGTTGAATCTGCCACTTTCAGTTTCACAAAAATAACCTCAAATTACATATATTACAAGTCTACACGAATAAAGTAAAATAATAAAGTATGTAAAATAATCAGTCATCAATAATATTAAAATCATTTTCAAGCTCTTGCTGCTGGTGCCTATTACCAGCATCGAGTGTGGTTTCTAACAGAGTTATCCACGGATACTTTTGGTTTGGCCTATATCTGACATAACCAAGATACCAAAGAACACTTGATATATGGGCACAAGTACCTAATGTCCGAGCACCAGTTTTACGGGTACAATAGCAGCCGAGTATAGAATTCTCGTTATATTGAACATTATTATTATTGTAATGAATCCGTTGACAATTTGTCACATTACGAAATCTAGAACATATACGAGTTCTAATAAGTCCTCGTTCATTTTTATGTTCATGTATTTGCAGTTCTTCTTCTTCATCTCTTTGCCGTTTATCCTGGATATATGACGGTGCTAAGTAAACTTGATAAACTCCAACAGTCAATTCCTTTAAGTAATCGATTGTCAAGTGCGGAAATAAAGGAAGTTGACATTCATTTAAGCGAGTCCATCTTGCATTTCTTGTGTGAAGTTGTTTGGCTTCAACACGCGGTTGCATAATGTTTACATTCCGCGATCGAGCTAATATTTGCTGAGCACGTGTCATATTAGCCCCTTCCATATAAATAGGCTCTTTATGTCTATTAATGAAAGCTCCTGCAATTCGGTAGAAATCACGAAGGTGAACTGCGTTAAGGAGATAGTATCAGCTAAGAATTTAAAAATAAATGTGATATGCCCGTTCCTCGTTTCGACTATCCATCTCCTTTTTGTTATTAAACGGGAATCGTTGGCATCCTCAGTTGTTATTTGCCATTCTCCTCGCCTCAGGTTGGGTGGAATTTTATATGGAATTCTAAGACGTTCTAATAATGGAATAGCATCTCGGTAACCTCGATGGTCAATAATAATATCATTTTCTTCAATCCATTCAGTCATACCAGACATGTTACTTTCAAATTCGTTCTTAAGCACTTAGGTATCATTATTTTTTGAATCAGAGAAGTAAGGGCCTTGAATGTCTAGGATATAACCATTTGGTGCCACTAGAAGCCCGAGTAACAAATGGCCCGTATTGAGTGAATCAATCATTGAAATTCGGCATTAATATGTGTCATTTGTTATGCTTCAGTAAATGAATGTCTAGCCGAGTGGTTACACTTCCAGTTTCAAGAACGAAATATCTCGGGTTCGAATCCCGACGGTGATAATTTTTTTTAATTTAACTATGTTATTTTTTAATTGATAATTTTAACATATTATTTTGACTTTTTTGTTCATTTCTCAATAATCTCGCAAAACCATTAGCGAGATCTTTGCGAGATTAAACTTGCAAGATCTCAGAAAGATCTTTCAGAGACGAATTTTTTTCAAAGTCTCGAATCGTCCAGTGTGGGGGACTTTTCAGAGACTCTCTGTACGAGACTCTTCAGAGATGCTACAGAGATCCGGTTTTTTTACTCGGTAGTACAGGCTTCAGGAGGTGTCGACCTTTGTGTAAACGATTATGTTAAACATTTGAAGTTACTGCATTTTGGTACGTGAACATATGTCCTATCAACATATATTATAGTTTTCGGTTTTCAGGCTCAGGATAATATAATCCATTTGCAAATTCCGTGACATGTCTTTCTGTGTAATCTTCTCGTGTGATAGAACCAAATCCAATATTCTGAGGTACAATTCGGCCCATTAATGATATACGCATATTTGAAATGATTAAACTCACGTTTTGCCGACTTGAATAATTAAACATTACTTATAAAGTCATCGGGAAGTCCGTGGTGCATTTTACAAAGGAAACCCATTAAATCCTTTTCTTGAATATATCATCGAAAACCGACTTCTCCTACAGGATCACATAATTGGAATAAATCTTGGAACTGGTCCTCGGTCAAAGAAAACATGATTTTAAACTCAAGATCGCTAAATGAATGTACATCATCATATCTTCGGTCAGAGATTATAGGGGAGATCGCTCAGTTGGCTGAATTCAGCGTGCCGATTTTGAAAACGTCGTAAAGTGGCGCCCCGAGGGGATCCTATCGGTAACTAAATGAGGAAAAAGGAGAGAAATATATTTTCACCGCGGAAAAGCATAGGACAGAGTTTGATCGAAATTAAACATAACACTATCGGTACGATAGGAAGTTTTTGAGTTCGCTGATTACAAATTCGTAAAAAAAAATTTTAAATTCAAAATGGTGGATCCAATATGGTGGAACATAAATCAGAATATTACTGAAATTAACTAAAACTATCCGCCATATTGGGACCGCCATTTTGAGTTTGAAGATTCTGAGTTAGGATTCGTAATCAGCGACTTCAAAAAACCCAAATACAGAGCTTTGTCTTATCTAACGTAAATTTAAAAATGTTATCAGCCATGTTGGACCTGCCATTTTGAAATTCGATATTTTGAGTTCGGATTCGTAGTCACCGCCCTTGAAAACCGCCGAGTAAATATTTTCAAGCGCATTGGGCGGCATGTACAAATCGAGATACAAAGGGTTTAAAAACTAGCCGTCATTTTGATCGCTACACTGGCTATTGAATTTCGATTTCGCACTTATTCGTCCAGAAACGTTTAAGGTGATATCTGATGATATTGTAACTACAGTCTTAATGTCAAAGTCAATCTAATAAGAATTTTAGAGCAATTCTTGTGAAATAATTGTATGTTTTTTGTGGGGTTGCTCGATAGTGACGGCCATTTTGAAGTTGCGTTTGATTATTTCTGCAAAACCCCAGATTGCATTAAAAACTATAAACCTAGACGAATATTTTGGTACCTATGTATATATGTATACATAGTAGCATATATACCGGGTGGATGTGGTAGAGTCGCCCATAGGGAAATCCATGTAAAGCCCGCAGCCAATGAGAGGCGAGCTTTAGCATGTACCTTTCGCGAATCGACCAATAGCGTGAGAGCTATAGTGTATGTACTGATTTTTGCTTTCATTTTTGTTTTTAAAATTTAATCCTATCCAAAACGTAAAAAAGTTGATAAAATAATTATCTTTTAACAAAAAAAAAACGTTGAAAAAATAAAATAACCTTTTGTCGAGTTATTGTACATCTGTGTGCAATACAGGTTAGGGCAGACTGAGGCAGTGACATTTCGCTCCTTTGACATTTCCATCGTCATTTCGTGTCACGCGATATTAAATAATTTTAAAGTTTGTACCATTGTGTGATTTCGCTGGCAGCGCTTTCATCATAAATTTAGGTGAGTGAAATAAATGAATGCGCATTACAATAAATTTCTTTTTATGTACATACAACATTTTCATTTGTTTGTTTATTTGTTTCAGAGCAAATCTATCCAAATGAAGGGAGGCCGCATCCAATTATTTAGAACTCTCTTCATTTGTTACAACATCAGATATGTTTTATATTCATTCACGTATACAATAATTTAATATACACGATTTTTTGGGAGTATTTTTGTTTTCGTTTCAGGTCGGGGCGATACAAAGCACCCAGGGATTCAGCGACGAAACATAGGAGATCATTGGCAGCAGTCATACTGAGAATTATTTTATTACAAGAGTCGCACCCTAGATTCACCAAACTCTGCCGATAACCTACATCAGGCTTCATACGACAGACTCCTCCATATTCAAGCAGATTATTGAACAGAGGCTTGTGAGTCACTCGACATTTACTCAGATTTTCCTGCAGAGCATCTTGAGTTCGCTCGAAATGTGCGACCCAGGTAAAATAGAATTAAAATTCATTTATTCTTCTTCAAGGGTCAACGTGTAATCTGATATTTATTTCCAGTTACTTTTTATGCCTGGCTGCATACAGTGTTGGACGCGTACCACTAGATGTTGTAAGCCACTAAGCAAGTTCCCTGCGACGAATTTTAAATAAGATTCTCATGAGAATCGTATGAGGCACGTTCTCATGAATAATTGAAACTGGGTTCTTGTGAGATCGACAGCTGACAATTCGATGTCTCTTTAATTTTTCACTTTTTAATTAGAATTAGTTTTGTATTTCACTAGTTTATTGCAATTTAAAAATTTAGTATGTATTCGGTGGAAGACAAAATAAAAATGATAGAATGGCATTGCCAAGGATTGTCTTTAAGAGAAGTAAGGGATAATTTTGGAACAGAATATGAAGACAGACCAATTCCTTCGACATCGACAATTACTAAATATATTTGCAATTTTTAAAAAACTGGTTGTCTTGATTGTTCGCACAAGAAAATTGTACGAAATGATAAGCAGATCAGTGAAGCGCTGGCAATTCAAATATGTGCAGCAGTGGAGGAAGATCCACATAGTTCAAGTAGGAAAATTGCACAACAACTTGGCTGCTGTTACTGGACGGTGGCCAAATTTTAAAAAAGAATGGCTATAAGCCGTACAAGATGCATAGACATCACGAATTAATGCCTGGTGACAGCATAGAAAGATTGATTTTCTGTGAAAAGATGACCGATTTGATAAATGAAAATCAACATATTTTGAAGAATATTTGCTTTTCGGATGAGTCAATTTTTTATGTGAAGGCATCCCCGAACAGGCAAAATTTTAGATAATGGTCATGTGAGAATCCACAAAGGTTACTGGAAATACATTCGCAGTATAAAATAAAGCTGCTAGTTTGGGCAGGAATTATTAGAGTTAAAATAATTGGTCCAATTTTTATTGACGATACCTTACATGGGGAATTGTATCTTCAAATGATGCAGGAGATTGTTACGCCAACATTGAAGAACATAGAACAAGAGATCAGTTCACAAATATAAATATACTTTACATATACTTTAACTTTTACTTACCTCGCAAAACTTGTTTAATGTCTTCGTATCGTTGTTCAAATATGGCGAGACATCAAATAATTTATCCACTATATTATTACTCACGCAAGCATAAAAAATATGATTATTTATAATACCCGACTATTTCAGAAACAAGAACCAGTGTGGTTCCAACAGGATGGTGCTCCGCCACATGGGATCCGAGAGGTGACTCAACATCTCAACGAAAATTATCCAGGACGTTGGGTGGGTCGTTTCGGCCCACTGAAATGGCCTGCACGCTCCCCAGATTTAGCTCCTCTGGATTTTTTCTCTGGGGCCATGTAAAGAATGAGTTATACAATGGCGTATTTGTGCGGACCACAGACGATTTGAGAGCTCGGATAATTGCTATAATGCAGAATGTCACTGCGGAAATGCTGAGGAATGCCCAAGCAGAATTTTACGATCGTCTGGGCTATTGCACAGCAGCAGAAGGAGAACATTTTGAACATCTCTTAGAAAATGAACTAATATGTGTAATTTTAAATTTAGTATTTTGTTTTTATTTTTGACAATTTTATTTAGTTAATTTTATCTCTCTATTTTATTTACCTATTTAATAATGTTGATGTTGATAACGTTTATTAGGCACTGGTCAATTTGGACCGTGTGCCACCAAAAATAAGTACAAAAAAAGTTTACAGCATATTGAAACTTAAACTAAACTAAGTATACTTAAACAAGTCAAAACTAAACTAGGGAGTGCTCTGACTGTCTGAGCTATTCACTTCGGTATCAGAACCTAGAAACTAATGTACTAATGCTACGTATGCGCAGTGTTTAGCTATAACGAAATCTAAATTTAAATTGTGAATAAAGCTTTTACAAAAAAAAAAAATATAAAAATATCGCAATCGTACACATAATCTCGCGACAAGTCACGCTCGGAAACGCAAACGCAAGAAACTATGCCATTTTATTAATGGTTTACTGCGTAATCCGCAAATGTGAGCAAGTTTTTAACCTTGATTTCGCCGCAAATACAAAATTAATGCATTCCTAAATGCCGCTGAGGAAGTTGTGTTTCGAATCGTCGGAGGAAGACTGTTCCAAAGGGTAATGGCAGAAATCCAGAATGAATTCTTGTAATACTCAGTACGACAAACCGGGAGTTGAAAAGTCGAATTAGTGAAACGAGGCGCTGTTCAGAAGTCTACGCAATTTTGTATGCAAGTAGCCTGATGCATCTTTAAACACCAAACATGCACAGTCCATGTGTGGCAAGACGAGGGCGTTGACCAACAAGAGTTTGAGACGAGGGGGGAGCATTGAACCCCTGAAACGTAAGCGATGTAATACGAAATGTACCCTCTGGAGCTAATAGAAGCCACGTGACGATTCCATGTCAGATCAGAGGCAAGAAAGACGCCTAAATCCTTGACCTCATCGACGTATGGTACCGCGAAGCCATTAACGAGTATAGGGGGAACAGCCATAGTTAGCCAAGTAGCCTTGGTCTTCTTCGTGTTGAGCGTGAATCCACATTCTTGCGTCCATTCGAAAAATGACTTAACGTCACTATTCAGATTTGCTATTGTTTCATGAATACGACTCACCGGAGATGTTAGATAAAACTGCGTATCATCCGCGAACACTACAGCTGTGTTCTGGCAATGGTAAAGTCGCGAGAACAATGAGTTGAATACGATAATGAATAGAATGCGACCGAGGCTTGTACCCTGCGGAACCCCTGAGGTAGTAGTGACTATCTGTGCCAGCGAATCATCCAATCCACGAATGGTTTGTGATCGACCACTAAGATAAGAATGCATCCAATTAATAGCTATGTCATTAAATCCAATCCGGCGTACACAGGTTAGAATGAGTGGATGATTGAGAGTGTCGAAAGCTTTAGAGATGTCAAAAAGCACAAGGATGGTGACAAACCCATGTTCTATTCCTTGCCATATATCATCTAAAATTTTCAGTAACGCCGTCTGCGTACTATGAAATCGTTTGAATTCGCATTACCGTGGATGGAGTAGATTATTAGACTCTAAAAAGTCAACGAATTTCTTGGTTACTAAGGCATCCAATAATTTAGCGATGTGGGGCGGGTTAGCCACTGGACGTGTATCACTAGGTGTTAAAGGGTTGCAGATTTTATTGAGCGGGATGATATATGATAGCTTCCATAAGGGTGGATAAACCCCTGTGGACAAGGATATGTTGAAAATGGCAGTTAATGGCGGTACAATGGTTGGCAAGATTTTATGCAGATGACGCAGTTGCAAACCATCTGGACTGAGCCCTTTTGATTTGGAAAACGAGGCAGTGATACTTCTTAGTACTTCGTCAGTTCGCAACGTTGGTAACGAGAAAGTTGCTGATGTCACATCACGATTGATTCCCAGAATCTGCATCAGTTGCACATGAGTACATGGTGCATGCACAGAAGCAACTTGAGAGTAATGCTGATTCAGGGCGTCAGGGGAGAAGTGGTTCAATGCAGACTGTTAAGAAGGCGCAGCCAGTCCGAACTTTTTTAACACAGACCACATCCCGGCTTGGTCCGTGATCCCCTCCAAAATACCACATATGTATTCTTCTCTGGATAATCGGAGCGATGCCTTAATGGTTTTACGCAATCGACGATATTGCGCCATGAGAGGGTCACTACGCAAACGTTTAGCCCTACGATACAATGAATTGCGCTGTTTAATTAGCCGCTTAATCTCTGGCGTTAACCATGGTGCATGAGGGCGCTTCGAGGATCGTGTCACGATGGGCGCATATTTGTACAGCATCGAGTCGATAGCACCGTAGAAACGCGACAGGGTTTCTTGAAGATCAGGAGACGACATTGTATTGTAACTGTACAAGTTAGGGATGTCATTCCGGAATGCCCTTTCTAGTTCTTGAGTTAGATTGTCGTAGTTGTAATCACGGAAATTACGATAAGTTACCACCTTTGCACGATGTGTATAGTTGGCGACATTATAGTTAATTTTGAGTAAATCATGGCCAGCTGCAAAGGGTTGAGGCGACTTCGCGAAACTGATAACCTTCTCTGGAGAGTCGACAATGAATACATCAATTTGCGTATGTGTGTTACTATTGTGTGTGTGATGTGTTGGCCCAAAGGGAATCGAGCACATCGAACGATCAGCAACGAACTGCCTCAAGTACGTAGAGTAATAATTATTACCTAGTAAATCGCAGTTTAAATCACCCGTTATTATGACATTTTTGTATGTCGGAAAATACTGGCTCAATTTTGCACTGAAATCAGAGAGCATGGCTCCTTCCGGGCGACGATAAACTATTTCCAGCAGCAGGGTACTATTAGGCGGTATTCCCACGTTAAGAATAATATATTCAGGATCATTAATAGAGACACTTTTAGACGCATATAATACTGAGTACGTTAACGATTCATGCACATAGCACGCAACGCCACCTCCCAATACAAATCTGTTTCTTCCGGCAGATACCAAGGCTCTGTCATTGCGTACGAGGTTGTAAGACGGAATTGACAATGTTTGGTCCGAGATATCCGGATTTAGCCAGGTTTCGGTAAGCGCGAGTAGAGAAATATCCGATAGAATCAAGTAAGATTTCAATTTGATGAAAATGGGCACGTAATGAGTTGACGTTGCAATGCAGAACATTAAGATCACTACTAGACGAGGACAATGTAATGTTATTCGATGCGACATGCGGTGGGTTCTGTGGCTGTCAAGCGATTTTCATTAAATCGAGCTCCGTCACAATCGGAATTTCTGACTGGGTCGCATCCTTGCGGAAAAACACACAGCCGTTGCGGGCCCATACCCGAGAATTAGGAATCCGTTTAGCTCGAAGTTTAGCCTTTCTCAAAATATCGTAAACTGGACGCGCAAAGAGCTCATTAATATAAACAATATTTTGGTCCTCAGGACAAAATTCCGGGAAAATGTCTGCCCGTGTAATCTTTCCCACTTTGCGCTTCATATCGATAACGTGATTTCTAATTTCAAACGATTTAAACTTAACGAAGAGCGAAAAGGTTGCTTGAGACGTCGCAGTCGCGTTTTTCGAAAGATTCATTTTGCGAGTGTCGATGATTTCAGTCTGAAAATGAGTCAAATTTAATTTTTTTAGTACGCGACTGACAATTTCCAGATGTGACAACTGACAAGCCTCAAGAAGACCTGTAATAATCAGTTCGGAATTAGGCAATTCGTACGCCCTTTGGTATTTCAGACGTTCGATCTCATACGTATTTTGATTCACTGCGGCCGCGATTGTTGTCATATACGCACGCATACTTTCAAGCCGCGCCGCGTTATTCAGCGTTTGTAACGTGTGAAACGACATACGTTCGTCGGGACTCATGGAATCCCAATTACTAGGCAGCGCGGCTGCTGGCACGATCGGCGGAGATGGGTGACCGTTGAACGAAGGGGGATTCATCGTTGGCGGGGTGGGTGTATGGAGCGAGGAAGAAGAAGGGAGCGAGGGGGGATGTACTAAGACTGGGACCGACGATACCACGGGAGAACAGACCGAATCTCTAGAAAGAGTGGAGAACGAGGTGTTAGGGTCCTGAGGAGGAGTGGGCGAGGAAGGAGAATCTAAAACGGGACTAACAGAATCGAGTAAATACGCGAAAGCACGAGAACAACAATTTGTCGATGACTTAAGACGAACATAAATAATAGCACACGAGCGATGAAATGTTGAATCGCACTCTGAGCATGTATATTTGCTTCGCACTGCACTACGACACCTCTTACACCTTAACAGTTGATCTGTTTGAGAATGAGGTGACAAATCTAGAGCTTTTTTTCGGTGACGTTTTGACATAAGTTACCTGTCATCTACGCGCAACGATTTTGATGCGATGCCGAAGGGAGACGAGGGCTGTCTGCCTGCATGTGAAACGGTGTATACTGGGCCGGTCACGTGCTTCAATCTTGCGCCGTAGTTAATAGTTTGTTTGTCGTAATTCAGGCGATGAAATATTATCTTGACTATTGCTGGTATTAGTGTGCGAGTAGTCACGTGGGTTCGCACCTGCGCAGTATTCTTCTAGAAATACCAGGTAATAACGGCTACGAACAACTTTTGCAATTTGTAATGAAAAACAGAAAAGGCACACTATGGACCAACTGGGATGTGAAACACAGTACCAAGAATGCGAGTGTGTCGGTCCACTACAGGTGCACCTCCTGTCAAAAAATTCTTACTCCGGAGAATGGAAAAACGTGAGAAATATGAAAATTACAGGAGAACTGAAAATCGTGTGTTGACTACTCACCAGACAGAGCACAACTGATAATACAATATTTAAAAAAAAAATAAATTTCATTGCGATATCTTTTTTATTCTGATGTCTGGTCAGACAGTACCTGCGTAATATGTTCTGCGCTTGCATCATGTCCGAACGTCAAATGCGTAGTCTTTGATTTTCATGTCGATCTCACAAGAACCCAGTTTCAATTATTCATGAGAACGTGCCTCATATGATTCTCATGAGAATCTTATTTAAAATTCGTCGCAGGGAACTTGCTTAGTGGCTTACAACATCTAGTGGTACGCGTCCAACACTGTATGCAGCCAGGCATAAAAAGTAACTGGAAATAAATATCAGATTACACGTTGACCCTTGAAGAAGAATAAATGAATTTGAATTCTATTTTACCTGGGTCGCACATTTCGAGCGAATTCAAGGTGCTCTGCAGGAAAATCTGAGTAAATGTCGAGTGACTCACAAGCCTCTGTTCAATAATCTGCTTGAATATGGAGGAGTCTGTCGTATGAAGCCTGATGTAGGCTATCGGCAGAGTTTGGTGAATCTAGGGTGCGACTCTTGTAATAAAATAATTCTCAGTATGACTGCTGCCAATGATCTCCTATGTTTCGTCGCTGAATCCCTGGGTGCTTTGTATCGCCCCGACCTGAAACGAAAGCAAAAATACTCCCAAAAAATCGTGTATATTAAATTATTGTATACGTGAATGAATATAAAACTTATCTGATGTTGTAACAAATGAAGAGAGTTCTAAATAATTGCCTCCCTTCATTTGGATAGATTTGCTCTGAAACAAATAAACAAACAAATGAAAATGTTGTATGTACATAAAAAGAAATTTATTGTAATGCGCATTCATTTATTTCACTCACCTAAATTTATGATGAAAGCTCTGCCAGCGAAATCACACAATGGTACAAACTTTAAAATTATTTAATATCGCGTGACACGAAATGACGATGGAAATGTCACTGCCTCAGTCTGCCCTAACCTGTATTGCACACAGATGTACAATAACTCGACAAAAGGTTATTTTATTTTTTCAACGTTTTTTTTTTGTTAAAAGATAATTATTTTATCAACTTTTTTACGTTTTGGATAGGATTAAATTTTAAAAACATAAATGAAAGCAAAAAATCAGTACATACACTATAGCTCTCACGCTATTGGTCGATTCGCGAAAGGTACATGCTAAAGCTCGCCTCTCATTGGCTGCGGGCTTTACATGGATTTCCCTATGGGCGACTCTACCACATCCACCCGGTATATATACATAGTATAGTAGAAGCAAATGAAATAACGCACGTTTACCAATGTACATAATGTGCTTGTGAATAACGTAAACTATCGAACTTTGTAATTCTACGAATAAAAATTAATTTAAGTGTTGAACGATATCGTAGACATTTATCTGAAAAGGATGTGATAAAGTACCTGGGTCCGTTACGATTACGATTAAGTCAGTAGATTGGATATGCGTGATTTTTTCAAAAATTAAAACAATTAAAACACGTTCAGTAGGTAGGGCATTTATAATATGTAAATTAAATAAAAAAAAAATTCCCCGACGGAGATTCGAACTTCAAAATTTTGACTTACAACTTACAAGTCCAGCGCTGTAACCACTCAACCACCGTACAATTGTTTTTTTTAAATAACGGATAAAAGCGAATAAAGTTTTCATATAACGACATTTATTTGTTATACTTGACGATAAAAAAGGAAATAAACGCAATATCATTAAAGGATTATTTAAAAAGAAGATTAGAAAGAGATGTGAAATAGGATGTTGTAAAAAATAATTAGTTGTCCTTCCTTTCTGAAAAAGTTGATTTTTTAAAGCAATCAATTAATTTCAGGAAGGACAACTAATTTTAAGTATTAACAAAAAATTTCATTCCACAAACATTAAAGAAATACAAAATATCTTGATTAACAATGATTACCCCGTAATCGTCACATTAAAAATAGACTACAATACATAAAAAACAGCTATAGTTCTTCCTTATTAGATACACCTGAAAATTCACTCTTTAAAATGGTTTTACAAATTCCGGATTTCAATGATTTTTTTAAAACCCCGTTTAACTTTATTAAAAAAATGTCTAATATTCTCTTTAATTATTCTTTTAATAATATTACTTTTATTTCCTTTTTTATTGGCAACTTTAAAAAATAAATGCCGTTCTACGATAACTTTATTAGCGTTTATCCGTTCTTTAAAAAAACAATTGTACTGTGGTTGAGCGGTTACAGTGCTGGACTTGTAAGTAAACATTTTGAAGTTCGAATCTCCGTCGGGGAATTTTTTTTTTAATTTATTTTACATATTATTGTTGCGTCCCCGTAACTAGCGCGATTATCCTTTTTAATCCGTAATAGTATGTCGCTATCGGACAAACGAGTCCCTTTTTTTAATATAGCGTTCAGACCACGTAGACGCAGCATGTTAGAACGAACCCGCTTCAAATTAGACTTTCTTTTAATTTGTATCAGTCATAAATCAGAAGATGGCTCTCGTTGCCTAAGCCGAGAAACTTTTCTTATAACCAGCAAGTTACCGCTTTTTGACTCTTTTAAGAATAAAAGAGACAACGGGTACGTTCTAAACAGCTATCTACTACACCGTATCTTATAACAATAACGTAAAAGCATTAGTTAATGCGTGCTTCCTCCTTGGCCTATTTCCAAAACCTGTCCAACACACAAATCCACCATTTTCAAAATAGAAGGGGAAAAACTCAAAGCGGGGATAAAACTATAGCCCACCATAAATACGCTGGCGCACACAGAAAATAGTACTAGAGAATCAGGTGAATAGTAAGGAATCGTAGTGGAGGAATCGTAGTAAAAAAATCGTAGTGGATCGTGGGGAGATTTTCCAGGCGATGTAGACTAGTTCGTCTGCTATACCACGAGAAAAATTCAAGTTCTTTAATCAGAGAAGTTCATCTGGCCAAGCAACCAAGATCCACAGAACAAGTCCGTCATTCAGAAGACCAGAGGCTCCGAAAAACACCAGGAAAGAATACAGGACATCTCGCCCAATCATTTGGAAGAGCTGATCGCCGTTCAAAAAGAGACCAGCGAAAAGAAGTTGTAAGTATCTCTTTATTTTATAAATAAACAATTGATCCCTCTCCTCTCCTTTCTTTTCGTGACATAGCGGGTAGGCCTGCGAAATCACGCCAACTATTTCCCTTTGCGACATAGGGGGTCGGCCTGCGAAATCGCACTTCATTCCTTTTCGTGACATAGCGGGTAGGCCTGCGAAATCACGCTAACCTTTTCCCTTTGCGACATAGCGGGTCGGCCTGCGAAATCGCACCCCCTTTTCTTTTATGGCATAGCGGGTAGGCATGCAAAACCACAGCTCCTTCTCTCCTACCCATTGCACACAGCCCACCGAGACGAAGTCGCCCCTCTCAAACGACTAATATTCCTGTCATTATTATTATTTTTTCCGAAATAACTGATCTTTTTTTAATTCTAAAAATAGAGACAATATAAATATATATTTAATATTAAAGATGCATTCTTCGGGAAATACCTTCCTCACATTCGATGTTCCAAAGATTTTTAGCAGAGCGTTAACTAAATGAACAATATAGTTGATTAGTTTTATAATATTTCGTTTTCTCACTTTCGCGAGTTCTAAAACAATAATGAATATCTAAAAAGAAACCAATATTTTTCAGTCAAACGCCGTCGAGGAGGATAAAAGTTTCAGCGCCAAAAATTGTCAAAGGTCGTTCACCTTATCCTGGAGGAAAATGAGCGACAATCTGCTAAAGAATTTTTCCCCATAATAGGACCTCCCTTATCCCTCTTTTCCCCTCATCCAACAACACCACTTTGTACACCTAATGAAATATTATCAAACCAGCAATAAATTAATTAATTTTAACCAAATAAAGTGTTTCCTTATTTTACCCGTATTCCCGACTTTCCTGTGTCATCAGTAGCCACCACTCACCTAAACAACACAGTAATTCTACTGAGTTACACGCCCTTGTTGCAATTCAGTTAACATCTCGTTCGAGGTATTCACTGGGTTTTAACATAAAAATTTGATGACAGCGCAATTGCGTGGGAACCTGATCACACATGCAGATTCATATAGCATTATGTCGATCAATCCCTCGGCGGCAATAAAAGACAAATAAATAAAACAAAAAAAGATATAATAAATGTAAAACATAATGATAATTAATCGTAACATTAAAAACGTTTCCATTAATAAATGAACAGTGTCAATACTAAATTTCCTACTTCAAAGAAAAACTATATATATACATACGATATAATAATACTTAGGAGCATCCACATTTTCATATATGTAGGGAACAAAGAAATTTAACTCGAATCGTCTTATAAAAGAAACTTTATTTCGTTGCGGGTACAATATTCTTTTCATTCGGAATGCCGACATGCGCACCGTTGACTCGCTATTTTTCGACTAACTCCTACCCCCGCTATCGCATCCAACGCCATCTCGCCGCCTTATCCCCTTCCACTACCGATGCTATCCAGATAGCCAGCGCACTCGCGTGTTCCCGGTGTACACTAATTAAGACGAACAGTCAACAATAAAACCCCTCTGCACTCGGCCATCCGACAAGACACCTGTCCTCAGATGTCTACTCTGCGGTGTTGTCGTCCTGGATTTCCTCGCGAAAGTTGGCCCACTTCTTCATGTAGTCGACGGCTGTAGATGTCCTTCGCGGACCTTCTCCCTCTCCAATCTTCTCTACGATATACCTATCGTTTCGCAAAACTCGTGATACTCGGTATGATCCCAAGAACTTGGCTCCAAATTTTTGTCCACCACCTTGCACACGTTGAATGGCGACCATATCATTTTCTTGATCTTTTTGCGGCGATTTCCGTTTTTTATCGTAAGCTCGTTTATACTCAATCTGAATTTTAGAGATTGCTTCTCGCGTGATCTCTTGAATGTGATTCCGGTTTTCTTGAAAAGCTAAGGCACTCTCTTCTTCCAGAATTTGTTGGAGTTGCGGATCGTCTTTGAGCCTTATCTTCGTTCCAAAAAGGAGGTATGTCGGTGACATCCCAATGCTTCGATGAGGCACATGATTGAGGTATTGTTGGGCACGACCGACGTATTTATGCCACTCATCTGTTTTCGGAGCAGTCAGTTTCCTCAAGAGGGGGATGAGCACTCTATTCACTCTTTCAACTTGACCATTCCCTCGTGGTACGCCCGTTGCTATTAGACTCGGCTCGATATTCTCTTCATTACCTTGAACTCTCCCGAAGTAAAGGCGGAACCACGATCCGATATAACCCGACGGGGATTTCCAAATATCAACGCTTGCTTCGACAGACGATCGGTCACCTCGGCTGCTCTGGTACTCTTAGTTGGGTACAGCCATACGAATTTGGTGAACGAATCTATGACAACAAATATATATTGGTATCTCTTACTTGTAGATGGCATTGGTCCAAGGTGGTCGATATGGAAAGTATCCAATGGTGCTTCTTTCTCAAACGGATGTAACAAGCCTTCCTTGACACCCTTCTTTCTCTCCGCTACGATGCACGGAATGCAGTTGCCAATCACCTTTTCGACCTTCATTTTCATTCCCGTGAACCAGTAGTCGTTCCTTAATAACTGTATAGCCTTCATGGGAGAGAAGTGTCCCTTTTCGTGGATTTGTCGTATCAGTGATGGTTGCATTAGTCGCGGTACGACTATCAACTTTTCACCATCTTCCATTCTGTACAGCAATCCGTCGCTTAGGATGTACTGATCGGTTAGCCCAGTGTCCACCTTCGCTTGCAGGAATTTGATCTCATCATCTTCAGCTTGATTAGCTCGAAGTCGTGCACGGAATCCCGATTCGCACTCTCTAATTACTCAGAGCATCAACGTGAAGCATGTTGAGGCTGGGACGATGAATGATTGTGTAGTCCTCTGGAACGTGGAGGACTGGAAGCCCTCCAAAAAGAAAGCCCATCGTGCGACCTGTGAACTCAGCTCCTTCTTTCTCATAGTTTGAGTAAAGGCCTTGCAATCCGTTACGATAGTAAAGGAGATTCCAATTAAGTATATCCGGAACTTTTTTAATGATTTGATGATCGCCATGACCTCTAGCTTATAACTGTCGTATTTTGCTTCAGAGTCCGTGGTCTTTCCGCTTGCATAACAAACTGGATGGAATAATCCATCCTCGCTATTGCGTTGCAGTAGGGTGGCTCCGAACCCCATGGCGGATGCATCCGTATGTAGTTCCGTTTCGGCCACCGCATTATACAACTGAAGAATTGGACTCTCACTGAGACACCTTTTTAACTGCTCGAACGCATGTACTTGTGCTTCTCCAATGATAAATTTCACTCCGTCTTTTAGCAAGTCCGACAATGGTCTCGCTATTCGAGCGATTTTCGGTACGAATTTGCGGAAATATCCGGTGAGCCCAAGGAAACTTTGAATCCCTCGCGCAATTTGTCGGCCTGGGGAAATGACTAACCGCGTCCGTCTTTTCTTCGTGCGGGCGTATTTTGCCACCTTCTATCTCGTATCCCAAATACGTCACCTTAGTCTTAAGCACTTGACATTTCTTCCATTTAAATGAGATTCCATATTCTCCCGCAGCTTTCAGTACTAATCGTAACCGAGATAATCCTTCCGCATAATCTTTTATAGCGATTATGATGTCGTCCATGTAGACAATGATTACTCATGCTTCGATTAAATTCCGAAATACCGCATAAAGATATCGAGCGAAATACGCGGGCGCATTACATAAGCCAAGCGACATACGGTTAAATTCATAGTGACCACCCGGAACACAACCCGGAACACAATCCTTTTCAATTTCCTCGTGAAAATAACCGTTTTCTAGGTCTAATGTCGTGAACACATTTGCACCGCGTAACTGATCGATTTGATCGTCGATCACTGGTTGAGGGAACCGAACTTTAACCGTTTTCACTTTTAATTTTCGATAGTCTACGCAAAGTCGCGGGTTGTCGTCTTTTTTCCGCACTAGCACTACAGGACTCGCATAATCGGACATAGATGGTCGAATTATCCCTGCTTGTAACCATTCGCGAACTTGGGAATCCACCTCGTTTGTCTCGTTTACCGCCAGTCTACGCGCAAGTTGATAAACAGGCACATCATCAGTTAATACAACACACGCATTTTAACACTAACATCCTTGACGGCGTTAGCGCTATAGTTTCTAATAAGATGTTCCGTTTCTTTTCTTATCATTTCGTCCGTAATATGCGATAATTCAACCGCATCTTGCTCGGTTAGCTCAATTTTTAATACGTTAGGCATGTCATCTATGATTTTACAAATTTTAACCTCTCCACCCCTTACGTGAACTTCGAAAAGATTTAAAAAATCAGTTCCGATCAACAGCCCTCGAGGGATCATCTTATCGGGGACTACGTGAATCCCTATCTCGAACAATTCTGAATCCACGATCATGTTTATATGCGTTTTCCCTAGCGTAGAATGCTCACTCGAACCTGTTCCGTGAAACCGAATTTTCTCATGTGACATCGCCGGCGATCCGATCATCTTATACTCACTTTCACGGATTAAGCTTATGTCGCTCCCTGTATCTAACAGCGCTACAAATTTCAACCCCCTAATACAAATATCTTTCTCACATTTACCTATTCGCGGCTGTCGAATTCTATCGTCCACGGGCTTTTCTACGTATTAACACTCACTGTGAACTCGGAAGATATGTGCCCAAAATTGTTGCACCGGAAGCATTTCTTACCCTATGTTTTATTCCGACATTCTCCTGACTTGTGTCCGCTCTCTCCGCAGTTGAAACATCGCCCATTCCATTTGTCCGATCTTTTCACTCCATTGTCTCTAGCGGTTTTCTTTTCGCGATCGTGCTGCTTCGGACGCTCTTCTTTTCCTCTTATTTTCTTACTCGCAATGGATGCCTTTCTTGATTGTTCAAAAGCACATAAGCGTTCTTTCAATTCCTTAAAATTTCGAGCACCGTACAACAGAACTTTGAAATTATCTCCCTCTGGTATGCCATCAATTATATACTGAATAGTTGCAGCTTCATCTACCGAACCACGAGATGCGAGCTCCTTCATAATCACATAATACTCCATAACATCTTCATTGCTTTACATCTTCCGTGTTGCGAGCATCTTATGCAATTCCGCACTGTTCACTTTTCTTTTAAATTCACTCAAAAGGCACTCCTTTAATTGCTTGAAAGTTTTCATGACGCCTTCGCTTTGAATAAAAGTTTTCACTATTCCAGTTATTATCTTCTCGGCAAAAATTAGTTTTTGTAATTCGGTCAATTCGAACAAAGACGCAAGATCTTCAAAATCGGCGATCCAACGCTGAATTGGATACGCATCACTGCCATCAAATGGACGGATGGACTCTTCAACATCTTTAAAGCTTAGGGCAAATCGGATGTGATCTGCATCTGCGCGTTGTGCCTGATTTAAATGGCGAACGAAACGCATAGGTTCTTCGATATTAACCTGTTCACGCATGTCATCGACTTTCTCTTCACTTTTGTTCTCAGCATTGTCGTCGTCGTCTTCTTCGTCTTCCTCGTTTTCATTTGGAACAAGCGAGTTAGAGTCCATCAACGCACGAATTATGTTCTGTCTCAGTTGTTCCTTCGTTCCGCCATATTCGAGGCCCAGTAGGACGTAAATTGATGTCAGATCTCCGATCGTAAATGTAATAGAATAATCCAATTTTGCTCGAAACTCTTCTGACTCATCGGCAAATTTTAAGCCTTTAAATTCGCGTAAGACAACACTAGAATCGTCGGCCGGGAGGCAACTTTGAGTTTCGCGCAGATTTCAGGGATCTGTCCTAAATTTTCCATGTTAATCGCTCGGAAATAATCAACGCTGCACTGCGCAATGCGTTCCTAAAGACACGTGGCGCGATCGCACTACCCAACTGTCGCGGTCTGCGGCTTTGTGTAGCCTCGGCTTTCCTCGGTCCGCGTTAGCTTTTTTCGCTCCTCTTACCGTCTTCCGTCACCGTATCGCTGCGCGCTGGCGACGTCCAATATGGCCGTTTATCCGCCAATGTCTCCTTGTATTAACGAGGCACAATGGCGTGCCTTGCTGCCTTTTGTTATTGGCGACTGTTACACCCGCACGACTTCACGTTCAATCTGTGTAACACATAAACATTCACTGATACACTGAATCACACTCAATCCTGTACAACTTGTCTTTAACGATTAATTAAGTTTAGTTGATTCGTCGTTTTCCCGCGTTTTCGTCCTATCGTCTTATCGTCTTATCATCTTATCGTCTTGTCGTCTTATCGTCGGTTGTACTTTTATCGTTCGATCACATCTCAGCACGTTTTACCGATTCTTCGTCTTTGTGATCACGTCGTCTTTGTTTCGTTTTTTCTTTTGCTGTTTCGTTTTACCGTCTTGTCGTCTTACCGGATTCTTCGTAGTTCGTCGTGTTAGTACTGTTTCCTTGATCCCGGTTGAGACCCCAATTGTAGGGAACAAAGAAATTTAACTCGAATCGTCTTATAAAACAAACTGTCTAACTTTATTTTGTTGCGGGTACAATATTCTTTTCATTCGGAATGCCGACATGCGCACCGTTGACTCGCTATTTTTCGACTAACTCCTACCCCCGCTATCGCATCCAACGCCATCTCGCCGCCTTATCCCCTTCCACTACCGATTCTATCCGGATAGCCAGCGCACTCGCGTGTTCCCCGTGTACACTAATTAAGAAGAACAGTCAACAATAAAACCCCTCTACATATACACGTAAAATCATCAAAGAAACCAGCTTTTGAATTGTTGTTCGTAATTTATTATCGACAATAATTCAAAATTGGACAATTCTTCGTTTGAAAATTTCCGTGGAGTCATTGCAAACGAAAGAATTAATAAACCCATAACACTTCATAAATAACCATTTTTTAATTATTGTTCATTACTGACAATAATTCAAAATTGGACAATTCTTCGTTTGAGAATTTCCTTGGAGTTATTGCAAACGAAAGAATTAAATACGCATAAAAAAAACACACATCACACACGCATATTAACATAACAATTATTATATCGCCATTTTTTTTAGTTAATGGAGGAAATCATTATTTTTATTCTTATATTTCTATTATATTTTTTCTCTCATTCTATATTAAATACGTACAATTTAAAAATGAAAATTTATTTTATATTATTTTTCTAGATGACAACAAACGGGACGCTGATTAACCTGTTTCCACCCAAAATGCAGTAAATTTCCCAACATTTTAATCGACACTTTTCTTACAGAAACTAAAGATGAATAATTCTGAATATTTAGAATCTATAGTTTTCAACCCTCCTCTTTCCGAATCCGAAGTCCGTTTTTCGCTAAGAGCAGCCTTTTTTTAAATATGGCGGCAAAAAGACAAAAAAAATAGAGAAAATTTCGATTTTTTTATCGGTTTTTCATGTTTTTCAATAGGTTTGCGCTGACCGATCATTCCAAAGACCTGGATCTGGTGGCATAATGAGTTTGACTAAAAGTTGACATGATCAGATATGCAAAATATAAGATGGCGGATTCAAGATAGCGGATTTTTTGCCGAATTTTGTGTTTTTATAGCATATAAAATATAGTTCACAATTATAGAATTCTTATAAAATTAATTTTATTGTGTTTTTATCATTTGTTAGCCATGGTTTTAAGTGTTTCCAACCCTCACCACGTGGAGGTCAATGATTGTAGAGAATCTTATATTTTTTTTTGTATTTTTAATTTTTAATTTTTAATTTTTATTTTTTATTTTTTTTTTATTTTTTTATTTTATTTCTTTTTTTTTTTGCATTTTTATTTTTTTCCGTTTCATAAATTTGTCTATTTACATTTGGTATTGTACCATAAATTATTAATTTGTATGTTTTATTGCAAACAGTTTTTGAAGTAATATAATTTACAATTAAGACTTCTATAATTGCGAACTATATAATATAAAAACCCCGAGTAACCATTTTCATTTTGGACATGGAACGTTTTGTATTTTCGTCCGCCATTTTGGGTCCGCCATTTTGAATTTTGAAAATCAAATGTCATATTATATACCATCGAGTAGTCAGTTTCATCTGGATCAAGAAATTTTTTGGCATTTCAGTCGACCATCTTGGAACCGCCATTTTGAATTCGAGTATTCGATGGAAGATACTGTTACAAATGATTGCATAAATCAATAATCAGTGTACCACAATATTTATAAATAGCTAATAATGTTAGAAATGCTATAAAAACATAAAGTTCGGCGAAAAATCCGCCATTTTATATTTTGCATATCTGATCATGTCAACGTTTAGTCAAACACTTATGCCGCCAGATCCAGGTCTTTGGAATGATCGGTCAGTGCGAACCTATTGAAAAACATGAAAAACCGATCCAAAAATAAAAAATGTCTCTATTTTTTGCCTTTTTGCCGCCATAGTTAAAAAATGGCTGCTCTTAGCGAAATACGGACTTCGGATTCGAAAAGAAATGGGTTAAAAACTATAGAATCTAAATATTCAGAATTATTCATCGTTAGTTTCTATAAGAAAAGTGACGATTAAAATGTAGGGAAATTTACGGCATTTTTGGCGGAAACGGGTTAATTTGGACGACCTTGAATTATTAAAACAAAATATAAAAGTTCGTGCAATAAAGATTCTCGCAAATCATATAAAAAATGAGAAAAATTTTAAGCTGAACTATTAAAGAAAAGCTCTTCTAGAAGGCTCTTAATAAAAAGGAAAAATTATTAATGGAAATAAGAAAATTTGATTTTACACAAAAACTGACAAATAAAGTGCAACCTATCGTTCATACGCGAAACATAATCGAACAGAACGTCGGAGTTATAACTTTACATTAATAATAAAAAATAAAAATATATACTTATATGCAGCAAATTTATTGTATGTTTTATACCTTTTAATCATCCTTTTATGCATCCTTTTCGTCGTGTGTACTTATACATGAATACACGAAGCAACACACAACATTTGTCAGAAAAACAAAGATCTGAAGTATTGGGTTCGGGTTTACAACCCAATAAAAAACATAAAGATTCAAGTATAATCTCTTCTATAATGAAAAAAATGGGATAGAAAGATACAGGAATAGGAAAATATAATCAAGGAATAAGAAAACCAGTATAAGTTAAAAGCCAAACAGATAAAAAAGGATTAGGATACAGGAAGCAAAACCACGACTACGACTTTTTCAACTACGAAAAACCATTATCAGAAACTAAATTACCTTACATTACATTCATATAAAGTGACGAAATTATAAACAAACCCAATATTCTAAAACATATACTACCTCACAACTCAATTTACAAGTCAACATTACCAAAGGCAATCAGTAAAAATTACAACTGCCTAAATACAACCTTTCTAAAAAAATGCCATTTTGTACCAAATGCAATAAACTTAATCATACAATGGAAGATTGATATACCGAAAATATGAAATACGAAACATATGACAAACAACGGGATAACGGAAATGTAAAAATAGAAACTATGCAATACCTTTTACAAAAGAAGAGTTACTATTAAAATTTAAACAAATTACAACTGCTGCACAAATAGAAATAAATAATAATCAATCACTACGAAGAAGTACACGAAATACAAGACCACCAGATAGATTAGATATTATAAACACAAGGAAGAAAAGATTACCCACCAACGATGCACATTACACAACCATGTAGAAAACGAGGTAGACCACCAAAAAATCATCAAGTTGATTTTTATAAAATTGATTATATAGACAAATATATAGAAATACGATGAAGGATCAAATAAGTTAAATAACAGGAATGAATTACCAAAATATAAAAATCTAAATCTAAACCAAATTTCAATTATCAAGAAAAATAACAAATATCACATAGCTCTGCCAGTAACATCGGAATCAGGAGAAAGCCAATTAATAATAGAGAAAAATATTAAAAAACTCATAAAAACGCTCAAAAACAAAATAAATTTACTACAATTATCCACAATTAGCACATCAAAATCAAATGAGATGTAAGGAATTAATTGGGAAACTATCATAAAAATAATCGAAAAACTCGAATACAAAAATAATAATATGCATATAGAAATATAATACATGGGGACATCAAAGATCGACCGGGAATAATGAGGGAATTACAGTCATAGGAGGATAGGAGGGAGTTTCACCAATAGGATGACATAAAGGTATCGGTAAAACCCTGAAAAGAATAAAACAACGATATTTTTGGGAAAACATGAAATCAGATGTAGAAAAATTCATCCAAAATTTCAAATCTTGCCAACTAAAAAAATTAACCAGAGTAAAAACCAAACTACCAATGATTATATCCAAAATAGTAATTCCAAATAATAAAACAGAAGACGGCGATGAAAATATATTAACTATTCAAGATAACTTAACAAAATATTTGATAGCGATTCCACTAAAAAAAGCAACATCTTCAAATATCGCCGAAGCATTAGTAAAACGGTTAATTTGTACGTTTGGTTCACAAAAAAAAATACTAACTGATCAAGACAAAAATTTCTTAAGCAAAGTTATGAAACAAATAGAAAAAATTTGTAACATCAAACATATAAAAACTACAGCATTTCATCCACAATCTAATGGGTCAGTAAAACGTTCACACCACGTAATCAAAGAATACATTAAACATTTTTCAAATAAATACACCGATTGGGATAAATGGTTAGAACTCGCAACTTTCTCGTACAACACTAGTATCCATGAAGGAACAAAATATACCCCGTTTGAACTAATGTTTGGAAGAATAGCCAAATTGCCGCCTCAAAAAGCTATAAAATATACGACCCAAATAACGTATAGCGACTACATTCAACAGTTATCTACCAAATTATATGATACATAAGAACACGCAAGAAAAAACCAAATATCTGCAAAAACAAAATCAAAATATTATTATGACAGAAAAATAAATCCACTAAAATTGGAAATAGGAAATTTAATATTTTTACAAAAAAGTCATAAAACCGGTAACCTAGATGAATATCAAGGTCCTTTCGAAGATTTACAAGTGTTTGAAAATGGAAACATTAAAATTAAAATAAAAAATGAAGAAAAGATAGTACACTCCATAGGCTTAAAATTTCCAAAATGAGAAGTCATAAATAGCCAAGTTATCCTTATATATATTTTTTATTATTCAACAAAAAAAATGACATAAAAACTAATAATCTTCGCCAAACAAGGAAAACTCAGCAAACCTCAAGAATAAACTGCAACACAAATACGACAATGGATTATATGAAAATATTGTTAATCTTGACGTATTCAATGTGTACAACCGCATTCATAGCATTTAATCGTGGAGCGAAAAACACTAAAACAAAAAGATGAACCTTACATTCTTTATCATACTTTTCTTAAATACTTTTTTTTTCCCTATAACAAAATTTTGCAAAGACAATCAAATTTTCTATGAAATTATATTTACCTTTAACAAGCAATGATTCAAGACAAAATACAATATTTTTTTTAAAATAATTTTTATTTTTTTCATAAAATAATGAAACAATATTTCTTTAAGGTGCGGAAGTACTTCCAAATAGAAAGAAATAATTAAAAGAACGGAATATACATACATACATACAATAAAATTATTGAAACGAATTCGCATGTGCATGCAAGAAAATGAACGAATAAACTATTAACACATTTTGACACAGAAATTCAGTTTGATAACAAAATGAAAATATGCAATAATTATCAAAAATAAGAAATGACAAAAAACAAACAAAACGAAAAGAATAATGAATTTAAACGAGGGAAATACGAGATTGTTAATATCCAAAGAATCTCTTTATTAAGTAAACGATATTTCTCCGTTAAGTTAGCCTTGCCACAACATAGTGGAGTGCGCATATCACATACTAGACAGTGCAAAAGTGACAATAAAACACTCGCTGTTAAGTTAGCCTTGCCACAATATGGTGGAGAGCGAGATGTCATGCACTTGGAAAATTGACAAATGTCAAATTTGTCTTGTTTGAAAATCATTTATCTTAAGTTTTTAACAATGCACCCTTTTTTTTAACCTTCCTGATTTTAATCATGCACAATTTCAAAATTATTTTTTGCCTTTACTCCCGAATTCCTTTTGAGACTAAGATTAAGCCAACGATCTAACCACTATAATAGTCCACTATATATGTATGTATGACAGGAAAGAGAAGAAATCTGCCGACTTTGGCGATATTAGAAATATTCAACCTCACATTATCAAAACGCTGCGAACATTGTTTACCCTTAGAAATGTTTTTTTTACATATGTCAATTCTTAAGAATAGTCATACCGAATAAACAGCGATAACACATATATATCATACAAAGCGTAGATATAGTAACAATTCATGTATATAAACTTCAAGAAGAACCATCATGTAAAATATTGTACAATCTTCAAAATAATGTAACACTATTACCAATAAGCGGAAACTTCAAAATACCGTGCTTTTATTTCTGACTACTAATTCATGCAACATGTTCACGAACACATCTAATATCAACAACAAGAAAAATAATTAGAACGAGATTTCATTGATAAGCGATTTGACATTTCATGAAAATTGCAAAATTCTGTATTGGCGTCACTACAAAATTGTAACACGAATTCTTACTTAGCACGTGCGCAGAACATTGGAGGGCCAACTTTCGACCAAGGTGGGGGGTGTTACGTCCCTTTTTTTTAATATAGCGTTCAGACTACGTAGCCGCAGCATGTTAGAACGAACCCGCTTAAAATTAGACTTTCTTTTAACTTGTATCAGTCATAAATCAGAAGATGGCTCTCGTTGCCGAAGCCGAGAAACTTTTCTTATAGCTATCAAGTTACCGCTTTTTGACTTTTCTAAGAATAAAAGAGAAAACGAGCACGTTCTAAACAGCTATCTACTACACCGTATCTTATAACAATAACGTAAAAGCATTAGTTTATGCGTGCTTCCTCCTTGGCCCATTTCCAAAACCTGTCCAACACACAAATCCACCATTTTTTAAATAGAAGGGGAAAAACTCAAAGCGGGGATAAAACTATGGCCTACCATAAATATGCTGGCGCACACAGAAAATAGTACTAGAGAATCAGGTGAATAGTAAAGAATCGTAGTGGAGGAATCGTAGTAAAAAAATCGTAGTGGATCGTGGGGAGATTTTTCGGGCGATGCAGACTAGTTCATCTGCTCTACCACGAGAAGAATTCAAGTTCTTCAGTCAGAGAAGTTCATCTGGCCAAGCAACCGAGATCCACAGAACAAGTCCGTCATTCAGGAGACCAGAGGCTCCGAAAAACTCCAGGGAAGAATACAGGACATCTCGCCCAATCATTTGGAACAGCTGATCGCCGTTCAAAAAGGGACCAGCGAAAATAAATAGTAAGTATCTCTTTATTTTATAACTAAACAATTGATCCCTCTCATCTCCTTTCCTATCGTGACATAGCGGGTAGGCCTGCGAAATCACGCTAACCTTTTCCCTTTGCGACATAGCGGGTCGGCCTGCGAAATCGCATTTCCATCCTTTTCGTGACATTGCGGGTAGGCCTGCGAAAGCACGCAAACCTTTTCCCTTTGCGACATAGCCTGCGAAATCGCACCCCCTTTTTCTTTTGTGGCATAGCGGGTAGGCCTCCGAAACCACAGCTTCTTCTCTCCTACCTATTGCACACAGCCCACCGAGACGAAGTCGCCCCTCTCAAGGGACTAATATTTCTGTCATTATTATTATTTTTTCCTAAATAACTGATCTTTTTTAATTCTAAAAATTGAGACAATATAAATATATATTTAATATTAAAGATGCATTCTTAGGGAAATATCGTCCTCACATTCGATGTTCCAAAGATTTTTAGCAGAGCCTTAACTAAATGAACAATATAATTAATTAGTTTTATAATATTTTGTTTTCTCACTTTCGCGAGTTCTAAAACAAAAATGAATATCTAAAAAGAACCCAATATTTTTCAGTCAAACGCCGTCGAGGAGGACAAAAGTTTCAGCGCCAAAAATTGTGAAAGGTCGTCCACCTTATCCTGGAGGAAAATGAGCGACAGACTGCTAAAGAATGTTTTCCCACAATAAAACCTCCCTTATCCCTCTTTCTCCCTCATCCAACAACACAACTTTGTACACCTAAAGAAATATTATCAAACCAGCAATAAATTAATTAATTTCAACCAAATAAAGTGTTTCCTTATTTTACCCTTATTCCCGACTTTCCTGTGTCATCAGTAGCCCCCACTCACCTAAAGAACCCAGTATATATTATTTATTTGTCTTAAAGCCATATACAGGCTTATACAAAGGAGCTCATAATTGACAAATCATCACTATCACTATCATACATAAATTTCGACGTTACATTGTTTACATACCGCCTATTTACACAGAAATTCTAATTAAATGTTCGCCGTAGGTTGACTCGTAAATTACACTAATCGCAGTTTTAACGCTTTTTTGATGAAATTAAAAATTCTAAGTATGTCATGGTGTTCATAACCTGATAATAAATATATTATTTCTTCGTACTTATTTGCTTCCGTAGAGAAAAACTCTTTTCTTAGTTCCGCAGTAGCCGAACATGCGCATAAAAAATTAAGAAAACTATTACATTCGCCAGAGTAACACATCTCGCATAAAATTGAGTCATCGAAACTATAAATTTCACCCTCGTAAATAATTCTTCCGAACTTCTTCGTTAACATTCTAGATTGCGCTATTAATTTTAATACTCGAAACGGCTCTGTCAGAAACCCGTATCCATTTCCTGCCAGATATTGATAAAATTGCAAGTTGCTATTTTGTAGAGACCTTTGCTTATCTAAACTTTCCAGACTATTATAATATTTATCTAAAATTTCTTTCTTGTTCTTTATTAGATATCAAAGATTTTCAGCATTTATATTTTCATGTAAATTATACTTGTGGAATATAGCATTTATTTGAGATATCCAATTATATCTGTCACCGCACATATTACTTGATACATCTATTAATTGCATTAGGCAGATTCTGGGATATCTGTAAGATTCCATGCTAAAAATTTTGCTCATCCAATCAGGGGCTCTTGCCAATGCAAACCATGATAGATTAATAACATTCATTTCGGTTCTTATAATATAATTCGGACACGCTTTAGATAAATTAAAGAAACTTTTATAATAAGCGCATTGTATTGTATCAATATCGTCGCCGTACCGCATTCCCCAAATCTCGATAGCATAAAAGAGAACACTCTTAACTAAAGAGTTAAAAAGGTATTCTGTAGAATTCCAGCTGTCTGATTTAGTGGAGTAGAGAATATTCCGCACTACTCCCATTGCAGCATGCGTTGAGTTTCGAGCTTTTTTCATATTCTTATTAAAAAGGCCCGAACTTTCAAATGTTACTCCTAAATAGGTAAATTCGCTTACTACTTCTATCCTTTCGTCATCATACAAAAATGATGGTAAATTTTGAGCTTTTCCTTTGTGGAAATACAAAATCTTAGATTTATGTTTATTAATTGTTAATTCATTTAATTTACAATAGTCTTCCAGAACCCTTATTTTACTATTTAGATCAAAACTATTATCTGAAAGGAGCATGAGATCATCCGCTAATGGAAAAGAAATTAATTTAGGTAGTCGAGTTATTACATATTTGACCGATGAAATTTCGTTGGTAATTTTCATAGCGTGTCTTTCAAAATTTCTTTTACACGTATCGATTTACCCATAGCCTTGAAAAATGATAATGTATCAGGTTGTAGAAACAACATATGAATACAATTTACAAACAAAAATGACAGTTTTCCAAAATTCAGGTCATATTGGATCTGCCATTTTGAATTTTGAAAATCTGTCACCGGATTCGTAATCAGCACTCTCGAAAACTGCTGTATACCAAATATCAGACAAACTGACCTGTTTTCAAAATTTTGGTCGGCAATATGGGATCCGCCATTTTGAATTTTGAAAATCTAACTCCGGATTCGGAATGAGCACCCTCGAAAACCCCTATATACCAAATATCAAAGAAAATGACCTGTTTTCAAAATTTTGGTCGCCCATATTGGATCCGACATTTTGAATTTTGAAAATCTGACACCGGATTCTTAATCAGCACCCTCGAAAACTGCTGTATACCAAATATCAGACAAAATGACCTGTTTTCAACATTTTTGTCGGCCATATTGGATCCGCCATTTTGAATTTTGAAAATCTGACTCCGGATTCAGAATCAGTACCCTCGAAAACCCCTGTATACCAAATTACAGAAAATACTCTTCGCGGGAAAAATTCGTGACTGAAAGGGTTAATGTGAACAACCGAAAAGGAATATTGCTGCAACAAAAGCCCCCAACGTAACAGTCGATGACTTTGAAATATGCTAGATCCCAAAAATGTTAAACTTTTGTGATCTGTCATAATTTCAAAGTGTACACCTATCAGGTACGTCCGAAACTTTGTCACAGCATATACGATCGACAGTAATTCCTTCTCTGTTGTAGTATACTTAATTTCTGCATTATTTAAGCACCGACTAACGATGGAGATAATTTTTCGATTCTGACATTCATCCAACTGCAAAACCACCCCCCCCCCCCCCTATTCCACAATCACTCGCATCGGCCTGAACATAAAATTTCCCGTTCGGAATGATGTGATGGAGAGCCAGACATGTCAAAAAATTACTTTTTAACGTCTTAAATGCCTCAGTGTGTTTGTATGTCCATTTCCAGGTCGCGTTTTTCTTTAATAATTCTCGCAAAGGGTCTACAGCGGTGCTATGATTGGGGCTGAACTCTCTAGTTACAGACCCCCAAGAACCGCTGCAGTTCTTTTATATTTTTTGGTTCACTGAATTCTTTGATATTTTTTAATTTATCCGGATCTGGATTAACCCCATTGCGAGAAATAATAAAGCCTAGGAATGGAATTTTCATCTTAAAAAATTCGCACTTATTAATATTCAATGTGAAATTATAATCGGACAGTCTGCAAAATAATTTCTCTAAACTATTAACGTGGGCGACAAACGACTTATCGCCCACTAGTAGATCGTCAATATAAATTGCAGTTTCTTTGTCCAAATCACCATCCAGTGCCATACTTAGTGCTCGTATAAACCCGCTGCCGGCAGTTTTCAGGCCAAAGGGCACCCTACAAAATTGGTATGTCTTTCCCTCGAAAATGAATCCCGTGTACCGACGTGAATCTGTGTGCAAGGATATTGGCCAATACCCATGCGTGAGATCCATTTTCGAGAAAAAGGACACACCAAAAAATGTCTGCAGTAATTCTTTTATTAATGGAGGGGATTCGTTGTCATCTTCGATAATGTCATTTAAATGTCGCGCGTCCAAACATATCCGGATCCCCCCATTGCCCTTCTTTACAATTCTTAAGGGATTGACGTATGTGTTCTATAATCCCTTGCCTCACCATTTCTTGTATTTCTCTACCGACAGCGTCTCCAACAGCAAATGGCACCGGATAGTTTCGTCGTACGTAATTTTTTTCATTTTGCAGACTTATCCGATGTTCATATCCCTTTGCTGGTCCTAATTTTTCTTTAAATAGATTTTTATATTTATATAGCATATTCTTGAACGTATGTCTCTCCATCTCATCAATTTCCGTAATTTGCTCTACTACCGCATTTATCTCCTGTTTTATGTTATTATTACCTTCATTGGTTTCGCAATTCACGGCATTACACGCTGGAACGCCGCAAGATAGCGATTTGACATTTCGGCCATAACCGTGCTCAATTTCATATTCGTCGTCATGAATCATCGTGGTCATTTCTCTTATTCCCTACAGAATTTCTCTCTCTTTATTTATTATCTTCATCCCACATTCAATATCATTATTATTATTATCGTTCCTATTAGTGTCATTTTCATAATCATTATTATTATCATTATCGTTACCATTAATTTCATAAATCTCATCATTAACATAATCCTTCACCTCATTTTCATCAGTATCATTATTACCATTATCATCAATTTCATACATAGTATTAACATTAACATTATTATCATTTTCACACATATCATTATAATTATTACGTTTGTCATGGTCATGGTTCAGGTCATCATCATCACCATTTAATAAATTATCGCCAATCATATCGTCATTGTTTAAAACATTATTTCCACTATCATTCTCATTATTCCATATCTCATTATCGTATATCACATCATCCCCCTCTTTTCTTATATCATCATTATTTCTGTCATGTTCATTTTCGTCCTCGATTCTATTAGAATTTTTGATATCCCGATGATTCATGACGAAGACATATGTGGCCTCGTCATCTTTTGAGCATAATATACTACTCGCGGGGTCAATTGAAAATTGTACATTCTCTTTTCTTATCGGTTTACCCGCCCACCTAATTTCTCGTTCAGAATAATTTAAAATCGTGCCGTACCGTACATGAAAATCGTTTCCTAAAATAATTTGTGTTGACAGGTGGGGAATTACAAGGAAAGCATGGTCAGTCATTTCATCGTCAATTTTAAATTGCAAAAAGGCTTGAGTTTTTATTGTCGTAGCCTTTCTCCCAATCGCTGTGGTTATCAGCAGATTGGTTAATGGTAACTCCGGAATGTTACCAGTGTGAGAAATTTGTCGGTAGAATTCTTCGGAAATGGCAGTGATTTGGCTGCCAGAGTCAATCAGAGACCATACTTCCCTGCCGCATATAGTCAATTTTATATGCGGACATTTAAATTCCCCGCGAATTTCATGCACGACATTGTTGTCAAGTTTATTTTCTAATTCTGAAACGAAGTTATAATCGCGACGCGCTGTTGGGGCGTGATACAACGCGCCGGTCGTTAGTTTAAATTTTGTTTTCTTCGGTGTTGTACCTCGTCATTCCGCGAATTAAAATTTCGGTTTTCGAAATTAGGTGGCGGGTACCGAACGTCCGTAAGTGAAAGCCGCTCCTCGCGATGCTCTCCGCGTGGTGAATTACGTGGATTTTTCCGATTCCTTCGGTTCTCGCGCATATGTGGATTTTCGTAACTGTTTTCCTCATCTGTCCGAATTTGTCTTATTCCAACCGTCCTCTGCGGGTGATTTGCATAGTATTAGTCTTTCTTTCTTTATCTTTTCTGATAGCGTCTAATTTCGTCAGAGTCTCGCCTATTCCCTCAGTATCGTCATACTGTAAGGGAGCAAGCGATTCTCTAACGGAAAACGGTAATTGTTGTGTTATTGTATAGTTTATTTCGAACTCAGTCATTTTTGGAATAAAATACATTGCTTCTTTTATTTTTTTATAAAAATAACTATGCAAATCACCGTCCGAAGTACGATATTGGTCGTTCATCCAATTTTGTTTGGATTCTAGTTGTCTTGCAATTGAATAATATTTATCAATAAATGCTTTTTTAAAATCCTCGTAACTTTCGAAATTTTGTATTTCGAACCACATTTTTGTCTTCCCTTCCAAAGTGCTTTCCGCGAACAACAACTTTCGGATTCCTTGGATGGTTTTAATTTTGAAGTAACGATCCAAGTCATCGAGAAACTTTACCGGATTAGTTTTAAATTCATTCTCGAATTTAGGTGCGATTATGTCAATATTTTGATTATTGTAATTTTGCGTTAAAATCGCACCTAATTCGTTTGCGAATGTTTTTATGTTGTTGACGTCGTTAATTTCGCGAGTTTCAGTTTGCTGCTGCCTGCAATCTTCGCTTCCCTGTATCATGTCCCTGTATCATTCAAATGCGGATCCGCACATCATCCAGCTGTTTCTGCATTTCTGCGAGCATTTTTGTAAGTTCCTGAACTTCACTCGCCGTGTTTGCTGTTGATTGCGGTGATACATTGCGGACTTCTTCGTCGTGAAATAACGGCATTTTTACTTTATTTGTTTTTGTCGTAAATTTTAAATTATTATATTTATTTTTTGTTATTCTACCCGATTTTGACTGTCCAGTGTTTTGAAATGTATCCATGCACTGACCGTTCGTTTATTTTCAAATTCTTATTTTTCTGTCTTTCTCGTTTTTTATTTTTGGATTCTCGAAAAGTTCTGTTTTTCTTTCCGAGCCTTAAACGTTGGGCGCCATTGTAATAATTTTTTTTATTTACATACATACATACATAAATATCGAGAAAATGGAAATTACAAGCCGGTTATGTAGTTTTTCTTTTATTGTTTAGTGCATGAATATTTTAACACTGGACACATTGTATTTGGGTCATTTGTATTCAATTTACCGTTATTTCACCCGTCAACACGATCGCACATATAATATTGGACAACATTACCGCGAAATAAATAAGACGATGTCTGGTCAGTCATACATTCACGACGCAACGGAATAATTTACGCGGATAAAAATCGTTGATATGAGGCAAGTCACAAAAATATACATAACACGGACAAGAAATTATGCCTCATAAGTCATACACATATATACCTATATAAAATCCTTACTCACGAGAGATACAAAAAATAAAATTACAACTCAGACCGAAACTCGCAATAATTTACGCGGCACACATGAAATACATTAAAAGCGATTAAAGTTCTATTGCACAACACTTACATACATTTTAACGACGGCACCACGTTTTTTTGGGAGAGAAGGGTATCTATCTTATGCTGCTGCAAATTTTAGTCCTTGGGCTCCTCAAAATCTCGGGCCGGCCCTGGCTTCTCCTGGTAGTTTTTTCGTGTGACGTTTTCCACGGATCCAAAACTCGATGGTCGGTGAGCGCGTTTGCCGGGTACCCTGTTTCCTGCCGTCCTTTTCGTTCCGGTCCTTCGCTGTAACGAACGGGGGGAAGATTTGACGGCAGATAAATGCGAAATTTACGTTGATGGAAAATGGTAAGAGGCGCTCACCTTGGACTTCGATCCGTGGATCGAAGTCAACGAAGAAACCAAGCGTTTCTCTTATTTTCCCAGCACTGGATCTCTCCTCGATGTCGATATGGATCACTCGTTGTCGACGTGCCGGGTCGCCTTCCTGAGGAGTCGTTTGACGGAAGTGCAAGAGAAAATTTTTCGGTTGACACGTCGTATTTCTACCCTCAAGGGACGTCCAATATGCCTGTCACTTTCAGCTTTTTCACTCGGAATTCGGGCTGAACTGTCACGATTTTAAATGTCATTCGTGCATTTTCATAGACAGGCCGCCCACCTGATTCAAATTTGGTGCGCGCCTGAACTCCGACTGGCTACGTCATTCGCTCTCCTTCGGCACGCCTCGTCATAGATCGGAGCGTGCTTCGTCAATCACCGTCTATCTTCGCTTGCGCGGTTCGTCTTCTTCCAAAATGAAAACAGTCATGGCGGCCGCTGTCGCACGTGCGGCACGATGGTCGTCAATTTACGCCGGTTTTCCTCTAATTTCTCACGATTTCCGTCTAATCAGTTGTAACCCTTCTCTCCCCTTTCGATACGAACGTCGCGTTACAAGTTTACGTTATTCACAAGCACATTATGTACAATGGTAATCGTGCGTTATTTCAGTTGGTTCTACTAATATATATATATATATATATATATATATATATATGAAGAAAAAAATGTAAGGAAATAAAAAATAAGAATTTGTTATATTTGTAATTTGTAAACCGTATGAGTGTAATTTTCGGAAGGTTTTGTTATTATTTATTATATTATTATATATTACCTTGGTAAACGCAAATAAACACATGTAATTACTAATAATATTCTGTTTAATGATATTATATTGTGCACAGCGCTTTTCTTTCAATCAACTTTGGTCTACATAAAATAGGATATTTATATTCATTAATAATATTGAATCGAATAAATAATACAAATGGAAACCAACACTATTATTTTCGTCCTAAAATTTGGATATCTCACTTCTCACTGTAATCGTTGAAAAAGTAAAATAATTAAGATACGTCCAGTATATAAAATTTTAAAAAATCACTATGTAAATGACATTAAAAAAATCTCTGACGAAAGCGCGATCCTTGGGGGATTGAACTACAAGTCCAATTTTAGTGCCAAAATCGAATTAATCAATAATAAAGTTGTGCTAGAACATCATTTATTGGATACAAGTACTAAGAAAAACGGCAAAAAGAGAAAATAAAATTACTTTTTGCAGAAAGAAAACGTTTGAATATCTATATTATCGGATATTTACATACGTTAATAAGCATTCATTGAATAATCAATAGAATCGGAAATAATATTAATTTAAAGACTTTTGCACTTTACTTTTAGCTGTAACCGCGAAAAATATATAAAATAATTGAAATAAGTTCAGGAGATGGGATATTTACAATCATCACTATGTAAATATTTAATTACGAAAACCCAACGGACACGAAAGTCCCGAATGTTTCTAAAACGTTTTTAGAACGTTCCAGAAACGTTCCTAAAACGTTTTATGTCTGCAACATGGATGAAACGTTTATAAAACGTTCCGTAAATATATAAGATAAATAAAATTAAAATTTTTAAACACGAATTTACATCACTTTCACAACACTAATCTGATAATAATTATGATATTAATAATTTCAAGCATATATTTATGTTGTTAGTTAAATTCGCAAATGGAATTGTACACATGTATTAAGTTGTGTTTTACGATTGTTAATTACGCATAATTTTCGTAAATTTCAATATTTTTTTTCATTCGAAAGATATAATGAATTGAACACGTAATTTAATTTTATAAAATTAAATAATTAAGGGCTATTGTTATATCCCAAATCTGAGAAGCAGATCTGGAACATATTTAGTTGGCCATTTTTTTGGTCAAGGCGCTCAAGCCCTTTACCTGGGAGCTGGCCTATGATCATGAGTGGAAGGAAGGGAAGGAAGGGGAAAATAACCTCAGTATTGAGATTTTATTTAATCAGTAATGGATTAATTTTGTGGATATCATATCCCTTTTTGCTCGTTTCGTCGTCATTGGCTAGTAGAATTAACTGTAGGAAAGGGAGTTTGTGAATAAAACATTTTTTATATATAAATATATATATATTATTTCTCTTTTTATTTGTTTTACGGGAAAGGAATATTTAGGGTTGTTTAGGAACGACCTCAACCGCTGGTTAGCGTTTAAAGTCGTCACTGCCCCTAAACCGCTGGGTAGCGTTTAAAGTGCAGTGAAGATCTGGTTCGAGGAGGCTGAATTTATACAGAATTTTTACGTATACTTGCATGCGTTGGACGAAAAGAGAAGATGAGATAGGAAATACATATTTGTAGAATGAGGTTATTGGTTAAAAACTTTTGGCGGCAAGAGTTTTCTAGCGGAAGTCTATCTTTTAAATTTTCTTATTCGTTAAAAATGAATTTCCGCCGAGTGCAGTAGTTTTATTGGGTAGGCCATAAAACTCTCAAGTATCGTGTGTGCATTGGGCGGCTTCTCTGTTCGACCAAAGGCATCTAAAAACTAATTTCTAATTTATTGTATAAATTAAAAAATGAAATTTAATTAACTATATTTGATTAGGTGTAAATTTAGCATTAAAAAAAGTCCAAACACTTAATAGTTTGGTTTAGTTTGAAACAAAAATTAATTATTGTTTTGAGTATTATTTAATCATATTTCATTTTTATTCTTAACTTAAGTTTATGATCTAGTTCTTAACGCTATTCACTAATCAATAGGTTCACTTAATGTTCATTATTAATGTTTATTTTAGTTTTGTGCACTAATATCTTTCTTTTAGAAAACGTCTTTGTTCCTTTCTTATCTCTTCTATTTTTATCGATGGAGAAAAGCCGGCGTTTCATGGCATGACCTATTTACGATTTTCGTTAGGATGTAACACCTCCCCTCTTGAAATATGGCTGGGTATCCATGCATGCAAACCTCTCCTGAGGTTGTTAATGCATTTTTGGTTGTATGTAGAAGGTGTGATTAACTCCTATTTGTAAAGGTGTATTCTCAAATTCTTGGGTTAGTCGAAAAATACAGTCTCTACATCTGTTTGCCCATTGGACTAACAGTACTTCTTTATTACAATAATGACAACAGAATCCAAGCTCGTCTTTGAATTGATCAGAATCGTAATTTGTATATGCGTAGTAGAATTTAGCAGCATGTAATTTCGGAAGTGTTTCTGGTATAGGTCGTGAAGCTGGATGGCAATCTTTGCAAATAGAAATGATACTGCCATTTGATCGTCGATATTGTATCACTGTACATAATTCCTTTATGCACAATTGATGGTGTCCGCTAGTTGTAATTTTGGGTATTCCTGATGGTTCGCCAAGGTATAATGGAGAATTTGATGAGGGTACTATACGTACGGTTTGCTTTTGAATTAAATAAGATTCATTTTCAAAATAATGAATACAACAGTCTTGACATGAAGCAGATGGTTGGATTTTTAAGAGCTTAATTGAGCATTTTTGACAATGAAGTTTTATCAATGTCTGTTGAACGGGGATTGTAAAATGAGCCCATTTTAAAGGAGTGAATTCTCCTTGAATTTCGATAGGTGCATTGTTGAAACAAGATGTGCATATAAGATGAGCGTAATCATTGAAGATGTGGCACAGAATTGTTGAATTTATGGATTGAATACATAAATATGGAGCCATTCGATGATATCTGTTCTTGATGCGTTCACTTATTTTGTAAGGCATCTGAAGCACATTTTCACTGCGAGACGCCATCTATAATTAAAATATTTATTTCTTTAATGCAAAAGCTGGATATAGGTTTTCAGTGGGTCGAGGAGGTGCAGATGTGTTTACGTCGTTCTGAGATGGAGATAGGGTTATCTCCTGATTTGTTGGAGTTAAAAGTTCCATCTCGTTATCTTTTTTAGGTTTTCCTTTAGAAAAGTGGAGCAGAAGGTGAGTGAAAGAGTCCCAAATAGCTGTGATAAGTAGTAAAGACCATCCGTAAACGGAGTGTAGAGCGTAACCATGTACGATCGTGTCCACGGCTAATTTTATCAATCGAAAAATCAAAAGCAACATTAATAGTCCTGCACTCACGTTGCCAAATTTGACAAATTTATCCCAATAAACACCCCAGGTGTTTTCGGATATGATATTTAATGAATCCGCAACCAATAGATGTTTGAGCGATATACCCGCGCCTACCATGCCTTGTCCCGTGATTCCACGAGCTACAGAATTAAGGATGGCTGCTTTTTCGGCGGGGAACATAATATGTTTCCTCAGTTCGCCCAGAGTTTTTTCTGAGTAGATTCCCGTAGATCCAAGATTCTCCAGATTTGTATACTTCCAAGTGGCTTGATCATTCGGTTTGAGCATAGTTGGAACGGTGGCCTCAATATAATGGGGCATTACTTTATACCAGATTCCATTTAGTGGGTACATTGGAGGTGCTGCTAAATTACATATTATTTGAACTCCTGACTCTACTAATACATGCGTGCGTGGTCGTAGAAATAAACTTTGGTTTCCTCGGGTGACGGGAATGTCAATATAACATTCAGATGTTTGTCGAACTCTTACTTCCACAGGTATGCATTTGATGATGTGAATTGCCTCGCCGGCAGACATAGCCATAAAACCCGGACCTCTCATAATGTTGAAGGCGAATTCGTCTGGATTGCTGGCGGCGATGGACAAACTGTTTTTTAAAACTTGCTGTTCTAATGTGCAACGCTGTACTAAAATATCGTAATATATGGATTTTAACTCGCTACGAATGTGTTTCTCTACATAGATAAACTTACTATTAACATATGCAAAAATGTCAACGTTTTCTACCTTGATTTTTTTTACAGTTGATACGATTGGTCGTCTGCCTGAAAATGGCGCTATAAACAATTTCGGATGTTCGGTTTGAAATATTGGATATCCGCATAATTTTCGCTCGCTCTTTATTGTCAACGCAAAAGTAATATCTTCCGTTTCTACGGTTATTATTACTGGTACGTCTCGATTGTTAATTTCTTCTATACGAGAGGATATTCCTTCATACAGAACGTCATATTTATTGAAATCGCAACTATCTTTCTCTAAAAGATCCCAGTAAGTGTAACCTCGTTCTAAATCAAAACACGAACCCTCTCTTATGGAACAAGTGGTTCCAGTTTTTAAATGTGCACGTCCGGTTTTTAAATTAAGAGATACCGTGTCTGTATGTAGGATTATTTCCACTACCGCTTGTACTATTACATTGTTCCATGATCCGTATGGATCAGAATAATGCGCGCCGTTACAACTTCCATCGGCTGTGACAGTTCCCGCGATTACATTTCTAATATTTAGCTGGCCAACGCTCAGGCCCGAAATTATTACATTATTTCCTAATACTATAGTATTGGTATTATGAATATTTTTACATTGATCGTGCGAAAGTTCTACGATATATTCGGTTATTCCGTTTAATACAGGCGATGCATGCGAGTGCATTCCATAATAGGTAATATGTCTCTTAACTAATACTTTGCACTGAATTGCCTTCGTCGTTGAATATTCTGCGAGTTGCAACAACTGAATATATAATAAAGTGTGATTAACCGTTGGTTCTGGAATTTCACACTCTCCAACATCCAGCAATGATAAGGTAGTTATATTTAATTGCGGACTCCCGCAGTCGTACCCAATTAGATCTGCGCCGTAAGTTACTGATGCTAATAAAAATATCGACCATATAATCTGTGAATTGATCATCTTGTTTTTGTTAGGTAAATCTCCTAAAATCAGACGTGGTTTTTATTAGATTATGATGTTATAGGTGATTTTTTTAATCTATGGATATTAACTACTACTGTTTTTTCCTTATTTCTAGCTTTCTTTTGAATGTTGATTTTTACGTTATTCTTATTTATCATTTCTAATACTTCATGGGGGCCTGTGTACTGATTTTGTAATTTATGAATTTTTCTACCCTTGATTAAAAATACAAAATCGCCCGCTTTTAGAGTAAGAGGATTTATGTTTCTATCATAATATTCTTTAGACTTAGTCTTAGATGCTTGTAAATTACTCCTAGCTACCTGTCTAATATTATGTAATTTGGTTACTAAATCGGATAAATATTGATTATATGTATCTGAATGGGTATCGGCTAGAGCGTCATCACTCGAAATAGGTCTCGCTAATCTACCGAATACTAATTCATATGGTGTATGTTTAGTGCCTTCGTGAATGCTAGTATTGTAGAGAACATTGCGAACTCCAACAACTCATCCCATTCATTTTCGACATTAGCATACTGTTTTAAATATTGGGCTAAAACATGGTGTGATCGTTCTAATGAACCATTCGATTGCGGATGAAAAGCTGTAGTTTGACAATTTTTTATTCTGAATTTCTTTGACAGTCTTTTTATCAGTATACTAAGAAAATTTCTACCCTGATCTGTTAGAACTATTCTAGGAGCTCCAAATACGCATATAAAGTTTTTAATAAATGCATCTGATATAGTTTCCGCAGTGGCGTTTTTCAAGGCGACGCCTATAGAATATTTTGTAAGTGCGTCCTGCATCGTTAGTATGCATTGATTTCCGGAACTAGTTTGAGGTAAAGGCCCTACTATATCTAAAGCTATTTTATCAAATGCTGTCCTTGGTGTATCAGTGATAACCATAGGGTTTTTTGTTTTTACACGAACTAGTTTCTTTAATTGGCAGTCTAAACAATTACGTATAAAATCCTGTATATCTGTTTTCATATTTTCCCAAAAATAATATTGTCTAATTCTATTGTATGTTTTTGTAACGCCTTTGTGTCCACCCATCATTGACGGATGATATTCCTCTAAAATTCGTTGTCTATTTTCTTGTCCTAGGTATTTTACATCACCTTGGCATATAATTAATTTAGTATTAATTCTATTAAACACTTGAGCTAATTCATTATGCACTATTTCCCATTCAACATACTTAACTTTTTTTGATTTACAAATTCTAATCGAGCGCAAGTTTAATTCCCTTAATAAATTTTCTAGTTCATTCATTACATTTTTTATTATTTTAGCCGAATCTACCAAATTTTTGTAAATCTTTGGTACTATCAAAGCTATATGATATTTTCCGTTTTTATTTGTATAACTAATTTTCCCTATTTCTAGTTTTTTAAACTGGCATATTTCATGCCTGCATTTTAATATTTCTGAACCTGCATCCTCGGGTTCGTTGTTTTCGTTTATAAAATATAAGAAATTATCATTACGCATGTATATCTGATCCCGAGAGTTTATAATATTTTTCGAAAATCGACGGACCTTTTCATAATTTTGCTGCACATTTTCTAAATCGTACGTATTTTCAGGAGCCAGAGGTTCAGCATTATCTAGTGATATCAAATCATCATTTTCACTGTCTTCGTCGGAAGCTGAATCTTCCGATTCACTATCGCTTTTATAATCAGTTTCCTGGGAAACTCCGGTGGATAGTTTTTGTATTTTGGGATCGTTCTCTGGACGTGTCATGAGTTTATGACGGTCACTTCTGTTTGGTTGGTCGCTTTGACGAGGCCGTTCATGTACCTCGGCAACTACGGTCAATTGGTTTGAATTATTTTCATTCGTTTCCGAAGTGTAATCGTCGTTATCATACTCATTTATTTTTATGTTTTCATCGGAATAATCCTTCGTGATTGTCTCGTTGGATACCTTATCATTTTTTAGTTTCACATTTTTTTTCTTCGACATAGGGTTTAGAGGTAGAAGGAAGTTTTTTTATGACTGTTGACAGTTCTAAATTCTTTTTCAAATGCTCACTTCTTCGCAACATCTGGGGTTTTTGTGGAAGGTGTAGTTCAGTTTTCTTTGGTCTGCCTCTCGGACGAGGTGGTTCAAAACTGTGTGTAGTGTTTATAGCAAATACCGGATTTCGTGATAATGCATCAGCATTTACATTAGTTCTGCCGGCTTTATAGACTACATCGTAAGTGTATTCCGCGAGTTTTAATCTCCATTTTAAAACACGAGAATTGGCATTTTCTGTTGTTCGAAACCAAATTAGTGGCTTGTGATCAGTGACTAAGGTAAATCTTCTTCCGTATATATATGGTCGAAATTTTGAAACAGCGTATACTATGGCTAGTGCTTCCTTTTCGTAAATGTCATATTTTTTCACAATCATTTAACACTCGTGAAATGTATGCTTTTGGTCGGTCTTTGCAAATTTCTCCTTGAGATAATATTCCACCTATCGCGAAACCTGAAGCATCAGTTGTAATAATAAATGGTTTTGAAAAATCAGGATATTGTAATATCGGTTCAGAAATGAGTTTATCTTTTAAAATGTTAAATGCAATTTCTTGTTTTGTTGTCCAATTAAATGCAACATCATCTTTTAATAAATTACTTAAAGGTCTAGCTATTTTTGAGAAATCTTTAATAAATCGTCTATAGTAACCGGATAAGCCTAAGAATTGGCGAATATTCTTTTGATTTTTAGGAATTGGAAATTGTTGTACTGCTTTCAGAGTTTCAGGATTGGGCTTAATTCCGTCTTTACCGATAACGTGTCCTAAATAGACTACTTCGTGTCGTAAAATTTTACATTTTTCGGGTTGGAGTTTTAAGTTTGCTTCGCGAAGTCGTGCCATTAATTTATGCATTTTTACTTCGTGTTCGCTTAATGATGATGCGTATACAACTATGTCGTCCAAATAAACGAAGAGTTCTATCCCTTGTAAACCTGTAAGGATAACGTTCATTAGTCGTTGGAACGTCGCTGGAGTATTTTTTAATCCAAACGGCATTCTTTGCAATTGATAGTGACCATAAGGAGTTGAAAAGGCTGTTTTATGCGCATCTTTCGGATGCATTTTTATCTGGTGAAAACCATTTGCTAGATCAAACATAGAGAAATATTTTGCTCCACCGAGTTGATCTATGATATCTATAATGTTTGGAAGGGGATAAGAGTCACCGATTGTTTTCTCATTTAGTTTACGGAAATCGAGGACCATACGCCAGCGTTTGTTTCCTTCAGCGTCGGCCTTTTTTGGAACGACCCATACGGGTACGTTGTATATAGATTTGGAAGGTTTTATGATTCCTTGTTCGAGAAGTTCGGAAACTTGTTTGTTTACTTCGTCTTTGTGGATTGCAGGATATCGGTATTGCCTGCTGTTTATGTGCGCATCATTTGTTGTTATAATTCGATATTGTAATACATCTGTGCCGTTTAATTCATCACCCGGTAAGTAAAAGCAATCAGTACTTTCCCTTAATATATTTTCGGCACTGTATCTTTCTTCAGGATTCAGATGTTCTAAATTAATCAGTTTTAATAACTCGTTGATTCTTTCATTTTTTATCGAATTTATGTTAAATATTCTATTGTTTTTTGATTCTTGTTTCTTTCGATTTTTATATTCTTCGTATGTCAAGATTTCATCGAAACTTTCGTTTTTCGTTTTATTTTGATTTAGTATTTTTTCATTCTGACTTAGCAATTTTTCGTTGCTATTTAGATTTAGTAATTTTTTGTTTTCATTTTGATTTAGTAATTTTTCGTTTTTATTTAGATTTAGTAATTTTTTGTTTTCATTTTGATTTAGTAATTTTTCGTTTTTATTTAGATTTAGTAATTTTTTGTTTTCATTTTGATTTAGTAATTTTTCATTTTTATTTAATTTGAAGATTTGTGGATTATCCCTTTTTGGTTCACTTAGATTTAGAGAGTTTTTATTTGCTCCGTTATTTTCTTCGGAGGTTTTTAGAGCTGATTCACTTTGATTCAGTGGATTTTGATTTAGTAGATTTTGATTTGCTCCGCTATTTTTTTCGGAGGTTTTTATTAATAGTGAATCAGTTGTATTTGAATTTTGACTCTCGTTTATGTTCCCTACTTCTTCGATTTCTAATGTAGGAATTTCCAAATCAAATTCTTCTTCCGTCGTATTAAACACCGAAAAATATGTTTTTCCGCGTGTATTCTTGACAAGGGCCTTTCCTGCGTAAATTCTTTGCCCTATCTTTAAGTCCGGTAAATGTCCGACTCGTAACTCTGGATTCGTAAATCGAGCATAGCAAATCGTGGTACTCCTCGGGGGAATGCGTTGAGTATCATAAAAATCAAAGCACACAGCTTTCTCATCTCCATAGAGATCCATGCGTCGGTCATCGTAATTTATCTTAGCATTTGATTGCCAGAAAAATTCGTTTCCTAATAATCCGTTTTGTTTGATCGGAAAATCAGCTGGAACAATATGAAAACTCACGAGACATCTTAAGAGCTCGACCGTGACAGTCCCTAAGGTAGTCACTAGGTGACGAGTTATTCCATTCAGCTTTAAAATTTCGTTTTGATCAATAAATATGTCGGATGGAACCGAATCTGCCATAAGGAGATTGGGACCTGATCCTGAATCTAGGAGAAAGCTCTGTATACCCTTTAATGGTTTTGCTACTACACGAATCGATGGTGCAGAATCTTTTATTCGGACATTGACCGTTCGGATAAATTCGTTTCGGCATTTATTGCTCGGACGCGACGTTCGGCTTGAGAAGTCTCCCTCGGAGCGCCCGTTGGGAGGGGACCGTGCGAGTTTCCCTGATTTTGTGTTTTCTGAGAGTTATTAAATTCCCGTTTACGACATTCGTTTATAGTGTGCCCAGGATTTTTGCAATAATTGCAGAATTTTTTATTATTATAGTTATTATTATGGTTATTATTCGCGTTATTAAATTGCCAGTGGTTTTTAGGGGTTTTCTGGTCAAAATTAGTTTCTCTCAAATGTGTATTTTGCTGTCTAGGAAATAATTGTTCAGGTTGTTGACTAACGTTTCTTTTATGGTAGGGATTCCAAACCCGGGAAGAATTGCGGGTGTTTGCTTCTTGACTCGCGGCACCTCTGAACCAGCAGGTAGTGGCGTCATGACCTGGTTTTTTACAGATTTGGCATGTTACTATTTCCGTTTTTTGTATTATATTTGTTTTTTTAATTTTATCGCGTGTATTCTCATTATCAGTTCGAAGGTGTTTTAATGCAGCTAGTTTTTTTTCGATTGTAATAATCGAAGGTACGGCTTCATCGAGTTTCGAAAATTTTTTATTAAGTCCCAATTGAAAATCGGGTAATAACCCATCCGTGAACGCATCGACAATTTCTTTATCGATGGAAGCTATTTATTCTTCGCTTAAATCATTTTCAATTTCTATTTTTCGCGCCTCGAGGATGCGGTTGCCTATTTCACGCACTTTATTAGCATAGGAAATCGTATCTTCGTTTTCCTTTTGAAATATTTTGCCTAATTCGCGTCGAATTTGGTTTGCGGATAAAGGCGGAGCATATATACTTTTAATATATTTTGAAAAATTAGCCAGTTTTTCATATTTTTGTCCAGTTATTACGCGCCTAGCTTCACCTGTTAAACGCGTTCTAATTAATTTTACGAGGTTTGCTTCTGCAGATTCTGGAAGCATTAACAATGCTTCGTCGCATCCTTCTAGAAAGGTGTAGACTGAAATATTTTCCCGTCAAAGATAGGTACGCATTCGAGAGCATCCCGAAGCGTGACTGCTTGTGTATTTTGAGCCATTTCGTTTGAATAATCTACCTTAATTTTTATATCGGTTTCTAAATTGTTATGTATTTTCTTTTCTAAGTTTTTTGGATCTTGGTCGAAAATTGATCTATCTACCGCGGTATTAGAACGAAGTGCGCGATCTTGAGGTTTTGGAGAGTGTTTGACCGGCATAGTTTCCAATCATGATCATTGATTTATCCCACCCACTGTCACCAATTTTGTTATATCCCAAATCTGAGAAGCAGATCTGGAACATATTTAGTTGGCCATTTTTTTGGCCAAGGCACTCAAGCCCTTTGCCTGAGAGCTGGCCTATGATCATGAGTGGAAGGAAGGGAAGGAAGGGGAAAATACCTCAGTTTTGAGCTTTTATTTAATCAGTAATTGATTAATTTTGTGGATATCATATCCCTTTTTGCTCGTTTCGTCATCATTGGCTATTGGAGAGGATTTATGGCAGGTTGAAGGGAATTAACTGTAGGAAAGGGAGATTGTGAATAAAACATTTTTTATATATAAATATATATATTTTATTTCTCTTTTTATTTGTTTTACGGGTAAGGAATATTTAGGGTTGTTTAGGAACGACCTCAACCGCTGGTTAGCGTTTAAAGTCGTCACTGCCCCTCAACCGCTGGGTAGCGTTTAAAGTGCAGTGAAGATCTGGATAGAGGAGGCTGAATTTATACAGAATTTTTACGTATACTTGCATGCGTTGGACGAAAAGAGAAGATGAGATAGGAAATACATATTTGTAGAATGAGCTTATTGGTTAAAAACTTTTGGCGGCAAGAGTTTTCTAGCAGAAGTCTATCTTTTAAATTTTCCTATTCGTTAAAAATGAATTTCCGCCGAGTGTAGTAGTTTTATTGGGTAGGCCATAAAACTCTCAAGTATCGTGTGTGCATTGGGCGGCTTCTCTGTTCGACCAAAGGCATCTAAAAACTAATTTCTAATTTATTGTATAAATTAAAAAATGAAATTTAATTAACTTCATTTGATTAGGTGTGAATTTAGCGTTAAAAAAAGTCCAAACACTCAATAGTTTGGTTTAGTTTGAAACAAAAATTAATTATTGTTTTGAGTATTATTTAATCATATTTCATTTTTATTCTTAACTTAAGTTTATGATCTAGTTCTTAACGCTAAACGCTAAACGTCTTTGTTCCTTTCTTATCTCTTCTATTTTTATCGATGGAGAAAAGCCGGCGTTTCATGGCATGACCTATTTACGATTTTCGTTAGGATGTAGCACTATTAATACAATAATAATTAAACAAATAAGAATTTAGGATCTATTTACTTGTTACTTATATAAATAATGAAATAAAAAAGAAGAAATTATTAATCTAAAATTGCGACTAAAAAATAAATGTGCAATATTAAAAATTACACAAATTTGATAAATTTAAATAATTACTGCTCAGCAATAGTAATTTTAATTAATGATTTATGAAAAATATAAATTGAAATATAATTACTGAATAATTTTGTATGATAAGGCATTTTTATTTCTTAGAAAAATATATCTTCCTTAGCGCAGGGCCCCGTGCGCGTATTGTGCGATGCGTCCCTTCCGTTTTCTCGATTTCTTTTTGGCTCTATGATGTCAAGTTTCAAATCCAACCCCGTTCTGCCCCGCGGTCCCCGGATGCTCCTATCGTACCGAATGTGTTATGTTTAATTTCGATCAAACTCTGTCCTATGCTTTTCCGCTGAAATCAGGCAACTGAGCGATCTCCCCTATAATCTTTGCTTCGATCAACTAATGTATTTGCCAAACACCGTAGCTTATTAAGAAAATGTGACAGTTGAGGACCTTTTATCACGTAAGGTCAATTATATGATCGTAATCCAGGAAGCAAACATGGTAATATATAACCTCTTTCATCAAGATGCAATTCACATATCTTGGAGGTAAACCAGCTTCTTCCCGTCTTCGAATAGGAATTTCACATTTGTCCTGAGTATTATCTCCGCTAATTCCCGACATTTGTCGGGGGTGGTCACTTGCATTACAAACATAGCATCGTATACTATTTCTATTATTCATTACAATGACTTTGAAGAATAAAATATTTCACTTTTACACTGTTACACTTTTTATCCGAACATTTTAGACGTCGAAATTAACGAAACGCAAAGAAAAAATTAATGGTGTTCTCTCAGAGCACTGGAACGCCACGGTGGCGGATTAAGAACTTCCCGACCGGAAGTAATCGTAGAATGCAAAATACGCCTTCAATTTTTATGTAATCGTGCTGGAAACGTATTAGTCGGGAGTCTTTGCATCCAAGAAATGACGTATTTCGCCCTTTTTGCCAAAAAAATTTGTTTAAACCCGTAATAAAGAGATTTCCGACGACCTTTTTGAAATGAACACGTACACTAGGGTGGGTCGAAAAACATTTTTTTTTTAAATGTTATGGGGCCGATGCGGAAAAGTTGTATCACCACAAAACAAGGTTCCATGAATTTTTTCAGATTTTTTATCACACTTCTATTGCAGCCGCATCAGCCATGAAGTTTAACATTAGTTTTAAATGAGGAAAAACATCTTTTTTCGTTTTTCTTCTGCAATTTCGAGGGAAAATTTGCCAACAATCTATACTTCTAGATATCATTTTATAGATCGATTTTACGAAGAATAGCCGTTCTACAATTGACAAAAAAAATCTGACTTATTTATTTCATAATTAACATCCGTCATTTTTGTTCGAAAAAGGTAAAATTTCTGTAAATTCCACTTCATATTATCATAATTCGGTTCACACTCATTCAAACATTAAAAAAACAAGAAATTTCAAAATTTTAGGTTTCCACTCGTAACATATGACTTAGGTAAATTTTGTTTTACCAAAAATGATGTAAAGGAAAGCCTTTCTATTTATTATTCTGTTTATCTCAAACGGAAAAAAATGGAACGATCTCGTTCAATTCCGAGTCACATTGGTTACCTTTTCCCATTCCCAATGGCGTATTTATTAGCCGATATAAAAAATGTTAGTATGAATTACATCACATCAATTGATAAATCAATTGCGCTATAACGTAGTTATATGTCTGTCCATTAGTGTCGTGTTCTTAATATGCTTTCAAAGTAAAAATGAGTCATGAATCAGGTGGGAATAGGGATTCCTGCCAAGCTTCACATGGATAAAAAGTGTATTCTTGAAGCATTAACTTTAGACTATAACTATTTGTACGATTCAGGATACATCTAGCGGTATGAAAAAAAAATCGAAACAATCTCTTAATGAAATTTATATTTCTAACTGCAATAGGAACCCGAAGACATTTACTTTTTTGTATATATACTTGCCCTGATAATAGTTTTCGATACAAGTGCGTAAAAGTTTTTTCTGCGAATGTGAGGGTCGCAATCACATTCGTACAAAGGAAAATGTTACCCACGCGTCGAACAATATTTTTTGACGTGAAGTCGTACTTTACGCACATTTTAATGAAAACAGTACTTTTTGATAGAAGTATGAAATATTTTTTTTCTGCGAATGCGGAGTGTTACGGCCCGAGCCCATGTCGAGGTTCCTAAGCGCATTCGTATAAAAAACATTTTTACACGTGTGCCGAACAATATTTTTTGTTGCAAGTGTGCGGAAAGTGCGCGGGAAAAAATAAAAGTATGCCCAAAGTTGCTCTTCTTCGGCCTGGGCGTCAATCTTTTATCGAAAACTACTATTAGATACTATTTCAGAATAAGAATTTTTCTCATTCTAAGATTATACCAGATTTGTCAAAAATTGATTTTTAAATTTAAATATTTATGATTAAATTTAAATTTGTTCATAATAATTCCGGAGAAAATTCTAAAAGCTAAATATGCAGCAATTATTTTTTTATTACTTTTTATATTGTTAACTTTGCGGCTCTTCGCAAGTTTCGATTTAGGTGTATTCTTGAAACTTCCCAGAACTCACTACGAGGAGGTGGCCGCATTTCGAGTTCCACCCACTTCCACCCACCCTATGTATGTGTTCGGCAAAAAAGAATTTACGTTCGAAATTCTGTAACTCAGCTTTAATTGGCTAGTTATTGTTACGTAAAGTCATATTTTACGAGAGGAAACCTAAAAATTTGAAATTTCTTGGTTTTTTAATGTTCGAATGAGTCTAAACCGAATTATTGTTAGATTAGTTTAGTCTAGGGTCCACTCACTGTAGGTTAGGGTGCTACAATATGGCACCCCTGCCATATAACTATGTACAAATGTAACTAGGTATAACGCGAAATAACAGTATTATTAGATTGGTAGCACTGAAATGGGCTGGAATCGGATGCGGAAATAACTGAAATACAGATTGCGCAACGGAAGCGTTTTACTCGTTAGCCAGTCGAGTTCGCACGGAAAACTGGACATTTTCTGTACCTTAAAAATCGGAACACGTTGAGCAAAAGTACAGTAGAACCCCGCTGGATTGTCACGGTCGGTTCCGAGTCATCCCCGCAAACCCCGCTGGACTGTCGGCAATAGGGGAAGCATCGCTTACACCTCTACGCCGTAATCACGTGACGTTCATGACCAATCACAGACAATCTCTCTGCTTCCTATTGTACCTCCAAACCGATGCGTACGTCTAACTAGAGACGCCCCTGAGGCGACGAGCGGCGTGGTGGCGGTAAAGGGATTCCGAGAAATGCCAATCCAGCGGGGCTGAATTCCGACAATCCAGCGGGGTGGCAATCCAGCGCGGTGCCAATCCAGCGGGGTTCTACTGTAAATTGAAAAAGAAATATATTGCAAATAAAAATCTTTAAGACCGCTATATCGTGATTATTAATAAAAATCCTACATTATGATAATATGAAGTACAATTTACAGAAATTTTACCTTTTCCGAAAAAAAATTGCGGATGTTAATTATGAAATAACTAAGTCAGAAATTTTTTTTTGAGTATTATAGAACGGCTATTCTTCGTAAAATCGATCTGAAAAAAGATATCTAGAAGCACAGATTGTTTGAAATTTTTCCCTCGAAATTGCAGAAGAAAAACTAAAAAAGATGTTTTTCCCCATTTAAAACTAATGTTAAACTTCATGGCTGATGCGGCAGCAATAAAAGTGTGATAAAAAATCTAAAAAAATTCATGGAACCTTGTTTTGTGGTGGTAAAAGTTTTCCGCACCGGCCCCATAGCATTTTTAAAAAAAATTGTTTTTCGACCCACGCTAACGTACACAAGATTTATGATACGAACCGGGCAATAGCAGACACAAGGTAAAAAATGACAGGAGATAGTTCCGCGACTCTGCGAGGTGTGTCGATTCGGGCGTATACCAGTGCCGTATATTTTGATATGTTTTTACGGGTGCTTAGCGGGGCCCGCTTCCCTCAGGACACTCACACAAGCAATACTGGCGTGTAAAAAGGATACACACATGCGTATACATACATTAAGAAATAACTTCGCGGATCGTGCCAGCCTTCTTTCGATGCGGATTATAACATAACCACCGAGGTTCAGACTTCTTGGGTCATAGAACACTATTTCATGTTGTTGAAATTCGGATACGCGTTTACTATATTTTTTTAAGGTCATATAGAAAGGCTGTATACAGGGTGAGTCTGGTAGAAGTGAACATAGGGAAATCCATGTTAAGGCTACGCGCCTCGTGATTGGTCGATTCCGGTGGAACGTCGCTTGCTCGCTGATTTGCTGTGAACGGTCATATGCGTCAGACGTAATTTCTCAGAGCCACAAGAATGTAAACAAAATACTGCAAGCTTTGGATTGTTTTAAAATTATCTTGCTTCAAAATAATATTTTAATAAAAAAAGAAACTCGAAAAGAAGTAGCAAATATCTTGTGTGACAAGTAGCAAGACTCTTGTGGGAACTGAGTCTTGAATTTGGGTTTGTGTTGCACATTTCATGGATTTGACACATTTTACATAAGCCCAAAACGTGGTTATGTCACACAAGAGATTTGCTACTTCTTTTCGAGTTTCTTTTTTTTATAAAAATATTATTTTGAAGCAAGATAATTTTAAAACAATCCAAAGCTTGCAGTATTTTGTTTACATTCTTGTGGCTCTAAATTACGTCTGACGTGTTATTAAATTTAATGAATTTTTGTTATGTTTAAAGAATTTTTATTAAATTTAAGATATTTTTATTAGATTTAAGGCACTTTTATTAAAACTGGAGGTCTAGAATACTGAGAGTTGAACCTTAGCATTCAAACGAAGAATTAATTTATGTTAAATACGTGAGTTTTTAAAGTTATCATTAGTCCGTGTCAACAGAAGGCTTTCAGGTTAGTGATGTTTTTTGCATTTCTCATTCGGAAAATACTCAAATATTATTTAATTTTACATATTTATACGTGAGAAATATATTTCGGACCTTTACTGATAACTCCATTAACATTTTTGGTTGAGTCGATGGAAGCAGGGTATTGTCGTAGTCGAATTTGTTTCACTCTTTTATTCAGCTTTTTGTAAACTTAGAAGTTAACTGACCTAAACCAAATATTATTATTTTAATTATTGAGTGTTAAACATAACTCAAGACCTGATTATGCAATCTCTTGCATGAAAAATTGGAAGAGACAAAGGTGTGATAGTTTGTGCATTTTTTGGTCAATTTTAGCAAATTTGCACAATTCGTCATAACAATTGTCTCTTCCAAATTTTCATGAAAGAGATTACATAACCAGGTCTTGAGTTATGTCTAACACTTAATAATGTTAAAAAAATTATTTGGTTCAGGTCAGCTAACTTCTAAGTTTTCAAAGAGCTGAATAAAAAAGTGAATCAAATTGGACTACGACAACACTCTGCTTCCAACAACTCAACCAAAAATGTTACTGTAGTTGTTGTCAATCAGAATTTTATTAGTACAAGTACCAAATATATTTCTCACACATAAATGTGTACAATTACATAATATTTGAGTAATTTCAGAGGGAGAAAGGCAAAAACTCACTAATGTCAAGAAACTGAACTGTCGACTTTGATATTTCTGTATCTGACTACACTCGCTTCACTATTTCAGTGATGTTTTACTTATGTTATGAAATGACTCCAATTAAAGAAGTGAAATAAGAGAAAATTCATGATCTGTCCAGAAACAGGTATTTCATACTAATATAACTTAAATTTTTTCGCTCACTGTTTTCAATGGTTTTAAATGGTAGTGGCCGCTATTCAGTTTTTTAATTGTAAACACTTCATAACATACACACAAAGAATCACTGAAAAACATGCGAGTATACTAATATAAGGAAATCTGAAAGCCGACGACCCAGATCCCAGAATGGAGAACTTATTGCAACACATCTGCTACTCGTAATCACTGTGAAATATCAAGAGGAGCGGTCGCTCGTCGCGCCAAGTTCTTAGCGCGCGGCGACCGCTACTCCTTTACTGCTAACATAGTTGAAATGTCACAACATTGAACACATATGTTTCGTCTACACTTTACCTCCAGAAAATTTCATAATCATGCTATGCCCAGTATTTTTTATTTTTTTATCTTTCATTTAAGCCTAGTCCGATTGAAATCGGTTTAGTGGTTCGTGAGATATCAATCATCTGTTTGTCATTCTTCATGATTTCAACGATCGAAAATTGTTCTCCTTCATCGGATTTTGGGACATAGAGACAGATAGATGCTGTTTACCATGAGTGCGATAAGGATTGATAGCTCCGTTAGTGAACGTGAGGACATAGAGATAGAATGATGTCGTACAAAATAAGTGCAACAAGGACAAACGTCGGGACGTCGCGATCGGACTTAAATAGATCTTGCAATATGGCGACCTGTACTCAGCTGATCAGCTCTGTGCTTTATGTTCAGTACGAACAGCATTGAGGTTTTGACGTTTGTGGAATTGAAGAAGAACAGCTTTGTGCTTGGAAAAGTGGCCTGGAGCACCGTCTTGGAATTTTGACAGCGGTTTGTGGTCTTCTAGTTTCCTTACCAGTGAAAAAATAAAAATTTGTGGCTCCAGAAACTCTAAAAAAAAGTGAACTTTTCTCAATGTAATGTTGAAATGATCTTGTAAGTGTAGTTTATAATTTACAAAACAACCTTCGCAGTTCATTGCTGGAAAGAAATTGAAAAAGATTACAAAAAAGTGTACACACCGGTATTAAGAATTTAAATAATTTGTCGTAATCTCATGTATCATGTACAGAGAGCAGCAAATACTAGTGGTATGTCTTTCCGACACAACTGGCTTGTGCCTAATAATGTTTTGTTTTTCAAGACAAGTAGCCAGTAGACAAGTAGTTCGTCTCTATACATCAGTGAGTTGTCTTCCAATATTAGCCAGTTGTTTTCCGACACGAGCCAGTCATATTTAGACATTAACCACTCGTGTGGGAAGACGACTCACTAATGCGTAGAGACGAACTACTTGTCTATGAAAACAAAACATTATTAGACACAAGCCAGTTGTGTCGGAAAGACAAACCACTAGTATTTTCTGCTCTCTGTACATGATACATGACACTACGACACATTATTTAAATTCTGAATACCGTTGTTTACACTTTTTATAATCGTTTTCAATTCCTTTCCAGCAATCAACTACGAAGATTCTTTTGTAAATTATAAACTACACTTCCAAGATCATTAGTATCATAGTTCGTTCGGCTTCTATGTGTACACATTTTTAAGCAGTTCTTAGCATTTTGAGTATAAAATGCACTAGAAATGTATTTGCGATATATGATAATTAATAAAGAAAGTATCTAATAATATACTTGATTGTTACAGTCGATTGTCGAAGATATGAAACAATTTAGATACAAAATAATCCCTTTTCTTGTCTTCAATGAGTAGAGGGGCTATAAGGCTTCTGCCCCCCCCCCCACCCTACCTCCCATCGATGATAGCGTGATGGAAGAATTGCGCAAGTGGGCCGTAAGAAGGTCAGAAATGAAAGGAGGTTATTATAAACAATTTCATGTATTGTTATTATAAATTTCGAAAGCTGTGAAGGTCGAAAAACATAGGTAATTTAATGCGTTACATTGTCGAATGAAAAGAGAAGGTAAAGGTCAACCAATATTTATTAATTCATTAGATATTGTTATTAATAAAATGTTTTTACATTATCATTGAAAATGACGTCTTTCTAATGCTTGATCTTACAAAATTCAATCAGAGAGATTGAAAAGTGTTGGCCGTTACACATTAGTATTGCCATGTGTCGAAAAACAAATTTCAAAAGTCGCCTTCAATAAAGGTCAGATATTGCTACATTATAGTCGCTTATGGAAATACATCGTAGCTAGGAACCGTATTGAGAGTGAAAGTAAAATGACCTTTTCCTCGTGCGTCCTACTACTCTCTCGCTCTCGCATACTCTTTGTTAGTTCCATTAACATTAGCAGTATACCGTTTTCACGGTCGTTGATTATCCATCGATCACTTATTCACCGTACATTTGTTTTCCCGAAACTGCATACAAGATTAATGCTGTAGCCTTATGCATATATCTTTCGATCTTTTAAATGTGCCCTGTTGGGAAATCTCTCTTTCAGTATGATACACCGTTACTGACGTATTTCAGATGGTTTGAAGGTGTCTAGCCCAATTCCGTATATCGAGGACTTACTTTTTAAATCTCAGACAAATTTTAAAAACCTACAATCAGGGCGTTGACCTCTCCCTTGTCATGATGTAAGTTCGAATTCATCTTTCAGAGTTTTCTCTCGTCGGGGAAATCTATCCATCAATATGACAGTCGTCTTGACAAGCCGTTAGCATAACTAAATGATCTCCAATAGTGACGAAACCGCTGAGTCCCTTCACACAAAACCGCTAAGACCATATTAAAATTAATTTAGAAAAGCCTCTAAGCAAGTCTCAATACGTTTAAAAGACCTAACACGTCGACCCCCTGATGCGCGGGACCCGGCAGGTCTATTTTTCCTACATCTCCCCTTCGAAAGCGCTCGTTCTAGATTCCAATCATTGGGAAAACACATGTAACTTCGACCATTCTTGGGAAAACACATGTAAATTTCGAGCATATTAGATAATATGTTGGGACCTATGTCTCTCAAAGATGGTATACAAGTTGAGACGCGTGTAAAACCCATTAGTGATTACCTCCCCCATGATCTCATTCTAACCGTGCTTTTAAGATTTACGACCAGGGCCGACGCCCGAGACGTGACGATGACCTACTATCGCTCGGGGCCTGACAGCTACGACAGGTGCATAAAAGACGCCATGCAAGTCTCAACGCGTTCCTAAGAGGGTTCACTCTCGAACCCATTGTTAAATATAACCATTTTAAATAATAACTTATTTTCTATTTTGGTACAATATCATGCAGGAAGGAAGATGAAGTAAATAGAGAAGATGTATTTAATAAATTTTATTTTTCACATTCATATTCATACATTACATTAATTTGTTTTGTTCACAATATTGTTATACATAAGAATATAAAATAGCTATTACATAAAATTTATATTTTCAATATCGTCAACTAATGCATCGCTTTTAATTTGACAACTGATGCAGTCTTTAATCATAGGCGGCCCACCATCTATCGTATCATAGCTTGATTCGAAATGTTTATAACATCGTCGACATTCACGTATTTCAGGATGCATTTGCATAGCAGGTGGCAAGCAGGTCCATGCTTCTTCAATTTGTCGTTCAGCAAACATGCAGATGAAATCGATCGGTAGACATTCTATATCTTTTGTTTCCATCAATGCGAGACGTTTCACTTCGTAATAAATCCGTAATGAACGTTGAAGAGATGCAGGCTGTTCAAGTAGATTTCCCAATACCCAATTTTTAAGTATTTGTACATTTTCTTTAGTGCAAGTTCCATTAAGCGAATGATTTTCACACTTCTCCAACAATTCATATTGCTGCTGTTGCTTCAGTTTTGTCAGAGATGGACAGTCCAAAACGTCGAGATCAATAACATTTTCAGCGGTTCATATATCCTCCAACCAACATTTTTTATCGACTCCTTTTACATAAATTTTGTTGGCACATTTAACGATATCCTCCAAAGTCTCGTTTATAGCATCAAAGGGAACGTCGCCAGATTGCCATGGTAAGCCGTGGTAATTATGCACTAACCAGTTATTGACTCTTTTATAGTGTAACGGTAACCACACCCATTGATATGGTGGTTTAAACATACATGTCCCAATTTCACCGACGAAAATATTCATTATAGACATTTTCTTCTCTATGAAGCGACTACCAGGCCCGCGGAATCCCTAAACGTCTATAATATATTCCATTTCGTATGAAACTAATTCACTAGCGATTAAAGTATAAACCCATTTTATTCATTTATTGCCGCATGCGCAATAATGGCTACCATAAAGGTCAGCTATTGCTACATCATAGTCGCTTCTAGGTGCCTGTGTGGATATACATCGTAGACTAGGAACCGTATTGTGAAAGTCAACATAAAATTCTAATAATGACCTTTGCCGATTACCCGCCGATCATTTTCACCATATATTTTCCATGTATACAGGTTCAGACGCGTTTAAAGTCATTGCGCAATTTCATCAAAACATATACCAAGTGACACATTTTCTCTTTCCCAAATTTAGACAACCTCCGCCATAATAGAAAGGAGATGATCTCAGTTCCCTATTTCATCTAGGAATAACCTGGCGGGCCACCTGTAGGCCAACTCACCCCTTCGTTAACAAAGGTAGCATAAATAAATAAATAAATAAATAATTTAGAATAATAATATTTAAATAGTAATAAATTTCACATAATCCGAATAGCGTGTATTAAAATGTATAATATAGAAATGATGGAAGAAGCTAGCAGTAATTAGAAAGAGAGGATGACACGCTTATTCCCTATGCATTTATCTATTCACGGTATTTACGTGTTTTCATGACGTTCGAACCATAGCTACACGAGTTTGGACACGTGGATAATGTAATTAATCAGGTTCCTGACCGTTTTTTAATGTGTGTGTGTACAATTTACCACATCTTAAACATCGCCATTCAAGTTTCGACCTGTTAATTATCCGTAGAATTTACTATGCGGTAACAATGAATCTGACTTCCCACAAGTGACGAACACATACGAGTATCGACTTGCTTCTAATATAATTAATTAACCTTCATTTAATATTTCCCACTTTTAAAATTTCTGAGAATAAGTATATTGAATCGCGATGTACTGCACTCTAAAAACAAATACTTGAAATCATCACATGTTAAAGTCAGTCTATGCATAAATCTTACATGGTCTTAGTCATCTTATCTACACTACATCTTTCTTTCTGTCAATGTAAAAACAAAACGAAAGTCGACAAAGTATTTATCATTATGATAATAACAAATTTGTTTACATTAGAACCGTGTATAAGAGCCCACATAAGATGACCTTATTCATAGCAAATGTGACTTTTGAACTTTATTCTTTAATATTGTCGACCATTCTCTCTCTCTCTCTCTCTCTCTCTCTCTCTCTCTCTCTCTCTCATTAGCTATGCATTTCTTAAATCTATACGAATACCCATGCATAAAATCGAGTCGTGTGCACATTCTTGTGATGTAACATTCACACATCTATGGAATGAAATTCATTCTGAAAACCCAACAAGTACAAGCGTAAATGTATTTTAGTACTAACAAACAATTTGCTCTAACAAACAAAAAATTAACAAACAAAAAATACCTCTTGATTCGAAATTGTATGTAGCCTAACCGACATGACTATTTAATTCCGTTTACAATAATGATTTGAATAATCACACTGCACGAAACGTTGTCATATTTGACAGATTTTTGTTACTTCCACATTGTAATCGTAATCAGATTACTAAGTCATTCACATACAAATACTATTGTTATAGCGATTTTGTTAAATGTATTGGCATAAGGAGACTTTACTCCTATCCATCACACATAGTGTAATAGAAAAAGACACAAGTCATTATATCAATAAATAATTTTCATAGTAATAAATTAAACTTTCAGAACTTATATAGTTCTATCTTACTTCATGTTGCTTTTCGACAGTTGAAACACATTTTCAATAATCATTGAATATTTTCTTATGTAAGGGAGTAAATATTCAACGATTTTTTCGTAAATAATGATACAATTTAATATATACGATCATTATACAATTTAACTAAACAAGCTTAATTGTGGTGTTTTGGAAATATTGGTGACAAAAGTATATGAATGTGCAATTAAATGATATCATGTAACACACGTATCTCTATCATTCATTTCAATTACATAATTTCTGCATATTATAACACGTACATTTTTCAATATTTGCAGACTGTATGTCACTATTTTCATTATCACGTTTAGACTAAAATGTGCGTCAAAATTGACGGGCAAGACCCTCATTAACTGTAGGCATCTAGTCGGAGCTTTGAAACACCTTTACAATATGTTATATATTTTCTTAAATCTGAATGCATTCACGTTACTGATGATAATAATGCTTCTTTAATTTCATCTTGACCAAAGGTGCGAACGCAACAAATTGAGATTAGTACCATTGCCAGTGTCTGAAATTTCTTACCCACGCCTATCACAGTTATTAATATGATTCTTTATAGGTCATAAGTTTACTGTCGACTAGATTCATAATAAACATATTGCTTAATGTAGATCGGTAAGTATCTAATTCCTTATCTTACATTTAATTCCTTACAATATTAAATATGTACCCTCAAAGCGTCGTGTTTTATTTTTGATTATTGTATTTTGTAATATATCTGCTCGCACTCTCTATATTGCATTCATATTTTAAAGATAAATTGTAGCCACTCCAGATATTAACGAACACCTTACTAATAATTAATACCCACACTTATATTCTACCTATACCAAAAACACCATGAAATTAATGGAGATAATATTTTCACTTCAAATTTATTATTAGACTTGAAATATTTCTCCGAGTCTAAACTTCTCTTACAAGTTTACTGTGTTCTGCATCTTACTTATCTTATTATTACGATTCCTTACTGTTGCGAATTCTACCTTCGGTAACTGGAATCGATTTTCTTAAAGGTCCGGGATACCACTTATTACTTTACAGGAATTCGCAAATGAATCGGATTAGGAATATAGGGTAATTGTACGCGAATCACTTGTCTAAAACTCACCAGCACTTTCATCACATTAACCATTGCTTTTTTATTATCAAAAGTATTATATATCGCCACGTCGAGACTCACCGTAATATAAAACCTTAATAATTTAAAGTTAGAACTAGTTAATATGCACGCTTGAGCGACTTGTTCTCGACGTAGTCAGAGCTATACCAACTTGACAGTTGACAGTTCAAAACTATCGATGGTTCATACGCTAACACATACATAATCACGATACACGCACAATACTAAATTCGGAAGGTTTCGGCATCAATCGTACTTATATTCATATATAAATCCTTCTTATATGCACATATACAAACATCACATACACCTATGAATATAAATTATACATTTTGTGACACGGTGTCACCGATCGACCCCTTGGCCGATCCCTCACTCCGAACCGACGAAAGTGTCCCGGAGCTCAGGATCGCCTTCCTCAATCTTTTTTTTGTTTGTGATCAGTTTTATTGAGTCGGATACCCGTCCGTCAGTCGCCGGTAAAGCGCCTGAACGGCATTACCGTCATTTGCTCGGTTGCGTGTTCCGCCGGGAGCGTCACCACCTCCCGAGCACTCGAAACGCCCGAGCCCCTCTTTCCCCTGGCTGTCCCTCTCGGCAGCGCAGGAGGTACCACCCCATGGTAGGAGCCATCGTGGCCGTCGAGAAGGGACACCACCCCTCTCTGACGCGCCTGCATCGTTCCCCCCTTTTCGTCGCTGCGCGCCTGCATCATTCAGGCCCAGTATGCAAAAAAAAAACCGTCTCATATTCCCCTTCTTTTCCCCCGTGGATGGTGACCTTACGCGCCTCCACTAAGTCGGCAGTAGCCATCCAGCTCTTGCCATCGCAAGTTGCATTCGATTGCGTCACAGAACGCCTCTCTCTCTCTCTCTCTCTATCGCAACATGTAAGCCGCCCGAGACGAAGACGGAGGCGACTTTCCCAACACCGCGATTAGGTGGGGAAAACCCCGTTCGGACCCCGCTCTCTAATTCCCCCGTCTCACCCCCGGTGATTCTCCGCTCCTGGTCACTGGAGATGCGCGTACGGTTCCCGCGCGCATCTACCAAGCGCTATCGGCCCCCACACTTCACTTCGTTTTCGAACGCGAACGAGTACGGACTGTCCTCGAAATAAAACGTGCGGTTGAGTCGCAAGTGTGTGGCGTGGAACTTGGCTCGTGACCTACAACATTTTGTGTGTGTGTGTGGAGTGCCCGAACTTTGGGTAGTGTATGTGCCAGCGACTGCACCAGCTGCATCACCGGCTTCCTCCTCGACGACGTCAACGGCTCCGGACGAGTGACGCCATTTTTTTACCGTCTTCGCCCGAACAACATTGACGCCCGGGACCCCACGGTCAGCGGCCGGTAAGTCGCCATTGCGGCAACCACATTGGATCCCCCTTCCGGTCATTTGTAAAGTAACTCGCCGTCGGGTGATTTTTACGAACCATATTTTGAGTAGAGTTGCGGTAGATTTGAATAAATTTTGCGTTCTACCCTTTTCCAATTCAGAAAAGGATTAAAAATGGCATCCCTGGTGGGAAAATCAAATTTGTGATTTTCCTAAAAATTAAAGAAAAATTTTGGAAACGGTAGAGTTCGCCGGAAGAATTCGAATTGTCGTCATTTTCGATTGCGTCATTTTTGCGTGTTATTTGAGTAATCTTGCGGTTTGTGAAAACGAAGTCGGTCTCTGGCTTTCCAGCTTCGGTTACAGTTTTGCGTCCCTCCCCTATTCTATATTGAAGATATTTAGCGATTAAGAAATATATATCATATATGTGCTTAATTATTAGGAATAATTAGAATTAAGGATAATTATGATTATGATAATTTTGTGAATAAATATTCCCTATTTGTATTTCTCCTTCCTGACCTTGAAATTCCCCCCCCCCCCCCCGCAACCTTCTAGTTAATGGGAAAGAAAGTTGAAAATTCTAATTCTGAATAAAAATAGGTTGAAAAAAAAAAATATATATATATAATAATCATTTAATTTCGAAAAGAATTCGTTAATCAATAACTGTTTGTTTTTTGGGGAAAATTCCAGAAAACAATAAAGTTGTGTATTTGTTTACTTCAATATTATTTCTATAATTAGCAGCTTTGAAAAGAAAATCGTTTTCAATTATAAACTTAATAATAATATTATTCACTGAATAGTAAATTTGAAAAATCCCAATAGCTAGATTACTTTTGAATTTAATAATATTTAATATTCCATTTTAACTTTCCCGAATACCCATAATTAGGAAATCCCAGAATACAGAAAACCCAAAACGAAATAAAAGTTACAAATAGTAACACATTATTTCAACCCGAGTTCGAAAGGTAATAATTAACAAAAACCTTCGAAGTGACCTTGCCACCTTATGGTGACCTTCCCCTTTAGTAGTCCCCGATACCTGTGATAATAATGTAGTAATTATATACACAGGAAAACCGGTTTTCGAGTTAGTAGTTTTTTTTTGGAACTTGGATTTTTCGTGGTTGGAGTAATTGCTAAAGTTCTTTTTGTATTATTTTTTTTATCTACATATGCTTTATTACAAACGAATAGTGGTTTCGAAAAATTTTTTTGTACACGAAAACCGATATTGAGATCTCAAGGAGGTGAAACCCTTTCTTTTGTCTGTTTTTTTTTTGGTTTTGAATTTGTCACTTATACTCTAACCCCCCCCCTCTTTTTTTTTTATTTTTTTTTTTCTCCTATTTTGGCGTTGGCATACTGCACGTCAAACCGTTAAATTTTTTTTTCGGTTTTGCGTTCTGGATTTCCCCTTCTTCGGTCTAGGGGACTCTGCTGAAACAGACGGTCGCGAGGTAGAATCTCGCGCTACCCCCACCCTAGAACCGGGATTAATTAAATCAATTTTTTGTTGCTTTTGCTCCGGGAAATCGTCCCTATTCTTTTTATATTTTTTTTTTTTGTTTTTTTTTGTCTAGTGTTTGACGGAGACAAACCCCCCCCCCACTTATCCCCTCCTATCTAGTGCATAGGCTCACTGGATAATCTCGCTTTCTTTTTGTTTTTTTTTTGTTTTACTGCGTGAGTAATGGATACCACCGGTACTCCCCCACCCGGCAATTACCCCGGAATGGGGGCAGTTGCCCCCACAATCATGACCCCCACTACTACGTCGACCATGGTGACAGTCACAACGGCACCGTCACTCAAAATGTCGACAACGACCCATGTCTCCCCCTCGCGAGCCCTGGCACTAAGGGTAGCCACCCCGGATCAGCAAATGGCCATCCGGGAGGAAGTACGCGCTATCGTAGACCTGCGCGACCTTCTAAAAAGATGTGATCGTGCAGGGATCCTGATTTCGGGGTCAATGGACGCTATTTACGATCGTCTCGCTCGCCATACCATCAAAGCGCGGTTCCCCGACACGGAAGATGTATGGGAACCCGCTGTGTATGGCCGGGGTAACTTACCCCCTTTTACCCTATACGAGGCGATAAGTTGCGCAATAATTGGGAATGTCCTCAATGGGTCGCTCAATGCCACCTATTCCAACTACACGGATTCCGGGGATCCAATGCCCCAACGCGACCGACTAGGTGCTTTCGCGTTCCCCCCCACCCAGCTTCCTTTCGATAGATCCCGCGCGTTCTATCGTGACCCCCAAACATTCGTAGAGGGTGTTCTTTTCAGGGTCGAGCAATCAGCTTTATCATGCCGCGACTCTGTAATTGCGGGATGCGTGGTCCAAATCGGGTTCACAAGGGAAATAGGGTGCACAACACTTAAATGAGCGGAAGCGTTTCGAAGTAATTTGATATATTACTGCAAAGAAGTTTACACGGCCCGGAGTATCGCGATCGGCACGTCTTCGAATCGCGGCGTGACTTCTTTGCGACACAACTCCACTCCGTTTCACGAATAATTTCACACAATAATTTCAATTTTAATTAAATTTGCAGAGAGTTTGCGAATACTGCAAAATGTGCGAGAAGCGAAAAAGAAACGTGGTTTTACGCGAAAGATGCGTGTGATAGCGTCCGTATGATAGCGAGAGCTCGTGCCAACTAACTCCTCGGAAGTCTTATTCCGAAATTTTCGCAAAAACGGAAGTCAGCCCTCTTACCGTTTTCCTCCGAAATACAATTCATAATTAAGACCGCGAGCGTCAAATTCCAGAGCGCGCACTTACGATCCGGTACAATGTTTAAATCAAAAGTTCGGGCGGAATCTCTTAGATGACGCCGCGATGTCGGATTCGAAGCACTTGGCGTCGCCAATGCTGTCGCACGTATCACAACATACCGCCCGCCTTGCGATGTCCGCATCGCAACATTCGCGAAAAGACAAACATAATTAATAGACTTAATACTATTTCAATATCTTAGCATTTATCAATATCTACGGGAAGAAGCGTTAACTTTACAATTGGGCGTTTAAACGTTCGCTTAGCAGTGCGCACTGTAACGACCCGAACTTGACCATCATGGCCCGGATGGCACTCGAGGACGCGCGCAAGTTCCCATCGGGCGGGAGGCCGTTGATCGTTTCGGCTCAACACAATTTGTCCGACCTGGATTTGCGGCATACATCGGTACCACTTAGAACGATGCTGGCATGATGTGACGTAATCACGTGCCCAACTTCTCCAGAATCGTTCCAATAATTGTTGGAAGAGTTTCCAGCGAGTTACACGATGGATCGAGTAATCGATCGTGACAGGTGCGGGTGCCGCGACCAAGGTACGGCCGATAAGGAAGTGCAAAGGCGTTAACACATCGAGACTTTCGATGTCGTCGGAAAGAGGAGCGAGCGGACGTGAATTCAAACATGCCTCTATACGACAAACTAGCGTGCACAACTCCTCATACGTGGGAGTGTGCGATTCCAAAATGCGTTTGAGATGGTGTTTCATCGAACGCACTCCCGCCTCCCACAATCCTCCAAAGTGAGGCGCGGAAGGGGGGATGAAGTGCCACTCAACACCCTTGTCGACCAAATGATCTTGGAATTTGTTACTGTTTAATGCGTCGCGATACGCAGCTCGCAGTTCCTTATCGGCTCCCTTGAAATTAGGTCCATTATCGCTATACATTTTTGTTGGTAATCCGCGACGCGAGTAGAACCGTTCGAATGCCGCTAAGAACGCGGCTGACGTGTATGCGCATACGATTTCCAGGTGTACCGCTCGTGTAGCCATGCATATGAACAGTGCAACGTAAACTGGAAAAGCGCGATGCCCACGCCCGCCCGCCAGTCGCATCTGGAGGGGACCGGCGTAGTCGACGCCACATTCCGCGAAAGCACCGGAAGGACGCGTGACGCGTGCCGGAGGCAGTGATCCCATCAACTGAGCTGGAGTATGGGCCGCGTATCGGGTGCATTGGATGCAGCCATGCACCACGGACTTGACGGTTTTGCGTGCCTGCAGAATCCACGCAACATCTCGCACAGTACTCAGAGTTAATGCGATAGACCCATGGAGAGAGGGTATATGCGAATGTCTGATTAAAAGACGAGCGATATGTCCAGACGGAAGTATGGCTGGATGTTTCGCTGAAAACGACAGATTGGACAAAGATAATCTGCCGCCTACGCGTAACACTCCGGTTGAATCCAAAAGCGGGTTGAGTCTTCGTAGCGGACTCGTTTTAGCGAGCGATTGTCCTACTGTTAAATACCGTGCACCATCGTCGGAGGGCAGAGCCTTAGACAGAACCTGCAGTTCGTTTGGAAATGATTCTGCCTGTAGAAGGGCAAAGATCCTATGTCGGACCTCAATCAACTGTTGTACGCGTGATGTCGTGGGGTGCGTATGAGTTTTCCGCCAATTCGAAGACCACCTCAATACGAGGAGAAGAACACGACACAAACGTGGCCACGACGAGAACCTGTCGAGGAGGTCGCTCAATTTTGGCTGAACGTGTTCGTGCGCTGTAGCGTGGAGGGTTTGAGACTTACATTCTAACGGCGCGTCAGAAGTAAGGGGTGGAGTGAGTCTTGGCCAATTGGTTTCGTCTAATTGTAACCATGATGGGCCCCGCCACCATAGATGCGAGGTAGCGAGTTCTACGGCAGAGACACCGCGTGTAGCGAGATCAGCCGGATTTTCAGAGCTGGTTACGTGGCGCCACTGGATATTAGGCGTGAGTGCCTGAACTTCAGTCACTCGATTGGCCACGAACGTTTTCCATTTTGATGGAGATTCCTGCAACCAAGCAAGGACTATGGTCGCGTCTGTCCAGCAATGAATTCGACTGGTCGCAAAACTGGGATTGTCCTTGACTTTCGATAATAGACGCGATAGCAGGACTGCACCGCAAAGTTCTAGACGTGGTATGGACACGGTCTTAAGTGGGGCTACCCTCGTTTTAGCCGTTAGTAAGGACACTTGCACTTTTCCGTCATCAGTGATGCAGCGTATATAAATAGATGCGGTATAAGCTTTGGAGGAGGCATCACAGAACCCGTGGATTTGATGATCTGTGGATGAAGACATGCCCAACCAACGGGGTATAGTAACTTGTGATAACGCTGGCAAGTTTTCATAAAATTTGAGCCACACGTGCGTCAGCTCCGGCGAAAGTGGCGAATCCCAATCCGGACCGTGCAGCCATAGATTCTGCATGTAGATCTTGGCTACAATCACCACTGGCGCGATCCACCCTAATGGGTCGTAAATACGCGCAATATGCGAAAGGACCACGCGTTTGGTCCATACGGATTGTGGAGACAAGTTCAGGTAAAACGAGTATGCATCCGAAGCAGGATGCCATACAACGTCTAAGATCTTTATACTATCGTCGTCGTGGAGTGACTTGTCGCAAGACAACCCGTGATCATTTTCATCAACGTCGACGAGTAACTTGGAAGAATTACTGACCCATTTCCGTAGTCGGAAGTTTGCGGTGGCTAGTATGGCGATAATTCCGTCGCGAATCAGTCTGGCCTTTTCTTCAGTGTCGGCGCCGAACAGAACATCGTCGACGAAGAAATTGTTGAGAAGAATTTCTTTTGAAAGCGGATATTTGTCCCCTTCATCCTCAGCCAATTGGCGGAGGACACGCAGAGCCAAATAAGGAGCGCTGGCCGTCCCATAAGTAACTGTTAATAATTGAAATTCGGAGACTTGCTCCGAAGGTGACCTACGCCAAAGGATGCGTTGTAGATCCAAGTCGCGCTCGTCGACAAGGATCTGCCGAAACATCTTGGCTATGTCTGCGGCGTACACATATCGATGCGTGCGCCATTTCATGTGAATGGTTGGCAGGTCGCTTTGCAATTTTGGACCAGTTAACTGCAAATCATTCAGCGAATGTCCGTTGTCGGACGGAGCGGAAGCGTTGAAAACAATGCGTGTTCGTGAAGTCGTGCTTGCAGTTTTAGTTATGGCGTGATGAGGTAGGTATACCGGTGGAGAATTAGGCGACTGCTCGGATACTTGTCGCATGTGCCCAAGAGTCATGTACTCGTCCATGAAATTAATGTACGCCTCACGTTCTGGGGGATGGGTACTTAGCCGTCGTTCCATGCGAAAGAGACATTGCAACGCGCGATTTCGAGTATTCCCGATAGTAATTAAAGGATTCTCCTTTAAGGGAATTCGGACGATGTATTGTCCATTTGGAGCTCGTGAATGCGTAGCGACAAAATGTTGCTCACAAATTTTATCCTCGTCGCTTTCGAGGGAAGTGGCTGTGACATTCTCGATTTCCCAAAATTTGGCTAATAAAGAACTTAGTTCGGAATTAGTGGCTAAATGATGCGTATACGCATGAGTCGCATGCGCAGGTGTAGAATCGTCAGTAGGAACGTGGCCAGATGCACTGCGACCCATGAGAATCCATCCAAAGACGGAATTCACTGCGACCGGCTCATTGTGTTTTCCCCGTCGGATACCGTCTCGAATCGCGTAGGGATAAACATCTGCCCCTATAAGCGCGTGGATCTTGATCTCGTCAGTAGGACTACCATCGGCGAAATCAATATTCTTTAGATGCGACCAGTGCTTAAGCGGAAAGTTAAAGTTTGGCGTGTAATTCGTCAAATCGTCGATTACGAGAGCGTCGGAAGATATTCGTACCGAAAAATTATTAACAGGCATCACGGATATTGGAATGACCTTCGTGACTTTGGGTAGGCTGGTCGATCCAATTCCCGTGACTTCTATATTTGCTTCAGTAGCGCGAGTTTGTAGGAGGTTTGCGACCTCCGTCGTAATATAGGTACGCGTCGATCCCGGATCGATCAAAGCGCGTAATTTGACCGTGCGTTGTGACGCCGCCGTCACGACTACCCAGGCGGTGGCTAATAGGATGTGTGCATTCGGATTTACTTTACTAAAATGCGTTAGCGCTAAGTCCGCGTTCACATTTCCCGAGTCAGCCAACGGGTGAGTGACAGTCGATGTCGAAGTCGACACGATTTTGGACGGATCGTGCAAAAGCGAATGGTGCCTTTCCGCACAAAGCACACATGATTTCACGCTTTTGCATCGTTTCGCCGTATGCATAGCTGATAGGCAATTTATGCACAATTTATGGGTTTTAACGTGATCCCATTTTTGTGGAATGGACAGTCCCGCGAATTTTGTGCATTTATATATGGAATGATTAGCATTACAATAAGTACAATTATTATAAACATGCGAATTGTCATTCCCGTAATGAACTTGAGCGCGGAAGGCGGGGGCGGCTTGAGAGCGTTGTACAGACGATGAACTATTAAGCTTATGGGGTTTTTCAAGTCCCGTCGCTGCTTCGAGCGACCGAATTTTTAATGTTAAAAATTTGCTCAATTGTTCTAGTGTTCCGAATTCCTCGTTTTCGAGGGAAAATTCCCAAGCCTCCCGCGTTCCGCTATCAAGACGCTGCTCTATGATGAAAGTAGAAATATCATCGGAAATAGGGCGTTCCATTTTGGTAAGAGCATCTAGTGATTCATGAGCGGAATCTAAGAGACACCGTATTTCAGATGCACAATTATCGCGTGTGATCGTTTTGAGCGAGAAAAGTTTTTGCAGATGAATGCGAAATAAGCGACGTTTGTTTTCATATCGACTCGTCAGAAGTTTCCACGCGATCTCGAAATTTTCGGCATTTATAGAAATATTTTTCAATACCGAGGCGGCCTCTCCGGAGAGGCATGACTTTAAGTAAAACAATTTTTGAAAATTATCAAATGAGCGATCGCGTATAAAAAGTGCGGTGAAATGATCCCGAAACCCTATCCAATCGGTGTACGTCCCTGAAAATTGTGGTAGAGAGATCTTTGGTACTTGCGTACGACCTTGATGAAACTCGTTGACAGGTGGGAGTTGAGCGGCGGGGGATGTATTCGTATCAGCTGTTGACGTCGATGGCGTGGATAATCTAATAACCGTCGCTAGGCCAGCGCATGTGTCAGCGTACACTTCTTCGGAGGTTCCAATGAAGTCATCGGCAAAATAGCTATGATCTGCACACGACGCATCATTCTTGAAAGTCACCATTGACTCATGGCGTGTCATTATTTGGGCCCACCTTCCTTTGACTAGGTCGAGGCGCGTCCGAGCCTGTTCCAGTGTCAGATTCGGATAATCTAACAATTTGTGCGCTCGACGCACTGAAGAAAATGCGTCGATTTGGAGATTCACTCATTGGACGAATTGTGCATATTCTTCCGTGATCTCTCCGCTACTTCTCGTGTTCGGCATCGTGAATTCAAATCAGAATTTTCGATAAATTCAGAACGATGCAAATCGAAAGAGAATTCGTAATCGAATTCTACTATTATTTATAAGCGCGTTAATGTGCTCGAGTTCGGTCTCAGTGCCGTCGTCACACGGGCAACTCGAGACTGAAGAGTTTGGTGGTGCGTTGCGCGGAGCGTGCAGAGGGGCACGCGGTTCGGCGCCTATCTTGAGCGAGGAGAGTATGGCGTAGCCTGCGCGGCCTGCGCGGGTGGAGAGTGCCGACTAGGCAGAGAAGCGCGGCGAGAGGGAGTCCCGAGACTTCTACTTCTCCTTGCGTACGTCACGACTGTGACGTAGCGAACGCGAATGTGTGCGTCTTACCTACGGCGCACGAAATTGGAAACTTTCTCGGGCGGCCGAAAGTATTGCCGCCGAATAGAGCTTCCGATGGCGGAACTGAATTCGCGGCGCTGAAAAACGCGAATGGATTCCAAAATGGTTCCGATCGCCGTGACGTCACTAATCGACACGTGGGTTCGAGTGACTTCCGTTATTGGTCGGAAATGACCGAAAAGGTGCATTAAGAGTGCGGGAGCTCTTAATGAGTTCAAATTTAGCTCCAAATGAGCGCAATGTCCAAAATATTTTAGGTCACTAGGGATCACTAGCACGCACACTTTCACTGGCGTTGCACTGCTGTAACGTCCAGGTTTGTATTATTCCAAATGGCGGAGTTGATTCCCAGTCAACATTAGTGCACTTGCGACGAACCCGATCCTGGCAGGATCGCCAAATGTTCTTTTCAGGGTCGAGCAATCAGCTTTATCATGCCGCGACTCTGTAATTGCGGGATGCGTGGTCCAAATCGGGTTCACAAGGGAAATAGGGTGCACAACACTTAAATGAGCGGAAGCGTTTCGAAGTAATTTGATATATTACTGCAAAGAAGTTTACACGGCCCGGAGTATCGCGATCGGCACGTCTTCGAATCGCGGCGTGACTTCTTTGCGACACAACTCCACTCCGTTTCACGAATAATTTCACACAATAATTTCAATTTTAATTAAATTTGCAGAGAGTTTGCGAATACTGCAAAATGTGCGAGAAGCGAAAAAGAAACGTGGTTTTACGCGAAAGATGCGTGTGATAGCGTCCGTATGATAGCGAGAGCTCGTGCCAACTAACTCCTCGGAAGTCTTATTCCGAAATTTTCGCAAAAACGGAAGTCAGCCCTCTTACCGTTTTCCTCCGAAATACAATTCATAATTAAGACCGCGAGCGTCAAATTCCAGAGCGCGCACTTACGATCCGGTACAATGTTTAAATCAAAAGTTCGGGCGGAATCTCTTAGATGACGCCGCGATGTCGGATTCGAAGCACTTGGCGTCGCCAATGCTGTCGCACATATCACAACAGAGGGCACTTCCGCCTTTTTAGGAACGGAGTCCTCCTTACCTCAAAACTTCCCCCATACACTACCCCAAATGTCTGACCCGGCGAGCGCCCTCTACCATCCCCAAACGGGAGGTATTGGGCCGCCGAAAGACACCAGGGGAAGTGTACCCTCTTCGGGATCTCAAAACTACGGTAACCCTCCCCCCACAGCGGTAGGGGATAATAACCCCCCTCCCCTCTCAGGAACAAATAATCGAGACCCCCGGAATGAACCCCAAATAGGATCGCGTGATAACTACCCCCCGCCCCCACGATTGGGGGAATACCCCCACCGACCCTCAGGTGAATATAATCCCCGGCCAACGGTTCGGGCAGAGCACCCAGCTCCCCGACCCGGTCAGGTACCGTACCGGGAACCTCCCTCGTCCCGCCCACCTCCTTCCCTCCCCCCCCCAACTCCCCACTCTCGGCCCCCACAACCGGCTGATTCTTTCTTCTCCCAGCCCTCGGAGTTCCCCCGAGTCTTCCCTGACCGATCAACCTATCCAAATGACCCACATTCCGACTACCAGCTTCCCGCGACCTCAACCTATCCCCCGCCTCCGCAGCCTCACTATCCTTCCCCATTTCCTAACTCCCAGCAACCACCCCCAGTCTCATCCTACCCCCAACCATCTTACCAGTACCAATACCCCTCCTATCCCCCCATTCGTGCGCCACTAGGTGTGCATGATCGAGCCCCTCCTCTGTCAAACCCTCCGGACAGGACAGCAGTCCATTTCCCGGCAGATTTGACATACAGTTTATTCCCCAACCCCCCTCCCGGTAGTAGTACTCGAGTCGGGCAGCAGCTCCCCTCAGGTAACTCAACCTACCACCCGAGCTTGTCCCAGTCCGCAGTTCGTTGGGGTAAAACCGCCATCGAACACAGGAGGTCACATGGGCCTCGATTCTCGGGCGAGGAAGGTGAGGATGCCGAAGACTTCCTCACCAAGCTCGTAGAGTATAGCTCGAGCCGTGACCTCACAGAGGACGACCTCCTCCGTGCCCTCCCAGAAGCTTTTAGAGGCGCAGCCATAGCCTGGTTCCGAGTGGAACGGAACAGCTGGAGCTCCTACCCTGGCTTCGTGCGTTATTTTCGGGATGCTTATGGGCAGCGAAGCCCCGAAGCCAGTATTAAAGGGGAAATTACGCTAAGGACCCAAAGGCCGGAAGAACCCATTCGAGAATATATAGTGGCTTTAAGAAGCCTATTTAGATTACTTTCGGTTCCCCCTTCAGTTGACGAACAGTTGGACATTTGTGTCCAGAACTTGAGGTCCGGTCTCGCAAAGCACATACGCCGCGAATCCGTACAAGACTTTCCGGATTTGCTGCGCCAAGGCCGCCAGGTCGAGAGTGTAGCGAGTCAGGAAAGATCTTACCGACCCCCTCCACCCGCTACACAGTCGGTCTACCCGGCTTTCGCCTACTCTCCAAAGATTAAGTAACACAGAGACAAATTCGCCGCTACTACCCCCGCGTCCCTCCCTGCACAGCCTAAGGGAAATCGTAGAGATTCACCTTCACCCCCACCACCCGTGGCTGACGCATCTCCACTGCTGCGCGCCACATCGGTCCCGGTATCGCGCCCAAAACCCCCGAAGACGTCGGGTCCGCCCCGACGCTCTTCACCGCCGACCCTCCCTACTCCTCAGTTCTCGCGCCCGAAGCGAATTCCTCCATTATCGGAAGTCGCGCCATCCACCCCCCCCCCCTCAGCCCCAGGGGTTCACCCAGCCCCAGTCGGATGGTCCGCTGTTACAACTGTAAACAGACGGGCCATATTTATCGCGAATGTCCTCATCCCCTCGGCTATTTTTGCCGAGTGTGCGGTTATCCGGGGCGCACGAGCAACGATTGCCCCGTCTGCGCACGGAAACGTTCGGGAAACTATTAATGGGAGGGACAAGTCCCCAAGGCCCCCCCATAATAGTTTCAAAAACCCGAACACCCCAGACTCCCAAGGGAAATCGACTCCTTCACCCGCGACGCCCCAATCTACGAAGTCTCACCGGTTCCCCCGGTCACCCCCTCGTGGATTTACTTCGGAACCCTTCGCGTCCGTAGAGTCAATTCCCCCTTCCGCGTCCCTGTTGGACGCTGATCCGCGTCCATTCATAACGTTGACGTTGCTTGGGACCCAGATACGAGCCCTAGTAGACACAGGCGCTTCTAAGTCGTATCTGGGGGTTACCTACAAAAGACTTGTGGCCCCCTTCTTAAAAAAGACAAGCGAGCAAGTCCGAGTCGCGGACGGATCTTCAATCTCCCTCGCTGGCTTAGTAACCCTCCGAATCACCCTTGACGAACAAATAGAGAACTTGTAGATCCGAGTTGCGCCCCTCGATTACGCATGCGTACTTAGCATGGACTTTTTGCGTCTATTTAGAGTAAAGCTAGACACGGAAAACGGAACGTGGACTAGTGGTAGCGGGAAAACTAGAGCATTAGAGGAAAAAGAGGTTTCGGCCAACGCACATGCCTCGTACGACTGCGTAGGATTGATCGCCCCGTCCCGAGAAGCTCACCCCCGTTTGAAACGGTTCCTCAACCGTTTATACCCCCCTGGACGCACCCCCTCCCTAGGTGTAACTCACCTGGCGGAGCACCACATAGACGTCCAACACCACCCCCCAATTCGTCAAAAATCCCGACTCTTGTCCCCTTACATGCTCAAGGGCGCACAGGACGCCGTCGATGAGATGGCCCGAGAGGGTGTCATCGAACGAGCGGAAAGCCCTTGGTTGAGCAACCCGGTGATAGTAAAGAAGTCAGAAATCGTAAGGACGCCTACCCCCTCCCCTCCATGGACAGAATACTGGCTGGGCTGAGTCGCGCTCGGTGTATCACCACGCTAGATCTCAGTCAGGCTTATTTTCAGGTCCCCGTTGCGCCCCAGAGTCGACCCATCACGGCCTTCGCAATTCCAGGCCGTGGACTCTTCCAATTTAAACGTACGCCCTTTGGCCTTACCAACGCCCCCGCCACTTTCCAACCGTTAGTGGATCGCCTCATTGATTCTGCGTGGGAACCCCACGTCTTCGCATATCTAGACGATATCATCATCGCTACGGCAATGAGCAGGACCACTTCCGTTATCTAGAAGGCGTATTAACCTCCCTCAAACGCGCTGGTTTGGAGTTAAATCTAGAGAAAAGCGAGTTCTTCTGGGAAGAGGTCAAATACCTTGGCTTCGTGCTCAATAAAGACGGCTTGAAAACTGACCTGGAAAAGACCGCCCCCATTTTGGAATTTCCCCCACCTACCAACGTTAAGCAGCTCCGCCGCTTTTTGGGAATGGTGGGGTGGTACTCCCGTTTCCTCCCAAATTTCTCCCATGATCGCGTTCCTGTGTCGCAGCTTTTGACCAAAGGCACCCCCTGGACCTGGGGAGAGGAGAAACAGAAAGCGTTTGAAGCGCTACGTGACTCTCTCACCCACACCCCGATTACCAGCACCCGATTAGCTTCGCTAGTCGCATCCTCACCAAAGCCAAACGGAAGTACACGGTCCTCTGGGCGGTAAAAAAGTATCGTAGGCGTACGACATGGAGATAACGCATCGCGCAGGTGCCCTCAATGTTGTACCCGACGCATTATCCCGCATGTACGAAAATGTGAAAGAAGCCCTTGGCGCCATTGGAGATGATGCAGACCCCTGGTATACCCAAAAGATATCGAATATTAGAGAATTCCCCTCTAAATACCCCAACTGGCGGATTGAAGATGGTAGAATTTACTACCATCGCCCGCACCCCGTTATTGAGTCAGCGGTGTCCGATCAGGACGCCTGGAAGCTGGGCATACACGCCCCGTCGCGTTCACGTGCCATGAGCGATGCCCATGATTGTCCCCAATCCGGTCATCTTGGCGTGGACAAGACCTACCATCGCCTAATTCAGGATTTTTATTGGCCCGGAATATTTCAGGATGTTTCGCGTTACGTATCCCGATGCCCTTCGTGTCAGAAAGTTAAGGTTTCCCAACAAGCCCCCCCTGGTCTAATGACCGAGAGAACAACCGAAGGTCCCTGGATGTCGGTTAGCTCCGACATCATGGGGCCGTTTCCCCCAAGCAAGAAGCAAAATCAATTTGTAGTCGTATTTCAGGACATGTTCACGAAATATATCGAGGTGAAACCCCTTCGCGCGGCTACTGGTCCCCCGATTATGGATGCTTTTGATAGCCTAGTAATAAACCGATGGGGTTGCCCGAAATATTTTCTGACGGACAACGCCAAACAATACGCTAACAAACATATATCGTCTCACCTCGCGGATTTAGGTATCACCCCGGCCCCTATCCCGCCGTACCATGCACAGGCCAACCCGGTCGAAAGAGTCAATCGAACTCTTAAAACGATGATGAGCGCGTTCGTATCGCATGACCATCGTGACTGGGACGTGCATCTTCCCGAACTAGCGTTTGCCATGAACACGGCTGTTCAATCCTCCACACAAATGACCCCCGCGTTCCTGAATTATGGTCGTAACCCGGTCCCCATGAGAAACCTACGCAAAGATATTCCCCCTCCCCCCTTGTCCCTTCCTACCAATCCTGAATTTTGGTGCGACCGCATGAAGCGATTGCCCCTCATTCATGACTGGGTACATCGCAACCTGGAGCGGGCTGCGGCACGCCAGGCTCGGTACTACAACCGCAACCGGCGCGAAGTAGAGTACCGAGTCGGCGACCTTGTCATGCGCCGCGTGCGTTTTCTCTCCTCTAGTGCCCAGAAATTCGCCGCGAAGCTCGCGCCAAAGTTCAGCGGCCCCCACCGAATTCTTCGAATTATCTCCCCAGTAGTCTACGAACTGGATGACCCAGACAGCCGTAGACACCCAAGAGCCCATATCAAAGATTTAAAAGCCTACCACGCTCCGGAGGATGAGTCCCCTCCAGGAAGCTCCAAAAACGTAACGGACCCGGTGGATCTTGAATCCGTACGACGTGACGGTGAACCCCCGTGCTCAACAGCCCCTACACCCCCCACAGAGCCCCCAGTACCCCAAGAGGGTGTCGCCCCACGTCGCCGTGGTCGACCCCCAAAACACCTACGCAGTAACCCCCCACCACCTCCGACGGAGAACAGTTGGAGCCCCGCAACGGCTAGGGAATCTCAAAAGGAAGACCTACCCGAAGTACCAAATCGTCGTGGACGCCCAGGAAACCCTCCGGGACCGCGAGTAAAAGCCGCCCCGGGGCCAATGTTTGAGCGGCCACCGGGCCTAAGGCCACGCCGAAATTGAGAATATACGACACCGGGAGCGGCTAACGACCCTCCGACGGTAGACACCAATCTCCCCGGGAGCGGCTGAAGCCCCTCCGACGGTGGAGTATCCTCTCTCCCCGGGGGTGGCCGAAGCCACTCCAACGGTGGAGCCCCCTATCTCTCCGGGAGTGGGCGGAAGCCACTCCACGGTTCAACCCTCTGCAATCCCCGGGAGTGGAGCAGGCCACTCCGACGGTTCAGACCCCCCTTCATGTTATTGATTTCAAGATAAATTTGCGAACCATCCAACTCCCAAATAATTAATAAGGAATCCTCTCCGTACCTGGATCCCTTCCACTTCTCTCACCCTCGTCGAAGATTGAAGACAGCGTGCTCCGAAGCTGGAAGGTCCGAAGCCTTGCGTACGGTCGTATACCGAATAGTCATAAGGTAAAATTGTATCAGCCAGCCGGCATATGTGCTTACCCGGGGAAAGGACCCCGTTGAATTGTGAAATTTGCGTGCGCTAGCGACATTTATTTAGATACCCCTTTGTATAGGCCCACGGGCAATGTAGGCTTCCCAGGGATACAGGAACGTACCCTGTAGAAAATGTCAAGTGCATTAGAGAATAAGGACTGTGAGCGATTTCGCGTAAAGTTCCCCGAATATAGACACTGCGTAGTAGCGATTAAGGAAAGTGAGCGGAAAGTTTGCGTCTGAAAATTGTATCCGAGCCTCCGTGTTTATTGTGACGCGAGTAACAAGGATGTACTCGAGTCAGGCCCGGGGGTTTGTGACACGGTGTCACCGATCGACCCCTTGGCCGATCCCTCACGGTGGATGCCGCGGTTCCCTCGCGTGTCGAAAGTGCCCCGGAGCTCAGGATCGCCTTCCTCAATCCTTTTTTTTGTTTGTGATCAGTTTTATTAAGTCGGATACCCGTCCGTCAGTCGCCGGTAAAGCGCCTGAACGGCATTACCGTCATTTGCTCGGTTGCGTGTTCCGCCGGGAGCGTCACCACCTCCCGAGCACTCGAAACGCCCGAGCCCCTCTTTCCCCTGGCTGTCCCTCTCGGCAGCGCAGGAGGTACGACCCGATGGTAGGAGCCATCGTGGCCGTCGAGAAGGGACACCGCCCCTCTCTGACGCGCCTGCATCGTTCCCGCCTTTTCGTCGCTGCGCGCCTGCATCATTCAGGCCCAGCATGAAAAAAAAAAAAACCGTCTCATATTCCCCTTCTTTTCCCCCGTGGATGGCGACCTTACGCGCCTCCACTAAGTCGGCAGTAGCCATCCAGCTCTTGCCATCGCAAGTTGTATTCGATTGCGTCACAGAACGCCTCTCTCTCTCTCTCTCTCTCTCTCTCTCTCTCTCTCTCTCTCTATCGCAGCATGTAAGCCGCCCGAGACGAAGACGGAGGCGACTTTCCCAACACCACGATTAGGTGGGGAAAACCCCGTTCGGACCCCGCTCTCTAATTCCCCCGTATCACCCCCGGTGATTCTCCGCTCCTGGTCACTGGAGATGCGCGTACGGTTCCCGCGCGCATCTACCAAGCGCTATCGGCCCCCACACTTCACTTCGTTTTCGAACGCGAACGAGTACGGACCCCGGTCGAGCGTGCATACCGAACTGTCCTCGAAATAAAACGTGCGGTTGAGTCGCAAGTGTGTGGCGTGGAACTTGGCTCGTGACCTACAACATTTTGTGTGTGTGTGGAGTGCCCGAACTTTGGGTAGTGTATGTGCCAGCGACTGCACCAGCTGCATCACCGGCTTCCTCCTCGACGACGTCAACGGCTCGGGACGAGTGACGCCATTTTTTTACCGTCTTCGCCCGAACAACATCGACGCCCGGGACCCCGCGGTCAGCGGCCGGTAAGTCGCCATTGCGGCAACCACATTGGATCCCCCTTCCGGTCATTTGTAAAGTAACTCGCCGTCGGGTGATTTTTACGAACCATTTTTTGAGTAGAGTTGCGGTAGATTTTAATAAATTTTGCGTTCTACCCTTTTCCAATTCAGAAAAGGATTAAAATTTAACTAATATAAAATATAATTACTTTAAATTACATTGGAATGGAATAAATCCACAATACTGTTTAGTATTAATTATTCCAATGTAATGCATTTCAATGTTTACTTCTATCTTTTATTCAAAATCAAATTATTAAATAAAGTCCTATACAATTATTAAATACAGAAATTGAAATAATATAATTCCGAGAATTGCAGTTCGTAATCGAGCCGCATGTATGTGTTGGTGTGTTGTTATGATCCAGCGTCACCCGTAATAGAAATAATCAGCATTTAATAAATCTCAACATATAATATATATATAACTTAAATTTTTAGACGGATCATAACAGTCCTCCCTTCTTAAAAATCATCACCGTCCTCGGTGATATAATACTTTTGACGTTAATAAGAGTTACAATTGTCATAGACAGCAAATAGTGCCACAATGTTTTACATTTTAGCTATGACAACTGCTATCCTTCTAATACTGAAACAGGAAATGATTATTAATACATGTTTATGCATGCAATTTTAATCCTTTAGAGTCAACGGCAAACGCCACAATTTGAAATTTAAGTAACTCTAAAAGTGTTTGGGAATATGTGAGCATAACAACAATAAATATAGCCAAGTTAAAGTTTAATTTGCTAAAATCATTCAACTGTTTTCAATTTTTAATTTACAAGTAAACACTGTTAATTAGACTCCTCTCCAAAACCTAAAACAAAACAAAAAAAACAAATATATAATTTAACCTTATATACATATTCGATTATGAATGATCAACAATGCTACTGCATTAAAAAAAATCCAATATGTATGTATATTTACTCATAACTTTGGTGATTGTCTAATAAAATGAATTTTGACTAGTGAGTTCCTATGGTCCTTCTTTCGTCTCTCAACGCCAGTATCACCCAAAAACATTGACAAAACAGTGCTACTGCTGAAATTGCGTAACCGCGTGAAAGCACAATCTATAACTTCCCTTCTAATATTCTTACAACCCTCCACGACATCTTAAACCTTCTCAACCTCGTCAAAGCTCCCAATGGGTCCAAACCAAAATTATCACGAATGTTGGTACAACCAGTGATATCAAGGGTCCGAATTTGGTCCAAATGTTGACCAATCTCCCAAATAAACGAGTCATCAACTATCGGGCAAAATCTTAGCCCAAGAACAACCAGACTCTTACACTTTCGTGGCATATCTAGAACTTCTCGACCCACGTGGACAAATGGAAGCTCAAAGAAATTGAACTCATTTTCATCATCATTATGTTCATTTATGTCATCGTTGATATCCTCATTCAAAACTTCACCTATTCCAACTCCTTGAAGAGTAAGAGATGTCAGCTTGTCCGGACCAGAATTACTAGCCAGAGCAAACAGAATCGACGGACCCCGAATTTGACGACCTTTTATCAGTGTAAAACTCTGTAGATCTTCTTGTCGCTCTAATAGATTTGCCAAATTCTCTGTTATTAATTTCTCACATCTCTCTATCTTCAAGGATCGGAGACAAAGAACTGAATTTATGAAACAAGTTCCAGTAATTTCAGTTCCCTTTAAGGGCAAGTTTTGAAGAGATAAGTTTTTGTTAAAAACGCGTTTCAGGTCTTTTTCAATAGGACCTACAACTTCCCCTAGATGGAGACTTTGCAATTGTGTTGCAACCTCTGCCATCATCCGGATTGCCGTCGGCCTAACCTCCAATCCTGTTAAATCCAATACCTTAAGGTTTGGGCATTTTCGCGATAAAACATACGCTATTTGGGGTGGTAATTCGCGTTTTAAATCAACTTCCTTGAGATAATCCCCTCCCCCACGGATAGCCCAATAGAGAAGTCCCACCGATATAGGAGACTGATCCCATTCTTCATCCCACAACCATGAAGAACTATCAGAGATATGTTGAAGGCTTCGGAATGACTCATAAACTCCATCTCTCCACAATCTGGACATGGTAGCTAAACGAGAGCGATCAAGTAAAGGCAAGAACGACCCAATCCTGGAAGCTATTTCAACAGGCAGTATGTTGGCTAAACCAGTGGTCTCTTCCCTTTGTTGATCTCCCTGTTCTCGATGTTCAGGAGAACCACGAGCATGCCAAGGGTCAGCACGTAAAAGACGAAGTTTTCGACCATGAAGGGTGTAATCACGGTCTTTACTATTATTGAAGCATGCTGCAGCTTGTTCTGGTGTATTAAACGTGACAAAACCTAGCAACCCTGTAGGACGCATCACAACTACAGCATGTTTTGCACCGTCCTGTCGAAACAATCTTTTAAGCTGCCATCCCTTAGATTTTGGGGAAAGTCTGGTGACAACAAGTCTGTCTACAGCTCCTTTCATAGTTGTTAATGCTAAGATGACAAATAATATTGTTAGGCTCACATAATTTACTATTTTAAACAAACATAAAACAAAGTAATAAGATTACGAAGAATACACCTTGAAAAATCCATAATATAGTAATATAGGAGGATATTCTTCGATATCTACTGATGAATTAACTTTAATTTATCTATATGCTTGGTGAGTCTCTGTTCTTTTTCATCTTCTATTATAATGTTGTTCCTATTCAAAATCTCCACTATTCTGTAGTCACCTTTATACCTTGGAGAAAATTTTCCTTGCTTAGGTTCAATTAAGATTTTTACTAAATCTCCAATCTTACCTTTGAATGGATTACTTTTCGAGTCATAAATTTCTTTTGATCGGTGTTTAGCATTAATCAAGTTTCTACCAGCAATTACTTGCATTTCCGTCACTCGATTTATTAAGTCAAATAAATAAGAATTATAAGTTTTCATACAATCCGTCTCAGGAAAGGAACTAGGATATCTTGCTACCTTCCCAAAAACTAACTCAAAAGGAGTAAAATTAGTCGCTGAATGAACCGATGTATTATAAGCGAACATAGTGAAAGGTACCATTCTATCCCAATCATTAAAATCCTGAAAATAATGTGCTATATATTCGGACATTACAATATGACTTCGTTCTAAACTTCCATTTGTCTGAGGTCGATATCCCGATGTATTGAGTGGATGTATTTTAAATATCCTTGACAATTGACGTAATAATTTACCCATAAAATTGCGTCCTTTATCAGTCAAAATTGTTTTTGGAGATCCATATTGTAATATTAATTTAATTACCATTGCATGGGCTATAGTCTCGGCTGTAATGTCAGGTATAGGTACTGCTATAGAGTATTTAGTCAAGCTGTCTTGCATAGTCAAAATATGTCGGTTTCCATTTGGCGTCAGAGGTAAAGGTCCTACAGTGTCTAAAGATATTTTTTCAAATGCGTCAATAGGAGTATCGGTAATTATCATAGGTTCTCTGACTCTAGCACGAACTACCTTTTGACTTTGACAACTCTTACAAGTCCTGATATAATTTTGAACATCATTTCTTAAACCAGGCCAATAAAAACGTTGCCGTATCCTTCGATAGGTTTTTGTTACGCCCTTATGGCCGCCAATCAAACTGTCATGATTTTCAGAAATTATTTTCAATCTTAAATCTTCAGATGGTATTTGAACGGTTCCAGTACATAATATAATTTTAATCGTTGTTTCTGAAAATATTTCTTGTATCAAATTAAACAAAGATTTTTGTAAATCTGCTTCGAAAAAATCTCCACTTTGTGAAATTCTAAATTTAGTTATACCCAAGTTTAAAAGCGTTTTCCTCAGATTTAATAGAGCTACACGTAAGTTTTCTTTTAAAATAATATCAAAATGTTTGTGTTTTATTACTACGCTAAATATATGATATTTTCCATCCGGAGTTATCAAAATTTGTCCTATTCTTGGTTTATTAATTTTAAAATTGTCAGAATTTATCTTTCCTAAATCTGATAATAGCCTACTTACTGGAGTTATTATTTCGCCATCTGCTGAAATAAAATGTACATAATTGGAATGCTCATAAGTAAGATTCTCACGGGAAAATTCTAATACATTTTCTATTCCTAGTTTAGGGGAAAGCGTTTGTGGCTCAATTTCAGGATAAGTGTTCTCATTTACCTGTATCGTATTCATCAAGTCATTATTTGATGAAATTATTCGTCTTGGTTTTATAGTAAGATCTACATCTGATAATAAATCTCCTCCCTTCTTCGAGTTTAGTTGTGAGTCTACACTTCCAATTGGTGTTGATACAGCTATGGGTTTGTCCCTTTTAAATGTAGGTGTTAATAATGTAGATTGCAAAATAGGTTGCGAAAGAATAGTATCTTCTATTATAGTTGGCTTCGTTTTTTGAGATGAAATTGTTAATTCTTTTTCTTCTGGTATTACCTGCAATGATTCTTGTACTATCAACCTACTGTTGTCAGTATGTGGATGCTGTTTAATAAATTCTTTTTCATTTCCCCTTAGTCCAAAATTTTGTGCATTTACCTGCCTATGCTGTTCTATTAAGTCCTTTTCAGTCTCTAAGAAATCATGATTTCGTTCTCTCAAGGAATTTTCAAATTCTTTAAAGGAATTCCTTAATTGTTGTAAATCAACTGAAGATTTTTCTTTATCTACTTCCTCATATATCTCAGTCTCATCATCGATATCAGAATTGTAATTCTCGGGAAGCTGCACCATAATCTCCTCCAGATTATCACTCACCACTGTAGGAATTATATCCACAGCTTTTGAAGCTTGTTTCACAGGGGAAGATTTATCTTCAGAGACAATCGGAACATCCAGAGATTCAAAATTCGACTCTACTGCAAGATGAGGGAAAACGGTTCTACTTGGACGAAATGCTGGTGGATCATCTATTTCCTCTTCTAATTCAGATTTACTTGATGAAGTTATGTCTTTTTTAACATTCGCTTGAAGTTCTTCATATCTGGACTTGGATACTTGAAGCAAACCAGGAACTAAATTTGTTTTTGAACGAGTCCGGGTGGCTATATCATTTGGGTTATTTTCCACAGGTTTCTTTCTTGTTAACGAACCTGGTGGTCTGCCTACGTTTCTTTTAGGTAAATTTTCCTCCTGTTTTGATCGAGGGTCTAACTTACTCGGCATAGATTTCAAGTCCTTCTTAAGAGGAAATATTCGTTGCGATATTGTTGCATTTGCTACGTCGGAATTGCAACTGTCCCTCAGAATCGGATTTCTAGATAAGGCGTCCGCATTACTATTTAACCGACCGGCTTTAAAAATAAAACTATATTCATAATCACGTAATTTTAGTCTCCAACGGATAAGACGTTGTCCTGGATCTTTTACAGAATCGATCCATTTTAGTGGCTCATGATCGCTAACTAATGTAAATTTCCGCCCATATAAATACGGTCTATAATGTATCACAGAATACAACACTGCCAAACACTCTTTTTCTGTTGTAGTGTAATTTTGTTCGGCGCTAGCCAAGCTTTTTGAGTAATACGATATGGGCATATCAAATCCGTCTATTTCTTGACTAAGAACGGCACCTATCGCGTAATCTGAAGCATCTGTTGTTAACTTAAATGTTCTATCAAAATTTGGATATTGCAAAATTGGTTCTTTACATAAAGTCTCGCGCAATATACGAAAACTATGTTCTTGTTCTTCTTCCCAATTAAACTTAATATTTTTCTTTAATAACATAGTTAAAGGATTTGCTATGGCTGCATAGTCTTTTATAAAACGACGATAGTAACCAGTTAAACCTAAAAATTCACGAATATTTCGTTGATTCTTCGGACGAGGAAAATTCATAACAGCCTTTATTTTATCAGGATTAGGCCTCAATCCATTTCTTCCTATTATATGACCGAGGTATGCTACTTCTGGCTTCAAGAAAGAACATTTATCTGGTTGTAAGGTAAGATTAGCTTCTTCCAATCGTCTGAATACCTTTCTTATTCTGTTTCCATGCTCTTCTAGATCTTTTGCAAAAACAACGATATCATCCATATAGACGAAAGTTTCGAATCCGGTTAAACCTCTTAATACGTTATCCATAAGTCTCTGGAAGGTAGCAGGAGCATTTTTCAAACCTTCAGGCATCCGAGTATATTCATAATGCCCACGCGGTGTAGAAAAAGCAGTTTTGGGTCGATCATCAAAGTCCATTTCAATTTGTTGAAATCCAGAATTTAAATCTAATACGGAAAAATAAATAGCCTCTCCTAATTGATCCAATATATCTGTGATGTTCGGTAAAGGGTAAGCATCACTTATAGTTTTTTCATTTAATTGTCTAAAATCTATTACTATTCGCCATCGAGGATTTCCATGACTATCAGGTTTCTTGGGTACAATCCACAAAGGAGAATTATAAGGCGAAGAGGATTGAGTAATTATTCCATTTTTCAGTTTTGATCTAATCTGTTTCTCTATTTCTTCTTCGTGAACTTTTGGATACCTGTATTGTTTCGTATTAATAGGCACATTGTCTGTTAATGGTATAGAATGTCGTACTTCAGATGTAGCAGGCAATATATCACCAGGTAATGCAAATAAGTTAGGAAATTCTTCAACTAAATCAAAAACATGTTCCTTTTCTTCGTTATTTAAATCCTCTAATCTCAAATTACGTATTATCTCGTGTTTACGATTATTTGAATATTGCCATTTTTCATTGTTTGCGTTTCCTAAGATTTTACTATCTATCATTTTAATAGACATAAATGGAATTAGCTCTTGGGGTAAAATTTCTACTTGGACATCCTTTTCCAATGTATTAATAGCAAACAATTTGCATACTCCATTCTTATCTGAACGCACAACCGCTTCACCCACATATACACCTTCAATAGACGGAATTCTTCGCAAATATCCTTCGCCTATTTCGGGATTAATTACGTCTAATTCAATTAAATGTCTCATTCTAGCTTTTAATATATATGTACGCGTTGCTGTCAATGTTCCACATACAAGTTCAGATTTATTCTTATCTACAAAATATTTAGGAGATATGGGGTCACTTGCTATTATTAACGCTTTGTGAAAGAACGAAATATTGGCTGGCTCACTTTGTAAATAATCATAACCTAAAATACCATCACAATCCAATGGAAAGGACGCTGGGACAATATAAAACTTATAAATGCTATTAGAAAATAATGTCATTTCAATAGAACCTAATGTTTTCACTATTTCAGGGGTAATGCCTGATACATATATAATATCATTTGTTTCGACTACATCCTCGGGATCTAAAGAACTAATTTTTATAATAGAAATTTCTGCACCTGTATCCACTAAAAATTGACCTTGACCTAATTTTAATTGCTTACTGGTCACATTTACACGTAAGTTTGTTTTCCCAAGGTTTATAGTTCGGATGGACTTTGTTGATCCAGAAACTTTACTTCCATGGGACGCGAAATCGTATTTTCCATCGGACTCGTCGTCGCGTCGGATGTTCGGCGAGCCAGTTGCCAGTTTAAAGCATCCGATGGCTCTTTATTACGATTTGGCGATGGCGATCTGGGATACTTTACTACAGGAGAATTTGGTCTTAAAGTATTTCCGCTATCATTATTCCTAGAGTAATTATTTCGATTATTCGCAGAACTATTATAATAATTATGAGGATAATTCATTTGATTTGGCAAGATTCCTATTGGCGTTACACCTTGTTGATATGGTGGGTAAAAATATGGAAGGGGTGGATAAAAATTCGGACAAAAGTACGGAGGATAACCTGGTTGCATTGGCATGTTATACAAATATTCATTAGGCACATTATAATAACCTGGGTATCTATATTTCATATTTCTATTTTCATCAGTTGTTACTGAAGGTGGAACTTTCAAAATTGAAGATTTCAGTCTTTTGTTCATTCTGCACAATAGGACAATTTTGAAAACTCGTAGATGGCAGCTCACTATCAATACTATCTAAACATTGATACGATTTCAGAACTGATTTATCAGAATGTTTACGAGACTCTAATTTTATTGCTACTTTTAAAGCGTCTTCCATGTTTTTGGGATTACCAACTAAAACTAATCCGGATATATCATCCGGCAATCCTCTAAGAAATGAATCTAATGCGCAATCATTCAACGGTTTTAACATTTCGTCACCATTTGCTCCATAAGAATCTTTTAAACACGTGGTAGCACAAGATAATAAAATATTTAAACGATTATAAAAATCACTAACGCCCTCATTTCTTTTCATAAATATACTTTGAATTTGTTGGACATAAAAAGGATAATCTTTACCAGGAGAAAATCGCACTTTAAGATGTTTAATTAAATCATCGATTTTCTTAAAGCTTTTACCATAAACGCTATCTCTAGCAGCACCCTACAATTTGCTTAATACTGCTTTTACAAAAGATGGCTCAAATTCAGCCCGAATAATTCCACAAGCAGTTTCTAAATCTTGTACAAAAGTTTTCAAAGGGATATTTTTACCATCATAATAAGTTACCGATGTTAAGGCGTTTTGTAAAACAAGGCATTCCGTCATGGATGCCATCATCTTATTAGTGATGTCCATATTTAAGGACGTTTGATCCCCCATTTTAAAACTAAAATAAATAATTAATTAAAACGAAATAAATTAAAATAACACACACACACACAAATTTTAAAATCTAATAAATAATTTATTTTTTTTGAAAAAAAGAAAAACGCAACGGATAGAAAAATACTTATCACTATAACAATTAAAATTTCTTTACATTTAACTGTTCAACAAAAACCCTTTAAAATAAAAATAAAACAAAAAAAAATCAAATTAATTTTTATATATAATCGACAGTTATAAATCAAAACAACATTCGAATAACACATTTCCCAAAATTATTTAAAACCAACTGATACTTCAAATGGTACATTTGTTCAACACAATACAATACACAATTCAAATTTTACTAATCAAACCATCAACTTTTCATATCATATTATGGAAAAACAAATTAAAATTCAATAAAGAAATTCCAATAAATTAAATTTAAAACAAAAATATAAAATATCGAAATAAAAGTCAAAGAAAATAAGAATAATAAATTTAAAATAAAATTCAAGTTTCACTAACAGACAAACACTTCACAACACTATTTGAACATTAACGGTTTCATAATTAATAAATATGGACAATACAACACATTTATACACTACAATTAAATTTCACATAATTATTCATTATTAATAAATTACTAAAATATTCAAATATTAATTTCGTTACCTTGTTGACGAATTCTAAATTTCTTTTAAATAAGTTAATTTGATCGGAACTGTTTCAACGTTCCTGTAATTAGACACATGGCTTAAGTTGAAAGGATGTACAACTGCCATTTCAAAATGTCCATGTTCCTTTCCAGAACATTCGTTAAATAAATAAAAGGTAATTATTGAATTCCCAATTCACTATTTTTCCTACAGAACACTTTTCAAAATCTACAGAACAGTGGAGATCTGAAAACAAAACTATTAAATTAATAAAAATTCCGAATCCAACTCATCTGCAGTTGCAAGCAGTATCCTGGCAGGATCGCCAATTTTGTTACGATTCCTTACTGTTGCGAATTCTACCTTCGGTAACTGGAATCGATTTTCTTAAAGGTCCGGGATACCACTTATTACTTTACAGGAATTCGCAAATGAACTGGATTAGGAATATACCGTAATTGTACGCGAATCACATGTCTAAAACTGACCAGCACTTTCATCACATTAACCATTGCTTTTTTATTATCAAAACTATTATACATCGCCACGTCGGGACTCACCGTAATATAAAACCTTAATAATTTAAAGTTAGAAATAGTTAATATGCACGCTTGAGCGACGTGTTCTCGACGTAGTCAGAGCTATACCAACTTGACAGTTGACAGTTCAAAACTATCGATGGTTCATACGCTAACACATACATAATCACGATACACGCACAATACTAAATTCGAAAGGTTTCGGCATCAATCGTACTTATATTCAAATCCTTCTTATATGCACATATACAAACATCACATACACCTATGAATATAAATTATACATTTAACTAATATAAAATATAATTACTTTAAATTACATTGGAATGGAATAAATCCACAATACTGTTTAGTATTAATTATTCCAATGTAATGCATTTCAATGTTTACTTCTATCTTTTATTAAAAATCAAATTATTAAATAAAGTCCTATACAATTATTAAATACAGAAATTGAAATAATATAATTCCGAGAATTGCAGTCCGTAATCGAGCCGCATGCATGTGTTGGTGTGTTGTTATGATCCGGCGTCACCCGTAATAGAAATAATCAGCATTTAATAAATCTCAACATATAATATATATATAACTTAAATTTTTAGACGGATCATAACATTATATTGGAAACGTTAGTTAACTAATATTTTATGCGTGAAATTTGCATATTATCCAATCCATATATTTGAACACATTTATTCTCTAAAGATTACTACTAAGTGTTTTCTTTCGACTCTGAGAGTACAGCAATCTACCGTCTTATTTCATACTGTGCACACTTAAACGTGTAGAATATACGAATAATATTTATTTTTTAAAGATACTTTCTGCTCAAGGCATTAATTAAACCCTTACTCATAATTAATAATAATTTTATATACATTATTACTTTCCCAGTATTACAAACATACTCTCACTGATATTCTTCTTCTAACATAATACATCTCAATCGTAGTATTCACTTTCAAAATTTGTAATTATTTTGAATTTTCCATTTACATCTCAGTAGCTTTCTTATATTATAAGTTTATTTCGTATCGTCTCTGCTAACATTCTTCACACTATTAATATTCTTTAACTTCATTTATATAGTTTCAATATTTCCACAGCACATACCTTTCCACTATGGCTGAGGGAGGGAGGACTCCCTGATTGAGGGAGGAAAGGGTGAGGGGGAGGGAGAGGGGGGCGGGAGAGAGGGATCATCAATTGAGCAACCGGCAAAATCCTTCGCATTTTATTCGGTAACATTATAGATAAGTTTTCTGCATTTGCTTGTCGTTTTTGTAGCGAAACTTGAGGTTTCCAACAACTCATTCCTCTTCTTAAAGATTTTCGACATTTTTTTATGGATACAGTATTTGCTAATAAGAATTCATTTATGACCATAAATCTAAATTGTTTCAATTTCCTGTGTTTTTCCTTGTAATAAATGCTTATAAACAATCGGCGAATTATTAATTAGAATTATTTATTATATATATGTGGCATACAATTAGCTTCAATTTTTACATATTCCTTCACACATATATTTTTCTACGCGGGTAACATCGCATTTACGATCAGCTTCCTGAAATTTGCCGGAATACCGCATATCGTTCAAATGGTGTAATATTTTACAATGTGCACATGTTATATTAGATTTGAGATTTTTAAAACTAATTCGGATATTTAATCAGCCGCAACAAAAATCCTCGAGTAACAAATTTTGTCCAAATAGTATTACATCTTAAATTTTTGTCTGTCATATTGAATCTGCCATTTTGAATTTCGAAAAAATAACTTCGGATTCATAATCAGCGACTCCGAAAACGCTGAATAACAAATTTTGTCCAAATAGAATTATATTTAAAATTTTGTCCGCTATACTGGATGCGCCATTTTGAATTTCACAACTACTTCCGCCTACAAAAAATGATTCTCTCTTTATATAAATATTTTTACATGTTTTTTAAAACAAATACACTATGAATTAATTACCAAAAAATGTACATGTAAGTCGAGTGGAGAACACGGTACACATACAATGATTACGAGTCGACGACATGGTATAAAGTATTTTGAACCACTTTTTTAACTTACAATCATTATTAAAGATATTACTTATTTGAACAATTTTTTGCAGTTTATTCGTGGTATATTTATTTTAAGAAACATGTATGATATTCATGAAGTTTTTATGTAGCAAGGGAAAAGCGTATGGCAAGAACCAATCATGTTCTTAAAGATGTAACGAGATGTACTTGTCATGCTTAAGTATATAATACATAACAAACCTGAGACATATTTTTTATCATAATTCACCTATTACATGCCAAACATTGTAGATTTTCTACAAGGAGTAAATAGGATGTTGGAAATGTTTTTATTTTGACATATTTTTTACAGGTTAATGGTGAGTTATTACCCTACTGAAAATGTTCGTAATATCATATGATAATTCATATGAGATTTTTAAAATATCAGACGATCCTTGAAACTTTTCATGTGATTTCTCATGTAATTATAAGAAATAATAATAATATGAGAAAATGAATGACAATAATCTGAAAATGATTTATCATATGATTTTACGGAAATTTTCACCAGGTAACCTGACAAAAACAAAGTAAAAACATACACTCACAGAAGGTAGGATTATATAATTTATTTTGGAGTCATCTGAAAAGAAATGATCATGAATCATTACACATTGCACTGCATTACACTATACTAGTGATTCGTATCTGTAGAAAGAACGTTCACTTGATTGAGGTTATGGGATGCGGCAACACCGAACCGAGACGCACTATGTATACAAACGAAAGTCGACAACTATCTACCATTTTAAATGATATTTTCTTTTATTTTATTAATTATTTATTCCGGACTTTACCGGACTTTACAGACTGACGGAACAGATCAACGAAACGTTTTTTTAAGTGATTAAAATTGATTAAATTTAAGAAAATAATTCTTAAATATATTTTTCATAAATGAATATTAAGTTTTACGATTATTAAATTGCTTTAAGTAACAAATTCTTAATTTGCAGGACAAATTATTAATTTTCAGTAACATTTATGAAATTTGCTTCATATATATTTTTATTTTTAATAATATTTTTTACATTGTATTTATCACTTGTACAGTTGTTTGTCGTACGTACACTGAGAAAAAGGTTTCTCTAATGTAAATAAGGTTTATTTACTATTTATGAATTTATTTGGCGGAAATAAAGATTTGTTAATAGCAATGTTTTCATCTTTTCTAAGATATCATTGTCTAGCCGCTTATTATAAATCTATACCGCTCCAAAAATAAGTTAGCTCATTATCTAACAAAAGAGATCACACAGAGAAATTTTGGATGCGATTCAATGCGATTTCATTCAATTTCTTTCACTGGCATCTGGCATGTAAATGCAGACGTGCACGTTTTTATGCGAGAAACAGCCGCACATAACCAACGACAATTACCAAACTGAATTTTTTGACAATTTTACAATTAATTTGACACATTCGTCTTTCACTGCCTAAAAACTGTTCACAATTTGAAAACCGCGCGCACAGGCACTTCCGGCTACACGGAGAGTAGTAGGTAAGCGATAAGCTGGTGCCGCAGCAGTAGAGAAAGTCGATGCGCTGTTGGAAAACGAAACAGCGTACGCAGCGCCGGAGAAACGCTTGCGGCATGAGTCGAAAGTCGTTCCTTCGTGGCAAAGACTTTTTGCCACGCTCCACACAAGAAAACTCGGTGCAGCGAAGGGAGAAAGGCACTGATCTAATACTATATGGATAGGGCATACGTTGAATAAATGACTGCGGCTAGCAGTTTATCAGCCGCTTTGCGGCTTATCTCCTAAAGGGTTGTAGTAGCCGAGTGGTTAAAGCGTTCGACTGATGAATATAACTTTTGTAGTTCGCGTACTCGCAGATGCTTTTTTTTTTTATTTTTATAATTATGAATTTATTGCAATTTCTTAAATGCTATTCAAATTATTTATTGTATATTTTTTAAAGGAATTTTTAATTGTTTAAATATACTTTTAACTTAACTTAAGGTATTTTCAACAGTTTAGATGATGTCATTAATCGACACGAATTACAAATTACTTTGTCTAACCATATATCAGATTTTAGATTAAGCCTATTACATAACTCGTGAGTAATATGACAAAATTCTTTATTCTAAAGTATTGACGCATGACCCATTTTCTTGAAAGGATTGCAGCAATGAATCAGAGAAGCCATAGTAATTGGAAGGTAATGTTAGTGCAAAAACAGATTTAAAAATGACTTGCAGAACCATTCAAATAAATATCCAACTTACTAGAGTGTTAATAATGCATTCTTTTATACAAACGGAATCACATTTTACTTACGAGAGAAAAACGGTCCCTCGATAGAGCTCCGAACTGCACCTGAAGCGCGGCTCAGCGCACCGGCGAAAGCCGTAGTCGCGCTCTTTAAAAAATCATATCTCGAAAATGAAAAGAGTCTCCATCATTTTTTTTTTGTTTGAATGAAAGCTGAAAGGTTTTTCTACAAAATGAGATGTCGAATTTGGAAAAAAAATATGCGTTTTGTGCAAAAATGTAAGTTTAAAATTTGTTTGGACCGTTTTTTGGTCAAATTAAGAAGAAAAACATTGTCTTATCTTTAGATAAAAGTATTCATTTTTGTGAACAAAATGCGCGTAGTCCCATTTAAATGCGATAATTAGAAAAATAGATATCGTTATTTAAAGAAATTCAGTGAATATGACCTCACGGCCGCCATTTTGAAAATTTTGGAAAAATATTTTACCACGTTATTTTTCACGCCTATACCTATTAAATATTTTATTTTCGTTGAATTCCGCGACATCGACCACAACTTTGATATTGTTGACATGGAATGACTCATGTACATAATTTTTTTTCTGTAAATGGACTTGTTATAATTCTCTGGCAGGTTTCTGATTGTTAATGTCAAACTTTTGATTAATATTTAGAAACTGAAGAGCGTCACGATTCAGGGCCAAAATACAAAATTTCAAATGCGTGTGGGTGTGCGTGTGCGCGTGTGTGTGGGCGTGCGTGCTTTTCTTTACACTCTTATATAGAACTTTATCAAACGGTTGCGTGTTTTTCTTTACACTCTCATATAGAACTTTGTCAAACGGTTGTTATAAATTATGAAAAATGATTAATATTGAAGATACATAAAGTTTAAAAATTCAATCCTAATTTACAGTCCAACGTTTAAAAACCCGTTAACAAAAAATATATCTCACGAACTCGCGCCATAGTCAGAGCTCCATAACCTCTCCGTGATGAGACTTTTAATCGCCGATTAATTGTAAACTATTGATTGTAGAATATTCTTGTAATGATAACTTTTAATCAGCTTCGCGAGAAGTATAACATATGGGGCATTCCATGCGAAACGTACCAGCCGAAAAATGGAAAATGTTTCAGTCTTGTTGAAATTTGCACAAATATTAGTCGTATTGACAACAAAGAAATAGGGAAAATTTTTTAACCCTAGATGAAAGGGTTGCCGTGTTACAGGGGCTTACATTTTTATCTCGACGGCCGTGGTGACGACATTGAAATGCCTATAATGTCCGATAAAATCAGCCGATTTTAAAGAATGACCAGGTTTTTTCCGTACTTTGAGAATCTCTTAAGAACAATTTTTTTAAATTCTACATTATTGTTTAATATTAATACTAAAATTTTTTTTTTCGATGCGAGGCTCCTCCGATTTCAATGAAACAAAGTTTAAAAAAAAGAGAAATCTTTTCTGAACAAGCACGTGTGATCCAATAGGATGGAATAAACTTAAAGCGGCTTGCAGCTCGAACTAGTTTACAAGCATAGTCGAAAAATGATATTTTAAGTCCTACTGCATTGTATCAATGGGGAAAAACTAATTTGTCAAAGACCATAGTCTTCTTTTATTCAATGTCGCAATATGAGAAGACCGTCGATGACCTCAAAACTAGATTCGCTGAAGCAACAACAGTACCGGGAACTCAAAAATATCATTCCGTTATTCTTTCTGATGATAAAAAGTCGCTCAAATTTAGAAAGGTTTCTTCAGCTACAGATTTTGAACTTTTCCCGAAAATAAATCAGAACAAAGAGAAGAGAAAAATGAAATGGGAAAATAAAAAAATCAGTGAGAGGCAGAAGGACTCACCTACAAAAAGCACTCCGATTCGTGAGTGGCAAGGGGACTCACATTAAAGAAGCACCCCAAAGGAATGAGAACACTACCACGTCCACGTCGTTCATTCTGGGTAACGCTAAGAAGGCATTGAATTTCATGTTATTTCATAGTGTACACGAGATTCCGAATTTCTATGTTTTTGGAATTGTAACATTTTTTGACGAGATGTAAAATATAAGGGACGGTATTTTTCCTACATGTTGCAAATTGTTATTTCATTTGTCCCTTCACATTTGTCTATCACAGCGGGCCGGGAGGAGTGGTCGTGGGTACCGTGGCGCTCACGGTGCCTACGCTCGCTCAGAAATCCAGTTGTAGCACGAAAACTACTGCTCAACCCATTTTGGTTGTCCTGTACTTATTTGTTCGGAAGAGATTTCTCTTTTTTTTTTAAACTTTGTTTTATTGGAATCGGAGGAGCCTCGCATCGAAAAAAAAATTGTTAGTATTAATATTAAAACATAATGAAGAATTTTTAAAAATTTTAAATTGCTCTTAAAAGATGCTTAAAGTACGGAAAAAAGCTTCAAAAACCACTGGTCATTTTTTAAAATCGGCCGATTTGATCGGAAGTTATAGGCATTTCAATGTCGTCACTACGGCCGTCGAGATAAAAATTGATGGCCCTGTAACGCGGCAACTTTTTCATCTAGGATTAACAAATTTTCCCTACTTCTTTGTTGTTAATAGGACTAATATTTGTGCAAATTTAAACAAGATTGAAATTTCCATATTTCGGCCGATACGTATCGCATGGAATGCCCCATATATCAAAATCAGCCTATTTTACCGAAACCCAATTTTACCTGAAAATGTGCGGGGTCCTTTATTAAAAATTATAAAATTCCACAAAGAACAAAAAACAAATAAAAGAAAATATAAGGAAAATATACCATAGTAATTGGAATAAAAAAAAATAATAGTAAAATTAAAAATAATGAAAAAAATAAATTAAATTAACTTAAAAAAAATAAAAATAACAAAATTCAAACAATTTTAAATACTTATTAATTTAATCAATCTATGTAGGACAGGTAGGGCAATTTTTAAAAAATGAAATTCAAATTTAACTTATAAATATATCATCTAAAATAATATTTCACATCATATCATATGTCATATCACATCATTAATTTAATAGTATTATCTTAAACTTATTTATTTATTTTTAACGAAAAAGAAAACAATTCTATTAATTTCCTGCAAACAACTGCAAGCCACAAAATTTTTTACTTATTTTTCAAGCCACACGTGCTGCACTATTTGTAACCTTTGAGCCCCGACATGGGGGCTCTGGTTTTTACTCTAAAAAAGAAATTTTAATGAACAGGGAAGGGCAAATACAATGATCATGGTTAACCTACTGAACGATTATAATTACTGTAACGCGTTTACAATAAGGGGAAGGGAGATCGCAATAAAACGGCGGGAGAGTGACAAATAAAAGAAATTAGACAATGGGAAAAATGGATTTCGCCTCCCACTGTGCACAGTACTTTCATTCACACACTATAATTAAATTTTTTTAGGATTTAGTTCGCATATTCGATTTAAAGGCTAACGAAGTGGTGATGTAATCTTCTTATGTGGTCTGGAATGGTACCATTATTCCACTTGGCGTCAGTGCTGGGTACTAATTTTCGGGGAATAATCATAAAGGGATTAAAAGCATTAAAAAGGACTAATTGATGACAACTTAAAGTCAAAGGTGGGAAACGTAATTTGGCATTACAGTAGAATTCACGATAACGGACGGAGTCGGTTTCGGGCCGATCACGATAGCAGACCAAAGAAGGAGAAGCGGCAATTCCCCTTCCACTAAACATTTCGTTGCTTGCTACTATGGCATGCGCGCCAATGCGCTCAAATTTAAATCATAACGTGCACTGAAAACGTTATTTTTTTTGTTATTATTTGAAAGTTAAGAAAGTGCAAACGTTTTTCTTACATCGAAAACCACGTGAGAAAATGATGAATTCTCAAGCTTTAAAGTCGCCAAAAGGTTAATATTAGACATTTTTATTTAATTTTCTTTTATTTAAATAATTGTTGAATTTTTTAAGAAATGAATTAAAAAATTAAAAAATATTTTTTTATTAATTCAAAATTTTTTTATTAATTCAAAATTTTTTTTCATTTAATTTTTCATTTTGTAGGCTTTAATTAAATTAATTATTAACATTTTTTTTTTATTTTTCCGAAACAGAACCTTTATACTGTGACGAAACCCGTCACAGATCGACGCGCTTACCGAACCCCGCGCCATCTATTGGGGCCGGGCGTAACCCCGCCACGAAGTCCGCCCCTCCCGGAGGAGAAACGGTTCTTTTTACCGGAGCGCGCCTCCACTCGTCCTCCCCCACGGGTCGTGCCGCAGTGCGCCACGACAGTTCCCGAGTAACGGGCCTCGGCCGCCGCCGCCGACCTCTCTCTATCCCTCCCTATCGCTCTCTCTCTCATAATAGCGACAGCTAGCCCGAGACGATACGGGGACGCACGAAGCACTTTTCAGCGCTCCGTGTCGTCCCCTCCCACCACGAAGACCCCGAGGACGGTGCTCGTCATCGCCCCGACGAGTACGTCCCCCAGCTAGGAGCCCCGGACGAACCCCTCTCTCGCGCCGGTTGCTCGAGCGCGCACGCGCCGGTCCGACGGCGCACCGCCGCAGAAGAGAAGACAGGAGACAAGAAAGAGCAGTATCTGTGAGGCCATCGAAGAGTAAGCTAGTTCGCGCCGCGAGCCGAAGTACATTGCGTATCGAAGTTACACGAAGTTTAAAAAGGAAGTACACGACCAGGCTGGCCAAAGGGACATCATCGCCGAAAACCGGAAGGGCAGTGTCTTCGCGAGGTCAAGATCCCGGTCAAAGAGTCCAGGCGACCAACGAAACCAGCCAACCGGTCAACCGGAGAATTTCCCACGTAAGTAGACTTTTTTTTTATTAATACCCCATAGACCCCTCGCGAGTGAATAGAGTGTCGTTCCCGGTCATTTCCGAAAGAGGTTCCGCCGTCGCGAGATTGGAGCCCGCGCCCCCGTTCCCCCTTTTTTGTGTTAGGACAAATTAAAGAGAATCTGCCTCGTCCTTATAAGGGCGAGGTTATAATACTAAAGATTACCAATATCGAAAAAAATTCAAATACTTGAGCAGCTCGATAACGGAATAAAAAATAAAGACATTTGTACATTGGTACAAAAATGTATTCATTCCTGCCGTGCTAAATATAAATCATGGAAGAAATGAAAAAGTAAGAATTAAAGTTGCATTCGTATCGAAAATACTGTCATTTTAAAGTTAGATTTAAGTAAAGTTTATTATTTATTCTTATTTATATTATTTTATTTCAAAAAGGTACTACTACTGCTCGACAATGCACCGTCTCATCCGAGTGCTGTTGAATTAAATAAAATGGAAAATAATTTTTCTGTATTGTTTTTGCCTCCTAATGTCACTGCACTAATCCAACCAATGGATCAACGTGTCATTGAGACATTGAAACGAGCGTACCGTCGAAATTTTTGCAATACATTGCACGCAGACACTCTTGAAAGAGTTAATGATCTGGAGACGTACGTTAAGAAATCGGATCTCGTACAATGCTTCGAAGCATTATCTCTAGGATGGGCAACAATAATAGTAGATACGCTAAGAAATGCCTGGACTTTTATATTAAAGGGACAATCTTTGGCCACAGAATTGAAAGATGAAGAACTACCAGGATTTATGAGAGATGCTAACCAGGCTTTGCAGCAAAATCTTACACCAGAGGAGGTATCGGAGTGGGTACAGATTGACAGGTAATAATAAAAATTATTTTCGTAACTAGTAAAAAAACCCTGTCATTTAAATAATTTTATAATACATACAAACAAAAAAATTACATAATATAATTCATATACATAATTCAAAGAATAAATATAAACCTTACTTTCCCATACTTTCAGATTTGAATGTGGATGGAGAGTGAGATCACTCGACGAAACCCTTGATGCGTTGACAAATATATCTGATAGTGAAAGCGAAAGCGAAGACGATAAAGAAACGAATCTGAAATTACATGTAGCGGAAACTGACGAAACAATAACAGATCTTGAAGCCTATAAAGCTGTCAAGAAATGTTACAAGTGGATGCAATCACGCTGGGACACTGATCCAAACGCATTAATAGCTATAAGCTCAGCTAAAAATCTTGCTGCAACTGTCCTTAGAGACACAACTCAACAATGACGGAGAATATTATTTATACACATCGTATTTAAAATTAAAGTTCATATGTTTGTACATATATATGTAATCTGCACATGTAACCTATAAAAGTCGGCCTGAACTGGCCTGAACGAATACCAACGAACACAATCGATATTCAAGCTCGAGTTCCAAATATCATTCGATTCCTCGTTTCCTACCAATCCGAAATTAATGGGTGTGGGTACCACTTCCCCTCACCTCGTCTGCTACCATGACACGTTTTCGTCTGGTATCATGATTCGTCCGCTATCGTGATGTTCGCTATCATACATTCTACTGTACTGCGATTCAACTAGGCGAGTCTAAATTTTCAGAAAGGAGTGGATGACTGATAATATTTTTTGCACAAGTGCGACGAACGTTGACTCGGCATAGAAAGAGGGATAATAGTAAATGAAATTATTCCGAGATAATCGATTCGAAAGAATAGAATAATAGGTAATTAAACACACACATACACACACACACACACACACACACACACACACACACACACACACACACACACACACACACACACACACACACACACACACACACACACACACACACACACACACACACACACACACACACATACACACACACACACAATTCAATAATCGCCGTAGAGAATTTATTTTAAAAATTGAATGAATATTAGAAGCACTCTTAAAAGAGGAAGTTCAAACCTTCGTTTACGATGAGTAATGGAAAGTTCAATATTCATATCATAAGACAATGGGGATGACACTGATTTCTAGAATGAACCAAGCCAAAATATTTGGATTACTTGCTGCTTTCTTTTGTAACTTTATTTGGAAAATTGTTTAACCCTTACCAGCATGGTGCCGTTCCAGATCTCTTTTTTTACTGCACTTTACATCGAGAATATGTTAGAAAATATAAATAAATTAATATTTGTCGTTAATTATTATGTTATATTGCTTAAAATAATAGACAGATTGTAAGTAAGATTTTTTTACAAAAAAACGTGGGCTGAGATGAAGACGTAACTCAAACATAACGAAACTCGGTATTTTGAGGGATTTCGGAGTTGCGGATTATGAATCTGACATCCGATCTACAAAATGAAATGTGGCCAATCCAAAATGGCGGACAGGAATGTTGAAAAGTTTATTGATTCATATGAAACTGAATACAGAGGGTGTTTTCGGGGTCGCTGATTGCGAATCTCACCTCATAGTTTCAATATTCAAAATAGCGAATTGAATATGGCTAATCTGAATGTTAAAATGTTATAGTTGGAGGCTTAGTCCTAAATTATTTACCGAAATTAAATACAATTATTAAAGGTGTCATCGTCATTATGGCCATCATGGACCCTTTATATTACATTTTGAAAATCTGAGTTCAGATTTGAAATTAACGATAACGAAAACTTCCAAGTACCCAGTTTTACGTCGATCAAGTAACTTTTCCTCATATCCGTTCGCCATTTTGGATCCGCCATATTGAATTTTGGAAATCTGAGTTTCGTAATCAGAGACTCCGAAAACCTCCGAGTAACAAATTTAAGCCATTTTCCAAAATAAAAAAATTGTATGCGGCAAGTATGCTTGCATATATATGAAGGTGCTGCTTGAAAAGGAAAAAGGTTAGTACGTAGGTGTAGGATGCAGATCCAGAGTACCGCTAGTCTCTGTGCTGAGTAGGGTAGAGACCAATGGGGTGAACCTGTATTCTCGGAATGGTTTAGGGTACGTCCAGGCAATAAACCCGTGACCTTGTGGAAGGGTGATGTGGATGGAGTAGATCCAGAACACCGCGGGCCACCGTACTCCAGAGTAGGAACGGGAAGCACCGCGAGACACCGTGCTGGGAAGAGTAGTACGCGAGACCCGCACTGGGACAAGTCTGCCAAACTCCGGTTGCGTGTCTGATTTAGTATCTTCTGGTTTGAGCCGCCTACGTTGAACGGCGTCGGACCGCCTTCCGCTGCCGATGCGTATCTTGCGGGACATGCGTATGCCCTTTACCGGATGCGCTGATGGCGCTAGTTTGCAACTAATCAAAATTATCGCGCGCGCCGAAATTTCCGTGTGTCAAGGCGCGCGATATAAGACTACAAACTTTTTTCAAATATACCTAAATTACCTAGTCAATATGTGCTTAAAAATCGATAAAATTTACAGTAACGCGAGTACATTTTATTTTGTAAACGTGGTTATCGGCCAACTTCATTAATCAATTCGAAAGCGAAGAAAAACACATCGTGGCTGATTTTTTGTAGAATACACATATGTTGGTAGTTTCTACAAAAAATTTTTTCGGAATTTTCGATCATCATCTTGGTTGTTTAAAAATTAAGAAAAAATATACAGTTAAATAAATAACGGCAACATTTTTTTTGCGCAACGTTTATAATTTTATATTAAAATTCAACATTTTTAGCACAAATTTTTCCCAACTACGTTGCATTAACCCAAATTAGACACTTTTGAAAAAAGAATTGTTGACATTTTTCAATTAAAATTGAATCAATTTTAATGACGAATGATCAATTTTGCAATTAAAAAAATCACTTGAGGCAATATTCTATTTTGCCAGAAGCTACCGATATGTAAAATTACATCAATTTCTAAGACATGACAGATATTCTTCACGTGGAATGTCTTAAATACAATAAATTACATGAGAAAGCACAGTTCTAGAATATATATTCCTCAGAAAATCGTTCCGAGAAATCGTTCCCCTGGACAATTCTTTCCCTGGAAATTCGTTCCTATCGAAAATAGTTTCCCATAATAAATTCCCATTCAATAAATGGATTTATTTTTTAATATCTTTGTTGTTCGGCGCAAATTTGACTTGTCAAACAAATTTTCTGATACAACTTACTCATTAGTAGGATAACAAACAGTACGCCATATTTTAGAACTTTAAGCCTGATTCTATTTTAACATTATTAATATTTATCTCTACAATTTGGGATTTATTATCGAGATAAGAAGTTAAGCTCGCAAGAAAGACTACAATATGCCAGTTTAGTTAATAACAGATCGTTATTCAGCGTATCAAAGGGTCTAGTAAAGTCGAAATATCCTGAACATGCCTGAAACCTGACTGAAACAAAAGAAGTACATTGTGCGTATTAAAATAGCTTAACAGCCATTTATAACAGATTTCCTCCAAAACTTTTGATAAAAGTGGTAGATGGATAATTTTACAAAAGAAGAAACCATAATTAGGTTAGTTAGCGAAATTGAGTTAGTGGTAATTTTGATTGGGTCGTTGTTCACCTGTAAGAGATTAAATTGATGTATGAATTCACGAAGTCTTAAGACAACGGGTTTATAGGAAACAAGTATGTTAATATTGAAAATAATTTTCTTGGATACATTGAGAATCATTTTTAGTCAAATTTACAAATATTTTTGGTGCTTTCTTAGGTATTAAGATCGCCAAGTTAAATATAAAAAATACAAGAATATTGTACGGTGACTGCTAAACTATTTATGAACTTGTATGAATGGCAGACTATGTCACCATGTGTTCAGAAAATACTTCTGCATAATCCATCCGTGGCATAGAGTGGCTGCCTTTAGTTGGGTCTTTTATCAGAGGAAGTCCTGGAATGTCCTAAACTCAAACAAAAGAAGATCTTTTTTGGAGATAGGCTGTTTATGCTGATCTTAAAATAAGTCTGTCTGGAAAAATTATAAAAAAAATTGTATTCCCCGAAAAAGCGGTACAACTAATCGAACCAGAAAAGAGTGTATATCCACAGCACGCAAAAGAATCGTTTTTATTTATTCCATTTTGTTTAGTTCAAATAAATTTCTTAAATCAGAGAATGTTGTGTGTGCGTCGATCAGTAAACTGGAAATTAGCTGAAAAATTAAAAAAATACCGAAGTTTACGAGCAAAATCGTTATAGTTTATGAAAACTACTGCAATTAATTTTTCTGCGAACTCTTAATATCGTATGTTTCATTGTTTACTCATTACATCAATTTTTCAAAATTCGTACCTAGCCTTTTCGAAAACACGTATATAACAATTTTAGAAAGATTTAGATTATTTTACGAATTTAAGTTTGCTATATTGGATCTGTTTTTTTGATTTTTCGGGCTGAATTTTAAGATTTAAGTAATCTAAATTGATTCTCCAGTAGATTCCATTGATTCCAGTAGGTGACACGTGATGGAAAAAAAGGTAAATTATTGTCAAGAAACTATTCAATAAATTAACGAAACAATATTCGAAAACTGATGACGTTCAACGTTCTCCAACACATATCTATGTTATTTTTGAAATTCGCGCGGTAGAAAGTCGCAAAGCTACTAACGGTAGCATCGATATGGTAAAAATCTATTGTATCGACTTATAATCAAATTATGTTTGACCACCAAATGTAATATTCTCGACAAAAGTTAATAAGCAAGATCAGTGAATCCTAACCTAAAAACGAATCTTTGAGCATATGGTCTGCAGCTGTGTTAATTTCTTGTGATGCGAAATCAAAAGTTAAAATTACTACAATGTGGAGTGGATTAAGTGTGCATATCGATAAACTTAATAAAGAAAACTACGACACTTGGAGGTTACAAATGAAAGCCATTCTTACAAAAAGTGTTGCCATTCGTCGATGGAACAATCGAAAAACCCGAGTATGCTTCGGACAATGCGACCGCAACTGCAAACTGGGTAAAATACGATGGCAGACATTATATTAGCAATGTCCTCAGATGAGCTTTGTCACATAAGACACTGTCAATGGTTAAAAGACGCATGGGATAAGTTAAATGAGGTTTATGAATCAAAAGGTGCAGTAAGGAAGGTCATGCTTTTTAAACAGTTAATTTTTGCTAAATCTCGCGAAATTGACGATATACCACATCATTTTAATTCGTTTTTTAAGCTAAATGAGTTAAAAATAATTATACCAGATGACATGATAAATGTTTTGTTCCCATATAGCATTTCTGACAATTTTGAAAATTTTCGATGTGCATTAAGGCGCAAGATAAGTTGCTCGGTCCAAACGCATTAAAAATAAAACTGTTAGAAGTTACGGCTAGAAAAAGACTGCACCTGGCGGCGACTTATGAGGAGTCATCGCGAAAACAATTAAAAGTCCACGCTTTCAATCGCTGTTATCGACGTATTTTCGTTCTGGATATAGAAACGGATCGTTTCATGTAGAGTATGAACATGATACTTTAAATGAAAATTATGATTTATAAATAATTGCTTTACCTAATGCAGAGGATTCTGGTTGCTCCGGCGATGATTCCGACTCTGACACTGAATTCGAAGACCTATAATTACGAGACCAAAAAACACCTGGGTAATAATTTTAAAGAGGAATCGAACGCTTTTTAAAAAATTTGTCCGCCATGTTAGATCGGCCATATTGGATCCGCACTTTTTAATTTCGTAAATCTGATAGCAAATTCATAATCAGCGACCTAAAAGACCCCTTTATACAACATTTTACATAAATCGTCTGCACTTTAGATTTTTAGTGTTTTAGAAATGTTGACAGTACAGCGAGAGGGTTAAACCGCCATTATGAAATAAAAATGGCGATTATCACTATTTAGAAAAATATTCTGTTGGCCTTCAACTATTTTATGCGCCGAAGGTTGAAGAACTTTAACCATTTTATCGGGGTTTCATTGCTGTCGCAATATGAAACGGTACGAGCGACATGGAAGTTGGAGTTTTATGAAAGGTTCTGATCAGGACTGGTAAGGTTTAACAATGGAAATCGTGAAGTGTGAGGGTTTTTCCCAAAATTGCACACCCAGTTTTACTAAACTATATATTTATTCCAGTGATTTGAATACCATTCGCGGCTTTGTGAGCTCGCGGCGAACCGTTGATACCTTGAATGAGATCAGGTGCAAACTCAGCACGTCGCGTCGAGGAAAAGCAAAAATGTCCGTGCGAATCGATGCAGTCGAGTTCGTTTCGTGACAAGTATCCGCGAGGGCCATGTCGCGGCACGCGGCCGGCATATTCCTTTCCAAATGGCGCTACCTTCGCTAATTTCTGGAAAGCGCCTTGATTTACTGTTGGAGCGCGATGTCCAACGAGGGACATAACGCCTTCTATAGCAACCCGGTAGGGATTGGAATGAAAATCATGAAAACATAAGAACATTATAAAGAAATAAATTTACTTACTAAACTATCTTATTCTAAATCGACCGGCAGAAATGCGAGTTGAGTTACAGGTCGGAAGAACTTGGACTGAGCTGTGCGCAAAGAGACGACTCGAACGACATTATCGCTACCCGGATGACATTTCGTGATCCTTGCTAACGGACCCTAAACTCTTAGAATGACCGGTTTTCGAGGAAAGCACTACTTCGACCGATGCTGTGAACCTGTTCATAATCCTGCCGATAAACTTGCCATCGCGAGAGCCTATTGGACGATGGGTCATGCAGCGATGGCTTGGGAACCGCATTCAAGGGACCACCTGTTAAAAAATAACCTGGGGTCAGACATTGTATGTCGACCGCATCATTAGATATAGGGCCTAATGGGTGTGAATTCAGTACTGACTCGATTTCGCACAGTTCTGTAGTGAACTCTTCGTACGTAGGCTTATGATTACCTATTACTCGTTTGAGATGGAATTTTACACGTTTGACTACCACCTCCTATAACCCGCCGAAGTAAGGAGCGACGGGAGGCAAGAAGTGCTAGTTAGTTCCATCGTCAGCTAGCAATTCACGGAAGGGTTCATTTTCGAGTGCTTTATGAAAGGACAGCGTAAATTTTTTATCTGCCCAACGAAGATTGTACTTCGAACACTGTACCGGGCCCGCGAGATGCTACGACGAGAAGTAAACCGCTTGTAGGCAGCGATAAACGCCTGCGAGCTGTCATCGAATATGAGCTCGATATGAACAGCCTTAATCGCGAAGCAAACAAACAAGGCGACGTAGCACCTCTGGGTTTTATAACCTTGACCGAAACCGATACGAACTTGGAACAGGACAGCGTAATCAACGCCGCAGTGGGCGAAGGGCCGTTTATGTTGTGATACCCTAGGAGTCGGAAAATTACCCATGGTCTTCGTAAACAATTCAACCTTTAAACGAGGACAGGTAAGACATCGGGAAACTACGGAACGGATTAACTTTTTCGCTTGAATGATCCACATCGTTTGGCGCAGAGTCCGGAGGGTCAATTGAACACCGCCGGGTAGGCACCGCAAGTGGGTGTCATGTCGGTCACTAGGAGCTTGACGACTGGGTTGATTTGTAAAACGATTGAGTATTTCGCATCCGAGGAAATGTCGCAACGCTCGAGACGACCACCGATAGGAATCAAACCGTTTTCGTCCAAAAAAGTTGTAACGAATAAACTGAGCTCCGTTTAGAAATCGGCTGTTTTGACTTCAGAGCTTGTATCTCCGAATGAAATAGGATGAATTGTAGCCACCTGAATATAACGATCGTAACCGTTCGAGTTTCATTCGCGTTGAGATTTCCTCGGACGCGTTTTCCATCCACACACGATTTCCATCGAACCACATAGGCGAGGGTGAGTACCAAGCGCATCCATGATGAAACCCTGTCGGTTAAAGCTCACTAGGGTGTCATTGTGCTGAGTGACGATGGAATGACTCGAGAACCGTATTTCGTGAGGCGAATCGGGGGCCAACTCAGGCATGATTTGAGATCAACATTTTGGATTTTCAGCCAACCATCTGGGACCATTCATCCACAGAGGATTACGCAGAAAATCGACAGCGGGCAAAGCCCGAAACTCTAAATCAGCCAGACTGTCTTGTGTCAAGACATGTCGCCAATGGATTCCTGGAAGCAAAGTTTGGGTCTCGGCACAGTTTGAGCCTTAACTGATGTTACTTTCGTGCGACTAGCGAGAAGAATTATTTTCGGTGGAGCACTAGGTTTTACGACGCGAAGGTAAAGTACTGCGGAGTACGCTACACTGGAGGCATCTGAGAAACCATTGAGTTCGCAATATTCCATGCATGGATTTTGTCCCGTCCAACGTGGGAGAATGAATGACTATAGTGCCGAAAGAGCTTCGTAGAAGGATTTCCACTCAGCACAAATATTTTCATGTGGGGGATCATCCCAATCCTGGTGCTGAGGCCAAAGGCACTGAATAAAAAGCTTCGCTCGAAGGATCACAGATGAGACTCAACCTAAATGTCGGGAAATGATCGAGAGAAACGTGCGCTTTGTTAGGCAGCTTGAAGAAATTAAATTAATCTTGAATTGATGCGAATCTCGACTGGGAATCCAGAAGACGCCTAAAATCTTGAGTCCTTCCGTCTCGTAAAAAAATCGTTCGCTAGTTAGACCGTGATTCACCGGATCAATGTCTGCCAGCAAATGCGGAGAATTACTCGCCCACTTCCGTAAATGGAATTGACCACAGTTCAACAGGGCGTTTAGCTGATCTCATGTCTATTGAGCTTCGGCAAGGTCGTTCGCTCCGAACAGATAATCGTCGACGTAAAGTCCGTGGCGCAGTACTTGAGAAGCAAGCGGATATGAAGATCCGTGATCTTCGTCGAGTTGCTTCAGCACTCGGGATGCCAGATACGGAACACACGAAACACCGAAATTTACGATTGTGAGTTGGTAGTTAGTCCTAAAGGGGAGCATCAGGACTCGATCATCATACAATTCTTTGTAGTTCACGATCTCGAGGATCCAAAACGATTTAGCGGTACATTTGGGCAATGTCGGCGCAATATACGAACTGAAATGTGACCCACTGCATCAGTACCAAACCAATGCGGAAGTTTTGTAGGAGGCATTAAATACGACTCTCAGCTTTGTCGTGTTGCCCGTCTCCTTTTTAGCTCCGTGATGCGGCAGATATACGGCGAGACTTTCCGCACCAGGGAACCGACTGGACTCATATTACTTTGCTTCTCATATCATAATGTGAATATTCACGCTGATGCATCGTCCGGATTACGAGATAATCGTTTTTCGAGTGAACGAAATATACGCATAACACCATCGCGAGATTGTTCGATTTCAAGAGGAGACGTACGTAAAGGGAGACGAATCATATACCGCCCGTCCCTAGATCGAGGAAACGTGTCTTTCAAATGATTTTCACAACTTTTATCATCAGCGGTGAGAGACCTGTTTGTCGAAACGTTCTTAATCTCCTAAATATTTGAAGATCGATTGACAATTGTGTGTTGTCGATACAGTGGTGCGCGGTTAGCTGAGAGGGGACATCAGAAGGCGGTCACGAAGTCCATCCAGATAGTAGCCTCCCAAAGTCCGAATTTTGTGCAATCGGTTTATTCGCGGATCCCTTTATAAGACCGGCCAGTAGAAGGTTTCCATAAAGTGAATAAGATCAATCGGGTCCGAGCTCTTAGGATTTGGGTCTGCTATGCGCTCATTGCGTACATGAGGCCAGTTCATGACCGACTGCGAAGAGGGGGTCGACACGTATCAAGCGAGCTTCTTCAGTATTAAAGCACGTGTATGGAATTCCGGTTGATCCGAATGGCGAAGAGAGAACAAATGGGACAACTACTAATCGCGGGAATCGTAGAATTTTTTTTTAGCATTAGTTATTTTCATGTATTTTGACAGGCTTAATCCAAATCCGATGTTCGTTTTGTGATTTAGGTGGGATAAGCTATAGTTATGAACAATTTTTATAAACCAAATCACAATTTTTAGAATTTTGCAAGTATATTTTCTATGCGACAACCATACTCATAGGTTTTTAGGGGCTATGATTACGAATCTCGTATCATATTTTGAAAACGCAATATGTCGGATGATATTACGAATTTGATATAAGATTTTGAAAATACTAAATAGCGGATCCGATATAGCGGACGATTTTGAAAAAATAATCGAATTTACTTGAAACTTACTACTTGGAGGTTTTTGGGGTGGCTGATTATAAATCTGATATCAGATTTAGGAAATTCAAAATGGCGGATCCAATATGGCGAGCGATTTTTAAAAAATAAACGAAATCGCTTGAAATTCGTTATCTGAGGGTTTCTGGGATCGCAGATTGCGAACCTGATATCGGATCGTATAAATTCATAACGGCGGATCCAATATCACGGACTATTTTAGAAAACTTAAACGGATCAACTTAAAACTTGTTACTTTGTGGTTTTTGGGGTCTCTGATGTAAATGTTTATAAAACAAATAAATGGCATAATTGCTAGATACTTTATTAATTACCTTCAATCTCGGACTTCGTCTGTATTTTTTGGGACTGTGTTATGAATGTATTTATTTTTACACTTTTTTTCGCGTTGACAAAAACAAAAGGAGCAGCATTTTATTTATGCTGCGACACAACAGCATGCCTTTGTAGCGCATATTTTACAACTGCAACTCGGCACTAGTTCACTAGCCGGTGGTACCACCACTCTCACAGTTTCGGGTACTAATGTATTATTTTATTTTTGAAAGGTGAACGACAATACGTCTAACGGTGCGGATTATATCATATATTGGATCCTCCGTTTTCAATTTTCAAAATCTTATAATAGTTTTGTAATCAAAGACCCCAAAAAATCCAAAGTACCTAGATCCAAGCGATTTCGTTTATATCTGTATGCTAGAAATAGGGATAGGCATTTAATAGATTGCAAAATGTTCATAGTACTTTTTAGCACATTAGATAGCCAGTATTATTACCGAGTATTGCAAAATAGAATATGTCGACAGGAATGGAAATGTAAAACATGTCGAAAACTGACTAAATCTGTGTAAATCTATGTAAACCTACTACAACTTATTAATTCGAAGCTTTCTGCATTCTTTCTATAATTGCGGTGTCCAGGTGCACGGGGTCGCTGATGATGATGTCCAGATGTTGCGCTAGGAGGTGTTTCGTGCTCTTTCGATAATGTTGATGTCCAGGTATTGCACACCGAGGCTTGATGACCTGGAGCATCTAAACATCGAAACGATCAAATTATATGAAAAGTTTTTGAGCGAAACACATGGACACCGTTCATCGGCGATATTGAGAACATTGACAGCGAACTTGTGGAAATAACACGGCAAACCTTGGTGAATACACCTGAACACCGTTATCGGAGACCTAATGTTTAAAGAATATTTATTTCAGAAACATATTTTGTTCAAAATATTTGAACATATTTTAAAAGCGAGTTTTGAAACTCACTGTTACAGATCGGGTATTTAAATATTAAGTAAAAAATAGGAGCCCTGTGACTTTTTATAATTACCTATTTCAGCTTGGGCCCTTGGGACACTTTTGATCAGCGTGGTAAGAACTACGTTGTACTAAATTTTGGTTAAATTTGACCGGGACCAAAATCCCATAGGGACCGCTGCGGGGTCCTCTATATGAAACAAGCTGAATAGTTTGAAAAGAATCATCTAGAAAACCACGTGTATCGACTCAAAAAGTCTCTCTATGGTTTAAAACAGCCAGGGAGACAATGGTTTCGAAAACTAGATAACCAGCTAGTGAGTTTGAATCTGATTCCGTTTGGAATGATGGTTTCCAAAGATGGTAACCAAATATTCGCTTTTATAGTCTATGTCGACGATATACTTATAGCGAGCAATGATTATAAACTCCTAGCTCGCGTAAACGAATCGCTGAATAATGCATTTAAAATAAAAGATTTAGGTGCGCTATATTACTATTTAGGAATCAAATTCGAGCAGAATCTTAAAGAAGGGTGTATTCGAATGACGCAACAAAAGTATATTCAAGACTTGCTAAATAGATTTCATTTAAGTGACGAAAATGTTGTAGCTACACCTCTCGAGTTCAAAATAAAACTGAGAAAAGATGATGACTCGCCGAAAGTTGATAAATATATGTATCGACCACTAATTGGGTCACACGTGTACCTGACAGTTTGAACTCGACCAGATATAAGTTATGCTGTCAAAATGTTGAGTCAGTTCTGCTCAAAGCCAAAGAAAATACATTTATTGGCGGCGAAAAGGGTGTTGTGCTACCCCAAAGGTACTCAAGTACTTGGTCTAAACTTCAAAAGAAGTGATTCTCCACTTATTAGTTATGCTGATTCGTGTAGCTCTGTCGAGTATAGAATCGGAATATATGGCTTTGACCGAAGCTGTCAAGGAAGTCTAACATCTACAACTCCTTCTGCAAGGAACGCAGCTGATTCCATATCCGGAACTAAAAACTATCCAAATCTATTGCGATAATCAAGGAGCCAGAAAATTAGCTGAGAATCCAATATATCCCTCAAAATCAAAGCATATGCATATAAGGTACCATTTCATTCAGCAAGTTCTGGAAGAAGGAATCATGAAAATTGAATATCCACCAACAAGTGACATGCACGCCGATTTATTCACCAAGAATTTGGAGAAGGTCAATCACCATTCTCAATCGAGGAATACATGATTGTAACCACGTTGAAAGGGGGTGTTGAAGATCAACGTTCTCCAACACATATCCTTGTTATTTTTTAAATTCGCGCTTCTGAAAGTCCCAAAGCTAGTAACGGTAGCATCGATAGGGTAGAAATCTATTGTACCGACTTATGATCAAATTATGTTTTACCAACAAAAATGTAATTTTATGATATGAAAAACACATGTAAGACACACAAGATATACTTTGATTGAATAAAATTATAACAGGTGTCTTATTCCATCAGCATCTTATTAATAACAAAATCATCCGTAATTCTGGTTGTTTAGTTTCAACCCAAACATTTTTGGACTTATCTATAAATAATTGTTCTTATCATATAAATTGCAAATTAGAACCTGCTTAAATTTTCTTCAAAACCTTAGAGTAACCAAATATTTAATAAAGCAAATATTTGTTTAAATTCATTGGAAACAACTTCGGATATACATGAATATAGATTCAAATTTTGTATTTTAAAATTTTTATACCGTAGCCGTGCCCAGCAACATCGAATATCCTCGCCTATGTGTACTCGAATTCGTAACTGCTTCCTGCAGGGTAGCTGTAGGTAGGCTGTCATGATGTAACGGATATTCTGAATTTTTAAAATTTTCCTTCAAATTCCTACTCAGCAACGTAATCAGTAACCCACAAAACCTCCCAGAACAAAATTTCAACCTAAAAAGTTTAATTTTGCCAAAATCGTCCACTGTATCCGATACCTCATTTTGAATTCTTAAAACGTGGTTTTAGATACGTAATCAGCGAGCCGCCAGACCCCCGAGTAAAAAGTTTCGACCGATTTCGTTTAATTTTGCCAAAATCGTCCGCCATAGTGAAAGTTTAAAACCTGATATCATATAATAGACCCCAAAAATCTCTGATTATTGTTGTCGCATAGAAAGATGGAAGTGAAGTCTGAAAATTGCGATTTCGTTTATAACATTGTTTATAGCTATTAAAAACACCATCGAAATTCTCGAGGATTCGGGGTCTAAATACATTAAAAAAAAATATTAGAAGAGCCTCAGGAACTAGAAGTCCTGCGAGCTCTTGTAACATTTTATCTGCTGGCTGGCTGAAGTCAAAACGTAATTTTCGAAAAAGAACGTTGTTATCAATTAGTAATTACCCTTAGTCAACAAGAAAAATTATTTTTAAATCATTAGATATGGGAACAGCGCATTTTATAAACGTCAATCAAGTAACCAAAAATAAAAATTCACCAAATAATGATTAGCTAAAAACTGAATCAAAACAAAAATTTGTTAAACCAATGGTCTCAAGGTAAATATCGTTGACACATTTTATTATATTGAAATTTGATATATACTGCAAATAAAATAACCATAATAAAATTGTACATAATCATAAATGTTATTAAATGATAGTCAAATTATGAATTCTTTTATTCTTATTAACATTCGTTCTCACTCAACAAAAATTAGTGCCGCTGTAAAATCGTGATTCATTAATGTTACATCGCATAAATAACATCATAATAACATGTTAAATCACCCTTTTCACGAATTACGAAGAAGATATTCGATTTTATTATTCAAATAATAGAATTTACACATCTAGTACTTCAAGATAATAAAGATTCAAATTAGAATCGAACAAATAAGTTTTATTGAGTATAGATAATTGACACAGAAAAATAGGATATATTTATTATAAATTACAAGTTTGCTGTTTACGAATAGCCTTCTCATTAAAGAGTTGACATCATGAATTGTTCATTCGGTCGTAATGGTTTCTTTCCAATTCGAGAAAATCTTCTTTTAAATTATGAATACAGGATCATATTAACTTTCAAAATATATTACAGCTTATCCCTCACAATTTGGTAGGCTTAGACTAAGGATTCGTGTTTAAACTCCAAAAGGTCCAAAAGGTTCCTTTTGTCATTCTGTCAAAGGTATGAATTTTCGTCAGTACACAACACTGTAGAGTTGATTTTGCCGCTTATTGAATATGGGCATATCCCCATAAATTTTAACTTTCGTGAGGGTGAGTGGTTCAAGCCCACCCCCATGGTATATTTTATACAATAATAGCATAAGATATAAGAAAGTATCTTTAATTATAGGAAGACCATAAAAAAAGGTCCAAATCCGTCAAATATTGCTGCTATAGTAATGATGTAGTATAAATATTCGTAATTATAAGAGTGAGCGTTAACTTAATATTTGAAAATGAAGTAATCAGGCGATGAGGCATCAGTGTGCGCGGGGCAAGATCTAGAGACAACGCAGTGGATAACGAGATTAAAAGGTTCATGTTCGACAATTTTAGTGACCAAATTGGAGAAACCAAAACGAGGAAAATTGTTGGGCAAAAAAGAACGGCGACTGTAGAGAGCATACGTGTAGCGAAGGGCAGGATAGAATGTCCGAATGAAGTCAAAACCCGATGAACAATGACTGTTAAATGTAGTTAATAAAAATGTGGCAGCTGATTATCAACGACGAGAGACATGTGGATATTCGATGCAGCGACGCGCAGAGCGAAAAGCTTGGAATTCCGTAATACCATAATCAGTGCCGGAGGTCAAATCTGATCCAATCAACATAATTTTTTGTCTAAATACTCGGAATAGATTGTGCTTCGACGTCTCACTGCCTAAGTTAAGAAATACGTAAGTCTGAACAAGAAAAATTTAATACAATGAGCAATATAAATGTAACATTTATAAACATATATGCGAATAGTCCTGAGTCGATTTTCACACTTTCAGTTTCATTTTTTCAATGCGACAACAATTTCTAGTGGTTTTCAGGATCGCTAATTACGAATCTGATATATGATTTTAAGAATCCAAAATGGCTGACAATTTTTGAAAAATTAAACGAATTCGGTTGAAACTCATTACTTGGGGGTTTCCGGGGTCGCTGATTACGAATCTGATATCAGATTTTAGGAATTAAAAACGTCGAAACCAAGATGGCCGACGATTTTTTACAAACAAACTGTCCACCTTCTTTGGACCCTGACATCGTAATTCCACCCTAACATCGCATGAAACTCGTTATTAGAAGGGCTTTTAGGGTCGCTGATTACTAATTTGATATGAAACTTTCAAAATTGACATTTGCGGATCCAACATGGTGAACAATTTTGGAAAACATAACCGAATTCGCTTAAATCTCGTCACTCAGGGGGTTTTGGGGTTACTGATTATGAATCTGATATCCGATTTTGAAAATTTAAAGTGAGGAAGAAATGTTCATGCCATGTATATATGGGCGATTCCAAAAAATGTGACATACTTTTTAATAAGTGGGTGAGTCCTCATGATAGGAAGTCTTGAATCAGAATTGTCTATTTTCATTTTAATATATCATAGACGGATTTAGGAAAATTGTTTTTTGAAGGTAAGAAGTTGTACTATATTACGAAAAAAGTAGAAAATTAAAAAAGATACGGTTCTGTATGAAAATATTTATAAAAATGGTTAAAATAGACATTTTTTTAACAATTAAGCTATACGTTTCAAAATTTCCCGTCATGTTGGAACAATTTAAAGGTCAGATTCGTTCTTTGTACAAAAAGATATTGATAAGAGTCACTCCCGTTCAGTCTTAAAACTGGGAATAATATTCAACAGGTACCCTGCATTAAAACTTCATCTAAACTAACTAAAAGGAATAATATGAAATATACATTTTGCGCTTTAATCTATTCATATCCAAAGATTTAAGTATTTTCTCTTATTACAAACAGGTATATTAACCCTGTAACATCCAACTTTTAAAAAATAATGTCATTTTGTTCTCAACCTTGGATCTGCCATTTTTAATTGCGACGAACTGACAACAGATTCGTAATCAGCGACTCCATAAACCTCCAGGGTAGTTATTTTCAAGAGCCTAACGCAAAGTAATATTACTATTTCGAATTTTATTGCGAATGTAATGAATAATTAAATAAAAATAAATGACAATTAAACATGCTACATACAGCTTTTACCCAAAACCATTCAACAATTCATTATATGTTATTATTTTATCATTTATTTAGTAGGTAACGGTAAGTAACAAATTGGTGATAGGTTTTGCGCAAAAACCATTTGGACAATAGAATTAACATGGATCGCCCTGTATTCGGACGAATAGTTGACAGCCTGCTCATAAATATAAAATATATATATATATATATATTTTATATTTATGAGCAGGCTGTATATATATATATGAGCAGGCTGTATATATATATATATATATATATATATATATATATATATATATATATATATATATATATAGAGAGAGAGAGAGAGAGAGAGAGAGAGAGAAATAAGGGAGAGAGGTAAACGATTTGACCGTTATTGATAAATTATTTCGATTTGAAATAATGAAGCCCCTTTACCACATCAAGAAATGGTCTTGAAAGTTTTTGTTTTATATTTTTTTTAATTCATTTTTTGGATTTTTAATGTTTTATTCTTTTTTTTTATTTGTTTTTTTTTTATTTTTTATTTTTTCTTTTTTCCGTAAAGAACTGATGAATGGATCGGTACTAATTATAAAATATCCAAATTGCTCGATTCGCAGCTCAGCATTCGGCTGTGATTCAACGTCTATTAAACGGCCACAGTCAGAGATAATTCGTCCTTCAGTACTTTTTGAACCTGCTGCTTTTTTATTTGTTTCATTTTTTTATGTTCCGGTGTTCCTGCAGATCCTTTTTCGAAATCCATATTGTAAGACACATGAAGCAGGTATTCTAAACACCTAATCTAGGCGTGCAAAGTAGAAAGACCGAATTTATAATATTCTTCGTTGCACGGAAGAGTTGCTAAATGATTAAAATCATTCATATCTTTAGGTCCTACTCCGCCATCATTGCACCATGAAGAGACTTTCTGTCCAATTAGCACGTTACATACTTTTACGTCGATCATCGTATATTTCAGATGATAATTAACATGAGACGAGTGACTTTCAATGTCGAAACTGTATGCTTCGGCCTTTTCTAATATGTCTGAATAGTGCGTGTACACATTTTACCCCATTTCGTCAAATTCATTTGCAAATACGAATTTAATCGGTCTACAATATTTTACCGATGATAGCGTTTCATTTTTCCACACTGTATTGTCATCTGCACAAAATAGCAGAGGAGCAAATGAAATTAAAAATACTGCTTTGTCGGAATTTTCGATAACTCCGGAACACAAAGAAATGAAACAAATAAAAAGGCAGCAGGTTCAAAAAGTACTAAAGGCCGAATTATTTCTGGCCGTGGACGTTGTCAAACGTGGCAGTGGAACTACCAATGCAGGCAATGTTGCCCGAGAATTTATTAATAATTCCCAGAACTATGACAGAAGATGTTAGCAGATTTTTAAAGTAAAATTCATTACAAAAAGAAAATAGCTTGAACACAAAAAAATATATAAAAAAGAAATTAAAAAAAAAGAATAAAAATTTAAAAATTCAAATATAGAATAAAAATCTAAAAATAAAAAAAAAATATAAAAAAAAACCTTTGAAGACCGTAATCTTCACGTGGTAAAAGGTTTTCATTATATCAAATCGAAATGATTATATATATATATATATCCGGGGACAGCTATACAAAGTAGCTATTTCGAGGACATGTCTTCAAATTAATAATGAGTTGTGTAATGGCTCTGCCCCCTCCGGACCCCCCCCCCCCCCCCCTTATACTATCCTAACCCAACCTCTACAGAACCTTGCCTAGACCTAGGTTTTGCCTTAACTAGTTTCTGTGTTATATTCATATATTCAACTGTACATTTAAATGTCCCCGAAGTAACATGGTTTCAATGTATACACTTTTTTTCTATATTTTTCGGGGACTGTCCCCAAACAAACCCCTCAACCAATTTATATATATATATATATAAATATATATATATATATATATATATATATATATATATATATATATATATATATATATATATATAATATGTATATATATATTAGATTTAAATATTTTCTCTTATTAGAAACAAGTATACAGCCCCGAACACAGGGCAATCCATGTTAATTCTATTGTCCAAATGTTTTTTTTCGCAAAACCTAACACCAATTTATTACTTATTGTTACCTACTAACAAACTGTAATAAATAAATAATAAAATAATAACGTAAAACGAATTGTTAATTGGTTTTGGGTAATAGATGTATGTAGTATGCTTGTCATTTATTTTTATTTAATTGTTTATTACATTTGCAATAAAATTACAAAATAGTAAGATTACATTGCGTTAGTCTCTTGAAAATAACTATCCAGGTGATTTTAACTACTCAAAATTACATTATTTTTAAAAAGTCGGATGTTATAGGGTTAATATACTTGTTTCTAATCAGGGACAATATTTAAATCTTGGGATATGAATAGTTTAAAACGCAAAATGCGCTATAATGCATACTTCATATTATCGCTTTTAGATAATATTTGAGCAGTTTTAATGCAGGGTACCTGTTGAATATTATTCCCATACTATCATAGCTATTATTAACACAGCTCTACGCAGAACAGTTTTAAGACTGAACGGGAGCGACTCTTATCAATATGTTTATGCACAAGGAACGAAGGTGACCTTTAAATTGTCCCAACATGACAGGAAATTTTGAAACGAATAACTTAATTGTTAAAAATATATCTATTTCAACCATTTTTACGAATCTTTTCATACAGAACCCTATCTCTTTAATTTTTTGCTTTTTTTGTAACATAGTACAACATCTTTGCTTCATAAAACAATTTTCCTAAACCAATTTATGATATATTAAAATGAAAATAGACGATTCTGATTCAAGACTTACTATCATGCGAACTCACCCACTTAAGCGCGCCCAACTTACTTTTATATAAGTTTGCTGTTTTTAACCTATTAGGGCCTTCAGGAATCCCTAAGTAGGCGGAATCATAGACTACTTATCAAAAAGTATGCCACAGCCCATGTGCGAAATGCCGATGCTGAGCATACAGCACAGTATTGGCCCGGCGTTTACAGCCGACTTTCGGCTACCGATGCTGGCCCAACGTCGGTAACTTCACTGTGCCAGAATCGGGCCAGCATTGGTAGCCGATACTGGCTATAATAAATTGCCAAACTTCGGCTGAAAACTAGCCAACGCATCGGGCCAGGCCTGACAAATTGATCTCATTGGCACTTCTCCTGATTGATATCTCGCAGCACAAGGTGTAGAAGCAGCCCCGAAATCTTAGTACAGTGGGGAAGGATTTCCTACAGTTTCATACTTGCAGAGTATTCTCTCCGTGGACGAGCCCTCCGATCTCTCCGGACTCGGCCCACAGCCAGCGGTGATGTTCGAATCCCCAGGAAAACCCAGCAGTTAAGTTCCGGCCGTAGCCGCTAGCAGCGCGTCGCCGAACCGCATACGAAGAAGCGCCCGCGTTCCTTGAAGTGTGGGGCACCAACGTGGCAACTGCGGTCGGAGGGTAATCTCGTCACTTTTACCATTTTTGTGACGTGGGAACTTTGTCTCTGGGTAAAAACTAACTCGTTGTTTTCACGACGAATTAGAAATTAATATTTTTATTTACAGGAATACTAACTCGTTGGAGTTACATATTTGGCTCCGCTTACAACATAAAAAGACTCGTCAATAAGCAGGGATATATGCTTATATCTAGCGATGTATATACATATTCAAGGTTTCTTCCAATAACAATAAATTCGTTTCAACGTTTGTTTTCCTTTTTTTTTTTAATTTTTCCAAATCCAATAATTCCGACATCGTGCTGCTGCGACGTTGCACAGACAATAATGCCTGTAAAATTTAGCTGCAGCAGATCTGCAGCCCTTTTGCAGCTTCCTGTGCTACTTGGGCAATACTGGGTTGCTGAGTCTAGACCGTAATGTCGCGACAGGCTATGTGCCATCGCCGACAAAAAACGCCGGGCCAATACTGCCGATGCCGGGCCAATGCCGGCTACCGATGCCGGGCCAGTGCTAGCTGTCGATGCCGTGACAGTGCTGGCAGCCATTAATGGACCAATACCGGTTGCCGAGGCTAGGCCGTAGTGTCGCACCAAGCCTCATGCCAGTGTTGGCCCGATGTTGCAGCCGAGCCTCGGCAGCGACGGTGCCAGGACTGTGCCAGGACTGCACCGTTACTCATTTCGCACATGGGAGTTTTTGGAATCGCCCATATACACATGGCATGAACGGCTAGAATTAGGATAACAAATTAATTGGTTGCTTCAACTAAGTGGCTTAGTGATCGGAACTCTAGTCGATTAATTGATTGGGAGAAACAATTTATTATTTCTTGCTCACTTTGAATTTTCAAAATCGGGTATCAGATTCATAATCAGTAACCCCAAAAAACCCTGAGCAACGAGATTCAAGGGAATTCGGTTATGTTTTCCAAAATCGTTTACCATGTTGCATCCGCAATTTTCAATTTTGAAAGTTTCATATCGAATTTGTAATCAGCGACCCTAAAAGCCCTTCTAATAACAAGTTTCATGCGATGTTAGGGTGGGATTACGATGGCAAGGTCCAAAGATAGTGAACATTTTGTTTAATTTGTAAAAAATCATCGGCTATGTTGATTTCGACGTTTTTAATTCTTAAAATCTGATATCAGAATCATAATCAACGACCCCGGAAATCCCCGAGTGATGAGTTTCAACCGATTTCTTTTTTTTCAAAAATAGTCCGCCATATTGGATCCACCATTTGGATTCTTAAAATCTGATATCAGATTTGTAATCAGCGACCCCCAAAATCCCGAGTGCTGAGTATCAACCGATATCGTTTAATTTTTCAAAAATTGTCCGCCATATTGGATCCGCCATTTTGGATTCTTAAAATGTGATATCAGATTCGTAATCAGCGATCCTAAAAACCACTAGTTTTTCTGTGTCAATCGACTCCGGACTATTCCCATAGATATATGTTTATAAATGTTAAATCGCTCATTGTATTAAATTTTCCTTGTTCATACTTACATATTTCTTAATTTAGGTAGTGAGACGTCGAAGCACAATTCCTTACGAGTATTTAAAAAAAAAAAACTATCCCGATTGGATTTGACCTCCGGCACTGATTATTGCATTACGGAATTCCAGGCGTTTCACTGTGTGCGACGCCTTCGCAGTAACGAAATTCTGTTTGCATCGTTTTTTTTGCAGTAACACCAAATCAGTGCCAAATTGGCGGTTACATGATTAGATTATGGAAAAACTACCTTCAATTGGAGAATGGCGTATTGTTTTGACCGTGAACATTGCAATGCGATTAACCCACCATTTACGTGTCCTAGACGGACATATTGCAACAGAGAAAATCGTCAAAATTATGCAGAAAAACTTCCTCTTTCATCCTATGCGAGAACGACTAGCAAACCTTATAGCATCATGCGATGCTTGTCACGGAAACAAAGTCCCTAACCGGTTCACGCGTGTTGCATCGCAAAGTATCCTACCCGACTTCTTGTCGGGCACGCCGTTGTATTAAACACAGCATGGTAATAAAATTACACCTCGTAAAAAGGGCAACCACCATGATAATATCAAAAAGATGTTTAACGAAAACACCCCTACGTACGGCAAACCTCGGCGAATTTTAAATATCCATGGGTCGCAATTTACTGCTAATCGGATTTTTAAACTAATTAAAGAAAAAAAGACATCGATTCGTAGCATATAAGCATACGGGCCGGGTGCAATAGATTAATGTAATCGGGACATATGTATATCAATGAATCCATCACTTGACGTATTACACACCTCCCTGATTACACCTGAATCAGAAACTGGAGAAAATTTGGCCAAAAATTTTACGAACCCAAAAGAGTGATCTCGTTGACCGGGTAAACTACAATTATAAATTGCATCTCGGTTACGATAATCTTGGTAAGAAAGGCAGAAATGAGCAAAATTCCAGGAGAAAGCATTCACTCTCCATCAAGGGTTTATATCCACAACGTTGATACAGAACGGACCGGGGACGATTCCACGTATGATTATTGAACAATTACCACTATCCGTTCCCCGAATGGGCAGAGGGGAGGGATTATCCTATGAAAATAAAAACATAAATAAACATTATATGTATTTGTGACTCCAGACAAACGATTATAAACTATCAGCAAGTCGGTATTGACTGAATTGCTCGTGGTTCATTCGATATTTTCTCTATTTTCTCACAACAACCTATAAAGAATTATCCTTAGTTATAATATAATAAAGGGTTACCAGAAAGGAATAAGAATTCGCATGTTGAATATATTAACGGGATTGAGAAGTGAATTGGAATATGATCCCGCCGTAACAGTCAGTTTTTTGAACACCTTCGTTCATTGTTCTGTTATCTTCATTAATGATTGCATGCCTATCGGATAAGAATGGTTTTGTTTAATAACGAAGTTACTAATCAAAGCTACTTTAATTTCATTTCGCTCATGCCGCGTTCAATGAAAAGTACGTCAAATAAGATCCAGTGTATGCATGCAACCAAGGCGTGTACCCGTTATCCATAATCCTCTATTTTTAAATTTCCTATGACATCCGGTTCTTTAGATCATAGTGAATTACGCATGTTATCGTGTGCATTCTTTCGTAATCCATTTAGTTGGTTAAGGTATTGCTGGCGTGGGTGTATGGTAATAGAGAACAATTTGGTGATTTGAGCAATCACCCGCATGTCTTCGCGGGTGGGGGATCCCGAAGAAACTAGATTTTAAAGGTAGTAGGAGTGCACCCGGTGATAAAGGTAATAAGAACGTGTGCGACGGATGGATAAGGAGAAACGAGAAGATAAGAACAAGAAAAGTCCGAAGGAAAGTTTGGCGAACTTGCCGATAGAAATGACGAAGCAGAAAGTTAAGAGTTGGGAGAGAAATGGAGGGGAGGGAGGCGAACGGTAGTGGTGGGGTGAGAAGAGTGTATGAGAAAATTATAGCGAGAATATCATATTTATTATATAAAATATTACTAAACGCAATATTATCAACTCTAACGATTTTTCAACCACCGCCGCGGTCAAACTGTACATACAATACACAGAACTAGTCTCCCACGCTAAATCATTGAACGCTTCAAAAGCGACAGGGAAGGACACCCACTGGAAAGTGGAAAGGACGCAAATACAGAAGAACAAGCGGCGAATAAGACGAAAATAACGTTGAGTGAAATGGAGGAAAGAAATTATGAAGAATTTGGATGAAAGTAACGATGTTCAATGCATTTAAGAAAGAAATGTGAAAGATAAAGAGAGAAATACGGTATGATGTAGAGAAATGGAAACAGGAACAAAAGCGGGAAATTGAAGTATCGGAGAAATAACAGAGGAAAAAAATGTAATAGAATAGCCAGATGCGAGGAGAATAATGAAGACGTAAGAACAAACATAAAGATGAGGAAAGAAAGGGGGAAAATCAGAGGATCAAGCGAAAAATAAGAAAAGATACAATCGTTATATTTCGTTATAACCATTTTCCTCTAAATTTTTATTTTATTTCAGAAGAAAAGGAACTCAACACAATCAAAAACTTTAAAGTTTGTATTGGCGCAAAAAGGGGAAAAAGGGGTTCTACTTATGATCGCAGAAATTAAATTCGCGGGCAGGTTATATCGAAAAACATGTATGAACGGAAAACTTAAATTCGCAGGTATACGAAATCGCAAGGCACATATTAACGCAAAAGTGAAGTTCGCACGCATGCGAAATGTGAAAAACATGAATGAACGCAATAATTCCAACATAATCAACGGGGAACGATTCCTTCGTCCCCGGGATCACAAATTGCCACCTGGCTAATACATCACTAATTTAATATTACCTAATGATATTCAACGCGACGCTTGGATGCGAGTTTTCCATCTTCATTTTCTAATCGTTCTATTAATGCTTCCCGAGGAATAAGGAACGGGAAGAAAGATGGAGGGAAGATTAGAGATAGAGACAGATAAAGAAATAACCGCGCAACCAAGAGAAAGAAAATGTTAATGAGGTAGTTTGGTGCTTAATAAGGATACATTCAGGGGACTGTATGATCAAAACCAGCAAGTATCTATGGGACAACGCGAAAACTTAACACACCGCTTTACGATTTTAATACTGAAAATAGTAAGAAAATAAACCATTTAGGCCGACAAAATTAACGGGAGAGCTTTGGGGTAAAGCAAGTTAAGCCCAAATTTAACGTAAGATACGAAAATCGTAACGATTTCTAATAGTGTTCAGCGAATACAGGCATTTCGAGTAAAAACAAACAGATTGCTTCACAGCAAACAAAGTACGAAAATAACAATTTTAAATTGGCATTTGTATACTAATATAATATCACCATATTAGGTACAATAAAACTGAGAAGAATATGGTGGATTCCGAAATCGCCGTAATAAAGATGATGGAGTATCAATGGGAATACGCAAAAGTATGATACAAGAAAAAGAAACTTACGAAGGGGGAATGATAATAACTGAAAGTTGGATAGGACAACAGTACGCAAAGGAGCATAGAAAATAAATCATTTATGTTCGCAAGGATACTTTTTTTTCTTTTTATTTGTTTTATTCATTTTTTTTATTGATATATATTTTTTCGAGTAGCCCATATTTGGACTCTACGGATTTCTGCGATAAGGAGAGAGCAGGCGGATTGCTCAGATTCCTGAGGGGATACGAGGATATTCCAAATCCCCAACCTTGGGGGCCGCCTCCGGGACGGTATATGATACCCATCCACCCTTCGTGACGACGGCCGTTATCCCCTCTAGAGTTTGTAAGGGCGTCACCGCCAGGTTCCGTTATTCCGTTGGCCCTACAGGGGCGACCTCGAAGGGTAGGCTAATCCAACGAGTTCGTCGACTTTGCTTGGGCATCTTGATTGCTCAAAGACGAAAAAGCCAAAACCTCTAATAACATAAATGTGTCACTCAGCTAGGGACGACAAAAATCGCTAGGGCCAACGGTATGGTGTGGCTAAATACGCCTATATTTAAAAATATATTTTTATTCACTTTACTTATTCACGCTATTCGCCCGAAAAACAGTAAACTAGTTTCGCTTTCAAGTTCCTGGAACGGAAAGTAATAAATTAGGATTATTAATTATTTTCCCAAAATGATCCTGTTTTCAAACTTAAAAAATAAATTTAAGTTCAATTCCAGAAATTCAGGCTATTTATGCTTGAATAAATTCTGCAAGAATATTCAGAGACTTTACTAAGTTTAATAGGATCCCTCTCATGGTGAGATCCTGTAACAGACGCGGATTCACTGCGATTCGACGCATGGGAGAATGAAACAGTTGTATTTGCAGCTGCGGAAACATACGTTACTGGAATGACAGAGTCATCTTCCCCACAGGAGATCGGGTCCTGATAGTATGCGCGTGACCGATCCGACGACGGCCCGCGTCTGGGCCTTTAATGAGCCATTTAGGACACTGCCAATGATTGGGCAGTTAACTGCCTCAGACAGAGTGAAACGGAGGTGGTTTACCACACGCATCAGCATTAAGATTTTATCCGACCGCGGTGTCAGGGAACCGTTGCAAAACAAAGGACCCCGCAACAATTTAACGGAAAATTGGGTTTCGGTTAAACTGTTTCATTTTGAAATATGTTGTTCTTGATGCAATGCTGATTGAAAGTTATTATTACCGCAACCCTCTAAAATCAACCGTTCATGATTTATTGACGATTAAAAGTCACTGCGCGGAGAGGTTATGAAGCTTTGAACTTGCAGGCGCTCATTCGTAAGATGAACTTTCTTTTGAAGACTTTTTAAAAGATGTGACTCGAAACTCGTGTTGTACTCTTAAAATTGGTATGCCTGTCAATAATAATAATGTTGAATAATATATATCTACTATTTAATGAAGTTTCACATACAAATGTAAAGAAATATATCTATAGATGAATTATTCGTTAGTTTAATGAAATATTATAAGACAACTTGTATTGATTTTGGTTAATATTGTAACGTGGGACGTTTTTTGTTCTAACAAAAATTAGTTTTCCCAGAGCTTCATCTTTCTCTAGCTTGCACAGCTGTTACTAATAAAATTTAAAAAAAAGGAAATATACTATTTTCCAACATTCGACAACCAGAAGACAAGCTTCTTGCAAAATGTGTATTTTTTTTTTATTTTCTTTTAAATTACCTTCCCTGGGACGAACCTAAAGGGAACGGTGTTACAATAGTGTAGAAAATATTACGGAAAAATGCAATTTAAAAGTGTTATATACGCATGGCATGGCACTATATTGTTACGTCCAGCGTTGAACACAACGGAGTACAAATAATAAAAGAAAGAAGGTTTAAAAATTATTATTCGTCCCTCTTGCCTTGGGACGACCGGGATGGTGGCGAAATGGTGAAATAAATATACAATTATTTATATCATTATTATAATTTATATTTTAGGCAGACATGAAAAAATAGTGGAAGATAATATAATTTTTGGAAGGATACTAGGGAAAAATTTATTTGGGTTTCAATTAATTAAAAAAAAAAACCTGGTTAGATTGATACCTTAAAGTTGGTACCTTAACGAGGAAGCATCCAACTTCAAGTATTTGTTTCTAATCCCGAAAAAAAAATACGAAAAGAAGATCCCTTTGGTTCAATACCTCGAGGTTGGTACCTTGACGCCGATGCGTCCAACCTCTAGCCTTTGAAAATAGAATTGGTTTAAAAATCAGATGAATTTAGCAACAAGTCTTTAACTCAATACCTCGAGGTTTGTACCTTAACGACGAAGCGTCCAACCTCAAGCCTTTGAATTAAGATGAATGAAATTTGCTCTAATAATTAATTCAATACCTCGAAGTTGGTGCCTTAACAAGACGCATCCAACCTCAAGCTTTTGAATTAATTGTATTATTTTATGGAATAAGGAAAAGAGGAAAAAAAGGAATTATCCTGGAAGTTGAAAAATGTGTAAAAATATATAAGTATATAAATGTCATTAAAATAAAATAAAGCCTTACAATTTGCTAAAACGCTGAAAATAATCTTAGAAATTATTTGGGTCCAGTCTAGTTTCGACTCTTCAATTGTGTTCTTCAACTGTCGACTCCCTAACTGTTTTTGAAAATAGGTTTTTCTAAATCGTCACCTCGGTTAGAGATGTAGGACTTCTCCCTCTCTATGCTCATGAGATGAGAGTCCAAAATTGTCTATGTCAAGATTGGATGATAGAGAAAAAGGGGCAGGGCTTATGTCCGGAAATGTGAGGAAAAGAGGATATGATGTATACTATCTTCCCTTACAATATAATATTATAAACTTATATCTAGAGACGTCCACTTTCATGCATTCGGTTGCATTCTTCACGACTGACATCTTTCAAGTATTCAGCGATACCCTGGGCTACGGCGGAACTGTGACTGTGCATCTCGCAGTGAGTGACTTCACGAAATACATCTATTCTACAAGTTTTGATGTGGACGTTAGATTCTATTATTTGGGCGTTTGTGTCCACAACCATTTCCAGAGGTGAGTGCGTCTGGGTACGGAGGCTCCATCCTTCGACCGTAGAAGTCTAACAATATTTCGTTAAAAACGTCGTCATTTTGCGCTGGTTTCCCTTCCACCTGGTATTTGGCGGACTGCTGTTTCTTCCAAGTCTCCCTTATTCTTGGACGATATGACTGGCTTTCGGAGTCCTCATATAAGTCGGCGAGCACGCGGTATCCCTCCATTACCTGCTGGTTCCGCAGCAGTCCGAGTTTCTCGCGGACTCCTTGTTTTCGGACTGCTGGGCCCTTTCCTTTCGAATGGGGAATTCTCCATTTGTGGAGCTGGGCATCCAAACGCGAAGCCGCAGGTTCATCTCCTCCCGCATATATACGTAATTCGTTGCTTGACATTTTGCATATATACGTGATTCGTTGCTTGACATTTTGCAGATCTACGAGAGTTGTGTGGGATCTTTCTAACGAACCATTAGTTTGGGGGTGAAACGCAGTGGTCTTTAATTGACGAATACGAAGTCGTTTAGCTAATAATTTGATTAATTTGGACAAGAAATTCGAGCCTTGGTCGGTTAGAACTATTTTGGGGGGTCCAAATACGCATATTAAACGTTTCAAAAATGCGTTTGCGATGGTAGAAGCTGTTGCATCATGTAATGGGACTCCGATGAAATATTTTGTCAGTAGACATTGCATCGTGAGAATCCATCGATTTCCGCCTTCTGTCGGCGGTAGAGGTCCAACCAGATCGAGAGCTACCTTTTCAAAAGCTGTGCCTGGAGTATCCGTAATAGCCATTGGCATTCGTGTTTTGACGCGAATAATTTTTTTCAATTTGCACTGTAGGCATTGTTCAATGTAAGCTTGAACGCCTTCTTTCATGTTTTCCCATTGATAATTAAATCTTAATAAACTATACATTTTATTCACGCCCTTGTGGCCGCCTACTATCGAATTATGTGCTTCCTTAATGAGATCAAAACGCTCAGACATAGGTGATTGTTTCACAAATCCTAAACATATATATATATCTTAGTGTCGATGGAGCGCAATCGATTTATCAATATTTCTTGCATCTTATTCCAAAGGGTAGGATCTGAGAAATCGATATGCAGACTACTTAAACTTTGAATTTCATATAGCTGTAACAATTCTTTTAGCTGTTTACTACATAAATTTAATATTGCAAAGACTTTATTTATATTGATTCCGGTCGAGATCGGCGGTAAATAAATCCCGAAATAGCGCTTACTTCCAATTTTCAATGATCTAACTGTGACTTTCCATATTCTTCTGTATCAGTTCCAATAGATTTTCCATTTCCATCGTAGAAAAATACGCAATTATCCTTTCACATTATTAAATTGTCATGAGTTTCAAAAATATTTCTTCCCGATAGTAGTTTCTTGATGGGATTTCGTTCATCTTCTTCGTCACTCGCTGGCTCGGAATGACATTCAATTTCGTCACTAACATCATCGTCTGGACAATCAACTTGATCGGTGTTATAGTCAGAGAGATTGTTTTCTTCTGTAGATGATGTTTCTGAGAGAGCATCATCTTGGATATTGGATGATGCTTCGATAGATTCAGTCTCAAAGGTTTGAGACATAGGTGATTCGAAAAATGGATTTTCATTAGTTACTATATTGTCTGATGAGGTTGGAGTTTCAGGAGGTAAATCTACTATTGGTTGTGATGTGTTCCTTTCGAGCTTTTTCATTTTCTTCTGCTCTTCGTATTAGTTGCTTCCGATATTGCTGTCCTTCAATGGTAGGTTTTGAAATTCGTTGCGAACGTCTAGTTGGTGGTTCATGGGGTAGCTTGTGAATGATGCCATTCCCATAATAATTATCTTCTGCAACAAAGAATTGTTTTGAATCTGTATTGACTTCAATTGGCAAATTGGTGGAATTCTCGAAGGTATTTGTAATCACAGGGTTGCGTGATAGGGCATCAGCATTCGCATTCCTCTTTCCTGCTTTATAAACGATATCAAAATCATGTTCTTCCAATTTCAAACGCCATCGTGTAAGTCTCGACGTAGGGTCCTTCGAAGTCCTCATCCATACTAATGGTTGATGATCTGTGACGATAGTGAATTTTTGTCCGTACAAGTATGGTCTAAAGTGTTGGACACAAAATATAATAGCTAACGCTTCCTTCTCATAAGTTGAATAATTCCTTTCGGCTGCATTCAATATTCTTGATACATAGGCACATGGTCGATCTGATCCTATTGGCCCTTGACTTAAAATTCCGCCTATTGCATAGCCACTTGCATCTGTAGTGACTACGAAAGGTTTGTCAAAATCCGGATATTGTAATACCGGTTCTTCGCATAATTTTCGACGAAGAGTGTCGAACGCGGATTGTTGCAATTCGGTCCATTCGAATTCTCGATCTTTTTCTAACAATTTAGTCAGTGGTTTTGATATTTTAGCGTATTTATCGATGAATCTACGATAGTATTCAGTTAAACCTAAGAATTCTCGTATTCCCATGACGTTCTTAGGTTGCGGGAATTTTTCGACTGCTTCGAGTTTTTTAGGATCTGGTTTCAATCCGTCTTGTGTAATGAGATATCCGAGATAGGTGACTTCGTGCCTCAAAAACTGGCACTTGTCAGCTAGTAGTTGCTTCACGTAACCGATGTTTTAAATTAAGAAATTTCTTGCGATGTTCTGTCAAAGTTTTTGCATATATCACTACGTCGTCCAAGTATACGAACAGCTCTATTCCTTGTAATCCGGATAATACTACATTCATTAAGTTCATAAAGGTAGCAGGAGCATTCTTGAGTCCGAATGGCATTCTGGCGAATTCCCAGTGTCCATGATCCGTGGAGAATGCGGTTTTGTGTTGGACCTTTTTACTCATAGGAATTTGATGAAATCCTAAGGCAAGTTCAAAAATGGAGAAGTATTGTGCTCCTCCCAATTGATCCAGTATTTCGGAAATGTTTGGCAACGGGTACGCATTTCCAATCGTTTTCTCGTTTAGTGCTCTGAAGTCCAGAACCAATCTCCAGCGTGTATTTCCTTGACTGTCTTCTTTCTTAGGGACAATCCAAATAGGCGTGTTATACGGTGATTGTGAGGGTTGAATAATATTGTGAGTTAGTAATTTTTCTACTTGTCTATTTATTTCTCCTCGTAAATTTCTTGGGAAACGATACTGACGTTTATAGATGGGTTCTTCGTCAGTAGTTCGGATTTCATGTTGTGTGATGTGTGTGGATTGCAGTTGTTCTCCCGGGATATAGAATCTGTCTGCACTTTCTTTTAATAACAGATCTACTTCTTCTCGTTCTTCAACATTCAAATGATCTAAGCGCAATAATTCCTTGATTTTTTTATATCTTGAATATTCTTGAATGCTGTATATCTTAGAGGGGTGTATTTTCAATCTGGACAATTTTCTACGACGAGTGATACGTTACTGTTCAACCAATTCTGTTTGTGTTGGTTGAGTTTCATGAACTTCTTGTAATTCTACTTCGGTAGGTCAATATGGATATGGTTTATCTGTTGTGTTAACTATCGGCACATAAGCTTTGCCATCGCGGTTTTCTGTTAACCCATTTCCCATGAATATTCTTTCGGGTAATTTTAAAAGTGGCATATATCCACATGTGATTTTAGTATTTTTGACGTGAACATATAGAATTTGTCGGGAACGCGGAGATATAACAAAAACTGGAGGGTGTGAATAGAATGGACACTTATTTTAGCCAACTTCTAAAAGTTGTTCTTCCCAATTAATCTTTGCCTTATATTTTGATAAGAATCAAGTTCCTAATAGGCCATCTTGATATATGGGAAAATCATCAGGTACTACATGAAAGTCGACGCAATTACCTAAAATATTCATAGTGACTCTCCCCATGGTAGGTACCAATTGTGGAGATATTCCTAATAGTTATAAAATATGAGTTTTGTCGACTGTTTCTTTATCTATAAATCTTTGTTTAATTATACAAGGTCCAGCTCCGGAATCTATAAGAAACAATGTAGGATCAGGACAATTTAACTGAACAGAAGGCGATTCGCGTTCTATATTCAATTTGACTGATCGTATGGTTCCTATTCTATGGCATATTGCACCACTCGTATTAGAGCACGATTTAATGGTTGAAATTGAACTGCCTCCCGATGTGGGAGGCTCCGGAAGTTTCCCGATTTTTGCTGAATATTATTGGAAGCTTGACGATTTCGTGCGAAACAGAATTCAACAGTATGGCCTGCCTTTTTACAGAAACTGCAAATTTCTCTTATCGATTATTGATGTTTGGGAATTTGGAAGCATCGGGCTGCAGTATGCCCGGTTCGATTGAAATATTGACAGCGTGGACCCTGTTGTTCTTTTATTCGCCAGCAATCTCTAACGGTATGACCTCGCTGTGTACAATATTGACAGGTCATATTATTTCGACAATCTTGTAGAGTGTGTCCTGTTTTACCGCATCCTTGACAAATCGGTTGGACTACCCGAACGGGAGCTCTGTACTGACAAGCTCGTGCCACGTGTCCCGTTCTACGACAAAGATCGCATATTTGGGTTCCCGATCTGTTGCGACATTCCCTGGTTGTATGCCCAGATTTGTTACAATATTGTCACCTTTGTCCTTTAGGGCGACAATCTCGTGCGAGATGTCCGGTTCGATCGCATAATTGGCATCTTAAACGATTTTCCATGTTTTCTCGTTTTTCACATGTTTTTGCCGTGTGTTGGGTACTATCACATAATTGGCATAGTTTGGGTTCTTTAGCTAATAAAGGACACTCTAACGTTGCATGTACGGTGCTTTTGCAAATATCGCAATTCGTAAGTTGAGAATTCTGTTGTATGATTAATCGTTTACGATTCTCCAACTGAATTTTGATTTTAATTGCTTCCGGTCCGGCTAAATTTAAATCTACTCGTTCCGTCATGCGATTATTAATTTCGGGGTGTAATCCTAATACAAACGCCTTACAACAGGCAACTTCAAGTTCTTTAATTTTCTCGTCTGACAAATCCGTGTTTGACCCTTGTTTATACGCTTCCTTTAGACGGTATCCGATTGCTCGGGCACGGTTAAAGTAACTTACGGCACCTTCAGAACCCCCTTGACATAACAGGGCTAATTCACCATACACTTCTAGCGTAGAAGTGTGGGAACCATGAATCCCTTTTAAAACAATTAACATCTCGGATATAGTATCATAGTACGATATGCTTCACCTTTTAATCTGGCAAGAGTCAGTTTAGTAAGTGCGCGTTCTGCTGCGTCGGGAATCATTTTTAAGGCGTTATTGCAAGCTGTCGCGAATTCCGTATATGTATATCCGTCCCTAGACCCGGAAAATATGAGTATTGTATCAGCTGCATCGCGGACACTTAAATATTGATTACTTGCCATCTCAGAGGCGATCAATTCGTATTTACCAGTAGATATCGAAAAAAGGGAGAACGAGGACTGGTTTAAATTTTCTAGGTCTTCACTGGAATTATTCGGTTGATTTCCGAATGGAGCTGGATCTATAATAGATTCAAGAACTGAATCCAGGTTAGGGTCGAAAAACGCAGGTTTTGTAGGGGAATATAATAAAGTTTTAGTTGCTTGAAATGGGTCTATAGAGTTTAGGTTCCGCTGATTCACAATAGGTAAACCCTCTACTAACGCGTTTATTCTCTCTTCTTGGCTAAGAGTTTTGTATTTATTGCGAGTGAGTTTACTGTCTTCACTCATTTATTACGATTAAGAGAAAAATAAGGGGTAAAAAGAAAAAATATTTTTTTTTAATACTTTAACATTCTTTTATTATTTTTCGCTCGTTTTGCACGGCGACATCGCTCTATTTGGCAGCTTCACTCCGTGGTGGCTTCGCGTTTATTTATTTTAAACGCGGTAAAAACAAAAAAAACAAAAACTTTTTAAAACTCTTTAAACAATTTTTTTTATTATTTTTCGCTCGTTTTACACGGTGAGTTCGCTCTCTGGCGGCTTATCGTTTTTTATTTTACGCGGTAAAAACACTTCATTTTATGCGTTGAAAATTGATTTCTGCTCAACACGGTCAAATACAAAAACTTTTTAGAAATTAATAGAGAGCAAAACGACTTTGCCTTCGAAAAAAAACTTATGGTCCGTATCGGCTAAAACGGAATTCGGAAAAGACTTATGCCCTCGGTACTCGAAACACGTAAACGATATCAAAATTTATTTCACTTTTATTTTCACTGTTTTTTATTTATTTTAGGTTATTTGCGGCTTTTCGTTTTTTTTCTTTGTTAAAACACGAGTAATTTTTATTGAGTAATGTGACTGAAAATACAATAGTTTACATTTATTAAGAAGATATTTCACTTTGTTCCTCTGGTTCTTATATTTTATTATTTTTTTTTGTTTTTGGTTATAACTACACTATCACATTATGGGATTTTCACAACACTTTTTGTTAATTTTATATTCGTTTTGCTGAAAGAAAAATTTCATTAGTACAATAAATATATTATTTCACAATCTCTCTATCCCGGTCCTACCGACTGCGCCATAATTTATGTCCTCTGTTACGTTATATTTTTATTTTTTTTTAAATAACCTTCCCTGGGACGAACCTAAAGGGAACGGTGTTACAGTAGTGTAGAAAATATTACGGAAAAATGCAATTTAAAAGTGTTGTATACGCATGGCATGGCACTATATTGTTACGTCCAGCGTTGAACACAACGGAGTACAAATAATAAAAGAAAGAAGATTTAAAAATTATTATTCGTCCCTCTTACCTTGGGGCGACCGGGATGGTGGAGAAATGGTGAAATAAATATACAATTATTATTATCATTATTATAATTTATATTTTAGGTAGACATGAAAAAATAGTGGAAGATAGTATAATTTTTGGAAGGATGCTAGGGAAAAATTGATGTGGGTTTCAATTAATTAACAAAAAAAAAACGTGGTTAGATTGATACTTTAAAGTTGGTACCTTAACGAGGAAGCATCCAACTTCAAGTATTTGTTTCTAATCCCGAAAAAAAATAAGAAAAGAAGATCCCTTTGGTTCAATACCTCGAGGTTGGTACCTTGACGACGAAGCGTCCAACCTCAAGTCTTTGAAATAGAATTGGTTTAAAAATCAGATGAATTTATCAACAATTCTTTAACTCAATACCTCGAGGTTGTTACCTTGACGACGAAGCGTCCAACCTCAAGCCTTTGAATTAAGATGAATAAAATTTGCTCTAATAATTAATTCAATACCTCGAAGTTGGTACCTTAACAAGAAGCATCCAACCTCAAGCTTTTGAATTAATTGTATTATTTTATGGAATAAGGAAAAGAGGAAAAAAGGAATTATCCTGGAAGTTGAAAAATGTGTAAAAATATATAAGTATATAAATGTCATTAAATTAAATAAAGCCTTACAATTTGCTTAAACGCCGCAAATAATCTTAGAAATTATTTGGGTCAGTCTAGTTTCGACTCTTCAATTGTGTTCTTCAACTGGAGAAAAGAGGATATGATGTATACTATCTTCCTTTACAATATAATATTATAAACTTATATCTAAACGCAATAATAATAATTAGCAGTTAATATACAATAATAGTATTACGTGGATTACATATTCGTAATTGATGATATATGCATCGCGCAATACTCCGATTACTTGTTGCTTATAATCAACTGTTATAAAATTAATACCGTTAAAAAAGCATTAAATTGAATAAGATATATTTCTAAACTTATTGACATAAATCTAATTGTCCGCTGACAATGAATTTTATTAGTAGCGCTACTATAATTAATGGTTAATTGATTATAATAGTTGCAATGGTAATTGTTGGTATTACTAAAAGAAAAACAACGAGGACGTGACGTCATTCGGGACAAAAATTATTTAGTCTTTTTAGTTATCCACATGTGTTCGACAACAGGCAGTTTTGATATTGATATAAGATATTTTTAAGTTTATTATGGGATAATGCTCCGGCCGTTGGCTACGGCGGCTTATGTGATCGACAGCTGATCTACAAACAATTATAAATTTACACGAACCTCGCGAGGGTTCGCGGCATTTCTATGTCGCCGACTATGATGATGCCCAACATGTGTCTCTCGGCCACATGTTGCAAGAAGCTTATCTTCTGGTTGTCGAATGTTGGAAAATAGTATATTTCCTTTTTTTAAATTTTATTAGTAACAGCTGTGCAAGCTAGAGAAAGATGAAACTCTGGGAAAACTAATTTTTGTTAGAACTAAAAACGTCCCACGTTACAATATTAACCAAAATCAATACAAGTTGTCTTATGATATTTCATTAAACTAACGAACAATTCATCTATAGATATATTTCTATACATTTTTATGTGAAACTTCATTAAATAGTAGATATATATTATTCAAAATTATTATTATTATTGACAGGTATACCGATTTTAAGAGTAGAACATGAGTTTCGAGTCACATCTTTTAAAAAGTCTTCAATAGAAAATTCATGTTACGAATTCGCGCCTGCAAGTTCAAAGCTTCATAACCTCTCCGCGCAGTGACTTTTAATCGTCAATAAATCATGAACGGTTGATTTTAGAGGGTTGCGGTAATAATAACTTTCAATCAGCATTGCATCAAGAACAACATATTTCAAAATGAAACAGTTTAACCGAAACCCAATTTTCCGTTAAAATGTGCGGGGTCCTTTGTTTTGCAACGGTTCCCTGACACCGCGGTCGGATAAAATCTTAATGCTGATGCATGTGGTAACCACCTCCGTTTCACTCTGTCTGTGGCAGTTAACTGCCCAATCATTGGCAGTGTCCTAAATGGCTCATTAAAGGCCCAGACGCGGGCCGTCGTCGGATCGGTCGTCGTTGCATTGATTTTACGAACACTGAAAAATTATCAATGATGGGACATCAGGAGTTATAGTAGTGCCCTTCTAGCCTATTTAACCCAGTTATCCCCTAATTGTTTCACCTTTAGTAGAGAAACCAATTACATTTCACTAAAGTAAGACACTCTTGATATCTCCTTACAGGAAAGAAATTCATCCATTATCATCCCGCTTTTCGTTTGTGTCCGGAAAATTATTAGGCGAGCATACTTGGAATGAGGTATCGACCAAAAAGACATCGATCTACCAATTGATTCAATTATAAAATCAACTTTAAACAGTATGTAAGATGCTTAAACCGATGGTGGGAATATGTCCACAAATTCAATCTGAATTTTTTTTATTAAAATGCAACAGACATTCTGAGTTTTCTTAATTGTAGACTGGAAGAAGGTGATATACTTCTTTAAATATCACTAAATCAGCTACGTTACTTGTTTCCGATTATAATATTAATGAAGATGGATTACTATATTATTAACTAAACGTTACTTTAAACGAAATCCAACAAGATCGAAATATTCGACTACATGGACGTTACACTAGTATTAAGATTCCTTGAGAATTTTCATTCAAACCAAACATTTGAAACTGACAGAAGCAGGGGGAAATTTTTCAACACTATTGTTGCTTACAACAGCACATAGATTACAGATATTGTCAATTATTAATGAGGATAATATTTAGATCCATCCAATTTGCATACACATCAAAATTCAGTACACTAACGCTTTCGAGGGGTAAACACTCCCGAAATATTTATTTATATTCTGTGACAAACATCTTGACTCGATAAATCTTTTCCGAGTTGAGGAGTAAACCCATATTTGCTGGTAGCCTTTCATTTATTGTGCGTACTTTTCGGCATCTCTAGACACCCCGGTTTTTATCAACTTCAATTGCCTGCAGCACAAACCGATATTAATGAATACCAAGGAACATACATGTATGCCCAAAACGTTCAAATTTCTACCGCGAATAAAGGGGCCTGGATTAACTTTGCGTTCTCCCTGGATTTGCCTGGTTGAATCATGAACGTTTGAGAATTTACTTTTTTCTCTGCTATTTAACCACTCAATATTATGGAAGAGTGTAGCTGAATAAAAACCAGGAACTCTGAAGGATTGATAGACTGAAAAATTTAAACACGAGGAATAGCCTATTGTAATTTTACAGAGCTGTGTTGCTGATGTTTGTTTACAAATCAAGAATGAGTATTTAACGTTTTACACATTGTTAACACTTACATTCTTCTTGCATATTGGTGTGTCCACTTTATTGACGAAAACAATGCGGAATAGAAAGTCATATATTGTCTTCAAACATCTATTGCTCTCGCAAATATGTTTCAATAAGGATCTATGTCAACGATGGGCTTTCTTCTAATAATTTTAAACTTCTTCTGAACGCAAAATCGCGATGGAAGGAGAATAATTTTAAATTTGTTTGCGTGAAAAACGGAATATTCTTGTTCAAAAGAATGATAGTCCTACATCAAGACCTCTTCTTATATGTTCTGAATCTAACATGGCTAATCTCGGTGCATGACTGACACTAAATCCTTTGGATAAATGCGACGCTGGTCTATTAGTTACATCAGATGCTTCTCCGACTGAATCTTACAATCACTCGCATCGAATAGTCTCTCAACGTCCGACTTCAAGTTCTTCTTCTACTGGTGGTTCTCCATCTTCGATAAGTGTTGTTGACAATAATTTGAAGTGCACTTAAATGTTTGATCTCTACTTGCTCATTTTGATATGAAAAAAGACATTATACTTTCAAATGACTACAATATTTTTGTATGTCTGAATCATGGTTGAATAATTGAATCTCCTGCGAGCTGATCAAAATTATTCAGAAGGTAGTGGAGTTAGTTATGTTCTTCTTCAAAAAATACATTTCTTGTGTTCAATTTTATGCACCGATTGACGAGTACAGGCTTGAACAATTATGGGTTACTTTTAACCACTGTTACATCCCGAAGAATCCAGTCGTGACCCAACATGCGATTCTGTATATTAAATTAAAAAATAATAAAAAATGAATCGACCTTCTTAACTTAGGACGCTCGAGGGCTGGGAAAAGAAATTAAGGGAGACAAATTTTATTAACTGGTAAAATTTAATTTATTTATTTATACATATATATTTCTTTCCAACAACCTTTACGAGAACTTCCTTGGAAGAATCTCGTACAGATATTGCAAAAAAGGGGGAGGGGCGGTTCAGCAGTTCGCATGGACTAGAAAGGAAGTAGTCCAGTAATTTTGCGTGGACTGGGAAGGAAGTAGTCCAGGATTTCGCGTGGTCTGGGAAGGAAGTATTACAGCAGTTCGCGCGGACTGGTAAGAAAAAAATGAAGGATTGGTTGAGGTAAAGAGGGGTGAGAGGTGTGGTAATAATCAAAATATGAAAAATGGCTTACTTTTCTTTGGAGCTTAAAATATCCCAGGAATGTTGTGCGGTTGAACGACTGATTGGCTCATGACTGATTAACAAGGGATCGGGCCCTCTTTTTCAGTGGCCCGAGCAGTGTGTTGCGTGGAAATTCTGGGTTGTGCGTAAGGGCCAATGTTATTCTATATATTTTACAATAATTAATAATAATGATACATATTATTTCCATATAAATGCTCATTCACAATGTAAAAATATCCAAAGGTGGTACAAAGATTAATTCAACGTATTTGTAAACAATTATTGTGTTTGTTTCTAAATTAATTATTAAAATTAATAATCATGCGATTTAAAAACAAGATCGTAAAATAATATTATTTATGATTGAGATAATTGAAATAAATATTAACATTATTTTCAAGTAGATCATTAATATCAATAAATGTTGTACAACAAGAAGAAATATCGGACGTTATCTAATTTCGAAATAGACATTTATAAATGTGCTGGATATACGCTAATTATAATATGCATGGTTACTAAAATTATGGATTATCAATCTAACAAAATACCTTAATTAAATGTAATTCGCATATGGTAATATAAAAGATGTATATTACAATTGTTTCTGTATAATAGCTAATAAGAAAAAGAAGATATTGTTGTTTGCTAAGATTGTTTCAATTAAGGCTTTAATATCAACGAATTTTGTAAGTGGTGTCGATTTACGCCCGATTACTCGTCTTCCGTTATTTTCAAAAATAATTGAAGATCTTTATGAGCAAATACTTGATTATTTCGTATCAGCGCATAAGATCATACCTGAAATTCTCCATCCACCGAAATCGTCCGTGGGCATGTGCAGGTCGTGACCCCGTGATATCCGTTTCCTACGCGTTCTAGTAATTTCTAGTAACCGCAATTTAAGGGGAGTAGGGTGGCTAGCCCTCGCTTCTCTCGTTCGTCTCTTACCTCGTGATCCACTGGAGTTGGTTACCCAATCTCTGGCAAGGTTGCTAAGAGTCCAGGGCCCATCGGCTTTAATAAGCACACGTGGAGGTGAGAGTAGGCCATTTGGGAAGACAATAAAGAATGCAGCTATTTGCATAGATGCCCATTCCTCATAATTCCCTTTGGGCTGCTTACGTTTTTTTTTTGACGGTGGGAGGAAATGCATTAGGCACCATAAGGGCTTAATGATGTTGGATAACCCTCCGTGTGTCGGACTCCCTTACCCTTCATGCTCACGGGAAGGTTTAGCGACTAAAACCCTAATTTCCCTTGGCTTTCCTTAATCCACGAGTGCAGTCTGCAGCAGAAAAGTGGCCCCGATATCCATCTTCTCCGCTGCAGACTGCACCGTGCCATTTCGTAACTGAAACCACTCCCCATCTACCACCGAGTTATTATTATTATTATTTTATTAATAACTGTAGCGACAATAATGGCGTATGTCGCTGAATCTATCCGAAAAGTGAGACATTGTTTGCTCAAATCTCTATCAGATCAGCGTGAAACTCCAATGCAACCACGCCCCAAACCATGAGGTAGGTGATTGCACTGTCGGTACTCTAGCACTCATTATTATTATTATTCGCTGCCGAAGTGGTTAAGGACACTACAACGAATTCGACGATAAACAGCATTGCTTGAAGGTTCATTCCCCCACATTCTCCACATTTCGGTGGAATCTGAGAATCTGCTGTAAAGGCAACGAAATATTTACGGCGAGTTATGGGTGGATATTAGACTGTGTCACGAAAATACGAAAGTCGTAAATTCGAATCTCCGGCGATGAATTGTCTTAGTTTTCAGCTTCAATAAAAAAATGCCCCAAGCCTGGCGCAGGGCATGGAGTGGAAGGGGTGCCTCATCGCATTTTTCGTTTTCCCATTTAAATAACATTGGCAAAAAGCTTTTTTCAGCTTATTACAGGTTCCGCCGCGAGATTTCGGTACCTCAGACATGGGTAATGCTTGGAATAAGTAATATGGATACTAATGGACATAAGAACATTTTATGTAGACCATTTCAAAGCGATCCCAAGGACGTATTAAGGTCGAAAGGTCAATTTTTCACATTTCAGCATGAATATTAGGTCTAAAAATTCGAAAAAATTCAGTTATACTCAAAAGATCATTGTTTTGAGCCTAAAGTCGAATTTTGACTATTTATGACAATTTTTGAGAAAGGTTGGCTTAACCCTCTGAAGCATAAATTTTCCTTACGAGGAAATTACGTTACAAATGGTATTTGTAACGTTCGGGGTCGCTGATTACGAATCCGATCTTAGGTTGTCAAAATTGAAAAGTCGGATCTAATATGGCGCGGTTCCAAGTAAATCTGTCCAATATTTAATTTTTGCTCCGCCATATTGTATCCGGATTTTAGATTTCAAAAATTCAACATCATATTCGTAATCAGCGTCTCAAAAAAAAAACCCAATTTAGAAGAGTCAAGCAAATTAGATCAGTGTTTAGTTTTCTCATCTCCCATATTAGATCCGCCATTTTTAATTATGGAAAGCTAACCCCGGACATGTCAACAGCAACCAGATAGCTTCTAAGTAAATATTCTCATGAAATGTAAACCTCAAATAAGCTGAAAAACACTGTTGTAAAAATGAAAAAACTGTTTTTTTTTGCTGTTTGCTGATTTATAATAATTTTATAACAAATGAAATTTAAATCTTAATGGTATAATATTATAGACAGATACCGTAGCCACTAGAAAAACGAACCACCATTTTTAAATACTTCGGAATTGAATTTTTCTAAATAAAATTAGCGGGTAAAGAACATGATTCAAAAAGTTAAGTTATGATGATTATAAAAATTGATATTCAGACTGATAGAAATAAAGTGGAATATTTTCTCTTAAATTAAGAAGAATGTTGATTTGGGAAAATATGGAAACATTGAATAATCCATATTATTTATTTATTTATTTAAATCGATAAGAAGTAATCGTAATATTAATAGGAAATACAGAAGATATTGTTCTGCAAGCAGGAATATTTTTTCTAGAACATTAAATTTTCTATAAAAAGGGACTATTCTCATTTTATTGCTATCCCATAATTTGCTCAGATAATGTGTATTTAACTAAGACTTAAATTCTTATGTTTAAAAATCACCGTATTCTTTAAAATCATGTAAAATTTAATTTAAAATCACCTGATGTACAAAATGAACAAATTTTTTAACTTCTCAACGTTTGAAACTAAAAATACAATAGTATATTGAATTTTCAATGTTAAAAATTTTTCATTGAATATTTCAATTGACTTCTTGGAGAAAGACCCAGAGGAATGGGAATCAGAAGAAAATTACCAATATGGTTTAGAAATATTGAAAAATTTAAGGGTAACAAACGATGTGGCCGAACGACGTATTTTCCTTATTTCGCAATTTCACAATTCCCTGACCAAAAATGAGGAACAGAGGCAATATCTGCTAAACATTGTCACAGAGCATCGAAAGAAGTTTCCAAATCCAAATAAAACAAATCAAAGTAATAGAAAAGATTGAAAAAAGGTTTCCAAAATTATTAATGTGAGAAAATAAAACTAAACTGGTCGAATTAACAAAAATTTATAATATATCCTGGATTTATTTGTAACTGCACGAAAAAGTACGTCTTGATAGTAGCCACTAAGTATTAACTGGATAGACATTAACAACTAATTCATTGATTAGCAGAACTATTTATTTACTTTTGACAATTATTAGTCGAAACAACCAATTTATATATCTTCTGTATTTTCTATTGATATCATGATCACTTCTTATCAAGTTAAATAAATAAATGTCAATGAATAAACAACGAGGATTTTATTGAATGTTTCGATATTTTCGTAGATCACTGAATCATGTTCTTTACCCGCTAATTTTATTTAGAAAAATTCAATTCCGAAGTATTTAAAAATGGTGGTTAGTTTTTCTAGTGGCTACAGTATCTGTCTATAATATTATACCATTAACATTTAAATTTCATTTGTTGTAAAATTATTATAAATCAGCAAACAGTAAAAAGAAACAGTTTTTTGATTTTTACAACAATGTTTTTCAGCTTATTTGAGGTTTATATTTCATGAGAATATTTACTTAGAAGCTATCTGGTTGCTGTTGACATGTCCGGGGTTAGCTTTCTCCATAATCAAAAATGGCGGATCCAATATGGGAGATGAGAAAACTAAACACTGATCTAATTTGCTTGACTCTTCTAAATTGTTTTTTTTTTGAGACGCTGATTACGAATATGAGTTGGATTTTTGAAATAATTTTTGATACAATATGGCGGCGGAAAAATTAAATATTGGACGGATTTTCTTGGCACCGCGCCATATTAGATCCAACTTTTGAATTTTTACAACCTAAGATCGGATTCGTAATCAGCGACCCCGAACGTTACAAATACCAGCTGTTTTCCTCGTAAGGAAAATTTATGCTTCAGAGGGTTAAGCCAACCTTTCTCAAAAATTGTCATAAATAGTCAAAATTCGACTTTAGGCTCAAAACAATGATCTTTTGAGTATAACTGAATTTTTTCGAATTTTTAGACCTAATATTCATGCTGAAATGTGAAAAATTGACCTTTCGACCTTAATACGTCCTTGGGATCGCTTTGAAATGGTCTACATAAAATGTTCTTATGTCCATTAGTATCCATATTACTTATTCCAAGCATTACCCATGTCTGAGATACCGAAATCTCGCGGCGGAACCTGTAATAAGCTGAAAAAAGCTTTTTGCCAATGTTATTTAAATGGGAAAACGAAAAATGCGATGAGGCACCCCTTCCACTCCATGCCCTGCGCCAGGCTTGGGGCATTTTTTTATTGAAGCTGAAAACTAAGACAATTCATCGCCGGAGATTCGAATTTACGACTTTCGTATTTTCGTGACACAGTCTAGTGGATATACACTGACTGTTGAAGAATGTGTCATGTTGTTATGCCAGACAGAGGCCTGCATGAATTCGCGGCCCCGCGTTCGATTACCAAATCATCCTGATGATCTTTCCATCCTCACACCTGGCCATTTTTTAATTTGACGTCTTTTGCATTCGCTTCCTGAACTTCTCGAATTTGACATGCCACAAAGATATCTCAGTAGATTTCAAATGATTATTGATGAAAGACGTGGTAGCATGACTACATAACATCATTGCAAAAGCTCAATATGTGGCGTTCGGCACATTTTGATGTACAGGTGTGAAGTGTTATCCTGATACTTCGCGAAGACTACCCACCGGTTAAATGGCCTTTAGGACGTGTACTTGAATGTATTACAGGTCTAGATTAATTAGTTAGAGTGTGTAAAGATAAGACAGCCAATTCGATTCTAATGCTTCCGATTCATAAACTGTGTGGCTTGACTGACTCTCGAATCGAGTGATAACCGTCTTTGTTCATATGTGAATCCGTTTCATTACGGCGTGCTGCGTTTATCGTTTTATCCAAATTGTTCCCAAACGGCGCGTATGGCATTATAATTATCGTTTCTACAAGAAACGATGTGTGCGATATGTTAACGCGTCCTAAAATGATATGTTCTAAGAATAGGAAAACCGGATATTGTTTTGTAAGGCTGAAGGTTGCCTTTTCTGCTCTTTTCCGTTCGCGAGCGTCATGAGTTCCGTTTGGATTCTTGCTTCGGTATGATCAACTCTCGCGTCGGATCAAGTTTCGTGATCATCGTGCACTTTGTAAACATTGTAAACTTAGTGAGGATTGTACCAAATTATGAATAAATCTTGCCTTTTCTGTGTGGTAAACTTTGTGTCTCAACACTAGTGCTAATTTCTAGAATTTCGATCGAGTCTACATTCACCGCCTAGACGACATCAACCGGCATTCTCAACTGCAATTAACGTTAGGAACAAACCGATATTTGATATCAAAGAGTATCCAGAGTTGTTTCATTTGGCTTCATCAACCCGCAAATTAGTTAGTTTTTGATATGCGAAATCACATATTCATTACGCGACTCTTTTTAATAATCAATTCATTTCTGCATCGAATAAATCACGTGACTCGCGGCATTGTGAACCCACGTCTCGCGATCCATGATACACATAAAATCATATCTTGGTTAGGTATTCATATTGACGCTATGCACTTGGCTCGTTCCTGACTCATTCCTTTTGCGTTACTCCATTGCGGAATAAATTTGGTGTTCCTGTCAGGATTGACATGTGGAGGTATTATTGGAAAAAGTACGGTGTCTTGAGAGCTCAGCTCCGAAAATTGGGAGGCTATTTAATATTAGTGAACAATATCATCATGAAGAACAATGAACAGAATCGGGTTATACTTGGATCAATTGCATATGAAAGATGTACATATTGTTCTGAAAATGGATAACCAAGCAAGCAATATCTTCTTTGCTCGGGTAGTATATCTCCGAGAAACAATGAATCCAAGCGTCAGTTGTAGACGGAACGTAAGAAAACGAAGGCACCCTAGTTCACGTTTACATTTACACTCATGCAAATCGAAGCATTTCGACATACACAATATACAAGAGGAAAAGGTAATACAGGAATCGATACACAAATTAACGAATTGCATTATAAATTTATCTATTATAATGCGTCTGGCATTCTTAAGAAGCTCTTAATCAAATGCCGACGACAAAGAAAATTCGAATGACCAACTCGCATTGAAACGAACGAACGATCGCACTTCCGGAAACCGGTACAATAACTATTCATGCTATTTAAAACTGTGGTCTATAATGCTACTTATGCGCTTTCCGGGCAATGAAAGATCTCAGAGAGGATGAATAATCCGAAGTCGTGAATAACGTTAATTACCAATTTGTTAAAATAAATTATTGCAATTTTTTATTAAATTTTCATTATATTAAACATTTAATATCTGTTCTGCTCGGCGTAACTACTTGCGAGCATTTCGCGTGCGATTATTTTTAATTCCCTAATTTTAGACATCATCTAATTTAAAAAAATCGCCATAATAGGTTTGCATCTTAAAAGCTACATTCCAAACAAGAGTCGGTATGGTTTACGTATACTGACGTCCATATTGCTCCATTGGCCCTTCTTCTTTCGCGTTTTTGTGTCTGCAGGAGATATCGCTATCAGACGTGGATGGTGTGCAGACAAACCAGTGGTAATCAAATAATTCGGCTTAGTAAAATACTTTGACAACAAGTGAGTGTGCTATCCAGCAAGCGTGCTCTGAACGCGGCTCGTATTTAAGAGTTGATCTGCGCTCGAGACAAGGCTGGTGAACATGCTTCTTGACACCTTAAGAGTTGTGAGTAAAATGATTAACTAATCAGTTTAATCATTGATGTATAAAATTCACTAAACTAATTAACTAAATAAATAGCTAAACAAAATTTAAATAACCACTAAACGCAGTGGAAATAGCTACGCTACTTTAACGATAGCTCGACTTTCTAATTGGCTGTTACCGACACGACCGCTAATGTTCGGACTTTATTTGTATATTTCATAGGATAAAAATATTTTTATGTGCGTATGATTTGCGATGCGGAAGTGCAAGTAGTTGTTGGATTACTTTAACTTTATAAAACTTAAACTACTAAAGCAACTAAAGTATTGTATATCAATAATACACCGGTTAGCAAACTGTTGTCTTGTTACTCTAGATAACATTTTAAGGTGTGGTTTTCCGAGAATCAGCAGATCCCCCAACATTAAAATGCACGATCAGTAGACCGTTAGCGCTATGCTAATAGAAAGGGACTGTGACATTTGTCTGCCCTGCTATTCCAACTCTGTAATCTTCTGGTGTTTTCGTTTTCTTCGTCTAGTACAATAATTATAAAGATACGTCTTGCTCCCGGTTAGCTGTGTTTCAACTCTGTCCGTGAAATATGTCGTCTTTCTATTATGGCCTTCCATGCCATTCGTTGGGGGAAGCTCATAAATTCCTAAGCCATGAAAAGGACTGATATGTATTCCTAATGATTTTGATCGCCGCTATTGTCACGGCCTTGCACAATGATTGTAGATTCGATTATGCAGTTGCTTATCTTCTGGTATGACATGTTTATTCCATTAAACAGAAATTCAGAAAATAAAGTTTAGGATCAAAACGACGCTAAGCTGCAGGGTGTCTTTTGGAAATCACGTTACTCTCAGGGATCAGAAAAGACGTATGTGATAAGACACTCATTGTCATTTTAGATTTTTCGCCTCGCCGCGGTTAGAGCTTCGCGCGTGTGTGCGTGCGTGCGTGCGTGCGCGCGCGCGTGGGTGTGCGTGCGTGCGTGCTTGGGTGTGTGTGTGTGCATGCGTGCGTGCGTGCGTGCGTGCGTGTGTGGTTGTGTGTGTGTGTGTGTGTGTGTATGAAGCAGCCGTGTCCGGTAAGCGCCTGGGTCAGGTTGAATGTGACGAAACCGTGCCTCCTACCTGTCCACTCTGTCCACCCTCTCTGGCTGAATCCCATCTCCGTTGCCACTCTTCTCAGGTCTGCCTCGACCAATTGCCGTGGATGGCCACGTCCTGGAGGTATTCGTCTTCGGAAGCTGGGTCTCCGCGGTACCTCTCCGCTCTCTCGTCTGCCAATAGGTCGATTGACGGAATTCCGGCAATGACTGACAGAGCGGGCGCCGACACATTTCGGTAGGCACGGGCAACTCGAAGCAGGGCTGCTCGGCAAGCCTGCCGACATGTGGCTCCATAAGTAGTATGCTTACTCAGGGCATCAATCCATATTGGAGCTCCGTAAAGGATTACAGAGCGAACCACCGTTGAAAGGAGAATCCGTCGCGATTGCTTCGGACCCCCAATGTTGGGCATGATGCCCGCTAGCGCTCGAGCCACGTTGGATGCCTTCAGGCCTGCCTTTAGAAGGTGTTCTTTGAACGACAGCCGCGCATCAATAGTAACCCCGAGATATTTGATCGCCTCTACCGACTGGATCTTCTTCTCGTCAATGGTGAAGGTAGCATATACCCGCTGCTTCGTGCGGGCGATAACCACAGCCTTCGTCTTCTCTGCCGCTAAACTCAGGCCATGGCGGGACAACCAGCTAGCTACCTCTATAGCATCGTCTCCCAGATATTCCAAATCTTTGATGTTTTTCGCAACGACGACAAGCGCCACATCGTCGGCGAATGCCACCATCGACACCCCGTCTGGAAGAGGCTGCTTCAGAAGGTCGTTGTAAACGACGTTCCAGAGCAGGGGTCCCAGAACCGAGCCCTGCGGTACGCCCCCTGTGATCTTGTATGAGTGCATACCAGTATCGGTGTTATACAGCAGGGTACGGTCTGTCAGGTAGCTGGAGACTATTCTTTGGAGGTAAAGCGGTACCCTAACTTGTTGGAGGGAGAGCATAATGACATCCCACCTGGCCGAGTTGAACGCATTCCGGATGTCTAAGGCAATGATAGCACACATCCGCTTGGTGCACCGGCTGCCCTAATCGCTGTGTCGGCCATCCCTACGACCCGACTAATAGCGTCGATCGTAGACCGGGCCTTTCTAAAGCCGAACTGATTGTCGGCGATTCCTCCTACGTCATCTATCGCTGCTTCTAACCTGGCACATATCACCCGTCTTGTACGGTCTGCCCCAAGGGTCATGCTCCACCTCCTCGCAGAAGGCCAGCCAGCATCTTCTCTTGGCTGCCTTGATGGCAACCTTAAGCGCCTTCCGCTTCTCTTCGTGTGTCGCGGCTAGCTTTCGATACCGCGGTTTGTTCCTCGCTCTCTGGTGCAGCCTACGGGCTCGCAGGCACTTACGGCGCGCCGCTGCAATGTCCTAATTCCACCAGTAAACTGGTGCTCTCCCACGTGGATTGCCCTTTACGGATATTGAGACATCGCAAGCTGATGGTGTAGCGCGCATAAGGCTGTGGGCTCTCTCTTCCGATGTCCCGGACACCATTGATCCCTCCAGAGAGAAGCGGAAGGCGTCACTATCAAAGGTTGATGGTGCCCATTGTCTGCTCCTGGGAATCTTTACTCTTTTTGCCGAACGCTGGTGGTGGTACACTATGGCAAAATGGTCACTGTCCGTGTAAAGATCGCTAACCGTCCAGTCGAGAATATTCCCCATCAACCTCGGGTCGATAAAGGTCAGGTCGACTTTGGAGGACTTGCTTCCCTTGACGTAGGTGGGCCGAGTCCCCGTCTTAGCGATCTCCAACTCCAACGTCGCGAAGGCCTCGAGCAACGCTCGGCCGCGGTGGTTTGCCTTCCCGCTGCCCCACTCCTCTGCCCATGCGTTGAAGTCTCCAGCGATAACCACTGGCAGTTGGGACAATCTTGCGCTGGTGGCGATAGCATCCGGGGATTCCAGGAACTCGTCGATGGTAGCGCTGGGTGGAAGGTAGCAACTGTATAATCGCATACCTGCTACTTCCACCCACGTAAAACTGGGAAGGGGGACAGCCATTCTCCTGGATATATGAAGGGTTCCACATGCCTAGATGGCCGCCGTGCTGGTGGTGTCCCTTACCCAGTTTGTTTCGCAGAGATCTCTGTACTGCCCACTGACGATGGCGATGTCTACCTTTTCTTCCAGAACGAGCTGGGACAGCAAGTCTTGTGCCACTTGGCAGTGGTTCAGATTTAGCTGTAATACCTTAGCCATTGTTCTTTTGTGGTATCCTCTCTGATAGCTTGTTCACGGCTAGACATGAAACTACCTTATGACCCTCCTTGCCGCACTGGAAGCACTGCTTCGAGTGGTCGAGAGTACTTGTGCAGCTCCTTGTTATCTATCCTGTCTCCAGGCATCTGTAGCATTTAACTACAGACAGCCGGACCCTACAGTGGACCCAGCCTATCCGGAGTTTACCCAAAGCGAGTAGCTTGTTTGCCGCTTCAGCTGGTAATACTACTTTAGCTGCTTGAGTGCCACTGTACAACTTCCGGAGCTTAATGTCATCAGGTGATACACATCCTGGTCATATGATATTCACTATGCTCTCTGCTACCTCCTGTGCTACTGTGGCCATGACGGTAACGTGCTCCCTATGAGTCAACGCTGTCACCGTGGCCGTTTCATTTAAATTGGACGCAATTGCTCTCTGTAGAACCGATGTTTCTGTACCAGTTTTACCTAACTCGAGTAGCAATTCGCCGGCCCTCGTACGCCTGATACGCGTAACTCGTTCTCCCAACGCAACAAGATCTGGGGTAGTTTTCACCCTCTTAAGGATTTCAGCATACGCGACGTCTTCCGACGCCCTTATTTTTATGGCATCAGGGCGAGCGTGTCTAGACGTGACGTGAGCTGTGTTCTTCTCTTTTGTTGGCTCTGCTGATCCTTGAACAGCCCTCGGGTCCTGTCTTTTCGACGGCCTCTCCTTTTTGACCACAACTGCCCATTTCTCATCGAGAGATTTCGACTGCTCGGGAGTTGCTGGTCTCTTCCCGTCGTCTCTTCGTTTTTTCGGCAACGGTGTTATGTCAGGCGAGCTACACTCCCGCCTACCTTCTGAGGGCACCACTCCCCTCTTGAAGATGGGGGACGTCTGGGTCGCCTTATTATCTGAAGGTTTTACCTCCTCTGGATCTCTGGTCCGGCGTACCTTTTCGTACTCCTTCAGCGCTCTCACGGTACACCTGGCCATGTCCTTTAACTCTTTAAGGAGATTCTTCTTCTCCCTAATGAACTCTTCAAGAGCCTCTAGTTCCTTCCGGAGCGTCTTGAACTTTCGTTCAACATCTGCTTCCGGGTACGTAGCAGACTTCGCCTCTTGCGTACTTCTCGTAACATTAGATGCAATCGTGGCCAAGGAATCCACCACGGAGGAACTGCGGTTGCTGGATATCGACGCCGCGGAGCCCGCTTGCTCACTCCCTACCTGCGCCGGTACTGAGGTATCCCTACTCTGCAATGTAACGGTATTTTCAATATAGGACTTCTCCATAGTTGGTTTATTATTCGGGGTTCCTTCCCCTAGCTAGTTCTTTGGTCCGCGTCAGATATTGTATTTCTCCGATACCTATTACCAGCATTCCCCGATCCGCCACCTGGGGACGTGCCTGTTAGAAGGAACCAGCAAGACTCCGGCGTGTGTGTGTGTGTGTTTTTTTCTTTTTTTTTTCCGAAGCGACGATGGAAAGCTCTACCAGCCATCCCTGCTGGCCGATGCCAGCAGGAATGTGGGGCTCCCACCCGCTAAAACCACCTCCGCTCAGACTGTGATTACCGCCTCGGAAACCGCCGGAAGGCATTACTTCGAGGGGGGCAGTCTATGCCTCAGTAGGCCCTCCGCCGATATTTTGGCTCTTCAAATCTGGGCGATGTTGTTGCCTCTTCCGTCTTCTTCTCTTCTGATGGCATGCAGCCTATCGATGATGGAGGTGGCGATGATGACCACCGCGACCCATCCCTCCTGTGAGGCGAGCAGACATTACACAATGCCCTCAGGTGTTAGTGGTCCTCTTCCCGAGATCCGGAACTGTTCCCGTTCCACTGCAAATCTCGGGCAGTGGAAGAGAACATGGGCCACGTCTTCCTCGTCACCAGGGCATGCCGGGCACTCCGCGCTTTGATAAATGCGGAAACAATGTAAGTAGCTGCGAAAGCAGCCGTGCCCGGTGAGCACCTGGGTGAGATGAAAGGTGTTGTATCCGTGTTGTCTGCCTGTCCACTTTGCTACATCTGGGATGACGCAGTGGGTCCACCTCCCCGAATCCACTGAATCCCATCTTTTTTGCCACTCTTCTATGGTCCCCATGGACCATTTGTCGTGGTCGGCTCCTGGTCGGCGATGTCCTGCCTTAATCACGTGCCTTCGCGGTGTACTGCTGCCCTCTCCATAGCAAGAAGGTCTATGGGAGGGAGTCCCGCGACCACCGAGAGAGCGATGTTCGATACAGAACGGTAGGCACGGGCCACTCTTAGGGCGGCTGTTCTATAAGCCCGCCGACAGGTGGCTCCCTAGCTCTTATGGATGTTCATGGCATCAGCCTAGATCGGTGCCCCGTAAAGAATAACGGAGCTTACTACCGATGAAAGGAGGGACCGTCGCGGCTGTTTCGCCCCCCCCCCCATATTGGGCATGATGCTGGAGAGCGTACGAGCCACTTTGAAAGCCTTTGCGCCTGCGTTCATCAGGTGTTGTTTGAATGACAGCCGCGCATCTAGAGTGACTCCAAGATATCTAATAGTGTCCACCGTCCTGATCTGCGTATCTTCCACCGTGAAGGTGGCGTATACCCGATTCTTTGTTCGAGAGATGAGCACCGCCTCCGTCTTTTCACCCGCCAGATCTAACCCATGGTTGCTCAACCACCTAGCTACTACCTCGATAGCTTCATCTCCGCTAAATTGCACCTCGTCGATGGTCTTCGCGTCTTCACGATTAGTGCAAGGTCGTCTGCGAAAGCCACCATGGACACCCCGTCTGGAAGGGATTTCCTGACCAGTCCGTCATATAAAACGTTCCAGAGCAAGGGTCCCAGAATCGAACCCTGTGGCACGCCTCCCGTGATGTTGTAGGAGTGCCTGCCGTCATGGGTCTCATAATGCAGGGTTCGGTCTGTTAGGTAGCTTGAGATGGCTTCTCTTAGGTAGAAAGGCACCTTCAGATCTTCGAGTGCCTGCATGATGCAATCCCACCTGGCCGAATTGAATGCGTTCCGGATATCCAGGGCAATGAGGGCACACATGCACCTGGTGTTTCGGCTGCCACTGATGGCATCCGTGGCTATTGCTTTCACTCGGCCGATTGCATCGATGGTTGAGCGCCCCTTCCGAAATCCGAACTGGTTTTCGGAAAGACCTCCGGCATTTTCGATGGCTGCTTCCAGTCTGGCACAGATAATAACCCTCTCATATAGCTTCCCGGAGATGTCAAGCATGTAGAGCGGTCGGAATGAGGATGGGTCGTCCGGGGGTTTGTTTCCCTTAGACAGCAGCACCAACCTCTGTTCTTTCCACTGCGCCGGGAAGCATCCTTCCTTCAGGCAAGCACTGAATGTCAATGTGAAGATGGTTGGTACATTCAGCGCTGCGATCTTCACTGGCGGCTCGGCTGCACCAGCAATTGCCATCAGGCCAGTGCCAATCGGCCGTTCCCGCTGTTCTGGGAATAACCCCGTAGGGGACTTGTGGAAGAGAGCGGAGCGAGTATCTCCGTCCGCAATGGAAGAGTGAGGGGTCGAAGTGCCCGAGCTCGAAGAGGAGCAATGCTATGAATGACCCGCTTCTCTTAGCAAGTTTTGAGAATTGACGACCTCACGGACCCGATCGTTCGGCTGGTCTGTGCCGTCGAATGCCTGATCGTAAAACGACTCGAGATACCCACCGTACTGGGGAGCTGGGGTGCGGTGTCAAGCCCCTACCAGGTGGGTTCCACACGGGGGAGCGTTTCGGCGTGCCGTGTCCACCTGGTAGCCATCCGCAAATAGGAGTTGGATTCTGGCGGGTAGAGGCAACGCTAGAAAGGTTCTCTGAACCAACAGAAGCATCAAGGCAGGCAGCTTGTTGCTAATAATTTGGTAGCTGAATTGTTACATATCCTTGAAAGGTGTGCATAACCAGCGGTGCTGGCGCATCACCCAAATTTGGCCCCATTCCCCCGTGGGGGGGGGGGGTGCTTTGAACCCGAACGGGAGGTAAGGCACCTAAAAGAAACTATATAAGTGTTCTGGGAATAAATGGCCGACGATTTTGCCAAGGAAGGATGGACAAGATGGTGCGTTGGGTCCCCTGGGCTTGAGCTTGTTCATGACCGTTTTATACGGTCCCCCCAGGGATCGTGGTCCACCTCCTCATAAAAGTCCTGCCAGCACTTTCTTTTCGCGGCCTTGATGGCAATCTTGAGCCTCTTTCTCTTTCTTTTATAGTCCGCGGCCAGTTGGTAGTACGTGGGCTTATGAATTGCTCTCTGGTGCAGTCTTCGAGCCCGAAGGCACTCTCGACCGATATCTGCGATTTCCTCGTTTCACCAGTAAACTGGGGGTCGGCCGCGAGGATTTGATTTCACGGCCATAGAGGCATCGCAAGCCGCTGTTATGGCTCGGGAGAGGCATCGGGCTCTCTCCTCTGCTGTTCCCTCCACCTCTGTCTGTTCCAAGCTGTAGAGGAACATTTCCCGATCGAAGGTGGCCGGTGCCCATCTCTCTTTGCTTGCGCTCTGCACCTTTCCTGCTACTCTGCCGGTAAGTTGGAGCTGGTACACCAAGGTTTGATAGTCACTGCCCGTGTATTGGTCGCTAACTTTCCAGCCCAACCCTTCCCCCATCAATTTTGGGTCGACGAAGGTCAGGTCGACTACGGAGGACTTGCAAGGCCTTGGAGTATGTCGGCTTTCCTCCCGTGTTAGCAATCTCCAACTCCAGTAACGATAAGGCCTCAATGAGGGCATATTCTCGATGGTTGGTCTTCGCGCTACCCCATTCCGTCGCCCATGCATTGAAGTCCCCCCCCCCCCCCTGATCACTAATGGGAGTCGGGAGGTTCTTGCACTGGCGATGGCCTCAAGGGATCCTTGGAACTCGTCGATGGTAAGACTGGGAGGGAGGTAGCAACTGTATAGTCTTATACCAGCCATCTCCATCCAGGTGAAGCTGGGCAGGGGGTCGGACATCTTATTGGATATGTGGAGATTCCCACACACCCAGATCGCCTTGCTGGTGGAATCCTTCACCCAGCTCGGTTTACAAAGATCCCGGTAAGCCTCGCTGATGACGGCGATATCGGCCTTCTCCTCCTTGACCAGTTGGAACAGCAGGTCTTGGGCCACCGCTATCTATGTACAAGTGTGCGTGTACAATGTGGCTGTGAAAAACCTGCATCCTAGCCTATCTTCCCAATTTATAATTTATAGTGTATTAAAGCCGTTGGGCCATGGACTCTTAACAACCTTGCCAGGGATTGGATAACCAATCCCAGTAGATGGCGAGGTAACAGATAAACGAGAGGGGCAAAATAGCACGGAGAGGACCAACCACCCTACGGTATATGCGGTTACAGGAAATGCAACGCGCACGACCCCTGACCATCGGGCTGTTTCGGATGCAGCCCAGTCCCGACGTGGAGGGAAAAAAGAGGTATGACTCGAAGGAAGGCGTCCTGGCGATCGAAGCACATTTACAAGTTCACATGTGCTTCCCCGAAGGTACGCAAGTTAGGCTCTTCACGAGGAGTTTGTAGCTTCAATTCTTCTTACGCAACTTCTTCATCTTTTTGACTGAATTCTTCTGTTTTGCGATATAGTTGAAAATAAACCATTTACATAGATCGGTCAGAGGAAGGCTATTTTGCTCGACTATCTTATAAACATTCGATCTTGGATAACTTGTTTGCAATCGTGTACGGACCAGCATATTTAGAAGCTAGCTTTGCCGGCACATATTGTGCTACTGAGTAAACCATTCGCTTCTTCTTCCAGACTTTGTCACTAATTTGTTATTCGACATCTCGCTTCCTTGCGTGATAATAAATAGCCTGTTGATTTAGGGCTTCATGAGACATTTCGCACGCTACCTGACGTAACTATTGCATGTTATTAATTCTTTCATTCCAGTCTATATCGACTCTTTAATGGCTTTCCTCAGTAAAGACGACGACCAGCGTTTTGATGATACCATTTGTCCACACATCGGGATTACACTGATGATAATACGTTAAGATTTTTTAAAACATAATGCCGCTATGAAGGTTTCCAGCTTCCGATTCCAAAATTCAGAACCACTGTCGAATTCGAATATTCAGGTATACCACATTACCTGTCGCACTGTTCAATGGTAAACACTCTATCTATCGTATCAAAATATCTTGCAGAACGATGAGATATTCGTATCCATGATTACTCTTAGGGCACGCACTCATAAGATAACGATACGCGTTCTCGTTAAGCTGCTAGGGGTAAATACTATATCCACAAACATATTTGGTCACATGTTTTCGAAATGTAGGCTGGTGAAATTCGATTTAAAGTGTTCTCTAGCCTTAAATGACCTTCAGTTAGGAAATTGTGATTCTCTTGGAGAATTTCCATACGCATTTTATTGAATATGACCATCGTCCAGGCGTCATCATCTTTAATGATGCCATCTAGTAGTTTATTCGGCAGATAAATATAAAGTTAACCATGCAATAGTTTCCAAAATGGAGTCTTTATCTGGTTAATACATGCGCGAGACGTATCCGGTACGTGATTCATTGCTTCTTTTCGGTGTACGGCTAATTAGTAATATATTTGTAGTTCCAGTGCCCGTCGTGCCAATCGACCTACTGGATTGCGAAGATTACACAGCCATTTCAAACTTCTATAATCAGTAATGACCATGAAATGGTAGATTTTAACATTGACCTTAATTTCATTATAGCCCAGATTAAGGCTAGACATTTTCTCTCTGTAACTGAATAATTCTGTTCAACCGTATAAATGGTAATTCTAACACTCTATCATCAATTATGAATTCCTGGGTAAAATCTGGCCTATGCAATATGGGAACAATCATCACATTCTTGCTCTTGGGCATAAATGTAATGCTTCCCCTTTTTGGTAAGTTGCATAAATGGCTCCGGAATCGTAGCAAAGTCAGGCATAAATCTTCGGTACCTGAACGCCATACCAAGAAATCTTCGATGTTCACGGAGATTCTTTGATGGCGGGTATTCCAGAATAGACTCGATCTTTTCCGGGTTTGTACGATATCCTTTACCGGATATTTTTATATTTATTTAATGAAATACCAGGCATATCTTTCCGATTCCGGAGCTCCGGATAAGCCGAATGGCATCCTCCAATACTGGATGAGTTCTTTACCGGGAATGGTAAGAGCAGTAATATGTTTTGACTTCTCTTCCATTTTAATTTGGTGGGATGCGCTGCCAAAATCCTAAGCTGCAATATAGTTATTGAGTATTAGTACTGCATGGAGATTTACATAAATTGTTACCATAAGTATTAGGCTAAAACTTCTACAATGAAACGATAACGGTCTTGCAATAAAACAACAAAAATTCAGTGAAATCTTAATTTTGCAGCTTGGGTCTAATAATATGTCCCGGAACTATAGCGTTTAATTCCCAGAACAATCATAAGTACTTTATTATAACATTCGAACCGTATATATTTTAAACAATTCCATTGGCCATATTACTTCCGCTATTCTAAACTTAAACAATGTGACTATATATTTGCAACCAGCGAACTGGAATACCTTCAAGTACAATTTTAGACGAATTGAAACCCGAAGAATCTTCCATGTTGAATTTTTAAAAAGTTACACCGGAGTCGTAACCACCAAAAAAAAACACCAAGTACCAAATTTCAAGCTAATCGGATCAATTTTTAATACACCTGCCTTTTTTGGTCCACATATTGGAACTGTCATTTTGAAGTTGAAAAATTTGTTTTTGAAATTTAGCTTGTAAATCGTATTCCATAGCCACTTGGCGAGGGAGGGGGGGGGGTGTAATTGGCTGAGAGGACTCTTGTACCTTTCATCAATGAATCGTCAACTAGTGGGAACATTTAAATCAGTTCGCTGAATGTATTGTGGAATGTACAATGAACGGCCTTGTATCACGCTGTGTGGTGCTAAACTTCTAGCATTGCAAAATCAACGTCAATACCTTTTAAAATCTATTAATGCTCCTATTCCATACTCATACACTGATATGATTGATAGAAATAAGTATATATTAATAATAATATGTTCTTCTGTTTCAGATGAAATACATGGAATTAGTCAAGATGGTGAGTAAAATAAACTGTTTTTATATAATACGCAATAAATCTGTTAAAGAATAAAGCTATGCTTAATCAATTAAACTTAAATACAGGCATACATATTGCATACTCATCCTGAAGAATAAAAAAATTAAATGATATAGTATAACGTTTAAGGTTTATAACACAGGTCGAAATTATAACATTAAATAATTTAAATATCGCGGCTTAAACCATGCGAATCAACTGGTGGTAATTTCCTTACTAAAACATTTTCAAGATAGTTGAAAATATTTCCAAGCGCTCTCTGATGGAATCACTCGGATCCCCGAAGTTTCCCGTTATTTTTTCTGAAATTTTCACAATTTTGGTTTCTCTATATTTTTCATATATTTAACATCTTTACACTTTATCGAATATTTTTATCCTTTTTTGTAAAAATATTTATCCAAAAATGCTGCTATTAGAGGATCGGAGTGATTCCAATAGAGAGTGTTTGAAAATATTTACAAAATACAACCACCAGTTGCTTTCGTAGCGTATAAGCCGCAAAATTTAAAATATTTAAATAAATTTTAAGGTCAGTTTTTAAATTCATATCACACTATTTAGTTGCTTTAGTATATTATTTTGAATTCGAATGTTAGATTTAGATTTAGATTTACATTTAAAATTATGAGAGCTGTAGAAGGAAAAACCGCTCTCATCGGCACTTTGTCCGTAATCGAACTTTTATGCCAAGCCCGTGGAGCCTTGCGGCATGTCTGTGACATGTTCGAATGTCTCTTCTTCCTCTGTGCGAAACCGACAGATGTCGTCAGTAACCAGTCCCATCTTGCTTAGTGAGTGGCGGAACACACCATATCCTATTAGGATCGCCACTATCACCTTGAGATCGGCTCTGTTTTGGTTTCTCAGAAATTTGGTCTTCATTTTTGAGAAGTAAATATGTAAGTTCTCCTATAGAGAACAGTAGGAAATTTCTTAGCCGTTCGTTTTCAATACATAAACAAATAAAATATCGTGGTATCAACTGCATATGTACAAATGTAAACAAAGGAATAAAGGAAAACAATTATGCGTCGTTCTAATATGAACGCAACGCGAAATATTACATTTAAATGGGATCATATATTGCCAGAAAAATTTATTATGCTATTGAGTAAAAGAAAAAAACAAAATCCACCTGTTATTCATATTGCAAATTATTGCGTTAAAAAAGAGGCGTTTCGCACTTGGCTGCTGGTTGTGCTCTTCAGCAGGGATCCAGCAGCCGTACCCTGGACGCGATCATTTAATTTCCTTTATTCCTTTGTTTACATTTGTACATATGCCGTTGATACCACGATATTTTATTTGTTTATGTAAAGTAAATATGTCTTTTAGACTGTTTTCCTGGTAGGTTCCTCCAGTATTCCATCCAGTCTTTATACATTTTCTGCTTGGTATACCCGATCTTTGTCTTTATGAGAACACCAAGACATGGTTCTGGGCCATTGAAGTGACACGTTGAGGCATTTTTGGCCAAGACATCCGCCTTTACGTTGCCGTTTATGCCTGCATGTCCCGGCACCCAACCAAGGGTTATCTTGTTCTTTTTCGCTAATTACTGAAGCGAGTCATGGCAGTTGAGCACCATCTTTGAATTGATTGCGTGCGATGCAAAAGCTTTCATGGCAGCTTGACTGTCATACCATGCATTGATTTTTCCTCCTTTTAAACCCTTGTCCCGGTTTATCTCAGAGCATTTAAGAATTGCTATCACTTAGGCTTGAAAAACACTAGAATAATTGCCTAATGAGATCGGTAGTTGTTTGTTGGGGCCAGAAATACCAAGCCCGTGAAAAAATTTAGTTCATTCCTATCCACAAGGACTTTATATTATCTCCAGTCCCTTCTTTGAGGAAAGCTAACTTTAAATCCTCTGTCGAACCGGAGAGTACTACAGCATGCGTCCGTGATGGCAGTAATTAGGTCTGAACACCTTGGCTGCTTTAGGATACTCGGATGACCTTTCTCCTCCTTCAGTCCGGAGCCCCTTACCGCTCCCAGTCTTACGGCTTCCCGTGCAGCCACCTGTTCTAATTCCAGGTGTAGGGGAGGCAAACCTAGCAGGACTTCGAGAGCGGCCGTGAGACAAAAGTATGGCTCCTTTCTTACGTACCTTGGGCCACCATACTATAGCCGCATAGGTGATAATGGGTTTAACTATCACCGGATATACCCATAGGGTGATATTTGGTTTTAGTCCCCACGTTTTTCCATACATTCGATTACAGGCCCGCATTGCCCTTGTCGCTTTATGGATATTGTAAAGCACAGTATCCGAAAGCCGGTCTTTCGACCCTGCAAACAGCAATTCCCTTATCCGCCCCCTGGGAACTCGCCGGGTCGCATGCAAGGCACTAGTTTTCCCGGTTTAGTTTTTTAAAGAAATTTTCATAAGTAGCTATGTGCAATGTCCGAAAGTCAGATAGACTTCAGGGACCGGGAAAAATGAGGAGAAAAAATTGTGATCAAGATGACCGTTGAAATGTCACGTAAAATATTATTTTACGCTTATTTTTGTTTTCGCATAACATAAATTAACTGATATTGTATTCAAGGTTTGTATATGGAAGATCTAACATGATTTATATCATGTGATGACGTTGCTGGTTTGTCATTATGCCCTCCGATATCCTGGCAATATTTTAACTCCTTGATTCAGTTTACAATATGACGATACATGAAATTCCAAACTACTTCCTGTGGTAGGTATTGGTCATTTTCTTTAGACAACTCTAGGGTCTTTCTTGATTATTTGAGAATATTCTCTCCTTTTGTGTTCTTTTAAATTCAAAACTAATTTTCCAATATTAATATTAAATAACTTCCGCGGATTTCTTTCGTATAACATTATTTGTTTCTTTATTTTCGCATAAGAATCCTCTATTCATTATTTCGAATTGAACAAAATGAATTTTATTAATAATTAATGTTGCCTTTTATGAGACCAGTGATCGCTGGTAAACTTGTTATATCCCTTGATGGCATTTTGTTGAAGGTATATATAAGAGGGAAGTCTAGAATAGGCTTCAAGCCATTTGAATCGTTATCTTAGTGCGAATGACTAAATCACTGTAGGAATGTCTTTAATACTATGAGTATTTATACTTAACTTTGACGACGTGAGCTTCTTGCGTGGATTTGGTTCTGATTATAGATTTGTACCGTTATTTTACAATTTTCTATCGTACGTGTTTTGACAAAACAAACTACATTTTTGTTGAGTTGTTGTAGAATAGTAATGGAACAAGAACAATTTGCGCTAAATTCCCGTCGCTGCCACCAGGCGTCGCCGAAGCCACGGCGTTGGGGTTAACCAGGCGGGACGCAGTGGTTGGTAGATGCTCGGTTTAATTCGCGGACTAATTCGCGGAGTACTTCGCGATATAAATTCGCGAATTGATTAGCTGCGTTTAGTCGCGGTTTAGTACGCGGGCTTAATTGAAGGTGTGATATCGAGGTTGGGTGGGGGAGATACGCAGCTGGGTGGTGAGAAGGTTGAGGAGACTCGCGGCGCCGCATGGGTGGCATGCGAGAGGTACCTAGCGGAGTGACCCGCGGTTCGATTTCATTCGTCGATTTGATTTCGTGAATTAATGTTACAATCTACCTCTCCCCTACGAAAGTGTTCTTTCTAGATAAGCATCTATATTTCCATTTTCACGTTCGAACCATGCTTTCAAGATTATTCAAAGAACCTAGCGCCGATCCCTTGAAGCCCGAGACCTGACAGCTACGACAGGTCCATTTTTCCTGCCTCTCCATTACGAAATTTTTTCATCTAGATAAGCATCTATATTTCTATTTTCTCGTTTCGTGACATAGCATTTCGAAATGCTTCTTAACCCTTTTACAGGCCGAAGGTTCTGGGAAATCCACCAGAAAAAGTGACATTACTTTTAAATATTCTCGGGGTCGCTGATTACGAATCCGAGGTCAGATTTGAAAAATTCAAAATGGCGGCTTCAATATGGCGACCGTCGAACAGAAAATTCCAATTTTTTGAAACATAAAAAATACTACCATATTCTACGCAAAATTCTGAATAAAAAATGTCTCTTGCGATTTTTGTCTAAATTACATACATTCCGAGGAAAAAATTCCGATAGATCGCTTAGAATTCACATAGATGAAAGGTTTTCGTTGTCGCTCATTACGAAACCTATGGGAGATTTGCGACATTGAATTTGTTGGCGGAATCTGTATGGTGGAGCTGTTTTGAATTTCAATAAATATATTAGAGAACACATATAATAACTTCGTTCGAAAAATACTCTGATTCTTCAAATTTAAATGCCTCTTACTTCCTTGGTTTCAGTAACTAATTTACCTACTTACGCACAATACCACGTGACGGTTGAAGTTCGGTCTTTCATGTGCTGTTCGTTTGTTAATTTTCATCTTTTTTTTGCAAAACATATTTGTATAACAAAGAAAAATATAAAAACTACCAAACTAAACTTTTTTTTCGTGTATATTTTTTTCACGGACGTTGCAACTTTGAATTTATGCTCGCTTCTTTGCAACAGTTGGTAACTTTTCCCGCAAGAATCATTTTCTGCCAACGTAAATATTTACTAATTGTTTTGCTAGATTGGTTCGGTATGATAACTGATCTCCGCATACATCTTTCTTGTAGCATTTGTGTAATATAGGAATTTACGATAGCCATGTCAATATGGTAATACATGATTGAATGCCACCAGTTTTTTGACTTTCTGCCTATCATATACCTTTCCCGTAGTTGATCAATCCGATCAACACCACTCATAATGGCATTATAAGCTTGTACGGTAGTTGGGCATTGTAAAGAAATTTGCGAACCATTTCCCAATTTTCTGTTGATTTCTACAGTATGCGATGGGTTGAAAGCTGAAGTGAGTAAAGTGACAGGTTTAGTATCCGTCCATTTGAGAGCAGCGACGTTTTCTTTAGTCTCGTATTTGGGTTCTCCACTTTGCGTTTTTTCTTTACTTTTCGTCATATCAGGTAAACCTTTCCGATTTGTGCGAACTGTCGCAACGGAGTAAATTCCTCTTTGTACAAGTTTTTCAACAAGATTGACAGAAGTAAAGAAATTGTCGAAAGCTACCAAGTGTTCATATCCGATCGTACCTGCAACTAGATTCAACACTACACGTTCACCAAGAGGATCTTTTGTATCATATTTTTTTGATTTGCCAATATACATTTTTGTTTTAATCATAAAGCCTGTCTTTGAATCAGCCAAACTCTACACTTTGTACCCCCGTTTTATAGGTTTCTGTAGCATGTACTGCTTCATGGGTGATCTTCCTTTGAAAGGAATCATAGATTCTTCAACAGTGACCGTTTTGGAAGGGTTGTATACCTTAGCAGATTGATAATTCGTATGTTCTAAAAGAGGCCTTACTTTATGAAGTTTATCAAAGTTGGGATCGTCCCGGGGAAGCATAGTCCTAGTGTCGCTTATGTGTATCATCTCCAATAATTTGAAAATGCGTTTACTCGTCATAATTTTTGCAATGCAGTCAACTCTCAGATAACTATCGGTGCTCCAATAATTTTCTATTCTAGGCACTTTATGAATTCCCATAAGAATCAGTACATCAATGAGGGCATATAATTCATTTACATTAGTATCATACCAATTCGCTGAGTTCTCATTTTTCTTACGGGCATATCTGTCAACTCTCAGATAACTATCGGGGCTCCAATAATTTTCTTAACTAGTTAGTCTCATCAACAATTTCTTGCATAAATTTTTCTGTGAATATTTGAAAAAAAAGAATCTTTCACAATTTTTTTTTGGAACAGAAAGTATTGATCGTAGGAGATTGTTCAAAATCGTGTTTAACAGCAAATTTGTCTGAATTTTGAGACCATTCAGAAGTTGAGTCAACATTTTCTTGCAGGACCAAGTCATCATCAGTTGAATCTACATATGAATCCTCATCATAATCTGAATCATCGTCCACATCAGAATTTTCAGGTTCCAAGGGTAAATTGTCTTTACCGACAAATTATTTAGGCATTATGATAACAAATGAAGTAATTACCTATAAATACTTATACACACATATATTTATCGTAATATATATTACCACGTAAATACGAATAGATATAAGTTCCGTAAGAATGATATAAATATCCGCAGTAAAAAAGATGCATGAGAGACAGCACATATGTATTTTCCAGAAAACAACTTCGCTTGCGAGAAACGAACTTTCAGTGAAGACTGAAAAATTCCCCATTTTTTACCGTGGCATGTATGCAATTTAGGTAAAAATCACAAGAGACATTTTTTACTCAGAATTTCACGTGGAAAATGGTAATGTTAGTTATGTTTCAAAAAACTGAAATTTTCAGTTCGACGGTCGCCATATTGAAGCCGCCATTTTGAATGTTATAAATCTGACCACGGATTCGTAATCAATGACCCCGAAAACCTTTAGAAACGTAAGATTTGTAATCATAGGATAACTCATATCATTCCGCCTGGTAAAGGAATATAGTAATGGGTGATATTGCGTTTTGAAAGTTTCGGAATTTTTTCCTCGGAATGTATGCAATTTATACAAAAATAGCAAGAGATATTGTTTATTCAGAATTTTGCGTAGAATATGGTAATATTTTTTATGTTTCCAAAAATTGGAATTTTCAGTTAGACGGCAGCCATATTGAAGCCGCCATTTTGAATTTTTCAAATCTGACCTCGGATTCGTAATCAGTGACCCCGAAAATCTTTAGAAACGTACGATTTGTAATCGTAGGATAATTCATAACGTTCAGCCTGGTAAAGGAATACAGTAATGTGTAATATTGCGTTTTGAAAGTTTCGGAATTTTTTCCTCGGAATGTATGTAATTTAGACAAAAATCGCAAGAGACATTTTTTATTCAGAATTTCGCGTAGAATATGGTGATATTTTTATGTTTCAAAAAATTGAAATTTTCAGGTCGACGGTCGCCATATTGAAGCCGCCATTTTGAATTTTTCAAATATGACCTCGGGTTCATAATCAGCGACCCCGAGAATACTTAAAAGTACTGTTACTTTTTCTGGTGGATTGCCCAGAACCTTCGGCCTGTAAAAGGGTTAACCTACATATTTTAAACAGTATACGTATTGAGACTCGCTTCAAACCTATTAATACTACATTTTTCCAAATTACTAAGACCGCTTTCAAATTAATCTAGAAAAGCCACCAAGCAAGTCTCATTCCTAAGAATTTTCAGTCATGGACCCTTTTTAAATATGACCATTTAATAAATCCGGAACCATCCTGGGAAGACATATGTAACTTCTAAGCATATTATGTATTAGTTCCTGTCCTACGTCTATAATCATATACTCAAATTAATTATTACGTCGACCATTGGCCCTTTCATAAATATTTTTCTTTGTCAAAACCCATTTTCTTTTTTTTTACAATATCATGCTGGAAGGAAGATGAAGAAAATACAGAAGATATATTTCATAAATTTTATTTTTCTTGTTCATATTCATGCATTACATTTTTATTACAATATTGTTATATACAAGAAGAAAATAGCTATCAAAGAAAATTTATATTTTCAATATCGTCAACTAATGCATGGCTTTTAATTTGCCAATTGATGCAGTCTTTAATCATATGCGGTTTACCATCAATCGTATCACAGCTTGGTTCGAAATGTTTGTAACATCTAAATTTTGATCCAAATTTGAGCCGCACATCGACAGGTGCGTGTTTCAAAGACATATTCTGCTTAGAGCAATCAATAATGATTAACGGAGTTTTCTCTAAAAATATTGATTTATTCAATATAGGTTTACCATTAACATTTTTATTATAGTAACCAGCTTGAAAATTTATATACATATCATATAATAAAGAAAATTTATTATTTGCAATGTCAAGGTTTAAAGTTCCATACCGATAATATTTTGGCTCCAAAAATACTTTAACATTATTAATGTTACAGTGATCAAACATACTAACATTTTTCGTCTTGTCATTATTTCGTACTGTTTGGAAGCAAATAATAATATATCGTGGCTTTTCGAGATGTGTCGCTGTATTCACTGACCACACATGAGATGATGTTACCGGTAATAGTAGATATTCATAAAGTTCCAATGTACGAAAACTTAAAGATATGCTAGGATATTTTTCAATGAAACGTATCAGCTATATTCTTTCTCTGTTCACCAACGTGATATATGCAACTAACCATTCTATTTTATTCATCTTAATTTGCAACTTTCTTCTGCATTTTATATAATTGCATTAGCATTTCGTTCAGATCTTGTTAAAACAAGTTCCTGCTTCGCGTTTAGAATTATCTTATAATAATATTCAGCAAATCCGAAAATCGTACTCAGAGGCACGGTCAGTTTTAGTTATTTGACTAGTTTTAGCTCACGTTTTTAGTTTTAAATATGTCGGCAAATCGGCAAATTTTAGGGGGAGGGCAAATCACGTCGTTTACGCATTACATAAGAAAGAAGCATTTTAAAAGATTTCTTAATGATAACTTCATGATGTAATAAATGTCCACTTCTGTCCAACAGTACAAGTTGTCATAAAGAATTCTTGATATAAGAACGAGATTTTGTACCACCAAAAAATAATTACGACGGAGTAATGATTAATTACTTTTTATGAATACTTTTAATATCTTTATGAATATTTTTAAAATATCTATGAGGTTTCTTAATAAAGAAATTTTTTACTATAAATCTCATGCATTTATCCCGACTATTTTTAAGGGAGTCATAATAATAATCATCATAAACAATATTAATTTATACAAAAATTGTAGTTATAATTATCATAATTTATAAGCATGTACCGGGTGAGTTATAGAGAGTGGAACATAGAGACACCCATTCTCCAGGTTCACAAGAGGCATTTTTAGGTTAAACTTGGATTATTCCCACATATTCCAGTATATCTCACTCACTCAGTATAATTATTACACCCCTTTATAACACTACTTTTTGATATAAGGGAGTAAAAGGTTTTGCAACGAATGTGCAGCCCGAGCCGAAGGCTAGACGTTTAGCAGAGTTTGCACTGATGTTTGACGAATGTACATATGTTTTTATTATAAATCTTTTCTGAAGTGTGTCGTAACCCTACTCGAAAAGGAGGATAGAAAAGCATAGAAAAGTATAGAAATTCTGCGTGATTCGTATGCTTTTGAATCCTACTTTTGGCACATAATGTAAATCTATCATTTCTTATCCTATCTGAATATTTCAAGTAAAGCCAATGTTAATATTTTTCTATCCATTAGGTAAAATCAATAAATTTCTATCCCAATCGTGTATAGAGAATCAATCCAAATGTACCTCATTACCCTTTTATCATTATGTATCCTAAAAATTTATAGAAATTCTATCAAAACGAATCAAAATGTGATTTTTATATTTTTACGGTCCAGGTCGACCGTTCCGCAGTTTTCGGTGTCTGGGTATTCCGCACCGTAGTTTTTCGCCGTCCAGGTCGACCGCTCTGTAGTTTTCGGTGTCTAGGTATTCCTCCCCGGAGTTTTTTGCCGTTCAGGTCGACAACTCCATAGTTTTCGATGTTTAGGTATTCCGCACCGTCGTTTTACGCCGTCCAGGTCGACCGCTCCGTAATTTTCGGTGTCTAAGTATTCCGCACCGTAGTTTATCAATGTCCAGGCGAAAAACTATGGGGCGGAACATCTGGACAACGAAAACTATAAAGCGGACCACCTAGATATCGAAAACTATGGAGCGGTCGACCTAGACGGCGAAAAACTATGGTGCGGAACACCTGGACAACGAAAACTATGGAGTAAACTGCCTAGATACCGAAAACTATGGAGTGGTCGATCTAGACTGCGAAAAACTACGGTGCGGAACAACTGGACAACGAAAACTATGGAGCGGACCACCTAGATACCGAAAACTATGGAGCGGTCGACCTAGACGGCAAAAAACTATGGTGCGGAACACCTGGACAACGAAAACTATGGAGCGGTCGACCTAGACGGCGAAAAACTATGGTGCGGAACACCTGGACAACGAAAACTATGGAGCGGACCACCTGGATACCGAAAACTATGGAGCAGTCGACCTAGAGACTGCGAAAAACTATGGTGCGGAACACCTGGACAACGAAAACTATGGAACAGACCACTTGAAGAACAAAACACTACGCGCGTGTGTCCGCGCGCGCGCATGTATGTGTATCCCAGCAAACCGAAAAGGATAGCAATGTTCACAAAAAGATTCAATTTTCATTTTTTGCATCCCATTTCTTGATTTTTCCAATCGTTTTCTATTTTGAATAATTTTTTGTGCCGCCTGAGCCTATACTCGTGAATACATTCAATAACAGTACACAATGCTTTTGTATACTTTCTATCTTTCCAGTACTTTTTAATTCAGCGAATGTGTTGTCACGTGACCAATCGCAGTCTTTATGAATACATTTAATCTTACTGTAAAAATAGCCATCGAGATTTTGAATCTATTTCTATATTCGAATTCTTTACAATACACTTGTATGCTTATTTTGCATACATTTTAGAACTCTTAAAAAATGAATTGTATCCTTATGAATCATAGATCTATTCTGAATCATTTCCTATGAAAATCGATATTTGATGGTTAGAATTCAAACCTTGTCTAATTGCATCGAATCGTTTGCGAATGCTTCGTAATTCTTTTGGAAGCATATGTGCGAATATTTTCAATGCTCACGGATACTTCTTTTTGAATACTTCTAGAGGCATTTGTGGGACTAATTTTAAAATCTTCTCGATGCTTCATCGAGTCGTGTGATGCGAGTGCTTTTATCCTTCCAGAGTATTCCTGAAGTATGAACATTTTTAAATTGTTTTACTATCAAGATTTCGCTTATGTCTTGCCATTTTCGAGATATTTGAGAATTTTAAAAATTTTCAGGTTTGCAAATTTGTAAAATCTGTTTACATGTATGAATTAACCAACTTGAGGTCATCCCCCCTATCAATACACCCCCCAAAATTTTGTCAGATTTTACTTATCTCTTGCCGTTTTCGAGATATTTGATAATTTTGAAAATTTTCAGTTTTGCGCATTAACCGACTCAATGGGATCTCCCCTTTTGATAGCCTCCAAAATTTTGTCATATTTTGCTTATCTCTGGCCGTTTTTGAGATAATTAAGAATTTTTAAAAATTTTAATGTGTAACAGAAATATCATATTATGTTACTGATAGGGATCGACAGTAGTAGACCAGTGGTCGGTGTCGCGCGCGATCGTTGTTTCTAGTCAAGTATTCTTGGTGGGGAACACTACTTGGATAGGTGACCGCTTGAGAACAACTTTCTTAAGATAATTAAATCAACTAAAAAAAGTTAAAAAATATTTGAATTAAATAAAAAATAATAAAATTAAAAATTAAAAAAAAATTTTTTGTATGCAAAGAGGGAAAAATTTAAAAACAAAAAATTAAAATTGGCTATGCTTCTTAATTCTTACTGAAGGATACAGAAATAGGATTCAGAAGTATTGAAACTTTCAATGCTTCTCAATCATTCTTGGTTTGCTGGGCATCGAAAAATGTCATTTAGAAGTATTCAATTTTTCAATTCTTGTTAATCCTTTTCGGTTTGCGGGATGAAATTCGTGACGAACGTAGTATAGAAAAATATCGAAACAAATCCTATCAATTTCTATCCACTTTAGTTAGGATAGAAAAATATAGAATTAATTCGTGCCAAAAATAGGATAGGAAAATATTGGAAAAAATCCTATACTTTTCTGTCCTCCTTTTCGAGTAGGGTAACAATGTCTCTATATACGAGCGGTACACTTAGGTATTACTCGGTGGTGATACTAACTTTTGTTTAAAGAAAACATCGACTTGATTGCACGGAGAGAAATTTGAAGTAAATTCCACTGCTCAGGGAAGTAACAGCTACCGCACGATTTCTGACGAATTTAAAATGACGGTTACAATTCGAATTCGTTAAAAAGAAAATTTTTATAAACAGATCCAATTTGAGTGCACCTTTGAGACTATTTATTCATAATTTCTAGATGATATAGTTATTAATAATTATTTGTAATGATCTATAAACGTTGTTGAAACGGAAAAACTTTGTACATTTTTCATTCTAAATTTTCTGTATTAAAAACAGTGCAAGATACACTAAAAATGCACTGTACCTTTTTTATAGAGCACAAAGTATCCTAAAAAAAGTCAGCGGGAGCCCTAGTTTAAAGTTAATAGATTATCCATGAATAACGCTGGAATTTTTCTAACAAGTTAATTTTATGAATATTTCATAATTTTTGTAAAATATGAGGCATATTCCATCGTTGCTCGTGACTAAGCTATTAACTTTAGTCTAGGGCCCTCGCTGACTTTTTTGTAGGAAATTTTGTGCTCTACAAAAAAATTTCAATACATTTTTAGTGTATCTTACACTGTTTTCGATACGGAAGCTTTAGAATGAAAAAAAGTACGAAGTTTTTATGCTTCAACAACGTTTATAGATCATTAAAATTAATTATTAACAATTAAATAGTTGATAAATTATGAATAACTATTCAAAAAGGTGTAATAAAAGTTTATCTACTTATAAAAATGTTCTTTTTAACGATTTCGAATGTTAACCGCCATTCAAAATTCGTCAGAAATCGTGCGGTAGCTGTTACTTCCCTGAGCAGTGGCATTTACTTAAAATTTCTTTGCGTGTGTAAGAAATTATTCACCGGTGCAACTTTAGTATTATCCTCTGCGTGACTAGGTTGAATTCTTGCTTTGAGACTAATCACTGTATGCGCAAGATCAATGTACTCTTCACCATGATCGGGCACGACAAATTCAATCGGTGAGTTATCCGTCAAAGATGACACGGGCTTATAATGTACCTAGGGCGAGCTCTCGATGGTTGTCTGGGTCAGTGGAATCGTGAAGATGTCGAGCTCCGATTTCATGCACTCGCGCGAGTGTGAATGAAGGAAAGACATTATTACTTTTTAATTACCCCTAAATATATCCCTCGTTAAGTTATTACACAAATAGCTGATCGGGTATAGCTCGGGACAAACTAGCTGGATAGTAATGTTGCCTTATAAGAATTTCTTTTTCTCGCTCAGTATTTAGTAAATGGTATGTATTTGTAACAGGAAATCCGAGAATCTTATTTACAGAACTATGAAACGTACAAAAGTGAACTTTTTTGCAATCATTTTGTGCGCAATGAGCGGTAAGAAAGCCACGTCGTGATTCTGCATAGTTAAATTGTAAGTAAACAGACTCCGACCCATACGCCGATTTTAAATTCTCATTAATCGCGTCAACAAAATCATATACGTCTCTGTAAAAACCTTCGGGGTTTATTTACAGACGATTTGTCAATAACGTGCGCTCCATCCGTGGACATATCTATGGTTCCAAATTCAAAAGCACAATTATCTCGTTTTATATGAACAACACTGTAAGGAACATGAATTTCTGATAAACCTACTAACCAGGCACCGGTCAATTCAGTTTCTTTGGAAAGTACTGTTGTAAATCTCGTCGAGGTGTTGTCGGGAAAGTACTTCATACTGCTGTTGCTCGTAATAAAACTATAAAAAATTCGTCTGCTTGTGATTGATGCATTTTAGAGATTTTTTAAATTTGCTGCAGGTATCCACGAATTAAATTGTTCAGGATAGCCTACCCAGGTTACAAAGACTTCCTTTTTCGAGCCTCGACCTCTAGTCCGGAAGACACTATCGATTTTAAATTCGTGTTCTGTTCTATTTTTTGAGACTGCTCCCAGCTCTTGTGGATAAAAGTAACCCTCGATTTCTTCTCCACTCAAGTCTTCTAGCTCGTACACAAAGAGGTTTTGGCGTTTTAAGACACTCTTTGTACGGAAAATTTCCTCGCTCCACCCTCGTTCGAATCCTTTCTTAAAGGTATTTTGGGCACTACTGATTCGAACGTTATCGCCTACCTGATACTTATACATTTGTGTTTACTTTACAGGATATCGCGACTCAATATTTCGCCGGGCAACATGTGCATTGAATAATGTAACTGAAGCAGGGGTCATTTTTATTCTCGAATGTAAAGAATTATTGTAAACATCGACAATTTTTTGCATAACTTCTACGTATCGTCTGGTATTGTTACGTGTAAAATAGCCATATACGCTCTTTAAGCGTTCGGTTGAAGAGTTCTACAATCGCTGCTTTTACATCAGGGTGGCTGCGTGTTACTCGAAACCGAATGTTACCGTCTCTTAGATGATTCTGTACTTGTTTACCAACAAATTCTTTACCACGATCTGTTTGAAGAGTGACAGGGATTCCCTTATTGTTTCATTCCAGAATTCTCTTAAAACCTGCGAGAACCTCGTGTGAACTTTTATCACGTAACGATTTGACCCATACCTATTTGGTTAACACGTCTATGACAACGAGAATGTGACATTTGTTATCGTTGTACGTTTTCAACGATCTCAGATCAACAATGTCTGTAATCCCAGAGGTCATCGACATCTGTGACGTCATATCTTAAACGTTGAAAATGGCATCGTATGGGTCTATGCAGGGTCTTGTGCGTTTAGCCACTCTTGAACATCATCCGGTGACACGCCATGCTTCATCAAAAATCGCCTAACATTTGGCGCACCCGAGTAGCTAACAGGATGTGAGGGGTCGTAATAAATTTCAATCTTATCCACGATTACATTTCGAGACCCAGCCATTCCATCTGGCTCTTGTTAGCTTCTTCTCGTTTTTCTTCGTCATCAACGTCGTTGTTGTTAATATTTTCGGCCGAATTGTTCTTTCCAAATCACGCTGCATTTATAAACTCTCGAGATTTTTTACCGAATCGCAGGGTAGAAGTAAGTTTCCACAAGTTTTTATTACCGATGGAACGTGTGGGAATACGATCTGCCCGAAGTGCACGAATAAATTCTTCACGACCAACTGGATTTACAGATTTTCGCGAGCGTGTGCATCGTTGAAGAGTTCGACGATATCGGATCCTATAATATCATAACCGTCGATATTAACGACACCTTCGTTATCCCAGGATATACGTTTGGAGCGTTGCAGATGATTCATCAATTTCAAGGCTTTCAACCTGTACGAAACTGGAACTCTTTGAACTATTTCAGGGATAGAAATAGAATATTTTAGAATATCTTTACGATTTTTGTTTGATTTCGCTTTCGATGAGTCGTTCACACGCTGAGTATCATCTCGTTGATATTGTTCCTCTCGTTTCATACTTGCAGCATCTTCGCTGTTACTAGTATTATTATCCGTAGTCTTGTCGTTTATTTCTTTTTCATCGTACATATTTTTGGAAAAAAAATGTAAGTAACGATGAAGCGTTTGTATGTATCTTGCGAGTTTTCTACCTTCATCGAAAATCCTAGCAGCTTCTGTGTCTTTGATTTTTATTGTACAATTACGGTGGTTGAAATATCCGTTATTTTCATCCTGGAGAATATTTTACAGTTCCTCATCCAATCTTGAAAGCACCGTTCCGGGCGTTTGCACAGTTTTCTTTTCATCATTTGTAGGTACACCCACGTTCAGAATATCTGTCCAAGTAATTTACGTCTACTTGAGAAAATGGCAACAGCGCGTCAGTGATTTACTCAATGCACTACAAACTATACCCCCTAGCGATACGATGCGAGACACATATGGGAACACACACAGTCATCCGTATTACTCGCGCTATTACTATTTTCCTTCCTACCGGTCTCTCTCTCTCCCTGTCTCCTTCATAATTACGCTGACTTGACCTGGGACAATTGCAATGCTCCAATTCATCCCAGGGGACGATCTCCGCCAACCCCATTATCGTCGACATGCTTATCAGGTTAGTTCTGAATTAAATATATTATCCAGGCACTTTTTTTTATTTATTTATTAAGCATTAGCGGGCGAGACAGCCTCTAACCCTAATCTTAAAAAATTAAAATAAAAAAACAATAAAAATACTACATAAAGTAGTGAAAAAGCAATCAAATTAAAAAAAAAAAGAAAAAAACGGTAATGGATATACGCATATAATCATGCAAATATATCCACATTTGATTCATGTTTGATATAGGAATGTAGTGATTTGGAGTTATGTTTTTGTTTAAGAACTTGACAGACCATCACTTCTGGTTGCTTCAGCGTAGAATAGCTGAAGGAACCATCTGAGCGTTTGGCATTCAGGAATTGTGCCAGAAGACGGCTTCACCAGGTTACAGTCAGGTTAGTTCCTCAAATAGTTATTTCAATATATGTTTAAAAAGAATGTGATTCGTGGTGGGTGTTTTATGTTTTCAGCACCCAGGAAGCAGATCAGGAACAACCAGGGAGAGGATGAATCTGCAGAGAGTGCCCGGACAACGTAGTCGACTACTTCAATCTCCACAAGAAGAAAAAGTTCCAGTAGTGACGACAAGTGACACGTGAGGCGATAATAAAGGGCATAGGGGGTTAACTATACAAAAAATGCCCCCACAGCTCTGTCACCCGAACCGGGTCCATATATTGCTACCCCGATGACTACAAATTTCTAAAAGTATGAACTCAAAATTCGCTTTTTCGAAAAAGTTATGAAGGGGGAAAGAAAAATAAAAAAACTAATTTTTCTCGAAAACTACTGGATCGATTTTAATGAACTTGAAATATGTTAGAAACGTAGGTAAGACAATTGGAGAGAAAAAATATGATTTTTTTTTTTTTTTTTAATAAGTAAAAAACTGATTTGAAATTTTCAAAACTTTTTTTTGGCATAATTTTTGATGTGCCCACCTTCATCTTTTTTCTTGATGTACCTTACAATGTCCCCTTTCATATATATTTTTTTCAAATTTTTAAAAAATATAGTTTTTGAATAAAAAATCGTAAACCATGGTCGTCCTGCTTGACTTGCGCATTCGCACACGCGCTCGCGCGCACGCATGCATACATACATATATATATATATATATATATATATATATATATATATATATATATATATATATATATATATATATATGTATAATACAGGGTACACAATTTAAAACTACCACCCGAAAATCTGAGAATGAATGCTGTTTAGAAAAAAAAAGTTTAAATAGAAAAGTTTTTGGATTCCGAGGGGGACATCCAATAGTGACCTTGACGTTGACCTTTAAGGTCATTACAGTATGAAGCCTCTTATTAATGAGACCCCTTATTTTTTCACTCCGGAAATGGAAAAAGCAGAATTTACGTCCGAATACGATCTTGTCTTAGGACCCAGGTCCCATGGTGGGGTTCTATAATTCTTTTTCTTTATGTCCGTTAGTTTGGACCTCCCCGTCGGCCAGCATTCAGCATGGTTGAACCTGATCTGATATAACCCGAGCGGATCGTTAGCCGTAACACCCCCACCACGTGAAGGTGGACAAATGAGGGCACCCAGCCAATTAAGGCAAGATAGACGAGTCACCCAGCCAGTTAAGGCAAGATAGACGAGTCGCCCAGCCAGTTAAGGCAAGATAGACGAGTCACCCAGCCATTTAAGGCAAGATGGAGGAGTCACCCAGCCAGTTAAGGCAAGATGGAGGAATCACCCAGCCAGTTAAGGCAAGATGGAGGAATCACCCAGGCAGTTAACGCAAGATGGAGGAGTCATCCAGCCATTTAAGGCAAGATGGAGGAGTCACCCAGCCAGTTAAGGCAAGATGGAGGAATCACCCAGCAAGTTAAGGCAAGATGGAGGAATCACCCAGCCAGTTAAGGCAAGATGGAGGAGTCACCCAGCCATTTAAGGCAAGATGGAGGAGTCACCCAGCCAGTTAAGGCAAGCTAGAGGAGTCACCCAGCCATTTAAGGCAAGATGGAGGAGTCACCCAGCCAGTTAAGGCAAGATGGAGGAATCACCCAGCCAATTAAGGCAAGATGGAGGAATCACCCAGCCAGTTAAGGCAAGATGGAGGAATCACCCAGCCAGTTAAGGCAAGATGGAGGAGTCACCCAGCCATTTAAGGCAAGATGGAGGAGTCACCCAGCCAGTTAAGGCAGATGGAGTTGTTACCCATACAATTAAAGCAAGATATATTATCTTGCCTCTCGCTCACTGGTGCTACAATTGTTCAGTCTTCATCGCTATCAGATTCGATTACTGGTACAATTTTAGTTGTGGTGAATATGTCAGTTAATATCTCAGCTGGTTTGAAAATTCTTGATAAATAACGCGCATGTGATAAATAATATATAACAGCCGCAATGTGGGAACAACAGCCAACAGTTCTATTTCCATTGGCATATTCACATGTGTATTCTGTAATTCCAGAATGTCCAATAGTGTCAGGTTCGTATTTAATAAAACACCTATAGGTTTGACGAGAAATGTGACGGGACGGAACTTTAATTTTTAAAGTCGTTGAATCCTCTTTAACAAATTCCATTTTTAGATTGCCATCTTTGTCAAGCATTTCTGCTAAATAGGAAACAGCCTGAGCAAGTTGGTAGGTACCAGTGAATAAAATTTTCAAATCATTTGTTGTTAATTCCGGAAAATCATTAAGATCATCTGAGGAGATAGTTCCAAACGGAAGTTTACGACGTAGCCATCCTGCTTCTTCTACTTTATCGGCCAAAGAAAACTTCCCATTTTTCTGAGTTTGCATCTTTTGAAGAATATCATCGAAGTTATCTACATCAGAATGTAATCTTTTTCCGAAAATATTATTAAGAAAACATGCAATTCTGAAGTATGATCCAACTTTTGGTAATAACTTATTATCGATTTTATGATTAAGAAGAAGACATTTTTGCTTGATGACACCGTGAACGGATCCTACAGCCCACCGAATTTTCGTAACAAAGCGAGAATTATTTGATTCGTCTGCAGTTAATTGTTTCCTTTTTCGTTTTAAGGCAGGTATCAAAACTCGAAATTTTTTGTTCTTCCAACTTTTCTTTTACGTCACGAAATCCACGGTCAAGATCAAAAATATCACCTTCATTAACCAGCTTAGATAAACCTTCAGGATTTTCGAGAATTGTTTCCAAAATCTGGGCATCATTTTGATTCGCAAGAAAAGGTCCAGCAATGTCTACAACATACCCGTCAGTTGTGCAGATGGTAAACGGTTTACAAAGGGGAACTTTCTTTTGGCCAGAGTACGATTTCCTTTGCTAATCATTATTAGAACTTTTTTGATGTCTAGCGTATGTGCCGTCGCATATCAAAAAAAGTTTATCGTTAGAATCGAATAAATGTTTTGCCATTTTAGTGGTATGGTTTAGAATGAGTTCATTCCGACTACAAGCATTCACTCCAAAACGAAGTGGCAAAACATAATCTTCAAATGATTTCATTACACTGGCCGAATAGTCCGAGACATCGTGTTCATTTTGCAATTGCAAAATTGACGCGATCATTGCATTCGAATTACCCGACCGTAATTTGAACAAAAAGACAACAATAGCTTGAATGACGGAACGGGAATGACTATTTCGCAATGAAGTTAACATGTCTTTCAGTTCATTCAATTGTTCCCAATTTAAGCCTGTAAAAATTTTGAGTTGTTTCTCAGAAATATTGTATTTCCCTATTTTATCAAGCAATGTCGAGTCACATCTAATAGAAAGAGTTTCCATTAGTTTTGATAACTCAGATGCCGTAAGGCTTGTAGTATTAGAATAGGCTTTCAGTTGGATAAGATCTTCTTCGTATATTCTATCGTTTATCAAGTGCATACGACAACATCGATTCCCAGATGGAATGTAGATTTGAGTTTTGATATACGTTTTTATTCGTGTTTCTTCAGGAATGACACGTAAATGTTTTGTGCCGCCACAAAAGCAACATGATTTATGCGTTGCAATAGTTCTCCGAATAAAAACTTCCATACGTTCAACCTCAGAAACCGATGCTTTTGATTCAACTATTTCAAACGTGGGATCATTATCTACCGAATCAGGCACAACATCATTTACGACATTTACTTCAGATTTCTCTGCAGATATATTTTTTCTATAAACAGACATTCTACATTTTTGACAAATAATGTCATTTACATTTATTGCTTGCTGCAAAGAAGTGGAGTAAATATTCGCTTCCTGTTGATTTGTTACTATTTTTTTTCGGCCTGTAGTATTTATTAAAAAAGTATTGCAACCAGGGCACTTTTGTCTTAGCAATACGGTCTTATTCATCTTGAAAATTATGAAGAAATAAGAATGTCAGTTATAAACAAAAGTATGTAAAAAGTAAAATTCTCCAGAATCACAGAGATATAACTCCGAAAAAAATACTAAATATAAACCTGCACTCAGCTATACCGATTTACATAGACTATATGAAACAAAGCACAATATCATATACAAGTGTCAGGTCGCACCGTCCGGATTCCTAATCTACTAAAAAAAGGATGGATTTCGATAACGAGAATGAAATGGCTATCGAATAAAAGGAACGATGCCTACCGGAGAAGAAGTCACCTATTGCCTCGCAGATCTTCTATATAGGAGTCTCGTGTCACCAATCACGCCGACATCACACCGGATAATAAAATATCTCATTGACATCGGTTAAGGTCGACCTATACTATATAAACTCAGCACCGGTTTTTGTTTCGGTCCAATTTAACTTCGTACATTTCAACACTGTGCATTAAACACGAAAAAACATTTGAATGTTTATATTGGCTACACATGAGTCTCAACTGTATATAACATAGTATTTTTAGTCAGTGCGTGCGTGCGTGAGTGCACGGGTGTGTGCGAATGCGCAAGTCAAGCAGGACGACCATGGTTTACGATTTTTTATTCAAAAACTATATTTTTTAAAAATTTGAAAAAAATATATATGAAAGGGGACATTGTAAGGTGCCTCATGAAAAAAGATGAAGGTGGTCACATCAAAAATTATGCAAAAAAACAAATTTTGAAAATTTCAAATCAGTTTTTTACTTATTAAAAAAAAAAATCATATTTTTTCTCTTCAATTGTCTTACCTACGTTTCTAACATATTTCAAGTTCATTAAAATCGATCCAGTAGTTTTCGAGAAAAATTAGTTTTTTTATTTTTCTTTCCCCCTCCACAACTTTTTCGAAAAAGCGAATTTTGAGTTCATACTTTTAGAAATTTGTAGTCATCGGGGTAGCAATATATGGACCCAGTTCGGGTGACAGAGGTGTGGGGGCATTTTTTGTATAGTTAACCCCCTATGCCCTTTGTGAAAAGACTATGTAAGTAAATTTGACATTTTTTAACGTGCGAAGGGAACCCGAGGGATGTAAATTTAGCTATTTTGATCCGACGAGGAAGAGCCAAGGGAAGTAAACTCGACTTTTTTGAACATGCGAGTGGAACCCGGGGGAAGTCACTTTAACTTTTTTGATCCTATGGGGAAGAACCGAGGGAAGTAAACTCGACTTTTTTGAACATGCGAGTGGGACCTGGAGGAAGTCAATTTAACTTTATTGATCCTACGAGGAAGAACCGAGGGAAGTACATTCGCCTTTTTTGAACATGCGAGTGGGACCCGAGGGAAGTAAATTTACCTTTTTTGATCCTACAGGGAAGAACCGAGGGAAGTAAATTCGAATTTTTTTAACATGCGAGTGGGACCCGAGGGAAGTAAATTTAACTTTTTTGATCCTACGAGGAAATACCGAGGGAAGTAAATTTGACTTTTTTGAACATGCGAGTGGGACCCGGGGGAAGTAAATTTAACTTTTTTGATCCTACGACTTTCCTCGGTTCTCCCTCGCATGTTCAAAAATGTCGAATTTACTTTCCTCGGTTCTCCTTCGTATGTTGAAAAGATTCAAAGATACTTCCCTCGAGTTCCCGTGCATGTTCTAATAAGTAAAATTTAGTTTCCACGGGATTCCATATACTGAAGTGGCGCATCAGTGTTTTCGTGGCTGCCCCGCGCAGAATAGAAAATGTAAAATTTGTTATAAAATATCCAAAATACGGATTTTGCAATAAATAAATGAATAAATAGATATTTATTAATATCACTGCAATAATATAATATAAAACATTTTTTTTTATTCAAACAATTATATATACTATTTATAACACAATACAACTTTTCGGGTTCCTTAGTAATTAATCGAATGCCCGTTTGCTTCGATGACTGCGTGAAGTCTGCGGTTCATAGAAGCAGATAAGGTGGTACATAAATTACGTCCACCTTCTCCTCTGAGGCTCTCCCAGCCATTTCTCGCTCTTGCTATGACATCCTCGACGCGATGGGGCACATTCGGTCGGCATTCTCTGACGAGTTCAGACCAAACATTCTCAATAATGTTAAGGTCAGGCGACTTCGCAGGCCAGTCAAACCTCACCAGATCAGGATGATCGCGATACTACTGACGAACCACTCCGGCTCTGTGGATGCTACCCCAGAAGGCAACAGTTTTCCTTCCGCTGGCGGTGGATGGTATCATGTTCTCTGGTCTGTATCTGCTGTTATTTCAAAATTCTGACTTCGGATTCGTAATCAGCGACCTCGAAAACCTCACATGCAGAGTTTATTCTGCTTGCAATTAAATTAAAAATTGTTAATCAGCCATTTTTAATTTGAAAAAGATTGTTTGTTGAAAGAATAACATTCGAATCAAATTCGAAGTCGATGCTTTTTTAATTCTAGAGCGCAATATAATCTATTCGCCCTGGTAAGTATGCTCTTGGACCTATGGTGTTGAAAAATGGAACTACTGATATGAGTTTCACATCCAATACAGACAAGAATAAAGACACTGCAAACTTCATTAAGATGAACAAGCATAACTTTAAAATTATTACTACCCTCATCGTCACTAAGAAAATATAGTAAATTTGCCTTCCATAAATAATTTTCGTATTTGAATTGCCTTGGAGATTGACAAAAAAGTGAAAAGCATATTTTTTAAATTATTAATATTGTCGTTGTCACTAAAATTTAAACCGCTGGGCAAATTTGAAAAAACATTTCTTAAGGAAAATTTAAAAAATGCAATGTTATGAGGGAAATTGTATGAAAAATATGAAGAAGCCGAAAACGTGTGAAAAATTCAGAAAAGATAACGGGGACTTGGAAGAACATCCGGTAGGTATCAGGGTATGATTCTGGGACCTTTCGATTACCGGTAGAATAAAAATTTTCTTACAAAAAAAATGTTTTTTCAAATCAGCCCAGCGTTTGGGAATCTAAATGATTACGACGTACCGTACAGGGTGTTTGAGAAAAAATTTCATACATCTTGGAATCTACAATTAGTGCTAATACCATCAGCCGCTAGTGTAGGTTATATAAAATATATAAAATATGATTTTTTTAAATACTGAAATTAGCAATTTGAAATTGAATTTCCATGTATAATTTTATTCCTATCAAAGTTTCTTCCTACATTCCTTAATAAGATGAAACGAAAAATAGCCGTTTTAAAAAATTACTTTTTAAAAATCTACAACTAACAAATATTTTATCGAATTTAATAATTATTCAGATTTGGATTTTCAATATTAAATTATAATAATAACAATATGTAATAAAGTTAAGGATCTCATTATGTTATCTTCTTCTTCACAATTACTTTAACCCGTTTTAAAATTCGCAGCTTTTCTTATTGCATATGATTGGTTCAAAGAAACGAATCACAATGACTGACGATTGGCAGGATAATGGTTGATGGGTGACCAACCTCTAAACGAGTATCGAAAATACAAAACATTCATTTCAATGGACAATAATGTGCACACTACAATATTAAGTGATGATCTGCATACCTTCGTTGGTCTAAACGGCATATTTATTACTAGAGAAGACGTTTCCTTGTTGCACCAAAAATTTGGAAAAACGAGAATAAGATTTGACGTATACAATTGCCATTAGCTTCATGATTAAAACAATACATGCATCGTCAATCGTTATTTTTTTAAATTTCAGAATGAATACAAAAAAATTACATAAACTTTAATAATTATTAGTTAAAATAACTAAATTAAATAATAAAAAAAAAATAAATTAAATAATAAATTAAATTAATTAATAACCTTTAATAATTATTAAATAATAAATTACTTGAAACAAAACTTTTAAGCGTAGACATGATAAAGAATAACAAATAAGTTATGATTTTTTCTATGTTTTGATTAAACTTTTTAACATTATTATTTACATAGAAATTAATGAAATTTCATATCTATTTATAAAATGTAGCACTATATTTGACCATTTTCTATTCCTTATAAATATGTATTACATTTAATTGTAATGAAACAAAAAATTTACTATTGTTATGTAAAAAAAATGTATTTTTCCTAATTTCCATATTTTTTCTTTTAGACTTCAGAAAATAAAATATTTTACGCCGACTTCGCAAAAACATGATTATTTTATGTCAAAATATTTTATTTTATTTTTTTATTACTGAAAGCATTTATGGAACACTTTGAAGTGAAATCAGTACTGATTTTAGTTCGAATCTGTTAAGGGGGAGGGGGTATACCCACAAAATCAGCTCTATGAGAAATACACCTTTAAAAAATTAAAAAATTATTTCTTTAGTAATTTTTGACGAGGAATACAGTGGTGCGAAAATAAAAAATAGACAAATTTTTTTTTGTCCCATAAATGTTACTTTGAAAAAAATAGCGTTTGTGAAAAAATGCTTCTACATTTTTCTACATTAATTGAAAAATTCAAAAAATTCAGGGTGTACATAAAAACACATTTTCTAAATAATTACGTATGAATTTTAAAAAATTCCATTTTTTTCGACAAAAAATTTTTTTATGGAACAAAATAATTATTTTAAGGGTCAAAAAAATTTGTTACATTTTTTATTCTAGCACCACTGAATTCCACGTTAAAAATTACACTAGAAATAATTTTTCCGACCCCTATATTTTAGCGCGAAAAAAATTTATTTTTTCGACAAAATGGTTCTACATTTTTCTAAATTAATGTAAAAATTCAAAAAAAATTAGAGTGAACATAAAAACACATTTTCTAAATAATTACGCATGAATATTAAAAAATTCCATTTTTTCGAAAAAAAATTTTTGTTTATAGGTGAAACAAATTTTTTACACTTTTTATTTTAGCACCACTGAATTTCACGTCAAAAATTACTAAAGAAATAATTTTTTCAAATTTTTTAAAGGTGTATTTCATAGAGCTGATGTTGTGGGTTTACCCTCCCCATAACCTATTGGCGGCGTCTTTACTGCACAAAATTAAAGCGCGAAAATTCAAAAATCGAAGTGACATTCGTACGTATCCGTTAAAAACTTTCAGCTTCATACACAAGAATTACCTACAATTCAAAAGGAAGTAATAAGTTTTATTGTCCGTTATTAATTATTTCAAAATTAATTTGATTAATTAATTTGAATTAGTCTACGCAACAGCAATTCGTATTTGGTTCCACGATAGAAATTGAGATTTCAATTGTTTTAAGAAGTCCATTGGAAGCTATTATCCTGATTCCGGAAACAAGTGAAACACTTCCTTCTTCAACATAATTGCGAAGAGAACAAAAAATTTGTCGTCTTTAAAGTAAAATGTACAAGCTTCAATTTCTTCGCGACAAAATGCCGCACAGCGAGCGAGTGCGAGAAGAGTGGTACGAAATGTACTCACAACAAAAATTTGAAAAGGAGAGGAGTGCAGTTTTTGAACGTTGGGCAAAGCTGTAGCGCACGGTATATGAAGACGAAAACGTATCAGGTAACCCACACTCTCATTTTCACTGTCATTAATTATCACGCCCACTTTTATAATTATTAAATATTAATTTAATTTTTCAAATTTTACAGCCTCAATGTTCCTGAAATTGTGCGAGAACGTCTTCAGAAAATACAACATTTTGGAGTAAAAATATGACTTTCCGAGTGAAATGTGTCCGATGGAGAGGAAATTTTATGAAACCTGGACGGGAGTCATGCGACAACTCCCAACATTAAAACCTGGCACGGTAAGAAATAAAATTCATTAGTTGAATTAGAAATTAAATTTACTTCCCTCGGTTCTTCCTCGTAGGATCAAAAACGTTAAATTTACTTCCCTCGGGTCCCACTCGCATGTTAAAAAAATTCGAATTTACTTCCCTCGGTTCTTCCCTGTAGGATCAATAAAGTTAAATTGACTTCCTCCAGGTCCCACTCGCATGTTCAAAAAAGTCGAGTTTACTTCCCTCGGTTCTTCCCCATAGGATCAAAAAAGTTAAAGTGACTTCCCCCGGGTTCCACTCGCATGTTCAAAAAATGTCAAATTTACTTACATAGATTTGATCCTACGAGGAAGGGCCTAAGGAATATTCATAGTTTAATTATATTACTCAAGTAGGTATTGATAAAATCATCGATGAATGGTTCTTTTCTTTACAGCAGAAAAAAACACTTCAGTATTTTATGTTAACATTCGTGAGTTGTATTTTAAATTTATGAAAAAAAAGAATGAATTTCGGTTAAGACAACTTTGTGTAGCTCTTATATATCAAATGAATATTTATAAATGCAGTAATAAATTGAAAGGTATGTATGATTATGTCCATTGTACATGGTACAAGATAAGTATATGTCTGTTTGAAAATTTATCACATTCTATGTCCCGTGAGAACCTTTCATTCCGTATTAATTACGTTATGACCCTTTTCCTGGATTCGGAAAAGGGTAGAACAAGAAACCAAAAAAAATTCTTTATTAATGATGCACAAACGCAAGGGGGTTAAATGATCTACAACGGTATACTGTAACTGACGGCTATATTTCTCAACACAGAAATAAAAAAAATACAATAAAGTTTTTGGGGGGGAGGGGCGCGACGTAAAGATGAGCGCACTGATACACGGAAAGGGCGCTGGGTCCGCAAATCACGCGACGGTAAAATTTCTTTCAGAGGACCGGAAATACACACAAAAAAAACGAAGTACGAACCGCAAAAAAAAGGGTGGACACAAAGATGTGTACGGACACTTACGATGTCGGCGCTAAAGCCTCTGGCCGCGTCGGTGCACCGGGAAGTCGATCCGGGGTTCTTCGGCGGACGGCTCGGGGTGTCCTCCTCGGAACTTCCACTCGAGACGACGAAGTCCTCGGCAGACGGGTCGGTTGGTCGTCGCGCCAAGCTCCGTCCTCACTTTCCACACACACGACTTTATTCCTCCTCGCAAAAAGTTCAATCCCGCAGAACACTATCGCGAAACCAATTTTCCTTGCAAACACACGTTTTCTTTATTGCTGCGCACTCGACCGGGGTCCGTCCTTTATCGCGTTCGAAAACGAAGTGAGAAGTGGGAGCCGATAGCGCTTGGTAGATGCGCGCGGGAACCGTACGCGCATCTCCAGCGACCAGGAGCGGAGAATCACCGGGGGTGATACGGGGGGGATTAGAGAGCGGGGTCCGTACGGTGTTTTCCTATTTAGAGGGGAATTCTCTAATATTCGATAGCTTTTGGGTATACCAGGGGTCTGCATCATCTCCTATGGCGCCAAGGGCTTCTTCCACATTTTCGTACATGCGGGATAATGCGTCGGGTACGACATTGGGGGCACCTGCGCGATGCGTTATCTCCATGCCGTACGCCTGCATAGCTAATGCCCATCGGGCTAGTCGACCGGAGGGGTCCCGCCAGTTCCGGAGCCACTTCAGGCTATGATGGTCGGTGATGACCTTGAAGTGCGCTCCCTCTATATACGGACGATACTTTTTCACCGCCCAGAGGACGCCGAGGCATTCCTTCTCGGTGACCGTGTACTTCCGTTCGGCTTTGGTGAGGATGCGACTAGCGAAGCTAATCGGGTGCTCCTCTCCATTGACCTCCTGGGTAATCACGGCACCGACGGCGAAATCGCTCGCGTCCGTCTGGATCGTGAACTCAATTCCAAAATCGGGGCGTTTCAATACGAGGGTGAGAGAGTCACGTAGCGCTTCAAACGCTTTCTGTTGCTCCTCTCCCCAGGTCCAGGGGGTGCCTTTGGTCAAAAGCTGCGACAGAGGAACGCGATCATGGGAGAAATTTTGGAGGAAACGGGAGTACCACCCCACCATTCCCAAAAAGCGGCGGAGCTGCTTGACGTTGGTAGGTGGGGGAAATTCCAAAATAGGGGCGGTCTTCTCCGGGTCGGTTTTCAAACCGTCTTTATTGAGCACGAAGCCAAGGTATTTGACCTCTTCCCGGAAGAACTCGCTTTTCTCTAGATTTAACTCCAAACCAGCGCGTTGGAGGGAGGTTAATACGACTTCTAGATACCGGAAGTGGTCCTCCTCATTGTCCGTAGCGATGATGATCTCGTCTAGATATGCGAAGACGTGGGGCTCCCACGCAGGATCAATGAGGCGATCCACTAACCGTTGGAAGGTGGCGGGGGCGTTGGTGAGGCCAAAGGGCATACGTTTAAACTGGAAGAGTCCACGGCCTGGAACTGCAAAGGCCGTGATGGGTCGACTCTGGGGCGCAACGGGGACCTGGAAATAAGCCTGACTGAGATCTAGCGTGGTGATACACCGAGCGCGACTCAGCACAGCCAGTATTCTGTCCATGGAGGGGAGGGGGTAGGCGTCCTTACGGGTGATTTTGTTGACGTCCCGGAAGTCCACGCAAAAGCGGAACGTACCGTTGGACTTCTTTACTATCACCGGGTTGCTCAACCAAGGGCTTTCCGCTCGTTCGATGACACCCTCTCGGGCCATCTCATCGACGGCGTCCTGTGCGACCTTGAGCATGTAAGGGGACAGGAGTCGGGATTTTTGACGAATTGGGGGGTGGTGTTGGACGTCTATGTGGTGCTCCGCCAGGTGAGTTACACCTAGGGAGGGGGTGCGTCCAAGGGGGTATAACCGATTGAGAAGCCGTTTTAAACGGGGGTGGGCCTCTCGGGACGGGGCGATCAATCCTACGCAGTCGTACGAGGCATGTGCGTTGGCCGAAACCTCTTTTTCCTCTAATGCTCTAGTTTTCCCGCTACCACTAGTCCACGTTCCATTTTCCGTGTCTAGCTTTATTCGAAATAGACGCAAAAAGTCCATGCCCAGTACGCATGCGTAATCGAGGGGCGCAACTCGCATCTCCAAGTTCTCTATTTGTTCATCAAGGGTGATTCGGAGGGTTACTAAGCCAGCGAGGGAGATTGAAGATCCGTCCGCGACTCGGACTTGCTCACTTGTCTTTTTTAGAAGGGGGGCCATAAGTCTTTTGTAGGTAATCCCCAGATACGACTTAGAAGCGCCTGTGTCTACCAGGGCTCGTATCTGGGTCCCAAGCAACATCAACGTAATGAATGGACGCCGATCAGCGTCCAACAGGGACGCGGAAGGGGGAATTGACTCTACGGACGCGAAGGGTTCCGTCGTGGATCCACGAAGGGGTGACCGGGGGAACCGGTGAGACTTCGTGGATTGGGGTGTCGCGGGTGAAGGAATCGATTTCCCTCCGGAGTCGGGGGAGATTGGGTTTTTGAAACTATTATGGGGGGGGGGCCTTGGGGACTCTGTCCCTCCCATTAGTAGTTTCCCGAACGTTTCCGGGCGCAGACGGGGCAATCATTGCTCGTGCGGCCCGGATAACCGCAAACTCGGCAAAAGTAGCCGAGGGGGTGAGGACATTCGCGATAAATGTGGCCCGTCTGTTTGCAGTTGTAACAGCGGACCATCGGGCTGGGGCTGGGTGAACCCCTGGGGCTGAGAGGAGGGGTGGATGGCGCGACTTCCGATAATGGGGGAATTCGCTTCGGGCGCGAGAACTGAGGATTCGGGGGGGTCGGCGGTGAAGAGCGTCGGGGCGGGGCCGACGCCTTCGGGGGTTTTGGGCGCGATACCGGGACCGATGTGGCGCGCAGCAGTGGAGATGCGTCAGCCACGGGTGGTGGGGGTGAAGGTGAATCTCCACCCTTTCCCTTAGGCTGTGCCGGGGTGGACGCGGGGGTAGTAGCGGCTAATTTGTCTCTCGGTTTCTTACTCTTTGGAGAGTAGGCGAAAGCCGGGTAGACCGACTGTGTAGCGGGTGGAGGGGGTCGGTAAGATCTTTCCTGACTCGCTACGCTCTCGACCTGGCGGCCTTGGCGCAGCAAATCCGGAAAGTCTTGTACGGACTCGCGGCGTATGTGCTTTGCGAGACCGGGCCTCAAGTTCTGGACACAAATGTCCAACTGTTCGTCAACTGAAGGGGGAACCGAAAGTAATCTAAATAGGCTTCTTAAAGCCACTATATATTTCCTAATGGGTTCTTCCGGCCCTTGGGTCCGTATTAATCCCGGTTCTAGGGTGGGGGTAGCGCGAGATTCTACCTCGCGACCGTCTGTCTCAGCAGAGTCCCCTAGACCGAAGGAGGGGGAAATCCAGAACGCAAAACAAAAAAAAATAACGGTTTGACGTGCAGTATGCCAACGCCAAAATAGGAGAAAAACAAAAAAAATTAACAAAAAAAAAGGGGGGGGGGGTTAGAGCAAAAGTGACAAATTCAAAAACAAAAAAAAAACAAACAAAAGAAAGGGTTTCACCGGCTTGAGGTCTCAATATCGGTTTTCGTGTACCAAACAAAATTTTTCTCGAAGCCACTTTTAGTTTGTAATCAAACAGATGTAGAATAAAAAAAAAATAATACAAAAAAAACTTTAGTAATGACTCCAACCACGAAAAATCCAAGTTCCAAAAAAAACTACTAACTCGAAAGCCGGTTTTCCTGTGTATATAATTATTAAATTATTATCACAGGTATCGGGGAATACTACAGAGGAAGGTCACCATAGGGTGGCAAGGTCACTTCGAAGGTGTTTGTTAATTATTACCTTTCGAACTCGGGTTGAAATAATGTGTTACTATTTGTAACTTGTATTTCGTTTTTTGGGTTTTCTGTATTCTGGGATTTGCTAATTACGGGTATTCGGGAAAATTAAAATGGAATATTAAATATTATTTAATTCAAAAGTAATCTAGCTATTGGGATTTTTCAAATTTATTATTCAGTGAATAATATTATTATTAAGTTTATAATTGAGAACGATTTTCTTTTCAAAGCTGCTAATTGTAGAAATTATATTGAAGTAAACAAATACACACTTTTATTGTTTTCTGGAATTTTCCCCGAAAAACAAACAATTATAAATTAACGATTTCTTTTTGAAATTTTATGATTACTTTTTCAACCGATTTTTATTCCAAGTATTAGAATTTTAAATTTTCAATCCCATTAACAAGAAGGTTGCGGGGAAATTTCAAGGTCAGGAAGGAAAAACACAAATAGGGAATAATTATTCACAAAATTATTATACTCATAATTATCCTTAATTCTAATTATTCTTAATTGCTAAGTACATACATATATATTTCTTAGTCGCTAAATATTTCAATATAGAATAGGGGAGGGACGCGAAACCGAAACCGAAGCTGGAAAGCCCGGGACCGACTTCGTTTTCACAAATCGCAAGATTACTCAAATAATACGCAAAATGACGCAATCGAAAATGACGACAATTCGAATTTTTCCGGCGAACTATACCGTTTCCAAAAAGTTTAATTAATTTTTAGGAAAATCACTAATTTGATTCTTCCCACCAGGGATGCCATTTATGACCCTTTTCCTGGATTCGGAAAAGGGTAGAACAAGAAACCAAAAAAAATTCTTTATTAATGATGCACAAACGCAAGAGGGTTAAATGATCTACAACGGTATACTGTAACTGACGGCTATATTTCTCAACACAGAAATCAAAAAAATACAATAAAGGTTTTGGGGGGGGGGGGGCGCGACGGAAAGATGAGCGCACTGATACACGGAAAGGGCGCTGGGTCCGCAAATCACGCGACGGTAAAATTTCTTTCAGAGGACCGGAAATACACACAAAAAAAAACGAAGTACGAACCGCAAAAAAAAGGGGGACACAAAGATGTGTACGGACACTTACGACGTCGGCGCTAAAGCCTCTGGCCACGTCGGTGCACCGGGAAGTCGATCCGGGGTTCTTCGGCGGACGGCTCGGGGTGTCCTCCTCGGAACTTCCACTCGAGACGACGAAGTCCTCGGCAGACGGGTCGGTTGGTCGTCGCGCCAAGCTCCGTCCTCACTTTCCACACACACGACTTTATTCCTCCTCGCAAAAAGTTCAATCCCGCAGAACACTATCGCGAAACCAATTTTCCTTGCAAACACACGTTTTCTTTATTGCTGCGCACTCGACCGGGGTCCGTCCTCTATCGCGTTCGAAAACGAAGTGAGAAGTGGGAGCCGATAGCGCTTGGTAGATGCGCGCGGGAACCGTACGCGCATCTCCAGCGACCAGGAGCGGAGAATCACCGGGGGTGATACGGGGGGGATTAGAGAGCGGGGTCCGTACGGTGTTTTCCCCCACCTAATCGCGGTGTCGGGGAAGTCGCTTCCGTCCTCGTCTCGGGCGGCTTACATGCTGCGATAGAGAGAGAGAGAGAGAGACGTTCTGTGACGTAATCGAAAATAGCCACGCGGCTAGAATGCAGCTTTGCGGTGGCAAGAGCTGGACGGCTACTCCTGAATGAGTGGAGACGCGTAAGGTCGCCATCCACGAGAGAAAAGAAGGGGAATATGAGACAGTTATTTTTTAGTTAGCATGCTGGGCCTGAGTGATGCAGGCGCGCAGCAACGAAAAAAGGGGGGAACGATGCAGGCGCGTCAGAGAGGGGCGGTGTCCCTTCTCGACGGCCACGATGGCTCCTACCATCGGGTGATACCTCCTGCGCTGCCGAGAGGGACAGCCAGGGGAAAGAGGGGCTCGGGCGTTTCGAGTGCTCGGGAGGTGGTGACGCTCCCGGCGGAACGCGCAACCGAGCAAGTGACGGTAATGCCGTTCAGGCGCTTTACCGGCGACTGACGGACGAGTATCCGACTTAATAACTAATGAAACTGATCATAAAAAAAAGGATTGAGGAAGGTGATCCTGAGCTCCGGGACACTGTCGACACGCGAGGGAACCGCGGCATCCACCGTGAAGGATCTCCCAAGGGGTCGATCGGTGACACCTTGTCACAACGTTCTTATAAAAAAAGTAATGCACTATATTAAATTTTGAACAATCAACAACAAATCCATTCAGAGTGAAAATTAAATATTTATTTTGAATGTTTGCGTTACTCAAATTCACAAGGATTAAATAATCGCTGAATAGCTTCTTTTGTTTACAGCAGAAAAACTGAATATTTCTAAAATGGCCTATTTGTAAGTACTTCATATTAAACCAGACTGTTATGCAATTTCTGGTAAACTAAACTCATACGAATTTAACAAAGCTTAAGTTTTTGTCATCTCCGAGCTTGTCAGATTTAGTTTTGCTCTCGTTATGGTAACATCGTAGTGATTTCTTTTGGTTGAAAAAAAATGGCTAGCGATTTAAGAAGTGTATTGTGCAATTGCATTGCATTTATTAATACTGAACGTCCGTACATTAGTGAAGTTTTTAGTTCGCGATTATTAGCATGAAAGACTGTCACGATTTTCAACAGTTTTTGAGGTATATAATAGTGGACGATCCGCGTCAATTTCGTGCTCTGTTTATGAGAATCATAAAACCAAGTGATACATCGATGATGACGGGAGATGTTTTAAAATCACGTGGATTGAGACACAACCCGAACTACACCGACAATCTGGATCACTGTGAAGAAGTGTGAGGTAAATCTATTTGTAACCTGTTAGTCGGATAAATTTTTAACTCGTTGGTTCAAGTTTGTTATTTTCTTTCTTTAGAAATGTACAACACTATATTTCGAGAGTAGATCTCCATTGCAACCGGTGATCTTGAATCGGAGAATGACACCATTGTTGTGGACAATTTTCGCTCTATTCACGAAGAAGATTTTACCGCAGGTAATATTCGCAGAAACGATGGCAACCTCCGTCAGCCAGTACTGGCTGATATTCCGAGGTCAGAACCCGAGCATCGTACGTTTGCGTACATGTCTGCACTGAATGAATGTAAGTTAAAGATCATTCATTAATCGATTACTTAATTTGAGTAAATTTCGCTTTTATTTTTTTAAATTTAATTTGCGGGTGCATTTGTGTAGATGCGGAAATAAGTGAAATTCACGGCAATGAATACCGTCAGCGTATAAAAAGAGTTCGTGATTGGTTAAGCGATCTATACAAAAGACACAGAGAAGCAGTTTTTCCTCCCACAAGTTCTTTGGAGATGACATTCTCCAAAGAATAATTACACGAGTCGCAGTCATTTTCTGTCATTGGTATGTTTGTTTTTGATAATAATGAACAAAAAAATAAATGTACTTATTTTGAAATGTCAACATTTATATAATTTTTTATTCCAGTTAGGGACGAAGAAATTGTGCGCACGCTGAACAGAAACGAAGTCTTAATCTCATCCAATGATGATGATCCCGGAGCATGTGCAAACGTGCAACACTCGCAGCAAGATTATTTCGAAAATAACTTTCAACTAACCAGTGAGTACAGTGATTACGACGACGATGAAATCACGCACTACAGCTACGACGTTATTGAAATCAACGAGAGCGACGACGATGACTTCATGAACTTCAGCAACGACGTTATTCCCATTAACGTAATCAAGGATGATGACGTCAACGAAGTCGAGATTAGTGACGAAGAATTTGAGGATAAGGTCGTAAATGTCGAGTCTCAAGATGATTCCTCCATTGTCTATATTGAAGATAATATTCACAGCGTCTCACAACATGGTGGCGGCGAAATTTCTGTAGATGGTAATGTTTCTAATACCAATGATTACCTAACAATTGTCGATCGTTCGTCGCGAAATTATAATCGTTTCGGTGTTGTAGGTCGTAAACTTATTTTTAAACTCACGGAACCTTCGATTAACATTAATCCTTTGACGTTTTTAGAAAATACAATAGAGGAGTTATTAATATAATAATTTCTGGTAATTTTTTATCAGCGTCGGGGAATAATGAAAATAATGTCGATTTAATAGGAATAACGTTTGACTCTACGAGTTTTGTAAAACCGGCAGGCATTTTCTGTCGAACCTTTAATAGTTTGAAACAAGAGGACTTGTGCAACCTCATAAGTTTGTTAGTGCAAAGTGCGCGAAATTTCGTACTTGACGACACATTTGAGATATATGTGCAGCACGTACGAATTCCAAACGGTAGTGGTTACAACAGGAGTTTGATTGACGAGAGTGTTTTATAGAGCAGGTCGACTGTAACAATATCTAACGATGGCAACTTGTTCCTTCCACGAGCACTTGTCGTGGGCGAATATTTCTTGAATAAAAATTGGATTCCAAATGCAGATTTTAATTGCACTTGGAAACGCATTACGAAAACCCGTTATCAATTGCAATGTGCGCAAGAACTAATCTCTCGGGTTAACATTGCTATTCCAGCAACGGGCTGTTGGACACCGCAGTTTATCCAATTTCAAAATTATTATTCAACTAAAGGAATAGCTGTAGTAATTTACGATGACAGTAATATAGGTAACGGTAGTGAACCCCTTTTCGATGGTCATAGTGTCATTAAAAACCCGACCAACTTATTAATTCATTATATCATTCGCGTGCTCGGCACTTTTCAGTCATAGTAAATATGATGGGTATCTGTCGTAGAAGAAATTATTATTGCCAATTTTGCAACAAAAAGTATTTACGCCCAAACATGCATCGTTGTTCAAATACATGCGACAGATGTTACTGTCAAACTGCTTGTTCCAAGAGCTGTACCATAATACACTGTTCCTCTTGCAACCGCTACTTCTTTGGAGAAAAATGTTTAGAAAACCATAAAAAAGCAGGATCGTACACAAAGACAAAACGTGGTGTCAAAAGTATTTACTCTGTAATTAACATCTGTAAAATTTGTAACACATTCGTGAACAATTTGCGAGGAAACCATGCGTGCGGTGTAAATTATTGCAAACGGTGTAAATGTAGATCTCGGTAAATGAATGTGGTTACATGCGTAGTATCACAATAAATAACCAAGGAAATATCGGTTCATCAGGAATAATGAATTTAAATGTAGAAGCATCGTCTGCTCTGTCGAACCATCCGTCCACTTTATTTGTTTTTTATGATTTCGAAACGCTTCAAGACGAGGCATATCGGGGTGCCTTTGAAATAAACAAACGCACGGTATGTCTCTGCCTTGTGCAACAAGTATGCGATGAGTGTATCGACATTGACAGCGTGGATGTATTCTGGAATTTTTGTGGAATCAGAGAATTCATTTTTAAGCAGGATCCTGTTAACCAATTGCTCGATTTAGTAATTCGTAGTAAGACAAAATTTTCAAAAATCGTTTGTGTCGCGCATAATTAATTCTAAAGGTTTCGATGCACAGTTCATATTAAGAGCACTAATCACAAAAAAAATAAAAATCCGACGAACGAGAAAAGAAAACAAGTATTCGATGTAATTTTAAACGGAAAATATTATTAAGATTCAAATTGGAAAGACGTATTTTATCGATAGTGTAAACTATTTTTATATGCGCCTAAGTGCTTTTCCGAAAGCGTTGGGTTTACCGGATTCAATTAAAAAAGGATACTTTCCACATTTTTTTAATGGCTTTAATAACGAAAATTATATTGGTAATTTACCTGATGCAAAATGTTATGCTCCCGATGCTATGTCTCGTGAAGAGCGGATAAACTTTTATGCCTGGTGCATCGGCTCGCGGTGAACAATTTGATTTACAACGAGACATTGTTGAATATTGCCAGATTGCCAGAAATATATTAATTTGTGTTTACAAGTAATTTTAGAAATGTTTAATTGATCCTTCTCTCGCATTTCCACCGCCCTTCCTAGTTTTATGAAACCAAATTGGGCAACTAAATTTAAGGGTGTAAGAAGGTTCTTGAGCCTTCTTGGGTCCGGTCCCTAGATAATTCTCCTGAGTTGTCTAGACGTGACATAAAACAAGTGCAGTCGATCGGATTCATGGTAGAAATGCAGGAGAAGGTTCTGTTTTAATTTTCTTTTATTTACTCTTTTCAGAGATATTTTCTTAAATTTCATTCAGAAAAATGTACAACTATGACGTTATTAATTTCTAAAATTCTGGTAACTTCGTAAATACACATAAGTGTATAAGAATATGATTTAACCATTAAAATTACCTTCCTCAAGTATAATAATAATAATTATAACAGTTAAAATATAGACAAATTATAAAAATCTCATATAAATTATAACGCATATAAATTTAAAAAATAACGGGAAGCCTCGAACAAATTGGGGAAGATTATTGACAAAAGAGCAATAGTATAAATAAAGATTTATAAATAAAAATAGAGGAAAATGAACTAGCGATAATTGAACTTTTATAATTTTTAATATTTTATGAATCGTAATTTCGGTCTGAGCAGTCTCGCTGATTCCATGTCTTTTCTTCCCCGATCCTTTTTCCCCGACACTTTTTCCTCGACTCTTTTTCCTTGTAACATTTTTTCCTTTAACACTTTTTCCTCGTCACTTTTTCCCCGACCCTTTTTTCCGGAATAATTTTCCCAGTGGCCTTTTCCATTATTATTGATGTTTATAATACAGAGAGGATAAGTGTACCAAGGCTCTTTTCTCTTATATAAAGGATGACCGGACAGAACTCCGTCTATCACTAAGAATGCCTAAAAGCATATGCATGTCCTGAAACTAACCTAACCTAACCAGTCAAAACTCTGCCTACTCCTATCAATGACTAAAAGCATTTGCGTGCCCTGAAACGAACCTAACCTAACCTAACCAGTCAGAACTCCACCTTCCTCTAATAGTGCCTAAAAGCGTGGAATGCTTTTATTCACATTTATTGACACATCACAAGGAATAAAGTGTCGGGGAAAAGTATCGCGGAAAAAGTGACGAGGACAAATTGTTCAAGGAATGTTACCAAGAAAATATTACAAGGAAAAAGTGTCGGGGAAAAAGTCTCGGCGAACAAGTGTCGGGAAAAAGAAGACGGGCTACCGTCTCGCTTAAGCCTGCGACTTCTTAATTATTTAGACTAATAAACTCAATTTGATAAACTAAAATTTGACAGTGATAGGTGTAATTCTCTAATATTGTGATCGATCACCCTATTTTTGTAAGTCTTGAATACTTTCTTTGTTCAAAGGAATGATTTAAATGTCCGAGAACTCGCGTAACACTTGAACAAAAACTAAAGATTTAGACGTAGATGAAAAGGAATTCTTATTAGGTTCTGGGTTACCATTAACAAGACAGAATAATTCACATTACGATAATATTGATCGTAGTCCACTTACACCACAGCTTGAAAATATTCTAGAAAATATTAGTAGCCCCGATCTAGCTCGAGATCAATCCGTATTCTACTCAGAATCAAATTTAACTTTTTTTCAACTAAAGGGGATTCTAAACGAAATTTAAATGCCCGTTGCATTTTAGGCCCCTTTAATTCGGGAACCTACGCTTTCAATTTTTCACCGATTGCGATGAAATTTTGTTCACAACTACATGAGACGTATAGAAAGGCCTTTGTGGAGCCCAAATTTTGTAAAAAAAGTAACCGAATGTCACAGTCGATTTCTGTTGACTCAAATTTTATTCGGGACCCTACTTACTTAATTTTCCACCGTTTTCGAGGAAATTTTGCTCTGGTATCAATTAAATAAATTTAATAATCTTCTATAATAAGTTTATTCGCTTCTTACCATACTCGTATAAATAGAGCTAACAGCTGCGGTACCAATTAAATAAAATACGATATATGAAATGTCATTAGGTGCAAATAATCATGCATCAAAAGTTTATTCGCATCTTACCAGACTCGTATAAATAGACTTAACAGCTCTGGTATCGATTAAACAAAATATGATATATGAAATGTCTTGATATACAAATAATCATCTACAAAAAATTTATGCGCTTCTTACCAGACTCTAATAAATATATTCAGAGCTCTGGTAATAATTAAAAAAATGTGAAACATGAAAAGTTCATTGATGTAAATAATCATATATTTTTAACCACTAAAGTTTATTCGTTTCTTACCACACTCGTATAAATAGAGTTGATAGTTCCGGTACCAATTAAACAAAATACGACATATAAAATGTCTTAGATGCAAATAATTATCAACAAAAAATTTATTTATTTTCTTACCAGACTCGTATAAATAGAGTCGACAGCTCTGGTATGAATTAAACAAAATACGATATATGAAATGTCTATAGATGGAAATAATCTTCTATAATAAGTTTATTCGCTTCTTACCAGACTCGTATAAATAGACTTGGCAGCTCTGATATCGATTAAACAAAATACAATATATAAAATGTCTTTAGATGCAAATAATCTTCTATAATGAGTTTATTCGCTTCTTTCCAGACTTGTATAAAGTCATTTGACAGCGCTGTTACTAATTAGGCTGAGAAGTCATTGAATGTAATGAATGATACTTTTGCTGGGTTCATAAAAATGCAAAAAAGTGTTGAGCGACGTGAAAAGTGTAAATTTGTTCGCTGGTAATGAATGTTGCCATTGCTTCGATTATCGATACAAATGTTGAAAAAGTATTGTCGATGTAAAAATGATAAGACCGTTGATGGTAATGAATATTACCAATACTTCGATCAGAAAAAAGTTCCATGCACGGTGTAAAGAATAGGAAAATATTCCTGTTACTTGGAACCAGGTTATAAAAATATTGGTGTACTATAATGTAGTACAATAATAATTAAGTTAAAGCTGAGTCCTCTAAAAAAGACGAGTTCGTTCATTGGTAATGAATTTTATCACTACTGCGATCAATAAAAGTGCTGAAAAACTATTGTCAATGTAATAAATGCAACATCGTTGATGGTAATGTTACCGTTTATTTAATTAGCACAAGTTTTGAAAAATGATTGTCCGTGTATGAAATATAAGATCGTTGATGGTAATGAATTTTACCATTACTTCACTGACCATAAGGGTTGAAAAATGATTGCTGATATACGAAATACAAGTTCGTATGACGGTAATGAATGTTGCCATTAATTCACATATAAAAAAGCTTAACAAATTGTTGGCAATGAGAAAATGTAAAAGTATAGTGAATGCTACCATTGCTAGATTCATAACCCTGTAAAAAAACTGTTTGGCAACATACACAACGAATTATATTATTAATAATGAATGTTACATTAGCATATACATAACCATAATGTAATGAGTTATCAGTGACTGGATTGTGGCGATTACACTATATATGTTTACTCTACCGCTCTAACCTAAAAGTCATTCCGAGCAGTTGATTCTGTATTGCGCCATATTGGATATTGTCTTGAAGAGAGCGCTCCCCGTGCCAACCCCCAAAAACATATATATCAAGAGAAATTTAAATGCCAGCACAGGGATTTAAACTGGGTACTTAAATTTCGTTTAGAATCCCCTTAACACTGGATAAAAATTATATGCCTAGTGACATTACCATAACAGAGAACGTTTGCGAAAATCTCAGTAATAACGCTGACCTAAAAAAATCCCCTGAACAGACATTTCATAATCAACTTTTACCATCCTTTGATAACTCTCTAAATACGGAAAGAACAATGGCTGCCATTCACTTAAAATTACGCGATGTAGTTGACACTATACCCTCTAATTCTGGTGCAATAGAAGGTCTTAGTTTTGCCGAATTCTCGAATGCTTGTCGAAATGCTAAAGACATGCTACCTGAAAATTCTGAAAGATCATTGACCAATAAGCAACATCCCGTCTTAAAGGCAAGGCCTACACAAGTTTTTTAGGCAATAATCCAGACACGATACACGGCAACTTGAAAATTCTGAAGGGTATATATGATACATATCATTCAACAATATCCTTGTATGGTGAAATTAGGCAGATTATATTGTGACATATGCCATAGATCACAATCGTCCTTGCCGACTTTACATTAAGAACGCTCCGCGAATGAGAAAATATACAAAGACAAAATAAGCAACAGAATGGAACCACTGGTGACATCTATAGAGTGTAGTTGCCAGATATGTTTTGGTCGCGAAATTAACACTCGTTGTATAGGAAGAACGAGAGTAGCGACCAAAAGACAAATAATATTTATTGATAGAGACTAGAAGGTGATATCATATTGCCAATCAGCAATTAAACGAAATTTACGTTTAGAAAGAATGGAACTCGTGCGTCAGTCTCGTTCTATTGCCGTAACGTGTGCCATGCGTATTTTGAAAATTTTAATTTATATAGAATTGGTTAATTTGTCAGATATTTTACATTTAGAACGGTCGGATATTTCGTGTCGTTTATTTTTTTTTGCGAATTTTTGTTTGTAACTATTGTAAATGTTAGTGATTAATGTCGGATAATTCACGAGAGAAAGAAAGAGAGAGTGAGAGCGAGTGCCAATTTGTGTGCCGTGTTAATATATTGCGGTGCTGGAATAAAGTGATTGTCGGATACATAAGAAAATTAAATACTGTTGTATAGAATAATTTTAATTCCCTTTCCAACGTACGCCTTCTGCGATTGAGTGTCTCATGTCGGGATTTTTTTATCATTTTAAAGTTTAATGCCTTTAAGTTATATTCGATAATAATATAATCGGGACGGTCTGTAGCGATAAAACAAATATTCGCCTGGCATCCAAAATGTTAACATATATTTAAATAAATAGACCTTGCCGATTTTTTTAGTTGAGTCATTTTTTTTGTTAGTGATTTTAGTACCCTGCAAGTAGTTTATTTCTGAACTATTCCGAGAAACTCAGATGCAGTGTTATAATATCAAAAATCAAACGAGAAGGTAGCTACTTATCTTGCTAGAGCCAATTAATAATAGGTTATCAATTAATTGAATCCCATAAAATAAACGAAGGTGAAGAATTATCCAGAGCTAAAGTACTTGATATAGAATCAGCATGTTGCAAAGTTTTCATAGTAGGACTACATACAGAAATACACGCGCTTATGAATGAAAGACTTGATGTAAATAAATCAGGACCTGAAGCCGTAGTGATCGAGAACCAATTGCTTCAGAGACATCGTATAAGTATCTTTAACGATCGCGATTTAGTGAATGCATCATTTGCGAGGGAACTGATCACGAAGCAACTTCATGTCCCCTCATTACCGATCCAAAAATTAAATGTCAGATCTGTAATAGAGCTAAACACATCGCTAAAAATTGCGATTATCAGCCCAAATGTCAAATATGTAATAATACAGGACACACAGCAAAAATTTGCCAGGAAGCTTCCCAAATCCAATGTCAAATTTGTTCAAAGTTCGGTCATGAAACTAGACAATGTAAACAGGAAACCTATCGACAACATACTTGTGAATTATGCAACAAATCAGGTCACGGATCAGGTAAATCTTTGGGACACGTCGCAAACTCAAATCATGCGTAGTTATTGCCGGAAACCAAACCACACAATAGAGAATTGTTCGTGATATAATCACAACAAAGGTTTGCTTGGGGTCGGTTAGGAGGGGGGCCCTCCGTTACAGGTTGAACCTCCACTGATATGAGAAGGGAGTATATAGGACTCTGAGTCGCTGTTTCTGATTGTGTGTTTGGTTGAAGTTCCCGAGGTCATTGCCCAATGAGAGATTTCCTTGAACATATAAATAAGCCCGTTGAGGGCATTTCAAATCAGTTCATCGGGAAGATCCTAAGCGGTCAGATCTCGAGCGGTGACGGTGTTTGGGCCAAGACTGCGGGAGGTGCGGACGGTTGATGGTGAACCCCGGGACGCCGCTCGGACTTGTCTGCGTGTGAGTAATAATTTATCTAAGATGATTTTTGGAGCAATTAGTATATTAATTACTGTTAATTAATATTTCTATTTAATTATATGACGTTTATATCTTTACATATATTTGCATGCGATGTCTGTGGCAGGGCCCGCTTCACGTAGTCCCACTGACGAGTTCCTGAGCGGGCCCGGGATGAAACATCAGCAAACTCGTAATAACTTATACATGTTATATAGTGCGTGGCATTTCTTGCAGAGTCAATGGATCATTCAACGTTTGTATTAGAAATAGGACAACTACGGCTTTTCTCAACGTCTATACGCCCTTTTCCCGGGGCCAAGGGTGCTCTCTATTTATTAATTGCACTTGCGCCGTATACAGTCCATCATAAAGCCCCTATTTCCCAAACAAGAATTGCTAATTGCGAAATATAGCCTTTGCACTCCAATATTCAGATCAAGGAACCTCGAGAAACTCTCGGGGAGGCTCGAAGAAACCCAGCCCCCACCATCTCCATTTAACCAATCAAAACCCAACTATTCAAACGACTAACAACGGAATATACCTTACCGAACTTACACTACCGATTCCGAGTATACAACCACAACCATTTTCAAGAAACAATCAATCCTTCGTTAAACCGACCAGATCAATATTTCTAAAACCACTATCTCCTGAAACGACCAAAAAACCCCGACATATCAATAATAGGAACAACCCAGTTATTAAACATTTCATTACAACAAGATTCACCCGCATTCAAATAAACATGCCAGAACCGGTAAATTTGCTTTTAGATTCAGGCGCAGGACCCTATCTGATCACATGAAGATTCATTAATATAGAAATCGACACGACCCCAATATTGCATCTAGTAGGGATATCAATCCAATTAGTTCCAACATTGGGAAAAACGACCCTGGTAATATTCGGCATATTTTCTGCTTTCCACGTGGTTCCCGATGATTTTCCAATTAAGCCAGACGGAATTATAGGTAGTTCTTTCCTTTCCATACATAAAGCCAAATTAAATTGTGAACAAAATTGTTTAGAGATCCGCGAATTAGAGATCCGTTTTTATAGAGATGATATTTCATTTATTATTTCTCCTCGAACGAGACAAGTAGTACCAATTTTCACTGATGAAATGAGAAATTACGAATAATGCATAGAATTAACCAAATTAAAACAAGGTAAAATTGTTAGAAAACGCTGTAGTTAGTAATTCAAATGGAATAGCTTATTTGCCAATCATTAACACAACCCAAGAAGAATACAAATACACATCGCAAAAATTAGAAATTCACAAAATAGATAAAATCAGTACTATCTCGAATGTCAGAAAGTTCGCGCGTCAAAAAACTGCAGGGCGTCGGAAACGTAACGCATTTAAATTAAAATCTAAACGTATTCTTACAATTCAAGAAGATACGCGTCACAACCAAATAATAGACCTTTTGAGACTCGACCATCTTAATAAGGAAGATCTACTACTCGAACCCCTGTCAACTACACATTTGAGGGAATGCGAAATTAATACCACCGATGATAACCCTATATTTACGCGACAATATCGACCCCCTAGAATACTTAAAGACGAAATAAAGTCACAGGTAGAAGACTTACTGATTAAAAATATCATACAACCATCGCAATCTCTATATAATACTCCTTTATGGATTGTTCCAAAGAAGGAAGATAGTCAAGGGAATAAAAAAGGCGACTTGTTTTATATTTCCGAGCTCTAAATGAAAAAACGATCGGTATTGCCTACCCACTGCCCAATATAAACGAAATTCTCCATCAATTAGGAGGACCAGGATATTTTTCAACTTTTGACTTAGCATCAGGTAAGTCATTTGATGAAAATCAAATCAGTATGAGTGAAAAGGATCGACATAAGACTGCTTTTTCTACAGAACATAGACATTGGGAATTTATTAACATGCCTTTTGGGTTACGAAATGCTCCAACTACTTTTATGAACCTAATGAATGTGGTCCTCACAGAATTACAAGGACTTAGATGATATAGTTATTTACGTAAAAACTATATCAGAAAATAGAAAAAAATACCTCAATCTAATAAATAGATTGAGATAAGCTAACCTGCGCTTACAGCCTAATAAATGTGAATTCCTTTACCACGAAGTGACATACCCCGGTCATCTTATTACGAGAGAAGGGTTAAAACCCGATCTAAAAAAATTAGAAGTAGCTAAAAACTATCCGAGTCCCAAGAACATTAAAAATATCCGCGAATTTCTGGGTCTCACTGGTTACTATAGACGATTCATTGATAAATATTCTAATGTATCCAAACCCTTAACTAAACTATTACAGAAAGATAACCCTTTTGAATAGGGCAAACCCCAACAAAAAGCATTCGAAATACTAAAAGAAAAATTGTGCTAAGAACCAGTCTTGCGGTATCCTGATTTTAATAAACCAGTTTTTAGTAACCACCAACGCTAATAGTTACGCCATCGGTGGCATATTAAGTCAAGGAAAAATAGGGAAAGATAAACCGCGTGCATTCGTTTCTAGGCTATTAAACCATACCGAATTAAATTACTGGACTTACGAAAAAGAAGCGCTAGCCATAGTATTTTATCTATTTCATTTTCGACCGTTTCTTTAGTTTGGATGCGTATGGCAAAAGACCCTACATCCCGTCTTACAACATGTAGACTAAACTTGGAAGAATACGACTATATATAGTCCATAAGGCAGGAAAAACTAACGTTAACGCTGACGCGTTATCGCGAAATCCGATAGCTACAGGAATTTTAAAGCTGCATGGAAATTTACCAGACTACTCACATTGCAATAAGGTTATAAATAACACCACTAGGAAAATAATGAAAACCATGGGTTGGAATGGTAAAGGTTTAGATAAATATGAACAAGGTATCACAGAGCCAATTACCGTTACTTATCAATTTAATAAAGAGGGTTTAGGAATAAATAGTCGACGCGAATTCAACCCAGTCTTTCCTAACTGACAAACGAGAGAGGCATAATAACGGAGGCTAGGGCCAACCACCCTACTCCCTGTACATGCGGTTACTAGAAATAGAACGCGCAGGGCTCCTGACCATTGGGCTGCTTCGGATGCAGTCCAGTACCGAGGTGGAAGAGCCGAAACGGGTGTCACGGGACCACAACCCCAACATGCCCACGGACGATTTCAGTGGACGGAGGATCTCAGGCAAGATCTGATGTGCTGCTACGGGGAGAGCTGTCTGCAACAGCGAGGCTACATGGCGCGAATGCATAGTCGGTTTGCAGTGATGCATCGCGAACAAGCAGATCGCTTTACTCACCAATATCTGAGAGATTATGTAGCCTACCTGAGGGGGATAGGTTTCGTTGTTCCCAGCTGTCAGCCGGTACCGGATGTGCGGGCAATAACAACTGAGCCCGTACGCGGTGAGGAGAGAGATGCTCCACATTATGACAACGAAAATGTTGCCTAAACAACGAGAAATAGACAGAGCATATACCCTACTTCTGGATTCTCTTGCAGATGACTGCAACCTTTGGCAAGCCAATTGTGCCGTTTACGAGGCTGCAAGTGATCTGGTGACTCCGCGAAATCTGACACAGATATCGGGGAGTCGGCAGATTACAAAACGCATGTCTCAATTGAACGGCAAGATTCGACTCACACGGAAACTCGCTTCCCGAATTCAGTGTGTGATCGACTATTTAACATCTCGCCGTTCATTTACGGCTAAAGTCAAGAAGTTCGCACAACAACTGCGGGCGTACTATCACACACTGAATAAGTTGAAGTTACTCAACATCAAGCAACGTTTCTCCTTGCCGGGCTGGGATGGAATTAACATCTATTGGTGGAAGAAGTTCACTTCTATCCATCAACACCTAGCCCGAATATTCACCTCTTATATAAATGGAGACCAACCCATTCCGCACTGGCTGGTGGAGGACCGAACGACACTGATCCTAAAATCGGGAGACTTGTCCGATCCGAGAAACCATAGACCAATCACGGGTCTCAATATGTTATACAAATTGTTCACTAACATCTTTAACGAACGTATTGAGAAATCCGTAAAACCGGTGTCGCAACGAATAGTAGAACAACGAGGCTGCAAAATGGGTGTATCCGTCTACAAGGACAACTTGCTTATCGACAGGAGTGTGTGTAAGGACGCAGTCCTCCGCAGAGGAAATGTCATCCGACACTTTGGCGCCGAAGAAGCCTACACATACCTGGGCGTACCTCAAAGGCATGTCCAGGATGTGCAGGCTGCTAAAACCACCATCATTAAGAAATACCGGCGCATTCTCCGTCAGATCTGGTCATCGGAATTCACCGGGAGAAATAAGGTTTTCAGCCACGATTATGTTGGCCGTATCACCAGTGCTCTATTCATTTGGAGCACTGAAGTGGAACGCTGACGAGCTAAGGGGTCTTGACCGAAACACACGGAAGGTGATTTATATGCAACGCAGTTTGCATCCAAGATCTTCCGTGGGACGACTGTATTTGCCCCGAAATATGGGAGGTCGTGGCCTTTTAAGCCTGGTGTGTATGCATGACCGATTGGTCCTCGAAACAGCTTGCGACGTGATTAATCGATCCTCTGATGATGCTAGTTCATCAGCATAAAATCCAGGGGAAGGGGGCGTGTTTGTATAACGCGGCGGAACGAGCGGCGCGAAGCCTCGGTCTGGTTTTCAACGTGGGACGTAGTGGTGCACAGGAAGCTGAATCAGTCATCAATCTGTGCCTAGCGCGTCTCAGGGCTAACATACGGAAGGAACAACTCCGTATGTTGGAGGGAAGGCATATCGACAAGCCATTGTATGGACAATTCTTTCGAAATGTCCAAGAACTTGGCTTGTCGGCAGAGATGACCTTCGTGTTCTTAAGATCAGCCGGCTTGAAATCCGTTACCGAGGGTTTTATCTTCGCATGCCAGGATGGGGTCATCAATACCTTAGCGTATCGCCAAAACATCTTACACCAGGCAGTACAGAGTACGCTTTGTAGATTGTGTAGATGTCATGCTGAGACACTAATGCATCTTTTGACAACATGTCCAATATTTGCAGTTTCAGCATACATCGAACGTCACAATGCGGCTCTTCGAGTGCTGTATTACCATCTTCGCAGCACTTATGGTATTGATGCAACCCCAGTTTTGCCGTGCGTCCCCACTGATGTTGAATCCGTAGTCGGGAATGAGTCGTGCCGAATATACTGGAATTACTCATTCCCGAAGAGCAGGCAAATATCAGCCAACAAGTCTGGCATCGTCCTTGTTGACTTCGATGACAAATCCATCTTAGTCATCGAGTTCGCTGCACCAGCAGAGACAAATATAGTCAGCAAAGAGGACGAAAAACGGATGAAATATCGGGAACCCCTGTTCGAAATGCGCAAGCTGTATCGAGGATTTAAAATCACGCTCGTCGTGCAGATAATTGTGCTGGGAGAAATGAGACCAGTTTTCCTCGAAAACATCAAAAACAATCGGGCCTTCCGAGAACATGCAAATTCCATGGCAGGCCGAATGCAGAAAGCAGTGCTGCTGGGATTTCTCCGTCTATTGAGGTCACACGAGATCCTGTAACCACTTACCCAATGGTAGAGGGAGTGGTTACGGTTGCAAAAGAAATGGCCCGGTGCAGTCTGCAGCGAAGGAGATGGATATCAGAGCCACTTTTCTGCTGCAGACTGCACGCGTGGATTATGGACGGCCAAGGGAAGTTAGGGTTTTAGTCGGTAAACCTTGCCGTCAACATCCAAGGTGATTATCATAATATTTTATACATTATATTTAATATTTATACAACTTATACTTGCTCGGATAAAACAGCTGATTGCATAAAAATTTGAGACATAAATGTCCACAATCAAAAGTGTATTTTGAATTTTTTCATTGTTATACATAATGTTACCTACACCGAGATATTTTCCCAACACAGCAGGTGGGGTGAGGTTTCCAAATCTATCAAAATAAATGAGTTTAGATGCCTATTTTCGATAAGCAACTCAATTTGTCTACTGGATTTATTCCCGGATCTCGTCTTGCTAATCGTTGCTTTAATATTGTACCAGGCCCGCAGTACTGATAACCTGGTATATGGAGTTCTATCGGTAATTTATTAATTTAAGAATTGACCAATACTTTTCCAGACTTATTCTGTTTTTGCTTTTTGGTATTACTTACATATGTAATCATTTTAAGATGTGAATTATTCAAGTAACAAGCAATTAATGACTGACATTCCATACAAGTGCGCTACTTATACTTTTATGCTCAGTTATTATCAACATGCGATTTTCAGTTTTGACTATTTAACATCGTCTGTTCAAAACAATTCAACTAATGATAAACGACATGAAGAATTGTTGCTAAACGGTATACGAGCACTTTTATGTGGCCCGTCTAATTGCGGAAAAACAAATACACTACTCAGTCTAATTATCGATCAGAATGGACTAAAGTTTGAATATATTGTAACGGATGTAGCGTCCAGCACTTCGAATTGCGCGCTTTTCTAAGGTTGCATTATCGCGAAATATATGGCGCTTGAATCCAAACGATGGTCATTTCAATTTGAGTCGTTGAAACTAAAGTATACACTCGGTACTTATTTCGTAGTTAAGGTGCGGTGCATGTAGCTCCTCGGCAACAGCGTCGATTAGTTTTGAATACGCGAAAGGCGTGAGTAAATCTGTGAGAGTGTACTTAATTTTGTAAAGCAAATAAAATAATTAATATGTTTAGCGTCTCATCTATTCAGCAATTTTCTGCGGGCTTTCGGCTGAGGAGGGAACTAATCCTCAACTCGTTGGATGCTCATCGACTACGTCGCATCTTTTCAATTTAAAAAAAAAAGGATAAAGGATTTGGAATTGTTCCCCGCTTTAATGACTTAGATGCCTATTCGCGGGTCGGCTCTCGGGTGGAGAGGTATAGGATGGACAACACATAGACATTATACATGACGGAACAGGACAACACAACACCCACCCAGAGCCAGTCCCCCCTCCCCAATATCGGTACCACCAGCAGATTCGGCGGTCTGTGCCTTAGCGAGTACGACGCGGGGCTTATCCCCTCTTTATCCGAGATAAGACCCACGACGTACCGACCGCGGATAAGACGCTGACGGTACCGATAACTGCCGACGGAGGTCGGCAGCGGTCCCAAATTCGTACCTTCGCCCAGCAAAGTTCACCGGTTATTCCACACTGGACATAAGCAGAGAAAATTGCACGGACGGGGATTCGAACTCGTGACCTTCGCGACGTTCAGTTCGGGCGTACTAAGACTGACGCCTTAGCTCGCACGACCATCACGCCGACAGTATCTTTTCAATTTACTATCGGGTGTTCACCGACCAAGAGGCTTCATCCTAATTTCGGGTGCAATTAGTGATACACGAGTCGTCTAAGATTTGGTAACGTACATACAGCTATCTCTTTTCACGGTATAGCGTCGGGACCCTGCTGTGTAAAAAGGAGTAGCCCGATCACGGTATCAATTGGCTGGTTATTAATTTTTAACGACATATATGAATCAAAATATAATTATTTATTTATTTTTTATTTATTTAGAATTTAACGGGCGGTACGCCCTTTACAAAAGTGGATACAGTAACAGTCAGTCGTTCTGGCAATTAAAAAAAGAAACACGCAATTACAAACATCGCTTAATAAAATTTACAATAATAAAAAGAAAGAAAAAAAAAGAAAAAGAATGAGACCTTAACGCGAACTTAAAATATATGCTCGAATTAGAGATTTACATGATCCTACAGATGAACAATTACGAATACATAAGGGAGTACTATTCCATGAGCGACGCAATCGATCTACCGAAGAATAAAAACTATAATTCCGCGATTCTTGAACTGTACGAGGTGCCCGAAAGTTATAAGAAAAAGAGAAGAGATGTCATCACAATTAAATAATTTCTTACAAATCTTAAATGCAAACAAATAGTCGTAATATTTTAAAAGTTGTCGCAAGGACATCAAGCTACAAGAACGCATGATAGGTTCAAAATCGTGATCAAATTAATTCATGGGAATCGCGGATTTACGTGACATATAACGCAAAATTCTATGCTGAATAGATTCGAGAGGTGTAAACATAACTTGTGTATAGGGCGACCAAATTACCGACGCATAAGTTAAAACAGGCATATATTGATAAATACAATTTATGTACTAATAAATTAACCATCGGAGAGTTAAATAATCATTCGACCTGAAAACCTAATTATCTCCAGGCGCAATCTCTTATAATTGGCACCCAACTAGAGGCTTGATGGTTAAAAATTTGTATTATATTTGCGATAATTACATTTGAAGATTTTGGAGCAAAAAAAAAATATTGATTGACGAGTTTGAGTTAATGTTAACATATTCACTGATTATTATTAATCTATTTGTGAATTGTGATTCTGACCTATTGATGTGTTATTTAAGGATATAATTACGCTAAATCTAAATTGACGATAAATCCAGAATATTGTGAATTATAAATTGATGATAAATTTTGAATATTAGAAGTTATAAAACTAGGAAACGTTGAAATTAATGGAATTATAATTCTGCAATGATTTTGGAATATTTGAAGTTTTAAATCTTTGAGAAATTCACAACAATTAATGGACCAGTCTCATCAGTTGTATAAAAGAACAGGCAATTTTGAGAATTTTTGTTGAAAAATGAAAGAACATAGGCACTGGATATTTGTCAGATAAACAATATTTTCGAAACGTAAACAAATAACGTGACTCGTCTTACCAACAGTGAGCTGCTGCTTGAAAACGGAATCGAAAAATTGTTCACCGGACGGGGATCGAACTCACGACCTACGATTTCGTAGTCCAATGCGTTAACCGCCTGAGCCAAGAAGCTGATATTTTATGGTAAAATGTTGTCCATACACCGTTTTTCAGTTTCTCAATATTAAGCTGATTTTGTCAAATTGCAAGGCCATAATAAATAGCTAATTCGTTAATTAATTTGTCTGTAAGCTTTCCAGAACCACGATCACCGATTTTTTATTCATTTTTTTGTCATTGCATAATCTTCAGCCCATCCTTTTTTGTACAAGATTTGTCACGTCTCCATTGCATTATTTCATTTCAAAGTGGTGGAAAGAGTGGAAAACCCCAGCGAGATATTCAATACTGCACATACTAGTATTTACTTGGGGAAACGGTCGTTTCGAAATCGTCGGAACCGGCTATTTTCTTTACTGACGGGCTTGTTAATTCTTTTTCATTTTCTTTCTTATATCGATTTCCACTAAATCTTCTCTTCGCTCGTTTTTTATCGGGACGTTTTGAAGTATTGTCACTGCGCTTTTTATCGTGATACATTGTGAAAAGCACACTCGAATTTGATGAACTGCAAGGCAAAAATCGCAGGAGACACAGAAACGAACGCGTGTATTTCGTAGTTTATGAAACTGATTTCATGTACAAAACTGTCTATAATTCAATGTAAATAGACTCCACTTAACGTTAAAAATAGAAAACTTATACCGATAGAAAGATCAGTCGATTATATGAGATTCGTGATACCTGCGGCGCTCCGACCCGTTCGATGATATTTAGTATGATATTTTAGATATTCTAGAGAGTTATATCTATCCAATAATACTAAAAAAATTCGATTTTTTTGACCAAACTGATGAGACTGGACCTTTAAAATTATAATGTTGTACAAAATTGGTTTATTAGAAAAATAATTACATTTAATACAATTTAGGTATTTTGGAATTATAATTTTCTGTAAATTTCGAATAAAATATTTGAATATTTCGAACTACAAGTATACATAAAATTCATAATATTTGAAAATTGTCAAATTATAATATTTAAAATAATATTTTGATATTTATCAGAATATAATCAAAATAAGTACATTAGTATAATCGACGATTGTATGAAGTAACGTGTTGTGTTATTTATGTACAAATATTGGTAATACGATGTTGTGGTGACGAATGATAAGGTATCGATAGAAATTTCATGTTATGTTTGTATACATATGCTATTGACTAGAACTGGTAAAGGCGAAAATATTAGATTGAACGAAACAATGGATGAATTACAATAAAGGATCGAGAAACTCGTGAAAGAATCACAAGCCACAAATAAGGAAAAAAAATTTTACGACAACAGGTTGAAAAACTTATAATGAAAATAAGCGATTGTCGGTAATGTTGGCTATCGGTAACAAACATAGAAATGATACGGTACGTGAAGGTACGAAATAATATGTTCTAACTGAAGGTGTTTTTCTACTAGCGTAAGATATTAAATGACGAAAATGGCACTAGTCAATTGCGAAATAAAATATTAACCAAAATATAGCCTATGGCACCCAGTCGTCGTCGTAGCGCAGGCGGTAGCGTACTGAACTACGAAGTCGTAGGTTCAATCCCTGGCCCCGAAAATAGCTCTTCGAAATTTTATTCAAGCAGCAGCTCGCAATATACGTAAGACGGGCCACGTTGTTTGTTTACATTTCGATAATAGTTCTAATTCGAGTAAGGCAAACTGGAGGAATCAGGGGCACGCGAGATCAATTAACGCCCTTTCTAAATCAGAATGAAGCCCACGTTTGCGTGTATACTTCGATAAAAATGAGATTTTGGCACTAGTCGATACGGGAAGTGAGGTAACATGTGTGTCGAAACAGTGGTACAACGGCGTAAAATGTGGACGTATTATTCAAGAGTTGGCGGTAACGAAGGTCTCTTCTCTATTCATGATGCAGTTGGCATGAAGAACATCGCAGTTTGCCAAAAAGTTTATTTGACGATAAATTGTTGGAAGTTTGATTTAGCACATACATTTCTAATAATACCTGGATTGTCGAGAGATATCACATTGAATGTAGATTTCGTAAAAGAATATGGTTTGGTAATTAATTTTAAAGATAAAACTATAAGTTGTTTAGGAACGTATCCCGGATTATTTAGTAAATTTTGCCACAAAAGACATGCACGACGAAGAAGTATTATGCAAAATTCTATGTATTCGGATTCTAGCAACATCTACAAAAATTGAAAGTCACGTGACGTTAGAGGGAACGCAATTTGCGTGTAATTTGGTTGAACAGAATAGGAGGGGTCTAAATGATGAGCCACGTGTATCGAATGAGAAGAAAAAGAACGAGTATATGTAGAATTAAATTTATAGCTGCGTTCACGACCTGAAAACTTTGAAAACGAATCACAAAAGAAGATTGTATGTGTCTTGTTATTGCGATATAAATGGATTTTTTCGAAGAATTTGGGATACGAATGAATTCCGACCGATAGTCATGAAACCATTTGTAAAAACATCGCATTCTGTCGCACTGAAACAGCAAGGGTCAGTGCAGAGAGAAATTCATGAGATGATGCCTTTGAGAATAATTGAGCGTTCTACGAGTGAATTTTGTAATCACTACGAACAGTTAACAAGACAAATGGAGATATTAGGGTGTGTCTAGACGCAAGGTACTTAAATAAGATCATAGCATCCCACAATGAATCATCACCTCGCATAGAAGATTTAATGCAGAAGTTCTAGGGAGTTCCATATTTGTCGTCAACAGATTTAGTTAAGGGCTATTAGCAAATACCCTTAACCGTTGTGTCCTGAAAATATTCGGCTTTTTTATTTGCCAATAACCTTTATCATTTTAAGCGAGATCCTTTCGGACTTAAGACGGTCTAACCCAGTGGAAAGGACAATGAGAGAAGTTGGACGAATTTTTAGAATGTACTATTCCACGAAGCATTCGGGTTGGACTAAGTACGTGGCATTTGAGGAAGTCTGTTTAAATTTAACATCTCACATGAAAGGATAGGGTCAACCCACATTATTTGCATTACGGAAATCAACCAGTTGAAAAGATTTTTGAAATATTCCCAGGTTTGAAGGTCGATTTACTAACGCGAGAAATTCAATTTCGACGGGCATGTGATAATTTACAGCAGGTGTTTGAGAAAGGATGTAAACCCAAAAGATCGGTCAGTAAGGTGGCATAACGTAGGGGACTTAGTTTTGCTTCGAGTACCTCATTTGTCCCATGCGGCCCAAAGCATGTCGCAAACTTTTTTCACTCGTATGAAGATCCTTACAAAATTTCACGTCTAGTCACGAACAAGGCTATCGAGATAACTAATGAACATGATGACGAACGCGTAAAGGGTATATATAATCGTTATATTTTGCGCAAATATTACCGTTAATCAAAATTGTCGTGGGCGATCCTTTTTTATGTTCACGATGGTACTATGTAACGGTGTATATGTATGATAGAGGGAGTATCATTGGACGATCGTGTGCTTATTTGTAATGCGTGAATTCGCGTGCGGTTTGTTAAATGCGTCTTAATGTAAGGATGACAAATGACTGTGACATTTGTCAAGGGGGGTTATTATAACGGATGTATCGTCCAGCGAATTGCGTGCTTTTCAAAGGTTGTGTATTCGCCAAATATATGGCGCTTGAATCGAACCGATGTAGTATCTACTCGGTACTTAATTAGTCGTTAAGGTACGGAGCATGTCGCTCCTCGGTCACGGCGTCGATTAGTTTTGAATACACGAAAGGGTGAGTAAATTTGTAAGGACGTACTTAATTTTGTAAAGCAAACAAAATAAATAATATTAATATAGATTTAACGTAGGTGGATTTAAAAATTAAAATAAAATAATTAACGGCTTAAACCTACTAATTGCATTAAATGTTAAAATGCCATAGTTTGGAAATTTCATAAACATTTCAAACACCTTCAGTCGTAATCGCTCGGATTAGGCCTTGTCGAAATATTTATAATCTCAACTAGTAATGAAATTAACAACGAAAAAAGGTAATACAAAAAAAGAAAGGAGAAAAATTATATTCAATAACTGTAAAGTTGATACAATTTTGATTTGACAGTTACTTGGAATAGACTAGTATGTGAATATGATTTGTTAGCATGCATTATAATAAATCTAAAGAAGCAAAAGGTAATTAATATAACAAAAAACGAAAAAATTTTTTATATAGACGCGCAAACATATATATATATATATATATATATATATATATATACAATATATATAGACTTGTAAAAAATATAATGACATGCAAAAAATATGCAAATAAATAAAAAATTAAAAATTAAAAAGATACATGCGTGGCATTTCGTTCAATCCCCTCCGCAACTGAACTCTTCAGTGAGGCTTTGGCGGAAGGAATCAGCCTCAGACGCCCTAACTACAAACTGATACTGAATTCTGATACACACATGCATGATATATATATATATATATATATATATATATATATATATATATATATATATATATATATATATATATATAACCCAGGTAAGAAACGACTGCCAAGTGATTAAAGGGATGAACAATTAGGAAAGGAAACGTATATCTATGCTGACTCATCTTGATTATTATTTAAAGGAAATAAGTTAATAAAAAACGTGCCCTTAGTGAATAAAAAATTTAGTCTGGTATATTAATTGATAATTATACATATTTATAATATGTATTTGTACGCGATAGTAATAACACTAATAATTATAATAACAATTCAAAATGTTCAGCAAGACATCTACGGAACTAGATATTGATGTAAATACTGAAGTAAAATAATTAATATGTTTAGCGTTTCGTCGGTTCGGCAATTTTCTGCGCGCTTTCGGCTAAGTGAAACTCATCCGCAACTTATTGGTGGTGCAATTAGTGATCCACGAGTCGCTCAATATTTGTTAACGTACATACAGCTGTCTAATATATATATAACATTCTAGCATCTGAAAGAAACGAAGAGAAATAAAAAATTGCTTCATTAAATAGTCAATAAAAGTAGTAAACATTAGATTGCAACAATATAGTTTACCACCGGCTGTATACGAAACCATTCTACGAGCATATGTTAGTATGTTATTCAGATGCGACTCTCAAATTTGTATAAAACTGGGACATTTTTAAACAATATACCAAAATCATACCATACCAATAAAAAGCGTGCGGTCATGATCTCGGTTATGTTGGTTTTAATATTCACATTTATTGCTTTTCTAAAACCACTATTAAACAATATTTCCTAAAAATAATCACAACCCTTGAACACGACCTTGAAGGTTATTTCGAGGTCAAGTTAATTTGTTTAAATAGAAACCCCTACTTTTTTCGTGTCTTCGGAAAGAGCACAAAATTTTACTTCCGAATATGATATGACTGATATTATAGTCAATGTCATTTCAACGGGAAACTTTGAAGTTCCCGTAACCGCGAACTAACTCAGCGAGAGAGTATTTTCGTGGAAAATTTTCAATACAAAAGTTTAAGGATTTTCCCTGGCTATTTAATAGTACCAGTGTTTGAGCTATTTTCGATGAGACTGTTAATAATTTATCCTTAAACAGGTATCCGTTTATTGTTTGGCAATATCCTAAACGTGTGTAGGAAATGAATACTATGTCACAATCTAAGAAATCGGAGGATAAAAAAATTTCTAGTTTATGTATGCTTTCAGAAAGAGAGCGGGTATTTTAATGATGAGAGGATGGAGTGACCGACAAAGATCGTATGATCGATTGAATTGATACTCTTCAGTGATACTTTTCGTAATCAAGGTAACGGTATTTCAAAATCAACGGTTGAACGTTCAATTAGGCGTTTCGAGGATAAAGGAACAAATAAAAATCGCGATAAATCTGGAAGACCGAAATATCAAACCACAGAAAAGAAGGCATTGGAAGTTGCACAGGCTTTCGTGAAGAATCCAAGACTCTCTTATTAGTACGACTTCTGTTCGAGGAATCTACAATTTATCAAGTTTCATTCGTATGAAATTCACATTATTCAAGAATTAAATGATGATGATTACGATCGCCGTAATGGTTTTTGTAACATGATTATAACACTGATAGACCAGCAGCCTGATATCTTGTTCCATATCGTTTTTTCAGATGAACCAACCTTTACGGTCAACGGCGAAGTCAACCGTCTAAAATTGTCGTTTTTGGGCCGATGAGAACCCTGATTGGGCTTTTGACGCACACACAAAATCCTCAGAAACTGAAAGTGAGGGCCAAAATGTACAGTAATAATTTAATTGGTCCATTTTTATAGATGGCAATTTGAATGCCGTTGTTTATGAAGAAATGCTAAGAAATCAAATTATACCATCTATAACTGTGGGATCGAACATTTTGCGAGTGTTACCGACCGAGCGAAAGGGTAATGTAGAGGTATCACGGATGTCGCGATTGTCGGTAGGAGGCGAAACGCCGCCTGCGTGCGGCAGGTGGAGCGGCTAGGAAGGGAGAGACAAGATAGTACTTCGAGCATTCCAGGCTCGTGGTTCTCAAGGAGGGGCAGAGAGACAGACTCGAGAGATAGCAAAGAGGATTCGCAAGTTGCGAAACGTGCAAAAGAAGGAAAATCACTAGAAAAACAAGCAGAAGGAAAGGAAAACAAAATGGCAAACCTAGAGATGGAAAAAATGATGAAAAGACTTCTAAAGCAGCAAAAAGAAGATATAATTAGAGAGATAAAAATAGAATTAAAGGAGGAGATAAAAGAAATGGAGAAGCAGATGAAGTTAGATTTTAAAAATTTTAAAGAAGAGTTGAAAGTAAAGAGAAAGAAGTTAGAAGAAGAAAATGAAGATTTAAGAAGAAGAGTGCAAGAAATAGAAAAAAGAAGAGAAAATCAAGAAAGAAGAGAAACTAGATTTAATGTAGTCATGAGAGGGGTAGAAGTGGAAGGGGGAAATGTGAAAGGGGTAGGGGTTTTGAAGAGATTAGGGGGTTTAGATAAAGAAATAAAAATAAGAGAAGCCTTTAAGATAGGAAATTCAATGAAGTAAGGGGTATTGATAGTAAAGTTAAATAGTTTAGATGATAAAGTAAAGATTATGATGTGTGAAAAGAAATTGTTAGGATCGAAAGTGTATATAGATGATGATTTAACTAAGTATGCGAGAGATAGACAAAAAAAGATTAGGGTATGGGCAAAAAAGCAAAGAGAGATGGAGACAAGTTAAAGTAGGGTTTGGAAAAGCATGGATGAATGGTAAACAGTATGAGAGGAATGATGTAAGTCTAAGTAAGTGTATGAATGAAAAAACTTTTTAAAAAAGGGCGAAGGGGAGAAAAAGCGCCGAGTGGGGGCAAAGAAAGAAAGAGTGACCGATGAGGGAATAGGAGAAGTGTCAAAGGTGTTTTCTGGAACATCGCAGGTGTAAAAAGGAAAGACGAAGATTTTTGGGAATATGTGAAAGAATTCGACGCGATCGGATTGACGGAGACGTGGGTAGAAAAAGCAGGGTGGGGTAAAGTAAAAGAAAAAATGCCAGAAGGGTGGAGATGGGAATTCTAGCCAGCGAGGAGAGAAAAGAATAAGGGTAGAGCGATGGGAGAGATAATAGCGGGAGTCAGGAAAGAAATAGAAGAGAGAAAGGTGGAAGTGGAGAAAGTGGAGGGGATGCAGCAGATGGAGGTTGTGATAGATAAAGAAACTTGGAGAATTGTTACGATCTATAACAAGGAAGGAACAGAGGACGGGCTAGATAAATTGAAAATGATGATAGAAGAGAGAGAAGAAGGAAACATGATTATAGTAGGAGACTTTAATGCCAGAATCGGGAAGGAAGGAGGATGGGAGGGCCAGAGAGGTGAAGAGGGAGGAAAAGGGAAAGAAAGGTGATCGAAAGATGGAGTAATAAATAAACAAGGGTATGAGTTGATTAAAGCAGTGGAAGAGATCGGGTGGATGGTATTAAATGGGTGGAAAGAGGGGGATGAAGAGGGAGAGTAGACTTATGAAAAAGCGGGAAGAAGATCGGTGATAGATTACGGAGTTGTAAATTTGGAGTCGGTAGAGAAAGTAAGGTCCTTTAAAATAGGATGTAGGGCAGAATAAGATCATCATCCACTAATAATAGAGTTTGGAAAAGAATATAGAAGGGAGGAGAAAGAAGAGGGAAGGGAGGGGAAGATGATTTAGGATTGGTTAGAAGAGGGGGTAGAAAGTTTCAAGAGAAGCATATAGGATATAGTGTGGGAAAAATTAGATGTGGAAGGAGGATGGGAAGAATTAGAGGAAAGGATAAAAGGAGCAGTTAAGACAAAGAGGAGAGGGAGAGGGAAAGGAGTAGGGTGGGTACCATGGTGGGATAAAAAATGTAGGGAGAAAAAGAATGAGGTAAATAGAGTAGGGAGAAAATATAGGCGGAGAAAGACAGGATATGAAGAGTTTAGAAGAAAAATAAGAGAGTATAGGGACTTATGTGTTAGGAAAGCGGAAGAGAGAGAGACATAGAAAAGATAAAAACAGAAACGCAAGCATGGGAATTCATAAATAGAGGAAGGAAGAAAAGGGAGGGAGTAAGCAAAGAAACTAAAATGAAGGAGTGGGTCGAGCACTTCATGATGACATTGAAAGGAGTTAAAGAGAAGAGAGGAGAAGAGAGAAAGAAAGATAAGGCAGTCAAAAAAGAGGAAGAAAGTATAAGCAAAGAGGAAATTATTATAGAAATAAAAAGACTAAAGAAGGGAAAGACGGCGGGGTTTGATGGAATAAGAAATGAAGTGTGGATGATGGGAGGAGAAAAAGTAAACAATAAATTGGAGGATATCTGTAGGAAGATCTGGGAAGGAGGAGGCTTTCCGGATAAATGGAGGATAGGGGTGGTAGGTAGTTCCGTTATGGAAAAAGGGATATAAAAATATGGCAGAAAACTATAGGGGGGTAACGTTAACGAGCACTGCATATAAGATATTTGGTAATATTCTAAATAAAAAGTTAGTGAAAGAATTAGATGAGAAAGGAGGATGGGGTAGGGTGTAGGAAATGAAGAGGAACAAGAGAAAATATAAAGATTTTAAAACACCTAGTAGGGAGAAAGTTAAGGGAAAAGAAAAAGGATTCTTTATGGATCTGAAAGGGGCCTTTGATAAAATAGATAGAAAGGTATTGTGGGAAATGATGAGGAAAAGGGGGGTAAGAGACATAATGATAGAAAGAGTACAGGAAATATATGAGGAGACAAGATGCGTGGTAAGGGTAGGAGAAGTGGTTTCAAAGGAATTCTGGGTAGTTAAAGGGGTGAGACAGAGATGTCCTTTAAGTCCAACTCTATTTAATATATATATGGTGGGCATAGAAGAAGAATTAAGAAAAGTGCTAGGAGGAGTGAGAGTGGGAAGGGAAAAGGTGTGGTCTCTGGAATATGCTGATGATATTATTGTGGTTCTGGCGGAGGAAGAAGAAGGGTTAAGAGCGATGTTAAGAGGGTTGCAGAGGTATTTGCAAGAGAAGAAATTAGAGCTAAGTACAGAAAAATCAAAGGTGTTCAGAAAGAAAGGGGGAAGAGAGAAAGAAAGGTATTGGTGGTGGGGAAAGGAAAGATTAGAAGAGGTGAAGGAATACAAATACTTAGGGTATTGGGTGTCAAGGTATGAAGGGGAAAGGGAACACGTGAGAGATAGAATTAGGAAAGCGCGAGTGGCGATGGGATGGATATGGAGTTATGGAGAAAGAAAGTTCAACGGGGATGTAAGATGGAGATTGAAGTTATTTGACAGTATTGTGAAAGGAATTCTTTTATACGGAGTGGAGATATGAGGTTCAAGGAATGGAAAGGAATAGAAGCCCTACAAGAAAAATATTTGCGGTGGATATTATGGGTAGATGGTAGCACTCCGGGATACTTGGCGAGGGAGGAATTGAAGAGAAATAAAATGAGGGTAGAAACAGGTTGGAGTGCAGGAAAGTATGAAGAGCGTCTACAGAATGGAGAAGGAGGAGAAATCGGAACAGAATGTATGGTAGAACGAAGGAAGGATGAAAGAGATAGACGAAAAGAGGAGTGGTCCAGACAAAGTGTAGAGAGAATGGATTATCTATGGAGGGGGGGAGTAAGCGAAGAAGCTCTAAACAGGTGGGAAGGAGAAAAATGGGAGCGACTAAGAGAGACAGATATAGAAGTAGATTGGCAGCAAAGAGGAGAAGAGGTTAGAAGATCTCGTTCATGGAAAAACTACTCCAGGACCATAGGAATACCAGAATACCTAAGGACAAGTAAAAAGAAAGAGGGAAAGAAAGTGCAGATGATTGCAAGGTGGAGGTGTGAAAATGAAGAATGAGGGAACAGGTATTGGCTGGAGGAAGAAGCGAGAAAATGTAGAGTATGCGGAAAAGATAGAGAGGATATAAAACATATGAGGAAAGATGTGAGTTAACAAAAAGGGAAGGGGGGGAAAGATTGTATGTTTTAAATGAAAATGGGAGAGGATATAAAATGATGAAAATGATAGATGTAGTGAGGAAGAAGAATGAAAGAGAGACAGAGAGAGAGAGAAATTTGGGAGAATGGAAGATTTGAATGAACGAGAAAGTTAATGTAAGAAGAGAAATGTATGTGAGGTAAGGGGGAATGACGAGTAGAGTTAAATGAAAATGAATGGATAGAACGAAAAAGCAAGAATCGAAAAATATATGATTAGATAAGTAAAATATGAAACTATTGTAATTGACCACGTAATGAAAGGGAATTCCGTGTAATCACTTAGGTTAGCACGTAAATAAACTAACTAATAACAATAAAAACAAAATAAAATAAAAATCTAACCCGAAGCGGATTTATTTTAGACACAGGACTTCGTTGAAATCGAAAAAATGTGCGTTGCGCGCGATATTTTAACGTCAACGTTCCGGACATGGGAGCCTAATGAAAATTCGTTTATAATTAGTTAATAACAATACAAACAAAATAAAATAATAATCTAACCTGAAGCGGATTTATTTTACATACAGGAATTTGTTGAAATCGAAAATATGATCGTTGCGCGCTATATACGAATAACAACAATCAATTATGAAAACGTTCCAGACATGGGACCCTAATAAAAATTGTTTTGTAATTAGTTAATAACAATATAAACAAAATAAAAAAATTATCTAACCCGAACCAGTTTTATTTTAGCCACAGAACTTCTTTGAATTCGAGGAGTCGTCGCGCTCCGTGCTTATATACGCTATACACCGTATATGGTCGCGCATAGGCGCGCACCGGCTAAGTCCGACGCTCGACTTAATCGATTTTTTTAATTTTTTGAGTTGTTAAAGCATTATTTTTCATTGGTACCTTATTTTTTAACTTTTATAAGCGTAAAAAGGCGAAAAACAAAAATTTGTTTCGACTTTTCGTTGTTTTCCAACGATGCGCACTTCTGGCACATTATATTTATTTAATTAAGTACCAAGTGTAGAGGTCACGTTTGATAACAAAATGCAAAAAGAATAATTGACTGAATAAAAACTTTCATTGCGACAATGGAATTTTTATCGCTGCACTAATTAATGCAGTTTGGATTAATGTAGTTTTCAAAATGTCTTCAGTATATATACATGTGCATATATTGTCTTGTGATATATTTTTATGTAACATAATAAATTTTAAACATATACTTGAGTACACGATAACACTGAGCCCAGAAAATCTAAAAATTGTCAGCTGTAAGAACTGCTGGCTTTTTTATTTGTCGGCTTTCCAACCCGCACCTATGGAAGGTGACCCAATCTAAATTGTCTATCCACGTTTGTTCAGTTTTCTTACGGATACAAATTTGTGAGCGGTGGGACCCAGACATTTTTTCTTCATCGGTGACAACTTCTGGACATTCATCAAAAGCGGACAAAGATAAGTCTATTTTTACTTATTATTAATGATATAATTACATTAAATGTTATTATAATAATTTATTTTATTAAGTGTAAAATGCTTACATTTCGTCGTATACATTATGTATCAAACTTTGGTAGTCGGAAACGTCTTAATCAGCTCTCAAGTCAACACTGTCGGCGAATGATAGCCGAAACAAGACATTTACTCACAGGTGGATATAATGATTTAATTTGTAATCAAAATATTGAAGTAGCAATTGAAAAATCCCGTTTTATTCATCATGCTTGCACAGTTACTTCGGTATTGAGAGAAAGTAATTATGATGGTAATATATCACACTATTTCGAGTCAAATAATGTTAAAAGCGAACAAATCGATTTTCCATCATGCAATGAATCTTTTTCGGATATTGCCGATGAATTGTCGAATAGGTGTGATATTGGTAATACTAGTGTATCCATCGATGATAACGAATTGACGGGTAAGGAAATTTCATCTAGTTTCACTGAAAAATTTGTAATATGTTGCATTCAAGGTGATTTCACTCATGTTCAGATAAATCTTCATTTGAATCTTTTACGTTCTCATAATTGTCTTTCTTACTTGACAAAAGATGCTAGAATATTGTTAAAAACTCCCCGCAATTCAATTGAGCTCAAGAGCATGAATCCTGGGCAATACCTTCACATAGGTTTCGTTAATGGGATAATGAATATTCTTCGACGTTCTCCACAAGAAACAATTCCGGACGAATTGCACGTACATTTCAACACTGATGGTGCATCTTTAGGTAGAAATGACGAAGTTCAATTCTGGCCAACTCAGTGCAGAATTTCAAATATTTCACGATCTACACCGGAATTAGTTGGAATCTATCGTGGAATTAAAAAACCGAACAACGCCGATGATTTTTTTAAGGACTTCATTGAAGAAGTACAATTGGGATTAGGCAAAGGGGGCATTGAGTATGAAGGTCGCATACTACTCACTGGTATTAAAGCATTTATAGCTGATGTTCCTGCCCGAGCACTTGCTCTCAATCATAAAGGACATACCTCTTGGCATGCTTGTTCAAAATGCACAGTGATTGGTGAACACGTTGAACGAAAAACTGTTATCTTTGGCGTTGACCACACGGCGTGCACTGATGCACAATATTCAGAAAGAAACGATGAAGATCATCACAAATCTGGCGGTACTCCACTTTCAAATCTTTCAAGGGACATTGTGAGTCAAGTACATTTTGAGTGTATGCATCTTATTTACCCTGGCATTATGAAGAAATTGTTGTCAGCATGGGTGAGTCATGCCTTCTCTACAGGTCGCGGACTTTCTTGGAGACAAATCAGTGAAATTAGTGACAGACTGAATGCTTTACTGCAATATTATCCCAGGGAATTTAATCGGCATCCCAGATATCTCGAGAAATGTTCGTTTCAAAGCTACCGAGTTTCGACAGTTTTTATTATATACCGGGGTTTTACACGACATTCTTCCAGATTATTTATACCACCATTATTTATTATTTCAAGCGGCTGTGCGCTGCTTGCCTGTAGCTTCTCCAACAATTACGAACAGTTCATTTTCGCTGAACTTGCTGTACACTTATTTATTGAAAAGTGTCCACTGTTTTATGGGCCCCCATTTTTATCTTATAATACTCACGGTTTGTTACATATGTTGTTGATGATGTGAAAAATTTATAAAAATTTTTAATAATATAAAAATTTTTACGTCTATATGATTTTATTTGTTTCAGTTTGCAAGGAATTACAAAAAAATAACTGTGATGAATAATCCTGCCCAGTGGTGATAGCCAAAAGATGTAGTAGTAGTAGTTTAGTACATAAATGTAATACATTGCTAATCGGTTTAGAGCGCGGACAGAAGTACCTGGCCCTTCCTTTACAATAACTCATCTTCACACGCACTATAAATTTTATCTTTTCAAATTCTGCCTCCCACCCCTCTTTCTTTACTTCTCTCCTTATTATATTATTTAAAATCTCTTCTATTTATTCTGCTTATGTCACTCTTTCACTTCTCTTCTTGCTCAGTACTACTTCTAAACTTTCCTTATTTTCTTTCCTCTGGCACGTCTCTCTCTCTATTTCTCTCTCGCTCATCTTCTCTTTCCCTCTGTTCTTTACACTCCTACTTCCTTTTCTATCTTCTCTGGAAATACTGTCTAAAAGCAGTAGATACTCCAAGTAACGAGAATCTATGGCCATCACTACTGCAGATATATTTATTTCACTTACCTGAATGGAAAGAAAGTAACACAACTTAGAAATTATTTCTTACCTGAGAATGCCAACAGCATGAGTAATAATGAACAGATTTATCTTCACGTTTTTGTACAAAGTGGACAAGGATAAATTGTAATACATAATGAATCTAAAGCATGAGCATGCCCCATTAACCGACATGTATCTTAACTGTTAAGCATTTATAGTAGTACTTCTTACTTTTACCCATTAATATTGGGAAACGTGCATCCCATAGATAAAAATTAAACGTACACATCATGAACAAACGACCGCAAAGATTGACAAAACCACCAGAACGGTTTAAAGATATGTGTCCATTACCCATATCGTCTTTAGATAACGAACTGCAAATCGCAACAACATATCACCTTAATCACCATTCAGAGCTAAACAAGGATATCGCTTCACTGCAGGAAGAAATAGCTAATGGACTTCAGTCCCAAACTTCCAAATCCCCATCCACTGCTAAACATGAGTATGGTCGAAACCCTTCGAAATCAATTGTTGATAATATGAAAACCAACCGCACCTCAACGCCTATCTTCGACATCTCGTTGGGAATCGACTATTCCACTGATTTGGACATTTCAGATTCCCCCTTGGATAAATCATCAGATCGCTTGTTCGATAAACAGTTTGAAAATCCATATTTCCGGGCGTCACCCTCCAGATACAACAGCGTATTCCATGAACATTCTGTTACGGATTTGGATAGGTCCTCGGGTTCGCGAAATAATCGCTCATCGATCGAACAGTGTAATGATAAACGACCCGAAACGCATTTGACAAATGTTTCCAATAAACGTTCACATATCGATTTCCATGAAGCTAGAAATTCACAAGATCGCTTGGTCGACAATCCGACTAAAGATTTGAAATCCCCGGCGTCACCTGTACACCGCGACATTGAACCTCATAAGCATTCTTTTACTGTTTCCGATAACTTTCCAAATTCGCAAGAGGATGCTTTGTCAGACGAACCATCCTAAACTCATTCGACAAAACTGAAGCGTGTTTTCGGGAAACGTCCAGATTCCGATATCGGTGGGGCTTGTCATTCTCGAAAGGATCCTATGTCTGACAAACGAAATAACGATCAAGATTCTCGGACTTCACCCGTAGAACAAGGCAGAGCATCCCGTAAGCATTCTTCTACTGTGGTAGCGAACCTTCCGAATTTGCGAGTAGATCGTCTGTCAGACAAGCGGTCTAACGGTAAACGCCCTGCAACTTATTCGACAGAGCTGGAGCGAATTTCCGCTAAACGTTCACATTTGATATTGGGGAAGCTAGTCATTCGCGAAAAGATCGTATGTCTGACAAACGAAATAACGATCGCAATTGTCGGGATTCGCCCGCTCACGTTAGAGCATCTCTTAAGCATTTTTCTTTAAAATTTAGTAACATTTCGAATTCTTCAAATGATCCTCTGTTTGAGAAACGTTCTGATGCTCCATTTTGTAATGAACCTAAGTCAAATCTCGGACATATCTCTAATAATCGTTATCATGTTGATCTTGTCGCCAATTCAAAGTCTAAAAGATATCGCATTCTCGACAAACGAGCCAATAATGAAGGACCTTCTAAACAATTTCAAAAGACTGCAAGTTTACGATAAGAATCACTACCAAAGAAACATCCTAATGAGAAATCATTACATGCTTCCTCTGAGTACACTCTCACGAAACCTTCTATCGTTAAAAATGTAAGAATATCGGTAAATTCTAATTCACACAAAAATATTTCTAATAATCCAAATAGCAAACGACGTTGATCACCATTGAGCGGCACTCTTTTATCGAAAAATTCTTATCCCAACATTTCCCAACGCTCCAGTAACCATTCTATGGCTTTGTCGAAAGATTCTAACGGTCACTTTACTGCTGGCCTTGACGAAACCGACACAAATATTGACAGCAGTAAATGTTAACGTACAATTTTTATTCGTAATGGGAAATCATCACATTAAAATGAATGACTGCCATTGTTCCTCGTGGGAAGCAGGTTTCATAGAGTATTGCTTATGTATTGTTTACTTGTAGGGATTAACGTAGTCTCGGAGTATCAAAAATGACAGGTCCGGTAATGTTGCAGAATAGAAGAAATAAATATGAATAGTGATAACTTCAATCTTAAAATTTTTAATACCGTTGAATTCTTTGACGTGCTCCATCTACTGTGAGAATTTTGTTCGACTACTCTGAAGACTTTTTAATACGTATAAAGGTATTTATTTTACTGTAAAAATGTCATTAAATTTAATGTAAGAATTGAAATTCGCTTCCAGAACGTGTACATCACATTTAATGAAGTACAGTAACTTTAATGCACATTGCATATACATTGAACTAAAACATAAATTTAATATACATATTTTGGAAGCAAATTTCAATTGTTTTTTTTTTAAACTGTTGTTTTTGTTAAATCATTTTTTAATACTCGACTTGCAAATGGCATTTTCAGTACTTTCTAATTCTTTAGGAAGTGTACCTTTTATCATGACACTGATGTTAGCAGCCACATTTCAGCAGGCAGATAACGAAATCGATCACTATTTTTTCCGATTAACTATTGAATGTCAATTAATTTCCACTTTATGGACTGTTAACAAAAGTTAACAGATAGTATTTAAACACCGAATAAAATGAACCTAAAGGCACGATATCCATCGATTTTTGTAATTCGTAAATTTATATGGAGTTAAATTAAAAATTTACTTATTGTTTTGTTATGTTTCTTTTATTCAAATTCGAGTAAGAAAACCCTAATATTCATATAACAGGTTTCGATATATTACATTGATTAATTATACATATATAATAGAAATGAACAATGAACCCAAGAAACTTCTCTCTTCTTCTTCGTTATATTTTTGGCCGTTCAATACTCCTTAGTTTACTGGGGTAACAGCGCTTCCTGTAAGGAAAATATACAGATTTATGGTTATCAGTCCAAATAATTATGAACATTTAGCCTCTGAATATATGCAAAGCATCGTAATTTTTTCGAATACTTTCTGCAAAGGCAATTATTATTACAATGTAATGAAAAGTTTTCCTTATAAAGTTTCAAGTGTAATATTATCTTGTTTGACTGACTTGCACATTTGTTTCGTAGATTCTGCATGCAATGGATTAGAGAATAACACAATACTAATACAGTCTCAAAATCTAGGCTTAACTGACATGAGTGCAATCGCAGCTGATATACGGTATGCTTCTTCTTTTAATTATTTGCTTCTTTCGTACGTAATGAAACACATAAAACAGGAATATATTGCAATGAAAGATTGACGGCAAAGCAAAGCAATGACTTTTTACTTGGCAGCGTTATGTTTTGTTCTTCACCTCATCGTATTGCAATTACGTTTCATATCGAAGTCGCACATTTACGAATGTAGAATTACATCTTCTAATTTTATATAGGAAAACTGTCATTTACAACTTGTCAGAAAAAAACACATGAAAAACGCATGAATTTTGTATGTTTATAAATTTTTTTCGCGAGAAAACAATCCTTTTTTTATTCAATAATGTCATCAATAATTCAATTGACGTTTTTGGCGCTACTACTATTTATTTGCCTTTAACGCATGATTTCTGGAAGGAATATGTCCTTAAGCATTGCATTGAAATTTTAATAGCTGTTCGGAATTGATGTTATCGGCATGACAAAAATGTAACAAAGGATGTACAGAAAAATAATATTTATGTAGACGGAAAGGTGCCAACGACTAATTGAATGTACAGTTCCGAAATTCGATATTGCAGTACAAAAGTTGTTATTTATTCTACAAGCAAAGTGCGTCAACATTTGTTTTGACACAGTCAACCATAATCATCATTTGTTAATATTATTTTTGGCATTTCAGTGACATCAGACGTCAATTGAGTGAGCTGCCAAAAAGAATTTTGGACTTATTAAGGTAAATTCTATAACCCTTTCAGTCACACAATCGACTTCTATCTGATGGTGCGTGCAACTGCGGATTTCCGATCCGATTTTCGATACTAAATACAAATCCGGTGTCAACGTTTAAAAAGATCGCAAAAACAACCCCTAAGTAGGAGTAAAATTGGGTTGAATTGGCAACATCACATTCCACAGTATTCCTGCACAAGATATTAACAATCAATAACAAAAATAACAATCTAAGAGCAAACGACATATTGAGAAATATTGTTACTATAAGCATGTTGTGCAGATTTGGTAATTAAACATTCACTCTTTTCATAACTATTGTCGTCGTGTTAAATTCGACATTTCTAATTTTATAATTGTAATGATGATTCTGTAATCTCTGTTTATCAACCAGTGCATGCTGAGTATTTTTAATGTAAGTTTATTTTCACATTTCTTCATTAACGAATTCGATTCACAAAAATATGTTTTTTTTTTTTGCATACGTTTCTTTATAATAATTTAAACAATTATAGATTAAAATAATATCATTACGTTTCTAAAGTTTCAGTATCTTTTTAACTGAAAGTTTAAAAAATAATACACAATTTTTAATGAAATATGAAAGATGTTCAAAGGATTCATCGGTCGAATGATTATGGAGTGTTTCATGTTTTATGTTACCAACTAAATATTTGATGACAGTTTAAAGAAACTTCTGATTAGAAAATGCAGACTATTTCATATTATCTTTTTCATACAAATTTTGATCACCTTTTTTACCCGTATACGTGTTCACTTTCATAAATTCCTTCTGTAATACTTGTATAAACCACAAAGAGAGCATCGGTGCAAAATATGGTGTAAACATTGTACATATTTTTTAGTGATAATCTCATCAAGGAAGTTCGGAATGGACTGAAAAAAAAACAATGGCCAAAAACTACACATTCCCATGCAAACCGACCTTTTTTTTTGCCTTTTACTTCTTCGAGCGAATTGACTGAATTTACGTTTTTCTTTATTTTCTCTATTGCATTTCCTCACTCCTGTACCTCCTTTCCCCTCCAGACACCACCTACTCCATCTCTTTTATATTCTTTTACCCCTTTTATCAACTAATTTTAAGTCCTCTACCTCTCCCCTTTTTTCTAACTCTAGCCGCTATTGAAGGCTCATTATCTGTATCTACCCTAGCTCCGACCACAAATTGTCTCCACAAACCTCTCCTCCAGCTTCCAAATTCATTAACCTCAGGAAATCATCGTCTTTGTTACCTTGCCCCTTTTATCTTCCTGTATGTCCATTATTCTTCTTCACTCCCCTTATTTTCCTCCATTTCATATCACCCACTCTCTATTTTCAATTAATTTGATCAATTTTCTCTCTTCTCTGTTTATTTCCGCATCCTATGACCTTTCTTCCCTGTACGTTTTTATGGTCTCCTCCTTCCAAACCCGTTCCTCCTTCTTTCTCGTCTTCCTTACTTGTCTACTGGTTGCCATGTACTCTCGAAATGTTATTTTTCGCCATTTCTAAGTTTCTACTATTAAAATGCATCATTCAACCTTCCTTTTGCTCATTTTTATCTCTTGTACTTCTCTCTCCCTCTCTCTCTCTCTCTCTTGGTCTCTCCCCCCGCCCCATGTCTATCATATTGGTACATTTTCGTGTACTATTTCACAAAACTCCTTGTCTGTAATTGCCACGATATTCTTTATATGAATATAATAACCTTTCTTCATTCTGTTTCGCTTTCACCCATCCTTCCTTTCCTCCTTCGTTTATGTATCTCTGTGCTACCCTTATAAAGATAAACCCTAATAAAAATCTTATTAAGTACGGTCTTTTAATGATAAGATTAAACAATTAAGATTGATAATTACGAACAATTTTTAAACGACTGAAAACTATTTCAAATTTTCCAACTAAGATACTCGTAATAAAAGTTATGGGTGATTTTTTCGCACTTTATGCTTATGGGAAATCGGACTAAAATTATCTGTTTAAGATACGGTATAGAAATATTAGTTAAATTTATGATTGTATGATTACAAATAATCGTTTCACGTTTTTTGTTTATAAGTTAATGTACTTGGAAATCTGGGAAAGTACACTGCAAGGAGGGTTTGAAGTCTATAAATACTGCGGAAATGACGCCCCGCGGGGTCCGTATCCTTGCAGTACAGAACCGTTAGTAACCGCTCCCGGATATATTACAAATAATTGTTTCACGTTTGTCGTTTATAAGTTAATGTATTTGAAAATCGGGGATTTTACCTGCGCTGCGAGGAGGGTTTGGAGTCTATAGATACTGCGGAAATGACGCACCGAGGGGTCCTTATCCTTGCAGTACACAACCGTTAGTAATTGCGCCCGGATATATTACAAATAATTGTTTCACGTTTGTCGTTTATAAGTTAATGTATTTGAAAATCGGGGATTTTACCTGCGCTGCGAGGAGGGTTTGGAGTCTATAGATACTGCGGAAATGACGCACCGAGGGGTCCTTATCCTTGCAGTACACAACCGTTAGTAATTGCGCCCGGATATATTACAAATAATTGTTTCACGTTTGTCGTTTATAAGTTAATGTATTTGAAAATCGGGGAATGTACATGCGGTGCAAGGAGGGTTTGGAGTCTATAAATATTGCGGAAATGACGAACCGCGCGGTCCTTATCCTTGCACTATAAGCATCAGCTTAAGGGGGTTCGAAAGTCCTCTGCTGATAAAGTAGGAGTTTAAGCTGAAAACTGAAAATAAAACAACTGAATCGGTTTTTCAAAATTCGGGCTCTATAAAAGTAATTCTAAGCACTATAGGCTATTTTCTTAAAAATATTGCAGAAGTTAGTTAATAATTGACGGAGAGTTGTATGAAATACCTGATTTTCGCTTATTTCATATAATTCTCGGTGAATTATTAACTAATTTTTTTAGTATTTTTTAAAAACAGTATATTGTGATTAGAATTACTTTTACAGAGTCCGAATTTTTAAAAACGATAAAGTTTTTGTTTCCAATTTTTAGTATCAATTCATACCATATCGACTGAACACTTAAGAACCCCATTAAAGCGACATAAATCTCCACAAACGAAGGTAGATTCAAATTAATTGACAATTGTAATTGATATAAATGTGAATCTTTTTTTCGTTTGATGGAACATAGGATTAGGCCTAAATTTTGTTGAGAAAGTATTATATATCCTAAAAATTTCATTCAAAAATTAATGTTATTTAAAAATTATACATATTGTTTCAATTTGTTAATTATTTGAGTTTGAAATTACGGTGAATAGAAATTGTTGGGTAGTACCAAGCAATTTCGATTTGCTATGATTTTAAATTATTGTTTCAATGTAATCACAACATTTATTCCGAATTTTCTGTTAAACTGTTTTTGCGAATACTTCTACAATGCAGGTATTATTCGCGATATTGATTAATAATACTTTCTCAACATGATTTAGGGATACCTATGCAAGAGATCTACCGGTAGGCAAGTATTCGAGCGAACAACTTCGAGATGTGAACTACCGCTGTACCAATGTGCGATGATCTTTCGTTACAGAAAATGTGGTATAGGATAAATCTTAAAACTCTATTTATTCATTTAGCCGTGTAATATTGTTAATTTCATTGATTTACAAATCTAAACGATGCCACCGGTAGATCTTCAAAAAAATGCGTTACGTGCACGCAACCTCCTGGGTGTAACGTGGAAAAGCGTGCCAATTGTTAGGTTTAAAAAAATCTTATTGTACGCATAAAATTAAAAAATGTAATGAAAATGAATAATAAATATGATTTTCTAACCAAAAAATATTTTATTGAAATAGTATGTTTTGTTTATAAGCACTTATTTTCATATCAACCACAAAAACACATAGTAAAATCCTACAAGTAAGTATGTTTATTTGTAAATTTATCTTCCGTAAAAATAACAGTAATATGTCGACAAGATGTTGGCGCAATGTGAAGCAAAACATCGATATTTATTACGTATATTTTGATAAACTTTAAATCCCCTCCATAAGTACTTGACGAATCTAGGGAAATTTTCTTGTCTTTCTTTCGTGTATTTGCCTATAAAAGATCATATTGCGTGCTTTAAATATGCCCGCAATGTGTCGTATAGTAGCGACATAACGTGCTGCAAATGCGCCCCTGATATGCCGCAAAATATCGTCATCACGTCGCTTCTGCGATAGAAACTAGATACAACACGAGATGCTGCTTTATGGCGTTACAATGCCGGTACGTTTAGCTGATCGACGTGCCGTTCACATACTGCATTTGGTGACGCAATTCTGCCAGTTCATTATCTGCATAGAGGCCTGGGCGTATGTCTGTGTAATGCCGGTTGTCTGTTATCTGGATGTTGCGTACATGCACGTTATTTGGTGACGCAACTACCGCAATTATTCGGGTACAAAATTCCGTTCATGACGGCCGTATGCCGGTACGGTGCCGATCTCCTGTGTTGGTATTCCACAATTTTGCATAAATGCAGTATATAACCTGCAAACCATTCCGACATGCGCGTGTTGATAGTATGCTGCTTTTATCCTTAGTTCGTTGTAGAAAGCGCATACAGGTAATTCCATATGACTCAGATGGATATTTGATACAAATATTTTAGCACTGGAATATAGATATAAAATCAATGATAAAACTTTGTATTCATATATGGTCTGGTATTTAGTAACGAATAGTAAACTTCATTGATTCTTTAATCTTTGACACTAGGTACTACAATTTTGTTTATTTTACACACAGCAAAGACGTTTTCAATCATCAGTTCAATACTGTAGGAAGTCTATGTTTCGAACGATTGTGGGCCTTCTTCAGGACTGAAATATATATATGGGACATTCCATGTCAACTCAGAGAGTGACACCGGCAAAATTCAGATCAACAAAAAAAAAGTTTGACACGGCAAAATATTGGTAATTACACGTACTTTCAACTAGATCCTGGCCTTTTTATCGACTCCAATATGGACGACGACTACACTACGTCCAATCCGTAAAATCCTCGAATGTCGGAATAAAATCAGTTATTACAAATAGGCACTGACGCAAAATTGAAAGAAAACTATATTTTGAAGATTTTCAAGGTCGCTGTTTATGAATCTGACGTCATACATTCAAAATGGCGGCGTCAATATGGCGTCTGTCGGCCCAAAAATTTCAATTTTTTTTAATATAAAAAATACTATCGGATTCTATGTAAAATTCTGAATAAAAAATATCTCTTGCGATTTTTTTTGAAGTTAGGTTGATTCCGAGGGGAAAAAATTCCAAAGTTTCCAAAACGTATATTACATATGATTAATATTCTATTATCGAAGGACTTGTTCTGTGATTAGATGTTTTATGTTTCTAGAGGTTTTCGGGGTCGCTGAATACGAATCTGGGGTTGGATTTTCAAAATTCAAAATGGGGGCTTCAAAAATTGGGCCGCCGTCTAATATAAAAATATAATTTTTCGAAAAATAAAATTTATTCTACGCGGAATTCTAAATAAAAAAATGTGTATTGCGATTTTTTGCCTACTTTCATGGATTCCGAGGCGAAAAAATGGCGAAATGTCCATAATGCTCTGAAGATTTGTTTCTCGCAAAGTACTGTTCCAAATAAGCTAAAAATCGACATTTTCAAAATACAAAGTGGCGGTTCGAATATGGCCATCAGAAATAGAAAATTATTCGATTAAAATAAACCCCCGCGCTCTGGATGGTTTGAAGTCGTTGATATCAAATCTGTAGCCAAAGTTTAAAAATGTTAAGTGGCAGACCTAAGATATGGAAAATACGATTTGGATGGGATACAACTTGGTACTTGGGAGGTTTTTAGGACGCTGTGTATGTGTTGTGCTCTCGGCATCACCCAGAATCAACGACGTGGACGTAGCAGGACATTGATACCGCTGGCGTTAGCGTCATCCAACATGTACCCCGCGGAGGGCGCACAGTCGGATTTACATGTCTTCGGGGTGCTTTGGACAGATGGTTCCCCTTGCCGTCACCTGTTTGGAAATTAGCCGCGCGCGCGCGCGTGTTTTTGTGCGTGTGCGTGTGTGTTTGTGCGCGTGCGTGCGTGCGTAAGTGTGTGTGTGTGTGTGTGTGTGTGTGTGTGTGTATTCTTTTTTTTTTTTTTTTTCCGAAGCGACGATGGAAAGCTCTACCAGCCATTCCTGCCGGCCGGTGCCAGCAGGAGTGCGGGGCTCCCACCCGCTAAAACCACCTCCGCTCAGACTGTGATTCCCCCCTCGGAAACCGCCGGAAGGCATTACTTCGAGGGGGGCAGTCTATGCCTCAGTGGGCCCTTCGCCGATGTTTTGGCCCTTCAAGTCTGGGCGATGTTGTTGCCTCTTCCGTCTTCTTCTCTTCTGATGGCATTCAGCCTATCGATGATGGAGGTGGCGATGATGACCACCGGGTCCCATCCCTCCTGTGAGGCGAGCAGACATTCCCCAATGCCCTCAGGTGTTAGTGGTCCTCCTCCCGAGATCCGGAACTGTTCCCGTTCCGCTGCAAATCTCGGACAGTGGAAGAGGACATGGGCCACGTCTTCGTCGACACCAGGGCATGCCGGGCACTCCGCGCTTTGATAAACGACAGCAGCCGTGCCCGGTGAACACCTGGGTGAGATGAAAGGTGGTGTATCCGTGTTGTCTGTCCGTCCACTTTGCTACTTCTGGGATGACGCAGTGGGTCCACCGCCCCGAATCCGCAGAATCCCATCTTTTTTGCCACTCTTCTATGGTCCTCATGGACCATTTGTCGTGGTTCGGCTCCTGGTCGGCGATGTCCTGCCTTATACACCTGCCTTCGCGGTGTACTGCTGCCCTCTTCATATCAAGAAGGTCTATGGGAGGGAGTCCCGCGACCACCGAGAGAGCGATGTCCGATACAGAACGGTAGGCACGGGCCACTCTTAGGGCGGCTGTTCTATAAGCCCGCCGACAGGTGGCTCCGTAGCTCTTATGGGTGTTCATGGCATCAGCCCAGATCGGTGCCCCGTAAAGAATAACGGAGCTTACTACCGATGAAAGGAGGGACCGTCGCGGCTGTTACGCCCCCCCCCCTCATATTGGGCATGATGCTGGAGAGCGTACGAGCCACTTTGGAAGCCTTTGCGCCTGCGTTCATCAGGTGTTGTTTGAACGACAGCCGCGCATCTAGAGTGACTCCAAGATATCTAATAGTGTCCACCGTCCTGATCTGCGTATCTTCCACTGTGAAGGTGGCGTATACCCTTTTCTTTGTTCGAGAGACGAGCATCGCCTCCGTCTTCTCAGCCGCCAGATCTAACCCATGGTTGCTCAACCACCTAGCTACTACCTCGATAGCTTCATCTCCGCTAAATTGCACCTCGTCGATGGTCTTCGCGACGACGATTAGTGCAAGGTCGTCTGCGAAAGCTACCATGGACACCCCGTCTGGAAGGGATTGCCTGAGCAGTCCGTCATATAAGACGTTCCAGAGCAAGGGTCCCAGAACCGAACCTTGTGGCACGCCTCCCATGATGTTGTAGGATGCCTGCCGTCATCGGTGTCATAATACGGGGTTCGGTCTGTTCGGTAGGTTGAGATGGCTTCTTTTAGGTAGAGAGGCACCTTCAGATCTTCGAGTGCCTGCATGATGCAATCCCACCTGGCCGAATTGAATGCGTTCCGGATATCCAGGGCAATGATGGCACACATGCACCTGGTGTTTCGGCTGCCACTGATGGCATCCGTGGCTATTGCTTTCACTCGGCCGATTACATGGATGGTTGAGCGCCCTTTCCGAAATCGATGGTTGGTCTTCGCGCTACCCCATTCCGTCGCCCATGCAAGTCCCCCTCGATCACTAATGGGAGTCGGGAGGTTCTTGCAATGGCGACGATAGCATCCAGGGATCCTTGGGACTCATCGATGGTAAGACTGGGGGGAGGTAGCAACTGTATAGTCTTATACCAGCCACCTCCACCCAGGTGAAGCTCGGGTAGGGGGTCGGACATCTTATTAGATATGTGGAGATTCCCACACACCCAGATGGCCGCCTTGCTGGTGGAATCCTTCACCCAGCTCGGTTTACAAAGATCCCGGTAAGCCTCGCTGATGACGGCGATATCGGCCTTCTTCTCCTTGACCAGTTGCAACATCAGGTCCTGGGCCACCGCACAATGATTGAGGTTTATTTGGAGCACCTTAGCCATTGTTGGTCTGCGCTCCAACCTCCTGCGTTGCACGATATTTGGCTACGCAGTCCTCAATCTTGTGGCCCTCCTTGCCACACTGCGCCGAGCGATCGACCGCGCTCTTACAACCCCTTGCCAGATGTCCGCTCTCGTGGCACCTGGAACAGCGCGGGGGTCCTTCGCGCAGTCGAACCCGTCAATTAACCCAGCCAATTTTAAGCTTCCCCTTTTGCAGCAGTGTGTTTGCTACTGCGACGGGAAGCAAGATATTGGCCCTCTGGGTTCCGCTATATGCTCCCCTGAGCTTGATATTCTCAGAGGTCACTGCTTCCGGTGAAGTCATCTCAATGATGGCCTGTGCCACTTCCTCCCGAGTTGTGGCCTCGTCCATGTCCTTGATGGTGATGGCTTCCTTATGGGACAGTGCCTGTACGACAGCTGTCCCTTTTAGGATGGACGTGGCTTGGAGCCCTTGCGTGCACACGCCAGGCGTTGCAAGCTCTATGAGCAGTTCGCCTGCTTTCGTCCGCCTGATGGCGGTCACACGGTGAAAGGCCGGCTTTTGATTCCGGCTTCCCCCTGTGTCGTTTGCCGACATCCGTTCCCTGCTGCTGCTGATGTTGCTGCTGCTGTTGCTGCCGTCGTTGTTGCTGTTGATGCTGCTGCGGATGTTGTTGCTGCTGATGCTGGTGCGGTTGTTGTTGCTGCTGCTTCGCCTTCTTCTTTATGCCGTTTCTGACCACCGTAACCCAGTCCTGGTCTTCCGACAGGGGGTGGCCGCCGTTGTTCTGCAGCTGGTGGTACGGGACGTTCCTCTTTCTCCTTTTCTTTTCTGACCCGTTTTGTCGCTGGCAACTTCAGCGGCGAGGGTCCTTTACGCTCTGGACGTTCGGGGGGCTTACGGAATAGGGGCGACGTTTGGCTCGCCCCGTCGTGGCAGGTGACCGACGCCTGCGAAGCCCCCGAACTTTCTCGTGCCTTGGCGTAATGGCTAATGGCACGCAGTGTGCCTTTGGCCATATTCTTGTGCTCCTTGTGGAGATTTTTCTTTTCCTGGATAAATTCCACAAGGAGCTGAAGTTTCTCTTCCAGGCGCTCGAAACTTACAGTCTCGTGCGTCTTTCCTGACAGAGTGTCACTTGCAACATTTAATGCTGTTGGGGCCGAGTGACCAACACCAACAACACTGAGGTTGCCTGATAACGACGCCGGAGAGCCCGCTTGCTCACTCGTACCCGACGCCGGTACTGGGGATCCGACCCCTGCACCGTAAGCTTTTATCTGCAGCTGACCTTCCATACTTGGTTTATTGTTCGGGGTTCCTTCCCCTAGCTAGTTCTTTGGTCCGCGTCGGGTATTTTATTTCTCCGATACCTTTTACCATCATTCCCCGATCCGCCACCTGGGGACGCGCCCGGTAGAACGAACCATCAAGACTCCGGCAGGTGTGTGTGTGTGTGTGTGCGCGCGCGCGCGTGTAGTGCAATGGAACAATAAGACAATACTTTTGTGTTCAATTTTATTTTCAGATTTGTAATAAAAGATTGAAGGATGGACTGTGCACTGATCATTGTTGTAATGGAAGGCTTGAGCAGCATTTTGTACGACGTAAGCATAATTTTCGGATAAATAAAGTGAATTAATACTTTGTCTTCACGCAGATTATTTCTTCGGGTTATTACATATTCTGCCTGGCTCGTAGAAATAAAGTGATGAGGTAATAGTTTTTCCACATCACTGCACAGTTCATAAACATAATCATCCATTGTCAAGCTTTCCTTCTTTAATGTGCATCTATCAGTTGACTGTCAAGTACTAAAAATTACTTCTGTGGTAGTTTGCTTACCTAAACATTCGGCTAAAATCTCAGCTAATTTTTCCACTCCACTACACGAATTACACGAACGTAAGTAGCCAGCAGGTTTTGCATTTCTGCACGTCATGATTTTAAAACAATCTTTGTAACTGATCAACGGATTTTGTAAATCTTTCGTAATAGCTAGAAAATTGACAGCATTGAACATCGACTTAAAATTTTCGTGGATTACACAGACGCAGACACTATGGGTCCCTTTTGATCCAGCAAGTATGCACCATTTTGGTCTAAGTTCCGCAAACTTGCTTAAGCCAACTGCAGCTTACTTGATTTCAAATAATGATTAAAAATAATTATATAAAAATAAATATTTGGCCATTTCCAAGAGGTTGAAAATATTTAGGAGGTTTTCTTGGAGATCTTCTGGTAATGTTTTACGAATACATCTGTAAATTTCTATTAGTCTCATGTATTTAATTTTTGAGAATTTTATAACGGAATCACAAGAACACATTTGACAAACTTTTATACAACTTTCTTTCTACTCGGGATATTGCTAAGCAAAGTATATCATTTCACATGTTATAATATAATTGTGTTATAAATTCCGGTATTACTAAATCTTATTAACAGTTCTTAATATTAATACTTCTCCAATAGTATTCACAATAGCTTCCTTAATACGTTCTGAGTTAAAGTAACAAATTGTTGAAATACATCGTGACTTACTGGCCGTATTTGTACAAAATCCTTGAAAGCTCGCTTAGACAGATGTGTTAATCCGTTAGATGTAGATGGACACGTTGATAAATTAAGAAAAATACCGTCAAAATTATTAACAAAATTTCTAAATTTATTCCGAAATGGTATAATCTGTTTCGCGTGTATAGTGATGTGCAATGAAAATGCTAGTGTCATTTATCCAATGACTCGTCAGCAGAATACTACAATGATAATACAAAGGATTAACACATGACGTACAGACGTTATCCGAATACAAGAAAATCCTTACCGCCTGAAGCTCAATTAGGAATGTTTTTGACTGGATATAACCCTTTAATTTTAAAAAACATTTTCTACCATTTCAAGCATGAAGTGCACTTGCGATAAATTATGATACGCAACTATTCATAATGAATGTGTCTCCTGATATATTTATCTTCTACAGTCGATTGTCAGGATTTTCATAACAGGGAATGCTACAAGAAGTACAAATAGATAAAGCTGGAAGAACTCGGGAGCTCGAAATAATAGCAATATATCATATTAAGATAAAAGAGTATAATTCTTAATACGATTGCTCACAGTTTCTTCTAATCAGTTTTCGATTTCCTTCCTTCCGTATGTCAAGTACAGAGATTCTATTGTAAATTAAAAAACATATTCCAAAGATCACTGAACATTACAATTGAGAAATGATTATTTACGTTTCATTAATTTTTCAGAACCTTCAAAAATTCAATTTTTTTCCAGCAAGGATTTCTTAGAAGTGCTTCAAAACACCAAGTTCCCAGCTGTTTCTTATGGTAAAGAGCATCGAATCCAACGAGGTGGACTATTTCGTGTTAAACAGGACCTGCCAGTGGAACCATGGCTACGTATCAACAATCGACAGCAATATAAATGTATATTGTTAGATAGTTGAAAATTTTTTTATGGAGGTTTTTGGGGTCGCTGATTACGAATCCGAGGTTAGATTTGCGAAATTCATAATGGTGAATCCAATACGGCGGACAAACATTTTAAATATAAATCTATTTGGATAATATTTGTTATTTGGTAGTTTCTGAGGTCGCTGATCTCAAATCCGAGGTTTTTTTTCGAAATTCAAAATGGCGGAGCCAATATGGCGGCAAAAATGGATTACATATTGGAAAAGCGGCTAAGGGCTGGGATTCGTTACTTCATAGAAGCTTCCAGGGCATCCAAGACTCACTACGTGGGAGTTCCTCAGTCCGATTTTAAGTCCCTTTTTTACTTTTTTTTATTTTTTTAGTTTTTAAATTTTTAAATTTTAACAATTTTTTTTTAAATTCTTAATATTTAAATGTAATCATACTAATATTTATTTATTCATTTATGATACGCAATAAAACATTTTTTTTAAATGTCAAGCACAACGGAAAATTTGAAAACTTTGCACATAAATTGTGTTCTATGTACAGTTGAACCTCGCTATTCCGGAACCTCGCAAAACCGTGCGTTGTGAACCTCTGAATTGCATTGTTTCTGACGTTCCACTCATCCCCACTATCGCCGCTCGTTATGTCGTGTTTTCAACCCACCGCCCTTTCACCATCTATCCACTGATGTTATTATATACATATATCAGGAACTCCGGAATAGGACTAAGCGTGGAGCTATAAGTAAAAGAGGGGAAGAAAATGTCCGTCGGTTGGGAGGCTCGGATTTACGAAGTTGGAGGGGAATATTGAAACCGGACATGCTGGGATTGGAGAGGTTCCACTGTATATTCATTAATTTTAGTGGTACATTGAGCACACCTCCTTCGCATTTTATTCGGTAACATTATAGATAAGTGTTCTGTATTTGCTTGTCGTTTTTCTAGCGAAACTTGAGGTTTCCGACAACTCATTCCTCTTCTTAAAGGTTTTCGATATTTTTTTATGAATACGGTATTAGCTAATAATTCATTTATGACCACTAATATAAATTGTTTCAATTTCCTGTGTTTTTTCTTATAATAAATACTTACATACAATCGGTGAATGATGACATACTAGAATTATTTATTATATAGTATTTATTATTTATTATGTGGCATACAATTATCTTCAATTTTACATAATCCTTCACACATATATTTTTCCACGCGGGTAACATCGAATTTACGATCAGCTACCTGAAAATTGCCGCAATACCGGATATCTTTCAAATACAGTAATATTTTACAATGTGCACATGTTATATTAGATTTGAGATATTTAAAACTAATTCCGATACTTAATCAGCCCCAATAAAAATCCCCGAGTAACAAATCTTGTCCAAATAGAATTAGATCTTAAATTTTTGTCTGTCATATTGAATCTGCCATCTTGAATTTCGAAAAAATAACTTCGGATTCATAATCAGCGACTTCGAAAACCCCCGAATAACAAATTTTTTCCAAATAGAATTATATTTTAAATTTTTTCTGCTATATTGGGTGCGCCATTTTGAAGTTCACAAATCTAACCTCGGATTCGTAATCAGTGACCCCGAAAACCCCAGAGTACCAAATTTTGTCCAAATACAGTTATATTAAAAATTTTTGTTCGCCATATTGGATCAAACATTTTTAATTTCGTAAAACTAATCTCAGATTCGTAATCAACGACTCCAAAAATCCCGAGTAACAATTTTCAGCTAAATTGGACAAAAGGAAAAATGCGTCACTCAATGGGTTAATTTATTTCTGTAAAATATTTCTAGTACATTCCATGCTCAAAATGCCAGGAAATGCTTCAAATATTTTAAACGTGCACGAAGATGGATAAACTTTAGAGCTGAAAATAATAACAACATATTATGACATTACGAGAAATGATTCAAATTCTTAATAAAGTTGTTCACTCTTGTTTTTAATCATTTTCGATTTCTTTTCCCTCATAAATCTGGTATGCAGAATCTTTTGTAAATTAAAAAATGCATTTTCAAGACCTTTTCAACATCACATTTGAGAAAAGATTGTTTACATTTTCGTAGAATTTCAGAAGCTACAAAATTTCCATTTTGTCACTGGCGAGGCTAACAGAAAATGTCAAACCGCTCACAAAATCCAAGCCGAAGAAGGTGCTTCAAGGTATGCTTCAAGCAGATATCAGTTTTGTGTGATCTCATAGGCAGCAATGTTGGACTTCACTCTTTAAATCTATGAAGGTGTCTCCGAAATTGTTGGCCAGATGAATGCTTACAATGTATGTTGTCATAATAAATAAATAAATAAATAAATTTGCATGTTATTTTATTTTAAATTTGTACACTGATTTGAAATATATGAAATAAAAATATATTGTTATCCAAATAGTCTTCATTTATGATAAACATTTCCTTATCTTTTCTTAAACAACTGTTTTTATGTAATTTAAAACTATATACAAAACAATTACATATATCAGTTTTATCATCACCATTTCAAGGATTGAAAATTCTTTTCCTTATTGTATGATAAGCGAAAATAGGTTCACCAGTTGTTAACGATCGCTCATTAGGGGGTCCAGGTATCGCGCTCTGTAATTTTTCATTTTATCAGATACAATATTTGTGATGGGTCTTAAAAGGGTAGTCGCGAAACTATGTTCAGAACACCTGGTGAAAAGGATCACTGATGTGGAGGTCCAGGTCTTCCGCTCCATAGTTTATTTCATTAGCCCAAATATCTCCATAAGGTATTTAAGTTCTTGCGGTTGCACTTGGAGATATTTTCAAGGTCAAATAATCTATTGGATTCGTATATGTATTGGAGATAACTGTAAACAAGAGCACTACACGAGTATGTTACGCAATGGAAAGTCTAGGATTCATGTAAACGGCAACAATATAACAAACAAAACATGTCCAAGAAATCCTAAGGATTTATACATTCTTTACATGAAGTTTACATATTAAAAAATACGATATTATACATGGTATTTTTATCAACTATTGTATATTAACAAAAATGAGTGAAATCCCCCAAAAAACACTTCTTGTAAAAAAACTCGCCAAGTTCTTATTAGTAAAACATAATTACTACAAAAAATGCTATCAGAATCAAATTATGGACAATTATAAGGCTATATTGTTATTCTACAAAAAGCATTGAAATCATGTAATAAGACCAAGTTCTTTCTAATGAATGAAACTATCCATTAATGCAATATACAATAATTTGGAAAGAAAATTTTGCGTGCATTCAGAACACCACAAAATTTTTCAAGAAATTTCTTTGAAATCAACGTAATTCTAATCATTTGTTTAATGAAATTACCATTTAATAAAAAAATGTTATTAATGAATTTAATGAACTTTAAAAATCGATGCAATATCATCAATAATATACACATTGGTCCTTATTCCAAGCATTCCACAGCTGGTTTGTCAAAAACTTGGGTGCCCTTTTAGTCAAGTTTTTCGGAGAATCTTGGTCCCCGAAGAATGGTCCCCATTTCGAAGTGCCATGCAATTTTCTGAATACATGCATTAGTTTGTCGGTCAATATATTATTGCATTATTTGCAATTTCTTACATTTCGTTACGTTCATATTCCAGTTAATTTTTCATCACAGCATTTACATTCATTTGCGCAACAAAACATTCATCTTTACATTATTTCATACGACAAAAAATTCTAGTATTATATAAGTGTGTTAGTATACAAAACTAATATTAAAAATGGGGTACTTATTATTGCATAATGAGATGAGGGGAAAAAGCATATGTTACGTCTCACGTAACTAGGATATTGCGACGAAATACATTTTTGGGAATCCCCGAATATATGGGAATTTAGTAACAGCGCCGATATACAACACACTAACCGAACTACAATGTATTTTCATGATTTGTAAAACCTACCATACCGGCCTCAAAAGATAACCGAAACCGTAGAAAATCGACCTCCTCTCTAGGTAAAACGACGCCACCATAAAAACAAAGATCGGAAAAGAACAGGTCTTTCTCTGTCCACAAATAAGTAAGCTTCCTATATTATCAGCAAAAATTAAAATTAAGTAAAATATACAAAATTGCATCAATTTGTTTGTTAAATTTTTCTTTAATATATTTTCATAAAAACAAATTCCTATTTCAATATCAATAATTTTTTCCACACACGAAAACTTTTCTATGTTAAAATATAAAAGTCTAAAAAAAGGCATTCTCAAGCCGTACACGCACTGACACCCAAAAGTCATAAACTTAAAAAAGAGGAAATTCGAGAAAACACTTTCTCAAGGAAAAGAGAATGACCTTCTTTTCCTATTTTTAGTTGTTGTCCTCGATAAATTAGAACATTTAGAATTACGCAACAATATTAATTATTATTTCAAAATGTAACAATATTTTCAATAAAACAAAAATATCATTAAATTAAATCATTTTAAATATAAAAAAAAAACATAATGAGTGAATAAATAGAGAAATCAATTAAAGTCAATAAATACAAATTACAACATTAATATCATTGCGTAATTGAAATGTTAATAAATAAGCGTAAAAACCAAACCATTATTTAGTAATACCATTTATCAAAATTAAAATATGTACACGAAAATGTAAATGAAAAACAATATCTTAATAATATTTTTTTTTTATAACAATTGTACACAATCATTATTTTAAATAATACAATGTATAATATATATATAATACTCAAATCCATTCTACACAACCAAGTACACAAAATTATAAAGTTGATACAAACAACGAACGAATAATTCTAGCAATAAATAACTGACATATAATTAATAAAAAAATTAAAGACGAACTCAAATACCAACATTACAAAATTCCTTTTATAACAAAAACATTTCTTTTACAAAATATTGAAAGTTTGAACAAATAATTAATACAAAAATTAATAATTTTTTGGTTACTTTAGTTCTAATTATGCTAGAACTTTCGTTCATGTTTGTAAAAACTACTTTAACTTTTTAAGCAAATATTTTGTTAAAAATTTATTGTTATAAACAACCCAAGAACAATTTTTTATAATTACAAAAAAAATGGTACAAATTTTCCCACCAAACTTAACATTCCCACGCCTGGTCCGACCCACGAATTTTCCTAGAGGGGAGAACCAATATAAAAAGGGCGACTTTCCAACGAATCTTCCTACTCTAACTCTTCTACTCTACTTCTGCGGAGACTCCGGCTTCGGCTTCGACCCAGACTTTGGAATTGTCTTTTTGGACGAGCTCATCAGAATTTTGGTTGGGCTTCCGTGGATCATCGAGGTCTCTGCTGCCGTTTCCATATCGGCAGTTTCCACCGGTCTTGGATCGTCACCTCCGGTCTTCCACGCGGACCCTCTACAGCGCCAACCAGGTCGAGTTCATTTTGCTGGACCGGAACAAGGGCCACCGGCACTGTCAACCGGAGTTCGCCTCGTAACCAGATCACCAACCGGACTTGGCTCTTCCCATTTATAACTCCCTTTTTATACAGGTCCAGGTGACCGTATCCTCACCTCCAAAACAGAATATTCAGGTCCAGGTGACCGAATATCAACCCACTTTCCCTCGAAAACAGGTCAAGGCGACCGTTTTTTTTTCCTCTTCCTACCAAACTTCCTAAGGAGCCGAGTTCCACGAGAAATCAATCTCGGAGGGTTTCAGCTCGAGTCCGACATCCAATAACTAGTAAGTATAAATTTTTTTTTATATACACCAAAATAATAAACCCTCTAACCACCCTTTTCTTTTCCACTCCCTCTTTTCATGCCCGATATGAGCCGATAAAAATGCAATGCTTCAGGCATTAAATTTATTTTATATTTTTTTATTTTTATGAGACGAATGTGTCGGACTTCTTTGCAATTTTTTTTTGAGCACCACTTTTTTTTTAATACATAAATAAAGAAGCCGACACCTTAGGGATTCTTTTTGTTTATTAGCGACTCTAGTGCGTTTAACTGGAGCCCTTTGGGTGACCGGATGCAACCACGAGAGTCAGTAGGGACTGTAGTGACCTCCGCGTTATTTTTTTTTTTAATTCAAATTTATTATTTATATTTTTGGTTCTATTTTTTATAACTAAATAAATTCTTAAACGCACACACATATTTATATATATATATATATATATATATATATATATATATATATATATATCCATCCCACTTCTTTGTCCTACTAATTCCTCATAGAAATCACCAATTACACGCATAAATTCTCGCCCTCTGTTTGTTTTTTTAGTGCCGGTATTGAAAAGGAATAGGGGCTACTTCCGTCGTCAGCGACGCCTCCGCGAGCGAGCCGCCAGGGACAAAGGGGCGAACCTTAGTTCGTTCCCCGACCCTCAATTCCCTCAGAAACCTCCACTACAACCTCCTCCAGTCGAACCTCTCCCTTCCACTATTCAAGAACATTCACTCACCCGCTCTGACTCCCCGATCACTATACTCCTCACGAACTCTTTGCACCCACCAATCCACTCACTTTAAACAGAATTTGTATTAAATAAAAAAAAGAGCACAATAAAAATCACTTATTTTTCTGGTAAAAGAGCTATCTTTATTTTTCCTTCCATTTTTTTCTTTTGAAGCAGGCCGCCTCCATTCGCCAACCCGAATCAACCTGTGTGGTTGAACGCCCTTTCACGATTTTGGGCACAACATACTTCGAGTAAGTATGTTAAATCAGGTCGTAACACATAATAAATTAAGTAAAAACATTTGGTTTGGAGGCTATAATGGTAGCACCCGACCGTCAACGGAGGGGCATACGTCGTAGCTTTGTAAGATGAATCGTTCTTTGTTTACCATTCAAGGTATTGCTTGTAAATGCAATACCATATAATAATTGCTGGTTTATTTCCTATACATTTCTGAAATTTCATCCCTTTAGCATACATTTTTGGCGAATGGTAATATGGCGCTATCTAGAAACATGAGACCATATTGAAAATTGCAAGGACTTCAGTTTAAGAAAAATAGTTTCGTAATTTGGAATAGCATTATACTTTTATTAGTTAACACCATAAACAGATTACTAAATGATGGCGTTGTTTTCTTAACTCCCCAAACTGGACTAAAAGGGCAACCAAGTTTTTGACAAGCCAGTTTTGGAATGTTTGAAATAAGTACCAATGGATGATATTGCATCGCTTTTTAAAGTTCATTAAATTCATTAATAACATTTTTTTATTAAATGGTAATTTCATTAAACAAATGATTAGAATTACTTTGATTTCAAAGAAGTTTCTTGAAAAATTTTGCGTTGTTCTGAATGTACGCAAAATATTCTTTCCAAATTATTGTACATTGCATTCCCAGACAACCAGCTAGCTGCATATTGCCGCATATAAGGGGAAAAGTCAGGCGGCGGATATATCGGCAGCAATACGGAATATGCGTCGTGACACGTACAGCAAATTTGCCGGAAATTCTCACCTGCCATCTAGTCTGCGGCGATTCTGACGCCTTTCTGCCGAAGAGATTAAAAGGGTCGGCGAAGGCATTCAAGACATACGAACACGGTGTGTGTGCGTGTGCGCGCGTGTGCGTGTGTGTGTGTGTGTGGGGGGGGGGGGTGTGCGTGTGCGTGTGGTCAATGCTAATTATCCATATTACGTAATATGAACAAATAGTCACAAATCGAATTGTTTATTTTAACAGTGCTGCGGTCGTGAGCTGTTGATTCTGTCGCTAAGTTTGGGGGATAGACTCATTAACCAATATCCTATCGAAGAATTAAGAAAGTGGACACGCAGTGACTTTTCTGAAGGTCAAATGAAGGTTTATGGCAATTTCATAATAAATATGTAATTTAAATACGTGGCATCACATGTTCCGTATGTTCGGTAAGCATATTAAATTTGTTCAGAATTAAGTTCTATAGAAGGTTTTACACTTCTTACATAAAAGTAACACCGAAAAATTTAGTTTAATATTCTTATTGCTGAAACTGCTTTTATTTATTTGTCCCACTTACATGACTTTTTCTAGAAAAAGAGGTACTCTCAATGTTCTGTTGTACTCATTTACATTGATGAGTGGTACTTTATAGCCCTGGTAGAAATCTTAAGCATTTTTATTGGCGATGAACGATGAATATGTATACAAGAAAAATGTACATAAAATGCTTGAAAATTGTACTAGTGTGATGTTTTATAATGGTAAAAATATAAATGATAAATAAAAATTAATGCTACTTTCATGACTAATAGGATTATATTGAACATTTATTGATTACCATAATAATGAATAATAGTATTGCACCCGAGAGAAAGAGAATGTATTAACTTTAACATAAAAAACCTGATTTTTGGCCCCAAAGATTGATTCTTGAGAAAGATGTAAATTTCAGAGTCTGGTTCTGGTCGCCGAGAGATTCTCCATTTTAAATTGGCAATTTTCCACGTCGCCACACCATGATTTACAGCCGCATTTATCCAATGAAAATTTCAGGAAAGTAGTTGTAATTATTTGAATATTCTTCGTATGTTGAGGAATTGAATTACTGAGTAATATCTTACCAGAAAATAAGCCGAGGAGGATAGATGCCTCTCATGGCCCCGCGCAGGGCTCTCCTCGGTAAGCGCTGTATCTTCAAAAAAACAGTTTCACGAAAACCCGTGGACATCAATGGGACGTTGAAAAAACTTCGTCAGACCGTGACCAGAAAATCTCTCCGAACTAATTGAGTGACGAAAGCTATTGAACAGACTGAACACTGAACACGTATTGACTAATGACTCTGATCCCTCCCTTTTCCCAATACCAGGGCCGTATTTAGCATCATCAACCCATTTGAAATCTGCTCCTAATTTCGCGAATTTTCCGATGCGCCATCTTTCGGCACTTTGTCACATTCCTTCTCCTTTCCTTCTCTTTCTCTTTACATTATACTTCTCTTTTTCTTTACATTCAGCGACATATACATATACATTTACACTACTACTATTTCGTATCATTACACAAGATGAAGGAAAACACTCCTTAAATAAGAAAATCTTTCAAAACTGTCCAATTCTTATACAAGAAACTACAAAAATAATGTCCAATATACATTAATCTCATTATATGATATGTGGTACATCGTATAATGTTCAAATATTGGACAAGAAACTTGGCTTAAAATTGTATACAAATATGTTAGTTTGACAATTGTACAAAAAAGGTTTTAAAAACGCTTTGCAATATGCGGGGTCGTCAAGGAGCTACTGCAAGCGCGTAGCAGTCGTGGAATACGATTATTCTGTCAGGAAGGAATACATATGATTATCTTATCGTCGCCATAACAAATACCTTAACGAGGTATATAAACTTCTAACACATGAATCGTACATCGCATAAGCCTATAAAATAAAGGCCACGAAAATAAAACATTCAATCAATCACATGAAATTCATGAAATACATATGTACTGACATATAAGCGGCCATCTTGAACAAAACTGGTGTTTGTCACGTGGTCACGGTACTTAATCGAAGAGTATCAAAAACAAGAAGTTTCGAATACTTACTGAGTGGCGGTGCATGAAGCATATCAACGAACACACAGGCCGTGCTTCATTATATGTAATTATTCGCGTAAGTGTTGACAGCGTGGCAGTTGCCGATATAAAACTGTGATCTACATCGTAAATACCGCGCGAAAAGTTAGATCATTGACAATTTGCAGGGATATCCGTAAATTTGTGGTCGCCTGATATTATTAATATAATAATCCATTATATTATATAGGTCATGTGTAAGTTACACGATTTAATTTTATTTTGTCTGTTTCTCTATCCAATAAAAACGTCTAATAAATGTACCAAAAAATCTTACATTTTTATCCATAAGTTTCCTACTTTAATTGTCTAGTTCTTGTACATTTAACAAGAATATTGTACAATAATTACCGGATAACGGCTTTAATTTCTACCAGGGAAGTTACAATAATTAAAGACAATAACAGATGAAAAATAAAAAATATTTTCTTATTGCGAATTATTAGTCCCTAGCGCTCTTTCCTAAAACTATTATTATATACTGATATCTTTTGCAGACGAAAAGAATATTTTATTTTCGTAGTACACTGTAAAAACAAAACTATTTTTATCATACTACGCATCTCTAGCTACATATTAAAAAAAATATCCAATTTCGAGAGTGATGTGCATTTCCCAGAACAAGAAGATTTAAACCAATATACAGATTGTTCCTTTTAACTCATAACGATCTTGTAAACGTGTATTCTGCCGAGAGAAATATTTAGGCATTTTATTACAGCTTTATATTGGTTCCAGGATAACACATCCCTAAATGGCAGTGAATTATGCCGTAAAAATGTCATGCTGCATAAACTACATCTTTATTGCCGTAGTAATCCAAACGTCTTTCATTGAGAATTTCGATTGAGCTCAGAATGTTGATTGGCGTTATTCATCCCGAGAGCTTAATGATTATTTTTGACACTTGTTGCTTTCGAGGGCATACATCCTTACGTGAATATGAAAATTGTAAATATAATCATTTTTATAAGTAGGACGTACAGGATTGGTTGTTTGGTCTGTAATAACACATTTGTTTCATGATATGGTACTATAAAGCACTATAAAGAATAATGATATACAAAGTTCAAATGGCATGGCATTTTGGGGAGTTATTTAATTTAATACACTTGTACTAGATCCTTAAAGCAGAAAGGAGCAATACCCGAATACTCAGAAAATTTGATAATTGTGTAATAAATAAATTGTTAAATTTATTTTCATTATCCAGAACGATATATTTTATAATTAAGACGCTTGTAAATGTGAACGTATTTTAAACTAAATTGTTTCCTTTCTATAATAGAAGCATATAAAAAATGGCCCGACTCCATCCATTATAGTTGAATACACGACGTTTTGTAATCGAAATTGAGTTGCTCTCGGAGGGAAGTTTGATGTCACGCGGGACTCTTCGTGGTACACCAGTAAGTTGCAAGGAAGGAATGTTTATTTCTCTACCTTTTATCGCTGGATGATGCCAATAATATCGTTATCTCGTACAGTGCTGCATCGTTGCCTTGACAACCTTGCCAAGCAACGCCCTTTTTGAATATCACGTGATGCAAGCCTGCGCCAATAAGGATTGTTTTGAAGATGCGCCCAAGGGATGCTGTTGGGCGGAGCATAGAATAATAGCGTGATTACTGATGAGGGCGAAGTTTTGTCGAAAGTCACGTGCAAAAGCGTTTCAAGCTTTCGTATTATTATAAGGCAGACCTTGGTTCGAGTGAAGGAATCACAGTTTACATTATGTGTACTCTAAAATAAACATCAAGTACATTATTTTCGGCTTGCAAAAGAGGAGGTTGCTGCTATAATATTAGAAGTATTTATTAGGAAGCAGTGATTGGGTTAATGAGTTATATTGTAATCTTCAGGTGTCGTGTGAAGTTTTGTGATATTGTATTGTGTGGATGTTAAGTGCCACAAAGTATACTCCGACGGATGAAGCTATGAGATATGTACCTTTTTAGGTGTCATGGCAAACTCGTCTACATGTCATTTTGAAATTATATTAAAAAATGGCGGGATTTAATATTTGGTTTATAGATTTATCATTTTACAATTGAAAACACTAAATAAAATTTATCTGAACATTTTTTTGTGCAAGAACTGGTTGTAAATAAATTATTAAAATTGATGTCAATAATTCAAACAATATATATAAATACAAAAATATTAAAGTAAAAGTTATGGTTAAGGCTTTTTCAAATATCAATCGTATTATCTTTATTTCTAATTTGACGAAAATGTGAATGAGTGCTTTATCGAAACACAAAACAAACTATCTAGTATTTTAATACTTACGATATTAGTAATTATGACATACAATTTTTCAAGTAAATTGTCAAAATCTTTAAATATCTAACAAACGAACCAAATTTTGTAGATTATGTAGTTTAATAAAAGTGCAAATTCTACGGAAGAAAAAGAACGGACATTGGAATTAAAAGTGTCCCGTTTTGTTCATATTAACGACACCCACGTCAACGACAAAAGTTCTTTCAAGAGATATATTCCATACATTCACTCTGTAGTTCGGAAGGTTCTTAAGTATTTTGTTAAACCTTGATTAAACTTTTACAGATGTTAAAAAAGGGCAAGGACGAGCATTTGACATCTGGATTATCACAATCACCGACCCTTTATTCTTCCATTTATTCCAGTAATGGATCTGAGTACTGCGTTTCGATACAATCAAAACATGATGGAATATTATACGTGTAAGTTATGAGTACATTATAATTACTTAACTGCTCATCTGCGGACAGAACCGAAATAAAAAGATTAGAAAATATAGAATATAGAGAATAGAAATAGAAACATAGAAAATCGAGAACTATAGATACATTATAATATAACTTCAGATATGAAATCTCAGCATCATTCAAATTAAAAGGAATTGTGTTTTAATTTGTATAGTTAAAAGTATTATATTAATAATCTCATTTATTACTTTCTGAATGATAAACACATTTTCTTTCAAAATGCTCGTAGAAATAAATTTACTGTTTAAAGTCGAAATCTAAATAACTTAAATTCTAGCCCCAAGGTAACTCATTACATGCTTCTTTCCAATATATATCAAATATATGTTTTGTCACGGAGTGATGTGTCGTCATTCTGGCATTTATTACCATTATTATACAATAGTCTTTAAACTGAATTTAACAGTCTTATAAATAAATAAAAAAATATTCTCAAATCAGTTGCATATGATATTGTGATTAAAATTTTATATTACCTATTGTGAATAATCTGTTTTATAAAATACGCTGCAGCGTTCCATCACACACATGTTATAATTAATTTTGCACATTTTGATTATATCTTTAGTGTATTTGACCCTATACTGTGCCATGAAACACTAATTAAATTCATTCTGTATTAAATCTATAAGCATTTAACCCATAATACCCTTCTAATATTTGCTGCATTACTTTTTTTAATTCTAAACATGCATCAAGTTTTTTATCTTCTTATATTCCATTTGAACATGATATCACGTCAATATGTCGTACAATAACTTTTTTTCTCTCGTGAAAATTTACATATGTATATGTTTTATACGAATACGCTCTGCCATGCATTAACGTATAAAAAATACCAATTCTGAATTACAGCGCGACTGAAGATTACGTACAATACCACTTTAATAAAGCGTTAATTTCATTAGGAAATAAAACATCTTTGTATTGCGGTCTGAGTGAAGTGGTATTTTAATTTATTAATATGATACGTCTCGGTGGAATAGATGCACCACCCTCGTAAGTCATCGAAAATAGAAGAGTATCTGTTTAATTTACAAAAAAATATAATAGTGAGGACAATGTGTATACAGATTAAGTAGTAAAAATTAAGAAAAGGTTCAAAAAATTCCAAATTTTTGAAAATTGTTTCAAAAAAATCAACAATTCAATGAATCACTTTTTTTAAAAAATAATAAATTAGAAAAAAAGGCAAAAACATATATTTTCTTGATGTATATAACCGTTTATTAATAAAAATTTTAAAAGTATTATGTGTAATGCGCATTTGATGGTAGACGAGCAAGTTTTCCTTAGTACTATATACACATTGTCCTCACTATTATATTTTTTTTGTAAATTAAACAGATACACTTTTATTTTCGATGACTTACGAGGGTGGTGCATCTATTCCACCGAGACGTATCGTATTAATAAATTAAAATACCATTTCTCTCAGACCGCAGTACAAAGATGTTTTATTTCCTAATGAAATTATTATCGACGGTCAACTATACCAATTCTTATTTTATAGCGTTAATTTATATGATTTTAATTTATCGTATTAGGATAAAGAAGAGTTGCGTACTCCGATGAAAATAGAACAGAATTTTCCCTATTTTAACATCACACATGAGCACGCAGGTTGCGCAGGCCGCTAGAAAAACGCAGTAAATGTTAAATGCATTGAAAGCAGATTTTCCTTATCGACTATAGTGAACATCTTATATTCTCACAGTATTGATTTGGGAGCAGTGGAAAGTTTGAGAAGCGGCTCTAAACAATGTGCATATCAGTCATGATTATATAACATAGTAGTCATGATTATATACATTTTAAAACAGAAAGTTATTCGTTACTTGTGCGTTATCAAACTAGAGTATACATTCGATTACATAAATCAGTGCAGACATAAAAAAGAGGTTAAATACTGTTGAAATAAGCAAAATGAAAGTATACTGGCTGAATAATTTGCGCATGCTTTATACTATAACGAATGTACGCTATTATAGCTATTAAATTAAGAGTTAGATCAGAATTCTTTATTTTATACGTATTTGGTAGAAAGTTAATAAAAAACTATAACAAAGTGTTTACGATTTATTTTCCGAATAGCGTGAATACTCGATAATCATCGGGATATCGAAAAGTTCCTAATAATAATATTTATTGACTTTGTTGTTCAGTAATATTATGCAAGAACTTAATCAAACAAACATTGAAACAGCAGAAATTCCCATACCTTATTAACTTTTATTATTATATGATAGTTATTCTTTGAAAATATCGTGAACCAGATACGATTAAATGCAATACATATGCACGTCACGCAGAACGCGGTGCTTAAATACGGAATAACACGAGTTTTCATTACTTGCAAGAATGCTTGTGTATGGCAAGACAGATTGTACGTTTGTTGAACGCAGCACCTGATACACTACCATGCGGTGTGCATTCAAAATGTCCACTTCTATTAAAAAAAAATGGAAAAAGAATTTGGAATTTCCCCCCATTTTTATGACTTTTGATGCCTATTCGAGGGTCGGCTCTCGGGTGAAGAGGTATAGGATGGACATCATACAGACATGATACATGACGGAACAGGACAACACAACATCCACCTACAGCCAGTCCCCCCACCCAATGTCAGTACCTCCATTACCCTATTCGGCGGTCTATGTGCCGGGACAACTGCGACGCGAGTCTTACCCCATCTTTTTCCGAGGTAATGCCCACGACGCACAGAACGCGGGAAAGCCGCTGACGGTACTTACAAACTGCCGACGGACGGAAGCCGAAAGCGGTCCCCAATTCGTACCTTCGCCGAGCAATGTTTACTTCGTGGATTTTCCCAACAAATGGAAAACCAACAGAAGAACATTCCACGACGGGGATTCGAACTGGAGATCTAGAAATCATTCAGATTACGAGGCGAGCACGCTAACCACTTAACCATGCCGTTCTCTCTGCCATTAATTGACAAGTTCAAGATGCTCATGAATTTGTTCACAAAGAATATTTCAGCAATACTGTTCTTACAACTGTGAAACACTTTACCTTCAGCCGATATTTTTCAATTCATAAATTTTTCATAAAGATTACTTTGGGATTACTTTTATAACACTTTAAGTATTGATTTATTGCGAACATTTAATAGTTCTTAAAAAATTCTTTGTTTCTAAAGCTTTTTGGGATAAGTCGACATGCAATATGCTGTTCATATATAAATGTATTACATAAGTGGTTTTATTATTATTATTATTTTATACAGGGTGCGTGCGTGCGATCCGAACATAGGGCATACCATGTTAAAGGTAGAGCGTTCCTGATTGGCCAGTTCCAGCCAACACGGCTCTCCACATTGGCCGCGAGAGAGCATGGAATGGCTGAAACTGGAGATGCTGCCGTCACTGTTCAGTATTTCAGTCAGCCACATTTAGTAATTCAGCCTGCAGTAAACATTCAGTGCACGATAAAAGATCGTAGATGTAATTTTCGGTTCAAAGAGTCCGATCAAGGAGTCCCTTCTAAATGTCCGAGTACTTGCAAATAATCAAATAAACAACATCAGATATCCTTTAAAATTAAAAGTGGAGCAGGACGGTTATGATATTGAACAAATGAATTATAAAATATGCACATCCTGTTAATACTTTGAAACAAAATGTAGAACAAAGAGAATGCGAAATAGAATTATTGAAGGAAAGTAATGATAATTTGAAACGTCGTTCTATTAATAATGAATAGATATAACGTGGGTCGGATTCTAACAAATTAAATTCGGCTTATGCCCCACCAATGAGAAATCTATAGTTTATATAGTTTCTCAATTAATATTAAAAATCGGTCAAATTTCATCGCGATTGATATAAGTTGCTCCTCGTGAATGCACGCGAGTCCGACGAGAGGGGGAACCTACAGATTTCTCATTGGTGGGGCATAAGCCGAATTTAATTTGTTAGAATCCGTCCCACGTTACATCTATTCATTATTATAATGAGCTCTGGGCGAAAAAGAGCAAAATGCACTATAAAAATTGAATAGGTTAATCGATAACATCTGTTTATCATCAGACGATAATGTCACTGTCTACCTTGTCGAGTGAGTGACTCTTTGTTCTTCACACTTGGTAAATCGTTGACAGATGTCTTGAGTACGGAGGCTGAATTTTCACATCTAGCGACATTCAGCTGATTCTGTATAAAAGACTTTTCAACATAAAGAATAATAGTCGGCTTAGAAGGCAGATCTGCAACAACAAGCCTTGCTGATGATTCCAGTAGGTGCAGATCGGGATGAAACGCCAGAGGTGGAGTTCTCTCATTTTTTCAATGAGGGAATGCTGCTTCGTTCGTCGGATGATAAAAAAATCACCTTCTCAATTAAGATTAAAAATCGGTCAAATTTCATCGCGATTGATATAAGTTCCTCCTCGGGAATGCACGCGAGTCGGCCGAGAGGGGGAAACTATAGATTTCTCATTGGTGAGGCATAAGCCGAATTTAATTTTCCGGTTTATTAATGTAGAAACTCATATTGATACAAAAAAAGAAACAGTTAATACACTACCACACAAGTACCGATGGTTTTTTTAATCCACCTAGGCTTAAACTTTTCTTCCATTAATATACTTTAAGTAAAAGATTCGATGTTTACATTTTTTAAACGTTTTCATAGTTGTTGAGGTGTGGATGTGCTTTAATTTCGTATAGATACTTACGACGTACGTTGAAGATTACACATCCATCCTCGTATTTTCAGCCTACGAACATTGTAGGGTAGAATATTATAAAGTGGTCAATTGCTTATAACAATTATTAATAACAATTTGTTTATAACAATTAGTTGTCAAAAAATATAGTAATTTTTTTTTTCGGAAAAAATATTCATGTATTGTGTGATTTGAAATAAAAAGATCCTTATCAACTTTTATTTTAAATTTAAATATTTATTAAGTTATTATTTCATACAATTGAATTATAACGATTTTATTATTGAACAACCAATTCATTTGTTATAAACAAATTGTTATGAACAATTATTATAAGCAATCGACCACTTTATAATACTCCATCCTACAATGTTAGATTCGGAGGCTAAAAATACGAGGATATTTGTGTAATCTACAAGTACGTCATAAGTATTTATACGAAATTTGTGACCCTCCTGAAAATATTTATCTTAGATCTCACATGAGAAATCATATGAGAAATCATGATTGTCACAATGTGAATATCACGGTCAGACTGTAAAACAGCTTAGTGGTGCTGTGTCTCGCCCTTTGCTTATACATATTTCGATAGTAAGGAAATTTTCTGATGTATATAGTGTATTCCTGATATAAGCAATAAAGCCGATTATTATTATATGAGAATTTGGTCACTCATATAAAAAAAAATAAAATAAAATTCCTATGTCACTCTTAAGAAATTTGGACTTGTAATAATTTTGTACAAATTTCATTCTATTTCTTATATGATTTTTCATATGAGATTCGGGACTTTATAATTTTATGCAAATTTCATTCGATTTCTCATGAAATTTGGTATTTTTTAACTTTTTAAAAATTGCATTCTATTTCTAATGATTTCTGATATGAGATATTTTTTATTTGGGCGAATTTTAATCGATTTACCATATGAATTCTGATATGCTTTCGCATAAAAGATTTTTTTAATTTTGGAAAAATGTCATTGGAATCTCGTGTGATTTCTGATATGAGATTTGGATTTTTTACTTTTGGTAAATTTCATTCAAATTTTCGTATGATATCTCATACGAGATTTTGCGTTTGAATTTTGGCAAATTTAATATGTCATATGATTGTTTATATATGTGGATTTTTCCGATTTGGGTCAGTTTTATTTAATTTTTCATGATATCTCATGTTTATAATTTAACCTTTTGCGGCATGGTGGTACGAAATCTATAGAACCCTTTTGTTCATAATTTTCTTCGTTTTCAAGTCAATTTTTCAGGCTTTTATTGTTATTTCAATATCGTAACATGTTAAAGAATATAAAATGTAATGTAAATGTAATTAGTGAATATATGCTGCAAATTTGTTGATATAAATAAACAAATACTAAAAAATAACATTTTTTCACGAAAAATCCATTACTAGGAAAAGTATTTAACGTATTTAACGCAAGCTATCGTAAACAGAGATTATCGGGGTCACAGATTATGAATCCGTTATCACACTTTTAAATTTAAAATGTCGGATCCAATAAGGCGGACAAAATTTGAAAAAAATTACTTGATCAAGCTGAAGTGGGATGCTCGAGAGTTTCTGGAGAAGCCGATCACGAATCCAGCCTCAGATTTTCAGAATTCAAGATGGCCGATCGAATACGGCGTTTATTTTCATAACAAATGACTTGATGAACCTAAAATTTGGTACTCGGAAATTACAAGGGTCGTTGATTAGAATCCGTTATCAGCTACGAAAAAATTGATGAAAAATTAGTTGATCAAGGTGAAAATACATATCCTCCTGAATCTATTCATCTCAGATCTCGTATGAGATTTTGGTAAATCATATAGAGGAAAAAGTAAAATCCATTTCCTATGTCTCTTTTATGAGATTTGGACTTTTGGATAATTTTGTACAATGTTCATTCCATTTCTCATATGGTTTTTTGGATTTGTAATAATTTTGTGCAGATTTAATTCAACTTCTCACACGACTTTTCATATATTTGAACTTAACTGATAGCTACAAAACTAAATGTAAAGCATTTCGTTTAGTTTGTATTCTATTTACTTGAAAAGTAAATATAACACACGGTAACGGTCCTACATACCAAAAGTTAAATAAAAACATTAACATAGGAGGACTGCAGGGAACTATCTTGGGACCTCTTCTGTTTGCGATTCTATATATATATATACGATTTACTAGATATTCTTCCTTCTAAAAGTATTATTTCCTATGCTGACGATACATTTATACTAAGCGCGAATAAAACGTGACAATTAACTTCTAAGAAAATGAATGTATACAATGAGTCCGTCTCTACGTGGCTTCAAGAAAATGGATTATATTTAAATATAAAAAAAACCGTATACATATCTTTTGGAATTTACAAAGATGACCGACCTAAAAATTTAGATATTAAGATTAATAATACCCTGATAAAACGAGCTGACTTTACCAAATGCTTATAGGCCTGCAACAGAACCGCTGAAAGGCGTCTAAAACGCGAGTAACCCACTAACTCAAAGTAACTCAATGGAACTATATAATATCGAAAGTACATGCTAGGACATTGACGTAAACCAAAATTGGCAAAAATTGGCATTGCGAAACATAACAAAATGGCGGCCGGAAGCCACGTAGCGCTGGAAATATGTTTTATTTTTTTCTATTTAACTATATAATAAAAATGTACAAGTAAGGTGCGGATTTTTTGCGGAAAATCCTGCTCTTTACGATAGTATTTTTTATTTCTGTCAGATTTGAAGTATAACGTAAGAAATTTCGGTTGAAACTGAATTTTTAAAGAATTTTGTTACTGTATTTTGTGAAATAACTTTTTTCCATTGCATTTTTTTAAAAAAATGTTCAAATAAAAGTTGTAGATCACACTTTTTTACATATAAATTGGTAGTCAGTGTAATTTAAAATACGTGAAATCATTTCTATAAAATTAATCACTTATCTCGTTCAGTCGAATGGAAAACGAATCCTGGCAAGTTTGGTTCCAGAATATTTATATATATATATTTTTTTTTTTTTTTATATTTTGTGCATACAAAATTCATGAAAACCTCTTTATGTATATATTATATAGTATTTACAGGGTGTTTCTTTTAAGTTGAAACTGTCGAATATCTCGAAAAGTAGGCACTCTACGAAAAAATGTTAAGAATAAAAATTTAATGGGTCTAAGGTGTACATACAGTGATATTAAAATTGCCCCCCCCCCCCACACCGACCCTGGGGGCGGTGGTGGGGGTAAGTTCGAAATCTTAAATGGGAACCCCTATCTTTTATTGCATATTCAGATTCTTTGAATAAAAATGCGTATGATTTGTCTAAAACATTTTTCTCGTTTCGAAATAGATGGGCGCTGTAATCGACGACATTCAATTTTCCTTCATTTTACTGTTATTGAGAATATTGAGAATACACGCTTACGATTCTGCAATACTCAAAATTAGTCTTAAAGCAAAATTTTCAGATTTTGAATTACTTACATTTCAAATCTCTCACGATTCGAGGTACTTACGGAATCATCGTTTAATTAAAGTAAGTGGTCAAAATGATGACCTTCGGCTTCAATGCACTCTACAATGTCATATAATTAAAGTTCGTGTTGCGTTATATGCAAAGAGGAGGTTTCTGAAACAGAAAGAAATATTTCAATTACAGAAAAGGGTATTCAAACGTTGCTTGAAGAATGAGTCACATATTTTTCGTTTATCTTCAATTTTATGACATTCTAGTTTATATATACAGGGTGATCCAAAAGTCCCGGAACAGCAAAATATCTCAGCGGGAGTGCATTTTCGAGGAAAATGTTTCAGACAAAATTTTCAGGATTTTTCCCTGGCTATTTAATGGCGATATTGAATTTGACCTTGAACATGACCTTGAAGGTTATTTCAAGGTCAAGTTAATTTTTTTAAATGGGAACCCCTATTTTTTTTCATGGATTCTGAAAGAGCGGGAAATTCTACGTCCGAGTATGATATGATCGATTTTTCCGGCAAGGTCATTTCAAGGTGAAACTTAAAACTCCCTTAACGGCGAAATATCTCAGAGGGTGTGCATTTCTTTGGAAATTGTTTCAGACAAAAGTTTAAGGATTTTTCCTGGGATATTTAATGGTAGCACAGAATTTGACCTTGAACATGACCTTGAAGGTTAATTCAAGGTCAAGTTTGTTTTTTTTAATGGAAACTGCTATTTTTTTTCACGGATTCGGAGAGAGCATAAAATTTTACGTCCAAATATGCTATGGCCGTTTTTTTCGGCAATGTCATTTCAAGGCCAAACTTAAAACTCCCGGAACAGCGAATTAACTCAGCAAGAGGCACCATTGAATTTAACCTTGAAAATTACCTTGAGGCTTATTCTAAGCTCAAGACTATTTTTTTTTAATTGGAACCCCGTTTTATTTTCGTAATGTTTCCAGAGTTTCCAGAGTGCAATGCATTATCATTGTTCCCGGATAAAAATATACATTTTTTTTTTACATCCGATACGTTTATAAATACCGTATGTATGGGTAACATTTTTACATTGTTTCCAATGCTACCGCCGGCTTTAGCATTACCCAAGATGTACCGCGTGGAGGTAGCACGGTCGGGTTTACACCTCTTCGGGGTGATTTGTTCAGGTGGTTCCCCTCGCCGTCACCTGTGCGTGTGCGTGTGCGTGTGCGTGTGCGTGTGTGTGTGTGTGGGTGTCCCCAGACAGTTAAGGCAAGATGGGTATACTAAGATTTTGATGAAATTATGTATCTTACTAAAGCTTATGCTCAAAGTGATTGCCATGAACTTCTTGGCAATATCCCAAGCGATTATAAAAAGTCGATACGACTTTTTTAATCATATCTGGTTCTATAGCCGCGATCTCATCCCGTATTCGTTGTTTTACTTCCTCAATATTCACCGGTTTCGTTCGATACACTCTATCTTTGAGATAACCCCATAGAAAATAGTCAAGGGGCGTAAGATCCGGAGATCTTGGTGGCCATTCTATTACACCCCTTCGACCTATCCACCGTTCTGCGAATACATCACTCAAATAATTGCGAACATCTGTTGCATAATGGGGTGCTGCACCATCTTGCTGAAACCAAGTCTGATCGAAATCCTCGCCTACAATAACCTGAATAGCAGGGATGATGTCGTCCCTCAACATATCGTGGTATTTTTGACCACTAAGGGTACCCTCGATGAAGAAGGGCCCAACTACCGCATTGTTTATAATACCTGCCCATACGTTTACTTTTTCAGGATATTGAGTAGAACGACTATCGACCATCCAATTAGGATTGGTTTCACTCCAATAAGACATGTTATGTCTATTGATTGCCCCATTTAAGAAGAATGTAGCTTCATCAGAAAATACGATGCGATTCAAGAAACCGGCATCAGCATCTATTCGATTCATCATTAATTCCGCAAACTGTAGACGTCTATCAGGATCGTCTTCATTCAATTGTTGTACGAGTCTAACTTTGTATGGGTGAAATTTTAAGTTTTTAGTTAAGATCCGTTGTACTGTACCGTAACATAAGTCGTGCTGCTGTTTAACTTTCCTGATGGAAGTATGAGGATCTTCCGTTATTGACAGCGCGACATTCAAATCATTTTCTTCAGTTGATGCTGTTACTGGACGACCTGCTCTTGGGAGATCCTTCACAGTACCGTGAACTTCAAAACGATTTATTGTTCTGCTAACAGTAGATTTAGAAATCGGTTCTCGTCCCTCTCTAAATGATGCGTTAAATAAGGTTCGCACATTCTCTAAAGATCGCTGGTTATCACCCCAGCCTCTCATCATGAGAATGGTTATTCTTTCTCGTTCACTTAGCGCAGCCATTGCTCTTTGTACGAAATATACGTATGTATTTTGTTACTGAAATGATGCTTAATACATTTAGATAGGAAAGGCGTTTAGATAGGAAATCCATGTATCTCACAAAACGATAAAGTTAAGACCAAAATGTAACCTTATAAGACTGTACACGTATGTATAAATTCAATGTGAATGTATGTTGTTTATTTACTTCGCTGGTGACTCGTGCTCTCTGTCGCTGTTCGCGCGCCCAAGTTCACTTTGCACAAGTGTTGCGTAAGATGTATGTATACACTTTTTTTAAACAGTTTATTATTCTATTTACAAAATTAGAGAACAAGCGAGGGACAGGAACTGATTCCTAAATCGACTTTTGGCAGAACAATAAATTGTTTCGAAGTTTACGGCACTGTAAAGGATCTCCCTAGAGCAGATCGTCCAGTAACAGCATCGACTGAACAAAATGAATTTAACCACTCTCAATACCGGAAGATCCTCATAACTTCGTTAAGAAAATGAAACGGGGTTCCAATTAAAAAAAAAAAAATAATCTTGACCTGAGAATAATCTTCAAGGTAATTTTCAAGGTCAAATTTTATGCTAGCATTAAATATCCCGGAAAAAATCCTGAAACTTTTGTCTGAAACATTTTACCCGAAAATGACCTCTTGCTGAGTTAATTCGCTGTTCCGGGAGTTTTAAGTTTGGCCTTGAAATGACATTGCCGAAAAAAACGGCCATAGCATATTTGGACGTAAAATTTTGTGCTCTCTCCGAATCCGTGAAAAAAAATAGCAGTTTCCATTAAAAAAAAACAAACTTGACCTTGAAATAACCTTGAAGGTTATGTTCAAGGTCAAATTCTGTGCTACCATTAAATAGCCCGGGAAAAATCCTTAAACTTTTGTCTGAAACAATTTCCAAAGAAATGCACACCCTCTGAGATATTTCGCCGTCACGGGAGTTTTAAGTTTCACCTTGAAATGACCTTGCCGAAAAAAACGGCCATAGCATATTCGGATGTAAAATTTTGTGCTCTTTCCGAATCCGTGAAAAAAAATAGGGGTTCCCATTTAAAAAAATTAACTTGACCTTGAAATAACCTTCAAGGTCATGTTGAAGGTCAAATTCAATATCGCCATTAAATAGCCAGGGAAAAATCCATAAACTTTTGTCTAAAACATTTTCCCCGAAAATGCACTCCCGCTGAGATATTTTGCTGTTCCGGGACTTTTGGATCACCCTGTATAATACATTTAATAGAAAAATATATTTAAAAAATATAAAAAAGACAAAAACATTTTAGAAAATACAAAAACAAAAAAAAAATAAATAAAAAGACAAAAATATTTTTAAAAAAGTATAAAAAGTCAAAAAGTACAAAAAAAGCACTATACAAGACCAACTTGAGACCTTCCCGTGGTATAGTGCGTTAGTAAATTATATAATTGAAGCTAACCGAGCTCTGGCAATTGCAATCGTGGAATACTACGATTGGACGAAAATGGGAAAAGTCGGCCTACTCGAATGATGTATTTTTACGTATAAATATGAAGATATTTTAACAAAATTAAATATCGTTTCTTATGTAAAAAAGTGGGATCTACAACTTTTGTTTGAACATTTTTTCCCGAAAATGTAAGGGAAAAAAGTTATTTCACAAAATATTAGAAAAACAGTAACCAAATTCTTTACAAATTCAGTTTCAAGCGAAATTTCGTACGTTATACTTCAGATCTGACAAAAATAAAAAACACTACCATAAAGAGCAGGATTTTCCGCAAAAATCCGTCCCTTGCTCGTTCATTTTTATTATATAGTCAATTAGAAAAAAATAAAACATAATTCCAGCGCTGCGTGACTTCCGGCCTAATTTTGGTTTACGTCAATGTACTAGTATATACTTTCGATATTATATGCTTTCATTGAGTTACTTTGAGTTGGTGGGTTTCGTCACGATAACGGGCTCGAGTTGCAGGCCTATTACGCATCACAATTGATTGCCATATGAAATGGAAATAAGCATATCAAAACCCTAATAAAAAACGAGGTATTTGTTATTTGTCTTTTATACGTTGTCAAAACTGCTACAGGCTGAATCGTCAAGGTCAATTTATTATGCTCTTTTCCATAATTATTGACATGGTATATGAATGTTGTAAAACCGTTACAATTACAAAACAGACTATTAAAAATTATTAACTATAACAATGTACAAATAGTATCTCCACCAATAATAAAACAGGCTCTCGTTATAGACTCGGTTACACTATACTATCACGCTTTATCAAATAGCTATATCATATCTACGTCGGTTACCAGAAATAGAAATTTACAATTTCGAAAAATTACTCAATCCATTAGCTTCTGAAACAGTAAAATAATAGCAATAAAATGTTGTACAAGTCAACCAATTAATCTTAAACAGTTAACTATTCACAACAAAGTATTAGAAAGAAAAACTAAAGTTGGCGTAAACTCGTTCGTTTACTAACAGCTTTAATTTGTATTATAAAATTATACCCTTATTTGGCGGTCCAATCGTATTTAGGTTCAAGTGGCTTGGATAGATATGTTTTAATAATATAGTAGTTCTTATATGTATGAAAATTAAAACTAATTTACAACTATGACCTATGCCCTGGGTCGAAGTAAAATTGAAAATGAGCACTTTCAAAAGCTCGACCCCGACTACAGGCCAGCCGAAGTATTAATAAATAAAAGTTGCGAAACACTTAGTTCATGCACTTGTATTGTAATAGACTATTCGATGCATATTACATGTTTACTATGTTTTACTAATTACTGTCTGTATTATTATGACCTTATATATACAATATACATACATATAATTCGTCAAAGATATCTTGAAAGTGTCGAAAAGATCTCTGACGGATATCTTTTAGTTATCTATAAGACATCTTTTAGATATATCGAAATAGTTATTTTCGTAAAGGGCGTAAAACAACTTAAGCGCCCGTAGGTGTTCACCGCGCCCGAGGGGCTGGCGAAGATTCAATTTTTCAGTGTAGACGTAGTTATACCGTAGGCGCGAGGGGGGGGGGGTCGAAACGTTGCAATTTGATGAAAAACTATAGGATAATTTTTTGTCAAGGTGACCAAATTCAATACTTCCTCAGACGATAGTCAAAATCATTTTAAAACAGTTTTTATGTAATTATCGTTGACTTTAGGAAGAAAATGCATACCTTTTTTGTGAAGAATTTAATGCTCTATCTTTTTTGTTTGAAACATTTTTTAATAAAATTTGTGTTTTTTCTAAACAAATGCAAAAAAATACGAAGAAACGTAATTAGGGGTAATGTTTTTTAGCAATGGACGGATGGATCTGCGCCAAAATGTAATCAGATCTAAGTTATACCGGGACACATATTTTTTTAAAAATTTATGTTGTTATACGCTTGTCCGTACGTGAGTTATCGCGAGCCAGAAAAAACGGGACTTATGTACGTACAAAATCACGGACACAATTTTTTTTATTGTTAATTTGGGCTCCTTAGGGTCTGAAACGTCGATATTGGATGAAAAACTGTAGAGTAATTTTTATGCCCGAGTTGACCAAATTCAATACTTCGTCCAGACCTGGAAGGTTTCGGTCGAAGTAATAATATCCTGGTTGACAAATGACGGTGAACATTTTGAATGTTTTTAATGTTAAGCGAGTAAGAACTCTTACGACCATTGAATGAATGTACATTAATTTTGTATAGAAAATAAGTACTTTTGCGTTATTTTAATGTATTTTTTAATACCTTTCTTTCTTTATGTTATTTACATAGTTTATTTATATTAATTTAATAACTGAAATTAATAAGCAGATGTTGGAAGTTAATTTTTGGATCTGGCTAATGTTTGAATTGATGAAGAATATTTAATTTTCTTGACTATATTTTATTATCTTAAATATTTAATTATTTACATTTTATATATGGTCTACTTTTTACATCTTGTTCGGTGACCGATCCAGAACCTTTTAACGGAAGGAAGAGACTCCATCTAATCGAGAAAAACTAGGTGGAATATCTTCGGCGTTTCATCTAGTGATTTTGAAAGTATTTTTTACATTTTCTTTCTAATTACTTAATTAAAAAATTAACAGAGTTAATTATGCGATGTTTTTCAATATTAATATTAAATTAACATTTTTCATGCAAGCTTTGATTTCAATAGAAAAAATACTACTAAAAAAAGAAGAATATTCTGCGCATAAAAAAGTCCCGAACATCGAAGATGGATAAGTCACTCCTTAGTGAATTCCAGGCCGTTTGTCTGTGAACTCTATGCCCGTGCCACCGCGACGGGCACCGACACTGGGAGTCGTGCGCCGCGACGTGCAACATTCCTCTCAACATTTTATTTTTTTTATTACTCTCTAAATGGGAATTAGTCAAAAACTACTAATCACAGAGTGATAACTTGCTCTCTAAATGAATTAGTAAACATTTTTACTATAGTAAAACTTAACAAATAGTAAAAAACTACTCATTGTTAATCAAATTCTACTAATTGGTTAGTCAAATTCGTCTAGCTGCAAATTATTTTGTTTAAATATATATTTTTATTAAAATGAATTAGTAGAATTTGACTAATGAATTAGAAAAATTTGAATAATAATTAATTAGTAGTGTTTTACTATTCGTTAGTAAGCGAGTCTGCGATTCACAAAAATTGAACTCATGGATAGAAAAATTAACATCTCAAGTTATAAAAGGTATTAAAATTCGTATCGATGTGAGTAATAATATATAACTAGCATTAATTCATCACTCGCTAAAACTCGTTCGGAATATCGACAATCGACTAATTTTTCCACTCTTGTGAAATTTATACGGTGACAAAGCGATTAATAGACACGGATAGAATTGACGAGAAAAAGGAAAGCTTCAATATCGGACATCACAGAGACATTCTTGAGAAAATGACGAGCTAATTCAGACTGAAGTAGATTAATATCAGTGGCGGATCCAGGGGGGGGGGGGGAGGGGCGCGGCCCACCTTCATTCTGAGGCAATCCATTTTTTTTTCGTAGGAAATATTGATCTTCAAAGCCGTGAAGATATAATATTGTGTATATTATATCTGATTTTATATATCTGGACTGTATTAATAGATAACTGATATATGATTTAAAAATATGCCTCAAATTGATTAAATTATTGCGTAAGTATGTGGCAGCTCAGGTTTTCGTTTCTGAAAAAAGACAAGTCGGAATTTCTTTTCCTTTAATTAAAGTTGGATAGTGTCTAACCTGTTAACCAGGTTTGCTCACCTTCTGACATGAAAATTTACCTGCTTAAGGGAAGACTGCAACGATATTTTCAGCTATATGAAATACATCAATAAAAAATTTGACAAAATTACTTCCTTAGTAATTTTTTACCTCAAATTCAGTGGTGCTAGAATAAAAAGTGTAAACATTTTTTCTGACATTAAAAAAAATTTTGTTTCGAAAAAAATAAAATTTTTTAAAACCCATCCGTAGTTATTTAGAAAATGTATTTTGACGTTTACCCTAACTTTTTGGAATGTTTAAATTAATTTAGAAAAATGTAGAAGCATTTTTTCGAAAAAAAAAATTTGTAGCGCCAAAATGTAAGGGTCGAAAAAATTATTTCTAGAGTCGCTTTTAACGTGGAATTTAATTGTACCAGAATAAAAACAATTTTTTTCTCGAAAAATATGGAATTTTTTAAAACCTATCCGTAATTATTTAGAAAATGTGTTTTTATGTTCACCCTAATTTAGATTCACCGTAATAAGACAGATGATTATTTTTATTTATTACTCAGTCGATTGTTAATAAATAAATTTAATAAGTAAATAAATTAATTAATTTTTTTAATATAGTATATTACTCAACGAGGGAGGTAAAATAAAGAATGTCTCAGACTGCGTGTAATTTTTACCCGAGGTGAAGTCGAGGGTGAGAAACAGGCAGTCTGAGGCATTCTTTTTTACTTCCCGAGGGAAGTATACGATTTTTCTTTATGGCCGGGAGGATAAGCGGCATCTTTCCTTCCGCTTGCGGGAGGAAAGTTGGTGCTTTCCTCCCGGTGTGAAGAAAAATAAATTTTCTTTCATACAGCAAAAAGATTGAATAAAATTTATTCGTTAGTATTGCTCTTCTATTTATTTTGTACAATTTTCATAAATAAAAAATTATAATTTGAGTATTTTCAGAGTAAAATAGAATCCTGATAGTGTTTTATTGATTATGACATATTTTCTACCAAAATGTACCTATAATTTCTTGTCATGATAAAATTGTATTGTATTGTATTTATTACTCTCATATGGGGATACATCCTGTTGAGAGGAGAGTTCCGAAGTAGGACGAAAGGTACGCAAAACTACAATGAAATAGGGAAAACACGCATGACACAAAAATACAAAATTAAAATTAAAACATTAGTCGCCGAATAGAAATGCTCTTCTCGTGACCGTTGCTCTCACAAACTTAAATAGAGTCTTCGCAGAGCTAAGATCCGAGTTGCTAATCAGAACGCATAAGAGGTTGCTTGAAGGGCACGCGGGTACATTTGCGGTAAAAGCGCGTCTGACTGGTGCAAGACAAGGGCATTCTGTAAAAATGTGTCGCAGTGACTCGAGAGCATTCATATTGCATAAGGAGCATAACTGAGACGCATACCGGAAACTAAGAGCGAACGCGTAAAGACTGTTGCTAGTCTGAGTTGGGCTTTAACTCTTAGACAAGGCAGAGACAGGCGAGGCGGATACAGTGTATACGCCGAGTCAGCGAGCTGGCGGTAAATTGGCAACTGTACATGTTCGGAGTTATAATATCTGGCCAGATCTTTTGCTCTCCAAGAATCTGCGTATTTAGCGATTAAACGCGGGCCAACTGCGGCCCAGTACTCGGCATTGAAGTTGTCTCGCAAGACAGCAGCCTTTGCCTCATCCAAGAGCAAAAAAAGTTGCGTAAGCCAATTCCGGAGACGCCACTGCTAGTTCTCTTAAGCGAATGAGTAGAATCCTGGGTAGTCTGGAGTCGGGCAATCTTAGAGTCTTGATTATCCATTTTATAGACCGATTTAGTATCTCTACCGCAATCGGAGGGATACCGAGTTTCAAACGTAGTAGATAAGCCGGGGTATTTCTCGGCAGATGGAGAAGCCTTTTGAAAAAGTCAGTTTGCGCCGACTCCAGTCTATCCAAATATCGTAAAGCCCAAAACGGAGCCGTGATGAAGTGACCATGGCGCTATACAGCTTCCAATATGCGTCCCATACGTCAATTTTTGCTGAATTTATTATCGCAAGACACGCGGCTGCAGCGGACCGTGTACGAGTAACGGCGTCCTCGCAAGGCTGAAGGCCTGACGCTGAGGAAGAAAATACTATGCCTAGAAATCTGTAAGTGCCTGTGACTTCGATTGGTGTGTTGTCGAATAGGAAGTCTCTCGAGAACTGGTCGAGCGGGCCAGTCCTTCTAATACAGACTATTTTAGTTTTCTCAACATTTACGGTAAGCTGGTTAGTCGAGCAGTAGTCGGAGAGAATTCCTAACTTGCGGCGAAGGTCTGAGGGAGAAAAAGCCAGAATAGTTAGATCATCGGCATAGAGGAGCATTAGCAGATCCGTGGATCTGGTAACGTCCACTCCGCGCACATTATTGTCTCGGAAATACTTGACCATATCTGAAAGGTATAAAATAAATAATAATGGGCTCAGAATTTCGCCTTGAAGTACACCTGTTGTTACCTTAAAACGCGATGTTTCTCCATTTTCGTTAGTATACGATACTGACGCGGATCCGTTAAGCGCGCTGAGCACCCTGACAAATTTAGCGCTGATCCTAATCCAAGTAGTTTCCGCCAAAGAAGAGTATGAGGGACTGAATCAAAGGCTCTCTTAAAATCTACCGTCTCTCTTATTATCCTCCGTCCCCCTCCCCCCGCGAAAGCCGGATTGCTCCTCCGGTAAAATGTCTCTCTGCAGTACCCACTTGGACAGACGTGTACATAAAATCTGCGAAAACATTTTCGCCAGGGCGTTAGTTATAGCAATTAGCCGGTAATTAGAAGGATCGGTGCGGGCGCCCTTCTTATACAAGGTAAAAATCAGCGAGTCAGCCCACCCTGAGGGAAAGGCCTCCTCAGTGAAAAGTCTATTGAAGAGCGAGAGAAGGAGGGAAAGCCACTGGTCGTCCATAAGTTTAAGAAGTTCAGCGGGAATTTTGTCCGGACCGATGGCCTTACCCACCTTCAAGGCGTTCAAACTATCCCGAAGCGCAGACAAAGAGAGAGGTGAGTCCAGCTCCGGGTCAAAGGAGCCGAAGCACCGCTCGGGCAGCATTTCTGTTTGCGGAAAGATCGCGAGAAAAAACGCATTCCAGGTATCGTCTGACACTAGGCGGCGCATTAACGGTTTTGAACGAAATTTACGTATTGCCGACCAAAAATCTGCGGAGTTGCGCACTTCCGCAAATCTGTCGGTGATGTTAGAGTCATAAGAGAATTTTTTTGCTGTTAATAGGTTCGAATAAAACCTGCGGGATTCCTTAAACTCTTCCGATGCTTCCGCGGTGTATTCAGCCTGCCTCATATGTCTCAGCGCACGGGCACAAGATCTCTTAGCGGAAAGACAGTCTTTGTCAAACCACTGTTTTTCAAAGCCGATGGGTGATATCTTATCGCGAATTAAAATTTCTTTTAAAAAGCCGGAAGCGAACGCCGAGCCACGGACTGATTCTATTAAATGGCTGTAGAGCGCATCGAGTTCAATACAATCCGATGAAGCGGCAATCTGAAGCGAGGGCGCGAGAAGCGCTTGAAATATCGCAAAAGCACTGTTTGCCCCGTCCGAGGGCGTCTGAAAACGAGTCACTCGACGAATTATAGCAACTTGATCGGGTGCTTGAACGGAAGCTTTTTCGTCGGAAAGATAAAGTGCTACCGACACTGGCAAGTGGTCAGAACCGTAAAGGTCGTCGCCGATCGTGAGGTCATGAATATAGTGGATGAGCGATATAGAGACCCAGACCAGATCAACGACACTGAAACCTCTTTGTCCGAGAAAAGTATAGTGCGCCGGAAAGTCACTGGACGTTCGGCCATTTAATAAGGCTAAATTATTTTTGGTCATGAAATCAGACAAGAGGGTTCCGCGTCGGTTGAAAGTCTCATCATATGAGCGTCTATAAACTCGCACAGAGGACTCCTCGAAAATTTGACCAACCTCGCTTAGTTGGTCTGAAGAGCCCACACGGCAGTTGAAGTCGCCACCTAAGATAAAAATACAATCTGCGAACTGGTCCTTCAGTAGATCTAGAACAGGTTGCAGGGAGTGGAGCAGAGAAACTAAGTCGGAGAGAGGAGGGAAGTAAAAGGAGCCAACAATTAAATTACGCGGGTGCATATTCAGCTTATAAAAAAGCCAGTGTGGAGACGCATTTAGAGGGACAAAACTGAAGTTGGGGGTAATTAGGGATAAAAGGCCTCCACTACAGCGACCAATATTACTAGAGCGAATAGCTGGTGAATTAATTACTGAATGACCAGTTGACAGATCCTCCGTGCGAATTTCAGATTCTCGCAAAGTTTCGACAAAATTTATAATTTTATGCTTTGAATAAAAAGTGTTCTTTTTAATATTAGAGAAACCATGCGCATTCCAAAAATCTATTTTTAATAAGTTATGACCAATAGACGGCTTATCAGTAACAGGCGATGAAGCTACAGCAGAAGACGACGACGGAGACACGTTGATAGTAGACAGAGGACGGGGACAAATTAAAAACCCGTTTCGGTGTCCATAGTTGAAGATCCTGCGTGGGCTTTCGACATCTTCTTTCTTGAGTTGATTTGCGTACGACTCATAGAATATGAGCGGAGAGAGGTCGAATTTCTATTGACTGTAGGAGCGGAGCATGGAGTATCAAATTCCTGTTCCGATTCTGACCACTTCAGCCAAACGTTGTTAGTGGCTATGGCATCTCCTTTCTTTTCAAAAGTCGCGCCACTTGCTGCGGCAGCACGGCGAGCGACTCTGATCTTATAGGCCATGAGACGCTCTTTATCAGTATAATCCGGGTTGATAAAAATCTTAGTTGATTGAAGCGCCGTTTTCTTAGAAGACAAAATTAAATGTTTATCTTCCTCAAGCATTAGTTCTGCCAAATATGCCGGCGGATTGAAGCGGATCTGTCTAGCAGAAGTTTTCGGAGAGAAATTTTGAGATTTCCTTCCTTAACGATCCCGGTCCGGGAACGAGACCGGTGATGATAATGTTCCTTCTCTTCAACATTTTTTCCTGCGCGTGAAGTTTAGTCTCAAGAGCCTTATTAATCGAGACTTAAGCATCAAGCTTGCACTCTAAAAAGCCTAATCGCGTTGTGAGATCGGCATTAATTTGATCTACCGTAGACTTTACCGCTTCTAATTCGGTAGTGCAGTTGTCGATACTCGTTTGCAGCGTGGTGGATTGTTGCTGGATCGCGGCAAGTAGCGATTGTTGCAGAGACTCGAGCGTAAGCGGTGGTGTAGTCGGAGGCATGATTGAAAGTTCACTTGCCTGCGAGTCTTGTGTTGAAAATGCGAGCTTTCTTAGTCTACTGGGTTGTTGGTCGCTCGGATCGTCCGCACAGGGCAGGCCGTCTAGTTTTCGCTTGGCGAAACCGAAGTTCTCCAGTGCGCTGCAACCGTCCGTGCACAGCGCTTTCCACCTAGTCGCTGGACGGGGGCGGCCGCTGAGAACGGACGGGCGTAAGATGGTCGGCGTGCGTTCCGCCTCCCTTTCACTTGAAGAAGCCGTATGCAGGGAAGACGCTTGTGATTCGCTTCGGGGTGGTGAGGAGTGTGCTGACATGAGACGCACGTGCCCGAGAGCTTCTGACCCCTGATGGTCACAAGAGCGTAGAGCAGCGGATGTGAAGTGTCCTAGCGCTGGCGGGATACCGTCGGGCATGCGCGTCGCGAGAAAGGCGAACACGTGTTTTTGACTGTCGTTCCAACGTCACCGAATTTTAATTATTTCTTGCGAGAATTTAGCCGTCAGACAGTATCAGATTCAGAGTCCGGCATTCACGCACTCCGATATCACTTGCAAAAACTCTGCGGTCCATTCATGAACTTTCCAGATGAATCTCTCAGAAATTGAGGTTAGAGCATATTAATAGTCTTTAATTAAACGAATAAACAAAGTAAATATTGGGACGGCACTGATTTCAGACTGAGAACAAAGACAATCTCACAGACGATCACTGACACGACCGGAACATTCGCAAATACAATTTACTTTTGCTAAAAACCAACCACCGGTAGGCAGAGCGAACAGTCACTTACCGGGGTGAAACCGGAACTCGATAAAATTTGATGAGATCACCGGGAAAACAATTACGTTAGTTTTGAGATTATAGGCAACATTCAGCGGTTCTTTTGGCATCCCTACTGAAAATGGCGGTACAATCATATGATAAAGCATATGATAAATCATATGATCTTTTAATAATTTCTTTAATATCACACACAATTCAAGAAACTTTCCATGCCAATTGTCATACTAATATTATGTTCCGTAATAGCATAAGAAAACACATGAAATACTACATGGATCAGCTAAATTATAAAAAGATCATATGATTTATCATATGATTTTACCGTCATTTTCAGTAGAGATAATTTGCGCGGTAGGATCTCACAATTTCTACGTGACGTACGTTAAAACCCTTATTATTTTTCGAAGTTCTGTCTGGGAATAATATAGTATATTGTGTTTCTAGGGCGGAAAAGCAAGCATTACGACGCGAGCGATACTGCAGCTCGAGTCGTAGACAGAGACGAGGCAAGCCGAGGCATGCTGTAGCCGAGAGATAAAGCATCGCTCTAGCGTGTAATGCACTTCCGCCCGAGATACACACGATACTTTTTGTCACACCTGTCTACAAAAATGCCACCTTAGCGACTTAAAAAATTGAAAAACGCCCGTGCGCAATGCGCATGCGCAGTTGCATTGACGCTGTAATCATGGTATCATAAGTATAATGGGTAACTTTCCGTTCGCTTTGCCGACACAGAAATGTAGCATTTTTATGCAGGTGTGACAAAAAATATTTTATTTCGTGAAATATACAAGAAAACGTTTACTCTGGACATTAGACAATGTCAACATTCTAGCGGGGCCGTGAGTGTCTATCCCAAAGTCCCTATAATAGAGACTCTTTTTTTATGTATATGGCCCAGAATGTGTGCACTTACATGCGATCCAAAAAAAAACGTTTCTTTATTTAATACAATTTTTATATAGTTATATTCACCTATGTAATATATTATTCCACAAACGTGTCATGTAAGCGAGGTAAGTGTAAACAGAATGATAAATAAAGAAACTTGGCTTCCAATCAAACATCTAGGTTAGATTAACATAAGGATTCCCGGATCTAGGACCTTTATGTGTTTGGGGACGCTTGTCATAGCCAGAATGCTTGAAACGAAAATCTGATGTTACCTGTCAAATGGAAATCCCATGCCCAAATCCCGCACTAATCACTATTGCAATAATTACAACCCGAATTAAACAAAATCAAACCTAATTATAATTAGATAACATAAAATTCAATTCAATAAAATTAAAAGAGTATTATATGTATCTTTACAAAGCTTCTCAGAACCCCCTTATACGTCTTACTAATCGGACGTGTCGTGCGTGCTCTGCTATTGTTTACATCGGTAGTTTTCGGTGGCTTTATTCGGTCAATATAAGTGAGATTTCTACAGCATTCTACGATCATTGCTCTATAGTGTGAATATTATTTAATTTTATGGATATCTCTAAGCTAAACAGTCTGTAATATAATTATCCATTATGCAGCTGTATTTAATCTTCATATCCATGAGTTTTTGTAATTAATGTGTGCAATTTCTTTAACATCAGGGCTTTGTTATTCTTTTGCTTTATTAGTGCCACGCTCGGGCATTGTTATTGTTATGATTGTTTAACTTTATGTGCTGTGAAATTCTGGATATTGTGATTCTATGATATTATTTGATTTAAGTCGAAATATTTCTCATAAATGCAAGTTCGTTACTAGGCGAGTATATTAATTTAAAATGATGAACGAAAATTTGAAACAAACGTGTGGGAGCTGTGGATTGCCAATTACTGACAAAAATGATCTGAAAACCTGCATAATTTGTAAAAAAGAATTTCATACGCATTGTACACCTAGTACGTCTCCTAAGACTGAAGAAAATATTTTAATTTGCTGCTATACTCAGCCTGTTAAAAGAGGCAGGAAACGCAAAGACGTAGAATTGTTGAGTCAGCCACCTCGGATCCTAAGATCTGCCAGTGGTTCCTCTGTTTATTCCATCGACTCTGACAATCCAGAACCGATACATAGCGAGAATACAAACCTCAGTAACTTTTCTGCTGAAAGTGATATCGCAAGCTCTAACATGGACCTAGCGAAATTCTATTTTGAATTTAAGAGTACAACTCAAAGACTGGAGAATAAGCTCGACAAAATTCTTAAATTATCTGATCGAGTTGCACGCGTTGAAGATAATGTCGATAATAATTCTCGTCAAATCGCGGCACTGCGTTGTGAACTAAAAGAAACTCGAGCTAAGGCAGCATTTGACTCAAGAAACTGCGATCTTATTATTTCTGGAGTTTCCGAGCAGTCGAATGAGATGAAAACTGATCTCAAAGAAATTATGTTGAAAATTGCAACGGCCCTCGATATAGTGCTTGACAGAAGTGATATCATCTCGATTGCCAGACTATCACCGAAAGGTTTCTCCAGATCTTCAACATCAACTACCACGAATAACAAACCTCGCTCTATTATGGTCAAGCTATCCTCCACAATGCTTCGCTCCCAGTTTATCTCGGAAATGAAAAGGGTTAAAACACTTTATTCCACCTGCATTGACAGTGTTTTACCTCGAACGAGGATCTATGTTAATGAACATTTGCCTCCAGCTACACTCTCCTTACTTATAAAAGCCAAAACTGCGGTCAAAAATTTTCCATCCAAACGATGCTACATTTACAGAGGTATAGTCCACTACCGACCTGAAAATGGTGCTCCAGCAATCATGCTTCATACTGAAGAGGACATTGGGAAGATCATCTCGTGAGGAATAGTGCGTGACCGAACTTCTTCAAATCTTCCGCTTCTTAATAAGACTTGTACGAATTTCTGCAAGTCTTTGAAAATCTGTCATATTAATATTCAATCCCTTGTTAATAAGATGCGTAATTTCAGTGATTATTTTTCCCAAATTTTCTTTCATGTCATTTTGATAACTGAAACTTGGTTCAATTCTTCCATTTTGTCCGAGTATTTTATTCAAAAAGATTATCAACTTTTTCGTAATGACAGAATGGGAAAGCGTGGTGGTGGAGTTGCAATTTATGTCCACAATACCTTAGTCGCCAAAATTTTGTCTTTGTCCTTATCTATCTTGGATCAACCCGAGTATATACTAATGGATATAAGATTGGATTCAGCCATCCACGCTCTTCTCTCTGTCATCTACTGTCCTCCCAATTCATCATATCTCGATAAATTTGAAGAAGCTATACAATTATTCGGTCATGCGTACAGTGACATCATAATATTCGGTGATTTCAATATAGACTTAAATAAAGTTAATAAATCTTCGAAGTTGCTCAAACAATTTTTGAAATCTAACGGGTTAACTGCAGTACCATTCAAAGCAACGCATCATAGCGGAAATTCAGACACATGGATAGACCACGGAATAGTATTGGATATGTCTAAGGTCATAAACTCTGGTCAAACTAGTCTTCCATTTGTCTATGGTCACGACATGATCTTCATCGAATATGCGCTTACTTTACCACGGGCGGATACTAACCTAATTACCTGCAGAAATTACAAAAACATAGACATTTCTTCACTTCTTACTTACTTAGATAATGTTAATTGGTCTGTATTTCTCGGGTTAAGAGATGCTAATGATATGTGTAAATTTTTTAGTGATACATTACTGAAAACGCTTAATGAGTATGCACCGCTTCACTCTTTTTACCCAAGATCCATCCCCGCCCCTTGGACCACACCTGAACTCAAGAATCTGCGAACCAAATTAAATTCACTCATTTCAGCTTATAGACGTACTCGAGATCCTTCTATTCGTGGTTGTCTCAAGGTATGCCGTAAGAACTATAGACATGAGTGGATTGCCGCAAAGGAATCATTTCATTGTGAGCGTCTAACCGGGATCAAGGATCCCAAAGTTCTATGGGCTGAGTTGCGTAAACTTAGGTTGATTAAAGATAATCGAACATCAATTCCTCTCGTTTGCAACGTTGATGAGCTGAATATGTTTTCTGCTTCCATTTCTAAAGTCTCGGTAGGTTTAAATTTTAATAACCTTCCTTCCGACCTATTTCACTCAAACTTTAGAGATGATCGACTGTTTTTTGCTGAGCTGAGACCCGAGGTGCTACTTAAACATGTATTGCGTCAAACATCGGAAGCTAAAGGAACTGATGAAATAACCTATGCATTCCTTAAAAAATCATTACCAGCTATTTTCCCTTACTTACATCACCTTATAAACTGTTCTCTAAAAACCTCTTGTTTTCCATCCTTATGGAAAAAATCACTTTTGACACCACTCAATAAGGTTAGTAACCCTTCTGGTCCTTCGGATTATCGACTAATTTCGATACTTTGTACACCTTCTAAGTTACTCGAAAGGGTCGTCTATGAAGAAGTATTGGACTATCTCAATGCTAAACAATGGTTTGATCCTTTTCAATCGGGATTCAGGAGAGGATTTAATACTCAAACTGCAATGCTGTATGTTACGGACAGGATTAGATTGGCGATTGATGAAGGTTTATTGGTCATCTTAGTTTTATTTGATTTTACCAAGGCCTTTGATCTTGTGGACCATGGCATTCTTTTATTAAAAATGAGAGACGCAGGATTCTCCAACGCTGCTTTAACTTGGTTCGCCTCATATCTTACAGATAGGCAGCAGGCAGTCGTGGGCCGGAATGGTGAAATATCTTCCTGGCTTCCAACCAATACTGGTGTACCTCAGGGCTCAGTACTTGGCCCGTTACTCTTTTCTATATTTATTAACGATCTTCCGAAAGTCTTTTGTAATTCTTCCCATGTCATTTTTGCAGATGATACTCAAATCTTTCTGACTTGTAAACCACAGCAATTGGATATGGGTATCCAATTAGTTAATTATGATGTTCATCGTTTTGTAAACTGGGCTGACACCAATAAATTGCAAATTAATGCATTGAAAACCAAAGCAATAATATTTGGTTCTTCGTACAATATTAGGTCTATCAATCTAACAACTATTTCTCAGATTTGCATTAAAAGCCAGTATATACAGTGGTCCACTCATGTAAAGAGTCTAGGAGTACATCTTGACCAGACGTTATCTTGGAATGAACATATCTCTCAAATGTCCTGTAAAATTTTTGGCACTTTGAGACAACTTAGAATAAGCCAAAATTGTTTATCTAAGCAGCTGCGTATTAAACTTTCCAGCACTCTTGTATTACCCTATTTCGATTACTGTGCGGCGGTATACAACTCCCTTCGCGGTGTATTAAACTTGAAAGTGGAACGTTTGCTTAATGCAGTTGTTAGATTTATTTTTAAGGTGCGCAAATTTGAACATATTTCTAACCATCGTAAGGAGTTACGTTGGTTAACTGCAAGTAACCGTAGAAAATACATAATTTGTTCACTAGTTTTTCAAATATTCAGCACTCGCCAACCTAATTATTTGTATGATAAATTTATTTGGCGTAGAGATGTAACACAAAGAGCGCTTCGAATTGGAAATGATACACTGAGACTCCCGAGTTTTCGTACGAACTACTATGCGAATTCTTTTGTTGTCACTGCGTCTGCGTTTTGGAATTCTCTTCCCGATCCGTTAAAAAAATCTAAGACCTTAATTTCATTTAAAAATAAATTATATCTTTTTCTCTTAGAATCCGAAAGGGTTACTATATTATAAGTAGAAACTAAAGTGTTGAAATTACACATGCTATTTAGTTTATATATACATTTATATCTATGCATACTCCGATTAGTAATTAATTATATCTTTGTAATTTTCTTATGTTTTTCACTAGCGTAATGTTAGTTTTATTTGTATAACGTATCTTTGTAACTATCCTTGTATGGTTGACTTAAGAGGTTAATATGCCTCGTGTCAAAATAAAGAATTACAATTACAAAAATTACAATGTCAACATTCTAGCGGGGCCGTGAGTGTCTATCCCAAAGTCCCTATAATAGAGACTCTTTTTTTATGTATATGGCCCAGAATGTGTGCACTTACATGCGATCCAAAAAAAAACGTTTCTTTATTTAATACAATTTTTATATAGTTATATTCACCTATGTAATATATTATTCCACAAACGTGTCATGTAAGCGAGGTAAGTGTAAACAGAATGATAAATAAAGAAACTTGGCTTCCAATCAAACATCTAGGTTAGATTAACATAAGGATTCCCGGATCTAGGACCTTTATGTGTTTGGGGACGCTTGTCATAGCCAGAATGCTTGAAACGAAAATCTGATGTTACCTGTCAAATGGAAATCCCATGCCCAAATCCCGCACTAATCACTATTGCAATAATTACAACCCGAATTAAACAAAATCAAACCTAATTATAATTAGATAACATAAAATTCAATTCAATAAAATTAAAAGAGTATTATATGTATCTTTACAAAGCTTCGTTTGAAGAACAATTCACCAAACCAAAATTGGATGCAGAGAGCTTCAGTCGATTGTCAGAATTCTGTTATTCCTAGTCATTTAATACGTTCTGTACATATATGTTTGTATCTTTTTCTTTTAATTCATATATGGATTTAAAGAGTAAAAGAATCAGATGTATACTTATAAGGGTGATATCATTAGTTATTGAATTGGATACACCATTCGAATGATAAAGTACTTAATGGTTGAAGTCTGCAACATTCTTCAACATATTTAGTGATGTTATTTTTATGCAATTATGGATGACAAATACATTTGAAACTTCGGTTACTAAAAATTTGTTTCAAAACAAGTAACACATTTAATTGTTTCTGAAAACCCGTTGTAGGTGTCCAATTTATTGGACATATTATACGTAATTCAACGAAATAAAATATGTTTTTACCGCGTTCAAAAACGTTATTGATAGAATAATAAAAACTATAAATGTATGATTTGTTTTTGATTTCTAGCCGAGTTTCACATTGCAGACAACCTAGATTTAGTTCGAACTAGTACCTGACTATTTTTAGGTTTTTAGTCAGTAGGTGCGCCCCCCCCCCCCCTCCCTCCTGGAAGCCTTGGATCCTCACCTGCGTTCTTTAGTTTTTTAATGATTCAACTACATACCTACATGCATGAGACATGAGACTAAATGCGTTAAAATCGTATTATTCGTACACCGAACTGTTCCTTCCAGAGATTACAGCGAAACACCAGGCAAGTGGCAAAAAGTGTTTCTTACTCCTAGATAAGGCTCCAACGCACCCATATCCGCAGAGAAACTCAATGAACTGAGTGACATTTGTTCGGTGATATAGTTGCTACCAAATGTGTGTGTGTGTGTGTGTGTGTGTGTGTGTGTGTGTGCGTGCGTGGGTGCGTGCGTGCGTGCGTGGGTGCGTGGTGCGTGCGTGCGTGCGTGCGTGCGTGCGTGCGTGCGTGCGTGCGTGCGTGCGTGCGTGCGTGCGTGCGTGCGTGCGTGCGTGCGTGCGCGTGTGTGTGTGTGTGTGTGTGTGTGTGTGTGTGTGTGTGTGTGTGTGTGTGTGTGTGTGTGTGTGTGTGTGTGTGTGTGTGTGTGTGTGTGTGTGTGTGTGTGTGTGTGTGTGTGTGTGTGTGTGTGTGTGTGATTTCTTAGTGATTTGACAAATTGAATTGGCTGTCCATCAATTAAGATACTATTACCAAACAGAGAGGTATCGACAGCGCTGATATAGGCAAGACTACCAAGTATCATGGCCTTTGTTTTTGACGCGTTCAGTGTTAAACCATTAACTTTTGCCCAGTCAGCAATGGCCTGGCAGTCACTTGCTATATTGGATAGACCAGATGAATGTTCAGATACAGGACATTGAACATATATTTGCGTGTCATCTGCAAATAGCATATACTCTGAATAGTTAAGCATTCGCTGTAGATCGTTGATAAATATCGAAAAAAGTAAAGGCCCTAAGAAGGATCCTTGAGGTACTCCACTGCTGATTGATAGCCAGTCAGAGAGGGAACCATCTTCTCTTAATACAGCTTGAGTTCTATCAATTAAGTAACTATGAAACCACTTCAATACATCGCTAAAACAGCCTATATATCTCAATTTATGTATCAGCAAGTTATGAGGGACAGTGTCAAAAGCCTTGCTAAAATAACAAAAAATAAGAATTGTAACCATGCGCTTGTCAATACCCTCTCGAATGTCATCGAGTACATTCAAGAGGGCAGTTTGAGTGCTATGGTGTTGACGGTAGCCTGACTGATGAGTATCCAATAGCTTGTTGGAATTCAGATAAGTGATAAGTTGATCATAAACTAATCTTTCCAGGTATTTAGATGACTCGCAAAGATTTGCAATCGGTCTGCTATCAGCTGGGCATGACGGAACTTTAACCTTCGAAAGAGGTACTATGATTTATTGTTTCCAGCTAGATGGAAAAGTGCTGGAATTTAGAGAAAGATTAAATATCTTACAAAGAGCTTGGGTGACAGTTTCTCCGCCTAATAAATAGTGTGATGTGCTAAGCTTGTCTATGCCCATAGCCCGAGTATTTGCTTGTCCTATTACCCTGTTGACATCACTGGTTGTGACAGCATTGAATCGAAAAGGTTGATTAGAGCTTATATCTCTTGAAGAAAAAAGTAGGATAGAATCCAAGGCAATAAGCGTGCATGACAAGTGAGCGTTTGATATGGAAGCATAATAACCATTCAAATCATGCGCAAGGAGGTATTTGAGAGGTGTCGATTTTATAGCAGAAGAGACAATTCCAAGACTCTTCAGTTGGCTCCAAGTCTGATTCGGGCTAGTTGTACTATTTAATCTGCGCACGAAATACTCGTTTTTGGCTATAGATAATCGGTAAGTGAGATTAGCTCGAAGAACGCGAAATTCTTTTAAGTAGACTTGCGAGTTAGTTTGCTTATAAAGTTTGTATAATTTATCGCGCTTTTTGATATCTGACCGGTATTCGGCACTTACCCATGATTTTTTTTATTCGATAAGGTTACATGTCTGTACGGTGCTGTGTAATCTAAAGATGTAGTAACTGCGGATGTGAATTGTACCGCTGCCGAGTTTACATTATCAGAAAACAAACAAGAATTGACATTTGAAGTGAGATGAGTATTAAATAATGAACGGTTAAAATTACGCATATCGCGAGTAACTACAGTTTTATGATAGATCTCAGGTTTCAAAAATTTGAAGTTTATTTTAGTGTTAATGAACACAGCACAATGTTACGTTGGTTTTAAATTTAGAGATGAACAAATCAATCCAGGTATCAGAAGTTTCTGTATGATGCATCGGTTCGGATGGTATCAGGTATAAAGAATGAAGAAATAGCTGCGTGTTAAAATTTATTCAGATTCGGTGGATACTGAGCACATGTTGCAATTAAAATCGCCGGTAACTATAATGTGATTATAAATTGGTAAATATGTTCCCAGCGAGCGGAAAAAGTCAGATGGAAAGGCTGCTTTAGGTCGACGATAAACAACTGCTACAAGTAGTGTTTCGGTGGAAAATGAAACTTCGCAAATTAGATATTCTGGTTTATTACAAAAAATTCCTGGAGAAGACACTAAAATACGGGATTTGTAACCGGAATGCACATATAACGCAACACCTCCACCAGGCTTACCCAATCTATCTTCGATAGAATTTCGTAGTTATCTATGGAAATTGTAGAATCTGGAATTTGTGGCATTAAAAAAGTTTCGGTAGTAGCAAAAATGTGAAAATTGTGGCTTAGGATGTGAGTAGAAATTAAATCAAAATGAGTCGGAAGTCGATTGGCATTTACATCGCCTATTTTTATTTCTTTAAAAGTGGATGAAGATAAATGCGGACTGCGCAGATTGGATATCTGAGTTTGGGTACAGAGTCAGGAGGAGAGAGGTACGGAACTAAGCCGCTGCTGAATTTGTGAAAGTTTTTCTTCAGAAGTAATATGAATCTTATCAGTGGCTTTAGAAATCCGCACATATACTGCACCATTATCAATGATAGGATTGGGCAAACCGTTCTCGCTAGTTAATTTACGCGCTTTTTTATAAAGTGTATAGATTGCTGGAGCGAGCATTTCGCGTATGGAAATTAAGAGTTGCGAAGAGGAATCAAAGACGTTTGAGACACGAAAATCTTTCATTTTCATCAAAATTTCGGGATTTGAAGAAGCGATGGCTGATGTTGAAGCAGGCATAGTGCGAGATCGAGTATTACGCTGTACTTCACGAATCTGCAGAATACTTGGTTTTACTTCATCTAAATCCATCGCATGAAGTATTTTTCAATATCAAATTTTGAAGACGGAATGTTAGTTATTATGACTTCTGGTGACACAGATGTTTCTTGTCTATTTATTTGCAAATCATTTAATTGCGTTCTCATTGATGCATTTTCACTACGCAGTGCAGATAGTTCTGATGTGGTCTCCTCGGAAAGTACTGCAGGTTTTGAGGCTACGTCGTTAAAACGCTGTTCCATACGTTGCTCAAATAAAATACATCTCTCTTCCAGAGAACGAATCCGAGTGTCTTTAGAATCCATCCGTGCAATCAGATCAGGAATTTGGTCGAGTTTAACGTCGATTTTGTCTAGACGACGATTTAGATTATCGAGTTGATCGAACTTATTTAACTTTTCTAAAATCATCGCCAGCGTAGGATTAGTATCTGATGTTGTACGGATTAAAGAGGATGCATTATTCTGTGGTTCACCTTGAGAGCTTAAATCAAGTAAATTCATCGATGGTGGAAAGGCATCGTACCGTAAGTTTAGTGAAGAAGCAGTTTCAACATCATTGGTTTCGAACGTATCCATGGTTGACGCCGGTATTTCGGTTGCAGAGTCAAATTTCGGACGACAGTGTTCACAAATGCGCATTGATTTACCGTATGCTTTGACATTAAAAAAGTGAACGCATTTTGGGTGATATGGCTTATCGCAGCTTTCACAAAAAACAGGACGTTTTACCTCCTTATTTGGGCGTAAACAAGGACCGTTACAAATATATACTGACATTCTTTTAATGCAAATGTGTTTTTTAAACGGAATTTTATCGTGAAAATGTATTATATTTCTATAACTATATACCATAGGTAGAAATCTCCTGTATAGTTATCATAGATAAGGTGTTTTAATTTTTTAAAAATTAAATGAAATCGATAAGCAACATATGTGTTACCATATTATCATTAACTCTCAGCACGTAGAGAATTGCATGTAAAGGCTCGTGAACCGTACGCGTCTCGATGTTGCGCAGGTAGCGAGTAGTGGTACTTAATCTATGTAAGTCGTTCACTGTAGACGTGGCTCGTACACTAGTATTCGGATTAGTTTATATCGACGATATGAAAAATTGCGTTCGGTGGGGCACGTGAACCGTACGCGTCTCTGCGGTGCGCAGCCTATGAGCGGTGCTATATGCAAGTGTGAGATTTAACACTAATGCAAAATACACTGATTACCGAAAAGACAACTCCGGTAATAGCCGCAATACATAGCACAAACCGCATGAAATGAACGAAACTTGAATTTCGTTTCAATGCCAATAAATATGCTTCGTAGTTACCAAGAGTTTTAATTGTAGACTCGCACAGATGAAAATATGAAACACCTGCAGAGTTCTCCTGTTTTCCAAAATGACAGTTTGACAGGTTCCAGAGGAAATTCTTCAGCAGATGATTGGGTACCAAATCTGAAATCTGAATTGTAACATTCAAAATGGCGGATCCAATAAAATATGCCGGACGAAAATGCATGGCTTCGATTCGGATGAAACTCTTTACTTGGGGGTTTTCGAGGTCGCTGATTACGAATCTGATCGCCGAATTTTAAAATTCAATATGACGGATCCAATATGGCGGATGCAGAAGCTAAAGACATATTCAAATTGGATGAAACTATGTATGGGGGGTTTTCAAGGTCGCTGATTACGACTCTGATATTAATATTGCAGTATTATAACCATCCTTGCCATTGTAATTATCAAATTTCAATGTTACCTGATTTTCAGTACGTGGAGATAGGTGTTATTTAAGAAACTTAATTTTTTTCTATTTTATGTTTTTTAATTTCTATTTTTATTGAGTTTTTTTAATTGTTTTTTTTTGTTTAGTTATCTATTTTTGTGATTTTATGATTTGTATTATTTTTTTTGCAGTTTTCATTGTGATTGCATGTGTTTTATATGACAAGTTTTACATAAATACAAATTGCAATACATATTGCGTCCGCCATAACCTTATACCAGTACTTGCCCGCCGATTCGTCTGACAGTTTGGCCAACATCGGGGTTAACGTCCTATTTACCCGTTCTACTTGACTATGCCTGCGGTGAGCCGGTGGCAATTTTAATATGTTGAATTTCGTTAATACTCGTAAATTTTCTGAAATCATCGCTTGTAAAATAGCTACCCCTATCCGTAACGATTACCTTCGGACGCGAATAATGTTCGAAATATTGTTGCAGACCGCTAATAGCTTCCTTACTAGACGTTGTCTTAACGGGATACAACTTTACAAATTTCGTAAAGGAATCGATTACAACTAACATATGTTGTTTAATCAGTCTTTTCTTATCGATAGGTCCCAAATGATCAACGTGAATGATTCCGAAAGGAATATTAACTTTAGGGATCGGATGTATGAGACCTTCGATCTTCCCACTAACTGGCGAAAACATAATGCACTTGAGGCAATTCTTAACGTGAGTTTCCACCTTTTCACGGAGCTTTGGAAACCAGTAATTTTCTAGAATCGCCTGCGCCGACTTCTCAGTTCCGAGATAACCTAATTCATCGTGGTATTTGTATAAAACATTTCTTTCCATTAATTGCAGTACGTAAAACAATAATTTATCATTATATTTACGGTACACGAGACCGTTTCTCATTTCATAAAATTTATCTTCCGTGTGCTCAAGTTTGTCCCGAATCTCGACAATTTTGGTCTTATCCCTGACAGATTGTCACGCCCCACTCGAAAGGATTTTCCTCTATTAGGCTGACCGTTCGACTGAGGGCGTCTACATGGCGCATACGCGTACCGGCTCGATATTCTAACTCACAATAGTAATTGAGTAGTGCGATTGCCCATCTCTCGACTCTACGATTAATATCCCTTTTCTTAAAGGTCATTGTAACGGCATTACAATCGGTAACAATCTTGAATTTTAACCTCTGAAGATATATACGGAACCGTTCTAAGGCATAAACTATCGCAAGAGTCTCGAGTTCGAAACTATGCAATTTAGACTCGGTATTTGTCGTTCGTCGCGAGTAGTAAAATACCGGGTGAATTTTACCATCCGCTTTCTTTTGCATCAGAGCCGCCGCGAAGCCCGCAGAACTGGCATCACAGTGCAACTCTGTATAATCGTTCGAATCGTAAACTGCTAAAATTGGAGCCTCCGTAAGTTTAGTTTTAAGTATATTAAAAGCTTGATGCTCCTTTTCGCCGAAATTAAACGTCGTATTTGCTTTTGTCAAATCATATAAAGGTTTCGCAATAAATTTCCTGAAATAAGAGCTGAGACCGAGGAAACTACGAAAGTCTCGAGCGCTTGTCGGAATCGGAAATTCTGTCACCGCTTCGATGTCACTTTTTGTCGGCTCTACACCTTGCTCCGAAATAACGTAACTGAGATATTTAACTTTCCTCTGAAAAAAGCAAACTTGTCGATCCGCAACTCCAGCAGGTTTTCTGAGAGAGTCTTAAATATCCGCTCTAAAATCTCTAAATGATGCTCTATTATGCGAGTGGCTATCAGCATGTCATCCATGTAAATAGCCATATCTCCGGCTCGCGTACGATAAATTTCACTTCTCACGATAATTTGGTGATGAAAAGATCAAAATTTTTATGAATATTTGCGATATTCAATGTGCTATTTTCAATTTTGCATTTTTGACATTATGTTAGTAATCGTCGTCTTGGAACCCATGCAATTTTTTAAGATTTCTAATTATCCTCTCCAAATATGCTCTCAAAGTAAGGTTATATGGATTCAGCGCCTTTCAAAATTTCATTAATCATATTGGATCCGCCATTTTGACTTTTGCGAATCCGAGAGTAGATTCGTAATTAGCGACCCCGAAAACTCACGGATACCCAATTTCGTTAGAATTGAAAAATGTGCATTTTTGTCCGCCATATTGGATCCGCCATTTTGAATTTTGCAAATCCGAAAACGGATTCGTAAGCACTGAAACCGAAAACCCTCGGATACCCAACTTCGTCCGCATCTAGTAAATTTTCATTATTTGGTCCGCCATATTTGATCCGCTGTTTTGAATTTTACAAATCTTAGATTAAATTCGTAATCAGCAACCCCGTAAATACCAAGTAACGAATTTTAAATAATTTCCATTAACAGAAAAATTCTTCAAAGGATTAATATTTTTTAACAGGCGTCAGTTTACTCGGTACGATTTATGGGTCGGCCACATGGAATTAGGTTGAAAGAAAAATCCCAAAAAATTCATTGGTACGCAAATAACTCTCACCTACCCCAATATGGTGGCAAATCATGTTTTTCATACACTATTTCGGAGTTCAAAAATAATAATTGAATCGAGGTGTATTTCCCTTGCTATTTAAATGCAAATAACAAATTCAAAGTCATTGCGCCACCTCTAAATATTAACCAATCAAGTTCAGCAAGGGCTCAAAATTTTTGTTTTTTTATTTCCTTTTCAATGGCTGCTCAGGACAAAGTCAATTTCAAACTGGTGTTTCTTTAAATCTCTGTTTTTAAATTGTGAATTACCCTAATATATATACAGGGTGGCCGATTTATCTGAAGACATCGAAATATCTCGAGAACTATGCACAGAATCAAAAAAGTTGTCGGATGAAAGTTGTTCGACACGAAGGGGGGCATCCAATGATAATTAAATTTACCCCCTCCCCCGGTGGAGTGGGGGCAAAAACAATAAAACTTAAATAGGAACCCCCATTTTTTATTGCAGATTTGGATTCTCCGGAAAAAAGTACACCAATTTGACCTAGGAGCTATTGCATTTTGGTTCACAGGTGGCGCTGTAATCGATAAAAATCCAAATTTATCTGAAGCCATTGAAATACCTCGAGAACTATGCACAGAATCAAAAAAGTTGTCGGATGAAAGTTGTTCGACACGAAGGGGGGCATCCAGGGGGCAAATAGAGACATTTTGATCCCTTTATAAAAATTTAATATTAAAAATTCTAATATCAGAATTTTTAATATTAGAATTTAGTAATATCAATTGCGAAAATTGTTATTCTGAATATGAAATTTTAATAATGTCCCTTCGAAAAATTAAGATTATGAATAATTGATATTCTTCATATTAAAAATCAAAACTGATTACATTAAATTGTGCATACAATATGGAAGCAATTTTATAAATTTACATTGTAGGTTTTAAATTTATTATTTAATAAACAAAAAGAGGACATCACGCAATCCATTAAAAAACGCGTCATGTCCCTTCACTCAGCTCATTCATTCTCTCTCTGTATGTTTTTTCCGAAATGAGAATAAATAAGCTGAGCATTGACGGTCAAACCAGCTTCTATTAAACAAAACGAAACTCTTACTTCATTTGGGGATTTCGTCGCCATCTACCGGACCCCGAGAGAACTCACGTGGTTTCATACATGTACATCGCTTGCATTTCGGCCATCACCGGCGCCGGTTCTGTTACATAACGCTAGAGGGCGACATAACTCGAAAATAAAGTAGCATATCATTTTATACATAAGTTGAGTCACACGTAACCAGTTCACCTACATTTTTCTCTACTTTCCTGAAGGGAAGTAAATGGATATCGCGACTTTCTAATCCCCATATTAAAATTTAGTATTCACGGTCTCTCAGTGTAAGACTGTTTTTGAAGTCCATTGTATTGGTAGTAATTCGGTCGGAGGTCACTTTGCTTTTAGAATAACAACTTTCCGTTTACGTGACTATTTTTTGTCTACCCTTCATTGCTTAAATCGAATTGCAAGATAAAAATGAATCCTGCTACAGTTCCCGAAAAAATCGAAATGATTCTTATTTATGGTGAATGTAAGAGGAATATTGACGATGCTGTTGCGTTGTATGCTGAGCGTTTTCCAGATAATGCTCGCTCGCGTTCTTTTTTTTACAAAGTTGTGAATGCCTTTCACTCTGATGGCAGCGTACAAATGAAAAAAAGGAAGCGAAGATTAACAGTTACAGGAGAAGCTAACGAAGTAGCTGTACTAGCAGCTATTCACCAAAATCCACATGTAAGCACACGACAATTACATCGCGATTCCGGCATTTCCAGAGACAGTATTCAAAGAATATTGCATCGTCATAAGTTTCACCCATATCACATTTCACTGCACCAGGAACTAGATGGCGATGATTTTCATAACCGCGTGGTGTTTTGTGAATGGGCATTTCAAAAAATGCAAACGAACCACAATTTCTTTGCTAATGTATTATTTTCAGATGAATCTACATTCACGAACCATGGTGGCGTCAATAGGCATAATATGCATTATTGGAGCGTAGAAAAGCCCCATTGGTTACGACAAGTTAATCATCAACGTCCTTGGTCGGTGAACGTTTGGTGTGGAATCATAGGAAATAAACTCATTGGTCCTTATTTCATTGAAGGTAATTTGAATGGAACAAAATATCGAGATTTCCTAGAACAAGAAGTACCATTACTACTTGAGGATGTTGCTATGGACGTCCGACGGACAATGTGGTTTCAGCATGATGGTTGCCCAGCACATTTTTCAAGAGTAGCAAGGGAAATACTAGACCGTGATTACAATGGTAGGTGGATTGGTAGAGGTGGCCCCATTAATTGGCCTGCGAGGTCACCTGATCTAACATCTCTGGATTTCTTCCTATGGGGTTACCTAAAAGGTAAGGTTTATGAACAAGTACCAACGACTCGTGAAAACATGGTGGAACGCATAAGAACTGCTTGCGCAGAAATTTCTGCAGATATGATTCTATCATGTATAAAGTCATTTGAAGAAAGAATAAATAAATGCATTGAACTGAAAGGTCAACATTTCGAACACTTACTCAAGTAAGTGAACAGTGAGACAGTGAGAGGCAAGGGGACTCACGTAAAACAAGCACCCCAAAGGGAACAGAAAAATACTACGTCCACGTCGTTGTTCCTGGGTAACGCTGAATGTATTTTTTCCCGGCTTTGTTAGAATGACCGTATTCCATATCCGCTACGCGGGCGAAAATTGTCAATATTGGAGAATCTGCAATAAAAACTGCAATAAAAACTGGGGGTTCCTATTTAAGTTTTATTGTTTTTGCCCCACTCCACCCCCAGGGGATGGGGGAGGGGGTACATTTCATTATTACTGGATGCCCCCCTTCATGTCGAACAACTTTCATCCGACAACTTTTTTGATTCTGTGCATAGTTCTCGAGGTATTTCAATGTCTTCGGATAAATTTGGATTTTTATCGATTACAGCGTCACCTGTGAACCAAAATGCAATAGCTCCTAGGTCAAATTGGTGTACTTTTTTCCGGAGAATCCAAATCTGCAATAAAAAATGGGGGTTCCTATTTAAGTATTATTGTTTTTGCCCCCACTCCACCGGGGGAGGGGGTAAATTTAATTATCACTGGATGCCCCCCTTCGTGTCGAACAACTTTCATCCGACAACTTTTTTGATTCTGTGCATAGTTCTCGAGATATTTCTATGTCTTCAGATAAATCGGCAACCCTGTATATATATATATATATATATATATATATGGGACGTTCCAGGTCAAACGGAACAAAGCTGTTGCCAAAAATTGGAGAAATGAAAAAAATCGGTTAAGAGCTTAAAAAATTCGCACACTCGTGTACTTTCGAAAGCATGTGGGCGATCTTGAAAATTTAATATGGCGGCTTAATTATAAGCAAGCAAAGTCAACAAAATCATGAACCGTATGATTTTTATAAAACTTCCGATCTGCAGCCTATTTCTAAACAAAGTGGCGGCTTAATGGCTTTAATTATCTCTAGATAGCCTCCAATCCATCCGTAAGAAGGAATTAATCTTCCGAATGATCGTAAACTGTTTCTGCTTCTTCATGTGATAATTGAACAACTGTAGTCTCCATATTTACAAATGACCAATCAAGAAATTTCAAGATTGTAATTTTTAAATATCACTTTCAATGCGTCACTGCGATATCTCATCTTGATTGGGGGATAGCATTTGGTGAACGAACCCCTCATTTCACTTGTCCCCCTTACTGACAAATTTACTTATCCGAGCGCGAGCAGAAATGAAGAAAAAATCACTATCACGCCCCCACAGTTCACTTGTCGTCTTTGCCGCCATCTTTTCATATTCGGGCACTGGGACCTTTGTCGGTTTGGGAGATTGAAGCAGTCAACTGTTTTGTCCGGGCGCTGTCTCGAGATTCATCCTGCCGATGATTGTTCCTGATCTGCTTCCTGCATGCTGAAAATATAAAGCAACCACCAAGAATCATATTCTTTTTAAAAATATATTGAATTGATTGATTCTGGAATTAACCTGATTGGAACCTAGTGAAACCATCTTCTGGAACAACTCCTGATTGATCCGGTTCGACGTTCCTGCCAGTTCCGCCTCGCTTGATGCTCCATTTTGAGCACACATATGGTTCGCATGCAAGGGAGCCTGGCCAGTTTGAAAATGTCAGAATTAGTTTGCCTAGTGGAATCTAGCGCTGTGAAATAAGTCGAAGTCAGCTTCCCCGCGGGAACGGAGCAAGATTAAAAATATCAAATTTGCCTCCTGCTAAAGGCTCTGGCGAGATTAAATCATGAATGTCAAGTAATATCGCCCGGACCAAAGGTGTACAATTTTATTACAATGTGCAATGCTAATCAAAGTGGAGAAACAATAAAATTTAATTCCTTATCTTGAACCGAGAACCTACGAGTGAACCAAATTTGACTTTTTGGCTCGAGTCGCATGAGCATGATAAATAAAAAACGCCATGATACTTTAATTTGTTTACTTTAGAACTAACCTGATAAGCACGTTGACGATAATGAAGTTGTGGGGATCGTTACCTGGGAAGAACCCACGTGCTCGCATGAGAGGTATGCCCTTAAAAAAAACATAACACACAAAGAACCACATTCCGAGCAAACAGCAAGCAAATTTGGGTATATATTTGCATACTTATATGCGTATACCCATTGGTGTACTGTTTTCCTTTTTTTAAGCATTATATTTATTTTTACTATTTCATGCAGTATTTTTATTGGTTATTTTATTTCAATTTTTTTCAGATTAGGGGAGGTCTCGCCCGCTTATGTTTAATAAATAAATAAATAAAAAAGTTTTCAATCGATATTCCCGGCGAGTGGTCGTATAATGTGTAGCTTCGTGCTTTTTAATTTTAAGGTCTTATTTATTTTTTTTATGCAAATTATTATCATTGTGCATTCTATACTTGAGTGTTGTGTCCATTGCTATCGACTTGTGTCACTTTTTAACTCTATGTCGACCGTTCGTATGTCGAAGTCGTTAAATTTTTCAACCAGTTTGTGTTGAATTCTCAGTAAGGGCCTCTATAATACAATACGTAAACATATTCTTGACGTACACATCACTGTTGACGTACACGTCATTGTTGACGTTTAAGAATATCAAGAATTTTGACAATTTTTCATTGTCTATCAGTGTGATTTTCTTCGCTATCGTGTCCACTATACCTGAAATATAGATTATTTATGTGAAGCGCATATTTTGTGTTACTACTGTACCACAGTTAACAAAATTTTGTTGCGTTTGCTCAAAAGCTGCACACTCCGGATTCATTAAAGCTCTTTATCGCATAGTATCTCTTACGGAGCCTGAGAATAGTAAGTAGCAAACGGAAGTTATAGTGGATATTGCATCTGGAAATGTTGTCGAGCAAAATGAATGTAAGGCGAAACGTGTGAGAAGGCCAACCCAAATTAGGCGCAAAACCGAAACGATTTAATGTTTAAAAAATTCGAGAGTTTGGAAAACAAATTGGCATCATATGACAACTTAAAATCTGACATCGAATGCATTATTCGTGACAAATTTAACGAGCATTCGACGGAAATCCGTAATATCATCGAGAATCAAGATCGTCGCATAGATTCCGCAGAAAAGAAAACGGAGGAAATAGACGTCCTTAAAACGGAAGTAGCGACATTAAAAGCCGAAAACCGCCAACATAAAGAGTATGTTCGCCGAATTGACCGTCGTACGTCATCCACAGAGTTGCTCGAGTATTAGTGTGATTGTCATAGGAGGGGTTCCTGCAACTGATAACAAGAATTTAATTGACTCAGTGTGTACTGTAGCCGAGTCTATGGGCGTTCCCCTCCTTCCATCTTAGGTGGAACGAGCTGTTCATATGCCCCTTCCAGAATTCCTCAATAGAGCTCGTCCTCCAGCATATCTACAGTTGATACCACGATTTCCAATGGGATGAAGAACTCACGGTCGTTAAATAGATTCGCTCACTTCGTATCGCGTGAAAAACGTAACTCTTTGTTGCAAGCAAGAAGAAAATTACAATCACCTAAATCTTCTACGATATTTCCCGAGAGAACATCTTACGAGATTTATATAAACGATTTTTTGCCTGATGAACACTACAAACTTTTTCGAAGAACGCAAGAAATTGCGTTACATTCGGGCTCGAAGATTTTTCAACGGGGACTCCCCTTCATAATTCATTCCATTAATGATACGAATTCGGAAATAAATACACTTGAATGTCGAATATGTGTGCCTATTCTTAGAATTGTCGGCAAATTACTAGTTTCGGCTTCTTATTTTTTACCGTTATCGTCCACAGACGATTTGAATTTACTTGCTAATTTAATTGAGAATATTTTAATGAAACATTTGAATAGTCAATGGTCGCTTTGTGGTGACTATAATTTGCCGAATGTCGTATGGGATCTTAAGGGGGGAAGGTCCTGAAAATGATTGTTTTTCGATGTTTTGAAAATTTTTGTACTTGTTCTAGAACATCTCAAGGATGTCTCCTTAAAATTAAAAAAAAATCTTTATTAGTTTTGAAATGTCAGCATATTTTCGACTGCAGGTATACGCTCGGGTTTGTAGCACGATCGTAAATTTTTTCCTTCTTTTCTTCGGACGCTTTGGACACTGAGATAGAAAATACGTTTAGCACGGGTGCGACAAGGATTGACAGCTCCATTAGTGAACGATAGGACAGAGAGATAGGATGATGTCGTTCAGAATAAGTGCAACAAGGACAAGCGTCAGTACTTGGCGACCGTGTTTCGATATCTGTATGACAGAAACAGATCTTGAAATATGGCGGCCTGGACTCAGCTGATCAGCGGCGGCTTTACGTTCAATACGAACATTATTGACGTTTTGACGTTTGTGGAATAGAAGAGGAAGACACCTTTGCGGAAAAATTATTGAAATGTGAGGTAACACAATAGAGATCCGCCTGAAAAGTGGCTTGAAGCATCTTCTTGGAATTTTGACAGCGGTCTGTGGTTTTATAGAATCCTTACCAAACATAAGTTAACTTTTCTCAATGTAATGTTGAAATGATCTTAGAAATGTAGTTTATAATTTACAAAAGAATCTTTGTCGTAATGTGATGTATCATGTACAGAGAGCAGAAAATACTAGTGGTTTGTATTTCCGACAGAACTGGCTTGTGTCTAATAATGTTTACCCAGATAGCACAATATATACTCAAAATATCCTCACGATATACTATAATATACTTTCTGCTATACGTAGGATATCATATTTTCATACGATGATATTCTCAGTATATACTCAGAATATTCCTATGTCCGCCCTTTTCATGTACTCAGAACATTACTAGGATATTCTGCAAGATATTCTCAGTATATACTAAGAATATTGTCGGTATATCATCCGCTGATATTCGTAAAATGTCCTCACGGTATACACTGTTAAAAAAAGTAATGGAATAAACAAAAAATATCTTTATTGCTGTTGTTTGAAATTTGTATCCAGAATATTACATTCGCTGAAGGAATATTTTGGCTAACATATTTATAAAAAAAAACGAAACAAATTTTGAGAATTATCGTTCTATTTTTTTTTAAATTATGTAAATTCTCTGTTATATGTATTATACGATTGTATGTAATTTCATGTGTAAATGAAGTTTAATTATCTTTTGCTCCTTTTATTGTATTTAACACTATCGAAAATAAATTAGTAACGCTCGAAAACAAATAAGAAAAACGCTCGCCCCGGTGGGGAATCGAACCCGGGTCCTTCGCTTACTACGCTAACGCCTTAACCACTACGCTACGCTCGCTCTTATCTAATTTTGTATGACGAAGGATGGTTGCTACCTGTAAAGCCTCCATGACGAAGAAATTATTATCACCCTATAAAAATTGGAATACTGTGCATTAATGTACAATGAAAGTCCATTCAACTTTATGCCTTTATTGTACATGTACATAATTCAGTTCCAGTCGAAATAAGTTCTGCATTTGACGCAAATATATGCACATTTTACGCAGGTGTTTTATTTCTTGCCTTTGTAATGAATAATATCTGCATAAAATACTTAATCATTAGTGAAGGGGGTTCTAAAGTGCTCGACCGATAAGGTAGTATCTTCACTAAAACCCGTAAATAAAAAGTGACTGAAACGATTTTTCGAAATTCGGGGTCTGTAAGGGCAATTTTAATTACTATAGATGGTATCATAGAAAATAACAGACCCTGGCGAAAAAATCAGATTGAAAAGGAATAAGTTTCATTCCATCTTAGTCCGTTTCATGCCGTAATCTGTTCCCTATCCAATGCTGGCCATTCCTGTCGAAACAAAATGATATTTCGGAATGACTCAGGATTCATTAGGATTGAACTCACGGAATGAAATGATTGCAAATCGAGTGAGAAAAACCGAAGACTCGTTCGGATTGAAATGGAGGAATGAAACGGATTGCAAATACGATTCGGAATGACTCAGGATTCGTTCGGATCGAAATCGAGGAATGGAACGGTTTACATTTGTGTCTCGGAAGGACTGAGGATGAAAACGGATAGAATTTTCCGGTATGGCATGGCTTGGAACGGAATGACAAAGTGACCCGGATTAAATTCGGATTAAACAGGGGACAGATTCCGGATAGTCTTGGATAGCAACGGTTTCGGTCGGATTAAATTCCTACCCGGAACTTTCGCCAGGGGAGACATTAATTGAAACTGTTGATAAAAATCACTTATTTCCGAAGAATAAAGAACGATATAAGAATTTAGATCCAATTCCTTTTTTCGATGGAAGTTATATCAACGATATGAGAATTTAAGTCAGCTAATTTCTCTTTTCGATGGGAGTTTTATTATTCATATAAGAAAATACAATTTAGGCTGCAAATTGTGATAAAGATATGTTATTAATTACATTTTGCACTCTTTAAAAGTAACATTATTAGTTTGATACTCAGCGGTTGCTTCTTTTCAAGAAAAAATGCATTTTTTGTTTCATCGTCGAAAGTCCACTCGGAGCCCAATTTCACCAGTGTTTTGGATTAACGTTTTCACTACCTTAAAAGTAACTAATTGATATCAAACTACTTGGAATAGTTTTAGAAGAGTAAAATCTACCAAGTTTCATGGTTGTATTAGAATTTTTAGCACAATTTCCATGTTTATGTGCTTTAACCAAACCTGATAAAAAACAATGGTGACTGATTGATTGATTGATAACTTTATTAGGCAACTGGTCAGCTGACCGTGTGCAAACACTACATATATAAAGATTTACAAAGTATAATATAACAAACATAATACTGAATAATACTAGTAGTAAGCAGCAAAGATTTACAAAGTATAATATAATAAACATAATAGTGAAAAACAATAGTAGTAAATAGCAAAATTCAACGAATACTCTGCACATCCCGACGAAGGAAGGTACTTAGCTTTATTTTAAAGTCATGGGACGATGATGAATTCCGAACATTAGGGGGTACCGATTGCCAGAAAGTAATAGCGCGAATCCAGAACGAGTTCTTGTAGTAATCGGTGCGACAGAAAGGTATTTGAAAATCAGAGTGGGCAGTTCGGGCAAAGGTACGTTGTGTAGCTGGATACGCGACAAATTTGTCTCTAAGGTACATGGGCTGTGAAGTAGACACGATTTGGTAGGTAAGCGACGCAAGGAAGTAGTTTCGGCGATTTTCAAGTGACATCCAATTTGCTTTCTGCCAGTAAGGTGTTAGATGTTGATCTCTTCGAAGCCGGTAGATATAGCGCAGTGCTGAGTTTAGTAGCCGCCGTATCTTCGTGTGAAGATAAGCAGAAGCATCGCTAAAAACGAGACACGCGTAATCGATGTGAGGGAGAACGAGGGCGTTGACGAGCATAAGTTTGATGGATGATGGTAGCGTTGAGCCCCGAAAACGCAGACGATGTAAGGTATAGTGTACTTTCGAGCTAATGTATGCGACATGGCGATTCCAGGTCAAATCGGCAGACAAAAAGACTCCAAGATCTCTTACTTCGTTGACGTACGGTACAGCATACGCATTGACAATGATCGGTGGTACTTCAATGGTTTTAATGGTAGCAAGATTTTGCCTAGATCCGAGAATGATGGATTTCGTTTTTTTGTCACTGAGTGTAAGACCACATTCTTGGGTCCATCTGTAAAAGGCATCGATGTCACTGTTCAGACGTTTGATTGCATCGTAACGAAGACAAAGAGGTGTTGTTGTATAAAATTGAGTGTCATCCGCAAAAACGATAGCCGTGTCACGACAATATCGAAGCCGTGCAAAAAAGGTGTTGAAAACTATAATAAACAGAATTGGACCCAGACTAGATCCTTGCGGAACACCAGTAGGTTCTACGCTCTTCGACAAATGATCCATTGCTACCCTGGATAGTTTGTGATCGATCGCTGAGGAAGGAGTGAATCCACTTGATTGCAGTTTCGCCAAAACCTATTTGCCGCAAACATTTCAAAATTAACGTGTGGTTAAGAGAGTCAAAGGCCTTAGAGATGTCAAAGAGCACGAGGATTATTACGAAACCCTGTTCAATACCGCCTCTTATGTCATCAAGTAACTTAAGGAGGGCAGTTTGGGTACTACGATATCGCCTAAAACCACATTGCCGTGAGTGAAGAATGTCGTTCGACTCAATGTAATTCATTATTTTGCGAGCTACGATAGCATCCAATAATTTGGCGATATGCGAAGGGTTCACAATAGGTCGAGTGTCACTTGGTGTACGTGGGTTGGAAGTTTTGTTGAGGGGGATTATATACAGGGTCATCGAAAAGTATCGGACCCCCCTAATATCTTCAGTTAGAATGCACTTAGGAGAAAATGTCCAGTAGCAAAGTTGTATGGTTTCAAGCGGGGAGTAAAATGATGACCTTGACTTTGACCTTGACCATGTCCTTCAAGGTCATTTCAAGGTCAATCTTATTTTTTTAAATAGAACCCCCTACATTTTATTGCATATTCTTATAGCTTATCTCGAGAGCTTTCCAAAATACTATAATAAAATATTTTTTTATTAAGTACTTTTTGAGTTATAAAGGTTTGAAGTTAACAATTTGTTAAGTGGTGTGCGAGTCCGACCAGTTAAGGCAAGAGTGGTGTGCGAGTCCGACCAGTTAAGGCAAGAGTGGTGTGTGAGTCCGGCCAGTTAAGGCAAATTTAATTCCAATTGGTTAGCTTGGGCAAAATATTTAATTGTACCAAACAATTCACAACAAATGTTCAAATGGTTGCCCTTCAACAGCCTGGCAATGTGCCAATCTGTTATAAACAGCCGAAACCGCATTCCGGTACGTTTCTGGCGGTATTAGTTCTATCTCTCGAGTTATTCTCCCTCTTAAATCATCTAAATCTTGAGGCTTGGTGGCATATTCTTTACTTTTCAAGTAACCCCACAAAAAAAAGTCAAGTGGGGTCAAGTCCGGAGACCGAGGTGGCCACTCAATATGACCCCTTCGCCCTATCCACCTGTCCTGAAAGACCTCATTCAAATATTGACGGACAATGACACCATAATGAGGTGGAGCTCCATCCTGTTGGAAATAAATTTCATCCATATTTCCACCAGCTATGTCTCGAATAGCTGGAACAATTTGTTCGCGAAGCATGACTAGGTATACTTGTGCTGTCAAATTGCCTTCAATGAAAAAAGGGCCAACTGGTCTACCATTAAGAATACCAGCCCATACGTTAACTTTTTGTGGATATTGAGTATGATTGTCTCTTTTCCAGTGAGGATTAACGTCACTCCAGTATCTACAATTGTGTCTATTTACATTTCCAGTCAGTTCAAATGTTGCCTCATCAGAGAAAACAATATTATCAAGTAATAGAGGATCGTCGACAATCATCTCCATCATAAGATCACAAAATTCGATGCGTCTATCAAAATCGTCTTCGGACAACTCTTGGACCAAATGGAGTTTGTATGGATGCCATTTATTCAATTTCAGAATTTTACTGACAGATGCATGACCGATTTCGTGTTCTTGTGCAACGCGATTGATGGAAATATGGGGATCTTCAACGAAAGACTGTAAAACATCTAATGCCTTATCATTATTTGTTGCTGTTTTAGGTCTACCAGATCTTGGGCGGCTTTTAACGCTACCAATGGCCTCGAAACATTGAATAATACGGATTACAGTACTTTTGGAGATCCTATTATTTTCATTCCGAAAATTTTCATTAAATAATCACGTTACTGTTTTATACCCTCTTTGTTGATCTCCCCATCCTCGCATCATTAACAGTGTTATTCGATCTCTTTCAGAAAGCTCCGCCATTCTTAATTAGAGCGAAGAAGAATTAATCAGGTAAGTGATAGGAAATTGATCTAGATAATTAAGTAGAGAAAAATACTAATTATTAAGTGTTGGTCCAACTAGCGATTTGTTTATTTTAACCAGCACTAGCAAAAAGCTCGTTGAGCAACTGAAAATCTAATAGATCAATTAATAATATTTACGAAAAATTTCTGGGCTATTGGAAATAAAATGAAGATGTTTGGGATAATCAATTGAAGCGCAATGGTTTCTTTTGTTACAGAAAAAATTTTTGAGGCTGTTCGTTTTCGTCCACGAGGTGACTGCTGTTCGCTAAGAAGAAGACAGCACTGCATCAAAGTTTCAAATCAGTGATCCGTATTGTTTGCTCAAGAGCTCGTACATTGGTGCCTGCGAGAGTGAGAGAATAAAGATTGGCCAACGCTTTCGGTCAGATTTCCGCTAACGCCTTCGGAAATCACGCATTCGAGCAGCTTCTCGCGATTACGTTCGGGCAGTTTTTCGCCAGAGCCTATTAGCATAATTGCTTGAAGCCGTATAATACTTTGCTATTGGACATTTTTCCAAAATGCATTCTTACTGAAAATATTAGGGGGATCCGATTAATGTATTTTCTTTAAACCAATTAATTGGTCTCATTATTCCGCTCACAAAAGTATTAAGGTTATGATTACTGAAAACTAAATAATATTTTACAAGATATTCTACATTTTGTGTCAAAAAATTGTTAACTTCAAACCTTTATAACTCAAAAAGTACTTAATAAAAAAATATTTTATTATAGTGTTTTGGAAAGCTCTCGAGATAAGCGATAAGAATATGCAATAAAATGTAGGGGGTTCTATTTAAAAAAATAAGATTGACCTTGAAATGACCTTGAAGGACATAGTCAAGGTCAAAGTCAAGGTCATCATCTTACTCCCCGCTTGAAACCATACAACTTTGCTATTGGGCATTTTCTCTTAAGTGCATTCTAACTGAAGATATTAGGGGGGTCCGATACTTTTCGATGACCCTGTATGATAACTTCCATTCCGATGGATAGATCCCAGATGAGAGCGACAGATTAAAGATAGCAGTGAGTGGGAGAACGACTGCTGATAAGATGGTCTGGAGATATCGCAGTTGTACTCCATCAGGGCTAGGACCTTTTGATTTAGAAAAGGACGCATTTATCTGACTGAGTACTTCAGTGCTCCGCAACTTAGGAAAGGCAAAGATAGGCGAACTAGCAGCAGGTATAGAATCCAAGATCTCGTAAAGTTTAGCGACACTACAAGACTCATGCACGGAAGCGACAGTGCTGTAATAGTTGTTGAGCTCGTTAGGAGTGAAATGTTGTAGGGCCGATTGGCTTGTAGCCGCCGTTAGTCCGTATTTTCTTAACAGTGACCAAATTTTCATGGGATTTGTTAGCTCGCCCAGGGATCCACAGATATAGTTTTCTTTAGTTTTACGCAAGGAAACCTCAATATGCTTGCGTAATTCTCTGTAACGGTTCATTAATAATCCGTTCCTGGTGCGCTCTGCTTGTAAGTACAACGCATTTCTAAGCTTGATCTGTTGCTTGATATCTGCAGAAAGCCATGGCTTGTGGCTTTTTTAATCTTTGGGTCGTAAGAGGTGCGTACTGGTCTAATTTAGCTCGTAATATTCCGTAGAAGCTAGATAGCAAAATCGATAGATTACAATTTGGTGAGATAGATTCAGTGTAAAGTTCCGGAATATTAATGCGTAGTTCAGAGTCTAGTTCAGCATTTAACGCCTCAAAATTGCAATTTCTAAAATTGCGAAACGTCACAAACTTCGGACTATGGGAATAGTTAGTAATATTATAGTTGATACTAATAAGGTCATGACCGGCGGCGAAGGGTTGAGACGATTGCGAAAAATTCACTACTTTATCTTTTGAGTCCACTAAGAAGACATTGAGAAGCGAGTGGGTGTCATTGACGTACGTGTGATGCGTTGGCCCAAACGGTATTGCGTAGAGTGAGAAATCACTGATAAACTGTTTAAGAAAGTTTGAATAGAAATTGTCGGCTAATAAATTGCAGTTTAGGTCACCAGTAATAATTATATTTTTGAACGTGGGCAAGTACTGGGTTAACTTTTGAATAAAATCGGTAAACATATGTCCTTCAGGCCGACGGTAGACTATTGCCAAAAGTAATTTACTGTTGGGTGGAATTTTGATATCAAGAATAATATATTCTGGATCATTAATAGAAATATTTATTGATGCTTCTAAAACAATATATTGACAAGAATGATGAATATAACATGCGACGCCACCGCCTAACATATACCGATTCTGACCCGCTGACAGCAGTGCTCGGTCATTACGAATTAAGTTGAAAGTGGAAATAACAAGTGACTGTGTGGAAATGTCAGGTGTTAGCCAGGTTTCAGTAATAGCAAGGATTTGGGTATTTGTACTTTGAAGAAGAATCTCAACTTGTTGAAAGTGGGCGTGCAATGAATTGATATTACAGTGTGACACATTGAGCGAAGAAGACTGTGGATTACGAATATTTTGGCTATCGGCTACAGTGCTTGGTACCACATTGGTGGGGAGTCATTGGATTTTCATGAGGTCGAGTTCGGTGACAATTGGTATTTCGGCATGATGTGCAGCTTTTCGAAAGAAAACACAGCCGTTGCGGGCCCAGACTCTGGAGTTAGGGATAGGTCGTGCCTTTTGCTTCACTTTCTGCAACAAGGAGTATAACGGCTTAGCGTATAGCTCGTTGACAAAGACGGTAGTATCGTCACCCTTGTATAATTCTGGGAAAATGTCAGATCTAGTAATTTTGCCCACTTTGCGTTTCGAATCCATAATGTGATCGCAAATTTCCGTTGATAGAAATTTAACTACGAGCGAAAATGTAGCTTGCGCTACCGTTGTGGTAACATTTTTAAAAAAATCTGCTTTCCTGATACTTATAATTTTATCAGCGAATTGTAAAACTTTTAGACGCGATAGCATGCGGGCAACGATCTCTTCGTGCGTCAGCTGACAGGAAGTAAGAAGACCTGCGATAACGAGCTCAGAATTTGGCCGCTCGTATGCCTTTTGAGCTTTAAGGCGTTCGATCTCCTTGGTATTTTGATCTACTCGATGAGCAATAGACGTTAAATACGTTTGCAAGTTTTCCAAACGCGCTGAATTATTTAGGGTTTGCTGCGTATGAAACGTCAATCGCTCATTGAGATCCATACTCTCCCAATTTTCTGGCAGCGAAGCTGGTTGTGCGACCAGCGGCGGCGGCAGAGCCGAAAACATAGTGGGTAAATTCGGAGCGAGCAAGGCGGGGCGGAAACGAACTGGACTAATAGGCGAAGACACGGACAACGACGCGTGGGGAGCACTATGAGACACCGATACAGGTGAGATAGTGCAAACGGACGAGACGGCACTAAAAGTAGGGGGAAAGTGGGGAATATCGACAGCGCGCACTGACGTGTTGGACAACAAAAATGAAAAAGTCCGGGCGCAACAATTATCCGGCGGTTTATAATTAATGTATGCCAATGCACACGACCGATGAAACGTCGAATTACAAGACGAGCACGAATATTTACTGCGAACCGATGCGTGGCATCTGCTGCACTTTAACAATTGACCGAATTGAGAATGCGGTGACAGCGACGACTTAGTGTGCCGTTTTGACATCAGCTTACAATACTGTATATATTAAAAAACACAGACGCACAGATCACTGGACCCGTCAATAAGCACGATTACATATAGATGTGGCAACCTATTATAGATGTCATATATCCGTTTGTAAATATGTACCAGGCGTTATGTCCGAGAGCGTGTAAATATTTTGCTGCTCCGATGACTATTCGATGGACACACACCGACGACTGACGTTTTCCAATGTATACTGTTTAGAAATGTATCACGTGGTAGGCTTGCGTAGTAGATCCTTCGGAAAAACGTTGACACGTTGCGATTGAGTAAATGGTTCTATCGTGATCACTAAAATGCACCATGGACCAATACACACAAAAAAGCACAGAAAAGCAGCAGAGTGTTGGTCCAGAGACGGTGCACCTTCTATAACAAATTCTCATACAAGAGACCGATAAATGTTGAGACAAAATCAAAATTTGACGGAGCTAGAAAATGAGCTGCTTAATACTCACCGATTCGGGTGGGAATGTAATAAAAATTGAAATTGTGCTAAAAATTCTAATATAACCATGATACTTGGTAGATTTTGCTCTTCTGAAACTATTCCAAGGAGTTTGATATCAATCAATTGTTTTTAAGGTGGTGAAAAAGTTAATACAAAACACTGGTGAAATTGGGCTCCGAGTGGACATTCGACGAAGAAACAAAAAATGCATTTTTTCTGGAAAAGAAGCAACCTATGATTACCACACTAATAATGTTACTTTTAAAGAGTGCAAAATGTAATTAATAACTTATCTTTATCACAATTTGCAGCCTAAAATGTATTTTCTTATATCAATGATAAAACTCCCATCAAAAAGAGGAATTAGCTGACTTAAATTCTTATATCGTTGATATAACTTCCATCGAAAAAAGGAATTGGATCTAAATTCTTACGTCGTTGATTATTGTAATGGAATAAAGTCAAGATGTAGTTTTTAATTATTTATTTGTTACTTTTGTACATCTAAAAGTTTTGAAGGCATAGACGTACAATATTAATATATAATTTTATTATAATTATAATTATTAATAATATAAATGAAGACAGGAAATTTTGGGTAGATATATGTTAAGCATATACTCATGATAATATAGAATACTACATTGAGAATTCTTCAAACTTTATTAAATAATAATATTTTTGAAGACGACATTATAATATAAGTAATTATAATGCCAAATGTTGACTGTTTAGTGATTTTGAAAAGTTCTTTCCAATCAAATGTGACAATTGATAATGAACAATGAATTTTTCAAGAATATACTATTAATTTTCTAATTCTATGCTTTCGAGAAATTTACATGTACAGAAATGACCAATAAATGATTAAAAAACTACAGTTGACTTTATCCCATTATAATAATAAACGATGAAAGAATTTAAATCTAAACTCTTCTTTCGATGGGAGTTACATATCAACGAAATGAGAATTTACGTGTAATTCCTTCTTTCCATGGAGTTATATCAACGATATAAGAATTTAGGTCTAATTCCATCTTTCTTTGGGAGTTATATCAACGATATAAAAATTTAGGTCTCATTCCTTCTTTTGATGGGAGTTATTTCATCGATATAAGAATTCAAACCTAATCCCTTCTTTCGAAGGGAGTTATTTCAACAGTATATCAATTTAAATCTAAATCCTTCTTTCAATGGGGGTCATATCAACTACGTAAGAATTTAAATCTGATTCCTTCTTTCGATGGGAGTTGAATCAAAGATATACGAATTTAGGTCAGTATACAACTCTCATCGAAAAGAGCAATTAGACCTAAATCATTATATCGTTGAAATAAGTCCCACCGAAAGAAGGAATTAGACCTGAAGTCTCATATTGTTAATATAACTAAATTCGAAAGAAGGAATTACATTTACATTCTTGTATCTTTGAAATACCTCCCATGCGTGCTGATCAGCTTATATAACTGTTGTAGGTTATGACGCTCTGATGGAACTGTTCGCAATGGGACAAGAGCCAGCGAACTATTTTTCTCCGTGTATGTTCGGGAAATACAGTAGTCCTTCCCTTATTCTAATTTGTCCAGTCAGGCAAGATGGCGGCCTTCTTCCCTTATTCTAATTTCCCCCCCTCCCCCACTGGGTGGGGTATGAAAACCAGAATGATCAAAATCTCGAATATCTAAAATACTGAAATTCCATGTCTAGAACGATTTTTTACCGAGAAGGAGAAATAACGAATATAAAAACCCCGAATATACTAGATTTTGAATGTGCGAAATCCCGAAATTCAATACACATAATAATTTTTCCTCGAAAAATTAAAATTTCGAAACCAGAAATTCCGCATGGCCTACATCACAAATGGGTAAAATATAGAAATACAATATGCAGAAAAACGTTGACGCGAAAAGTCAAAATTCAGAATGTGAAACTCCCGAATGTTGAAATTCACGAAAGCCAAAAAGGCGAAACTCATAATGAAAATTGAACTACAATAATAAATGAAACAAATTTGATAATAATAGTGCAAAATAATAAAAACAAGAATAATCATAATAGCAATGTATTAAAATATGAGTGATCGAATGTTTAAAATCCCGAATATTTGTGTACCGAATGTTTAAAATCCCGAAGTGCGTTACGTACATATAAGAAAATAATCTGTCTTTCCCTCTAACCTATCACAGTAAGTGATATATTAGAAACACGGGGTTCCTTCCGGAAGTGAAGATTTTTATGCAACAGATTATTTTTACACTTAGCTATTTTGTTACTTCCGCAGAATTACGTCTCTTACAAACAAATTATAAACAGAGACGAATATGTAGTAGATATTAATTACTAGTTTAAACTCTGATAGTAGTAAAGGATGCATGTGTAGCTTGTAAGGCCGTGTGGTAAATTTTAAAATCATATCAATTTAGAAAAGAGAAATCTCTTTTTTTTTAATTTATCAATTAAAAAAAAATTAGAGTTGCCGTGGTGCCTAGCTCGCTTAACTGGCTCAGAAGTTTGTTCTTAATACTCGTTCGTTTTTTAACAGCATTTAGTGATAATATAAAACGAGTTGGTATTGTAGATTTTTGAGTGAAAATTTTAGCTTACGAGAACATTCCCAATGTAACATAAACCGGAAACTGGAAGTCACAGTTGCGATTGTGAGAACATTCCCTAAATTTATGTAGGAAAGAAGTGGAGGGAGTGGAGGGAGGAGAGGGCTCCTTAAATGCGTAAAAAGTTAAAATGAGTATTTTAAAAACTTCATCATATGTCAACCGCAATATTAATAAATATCATTTTTAACACTCCCGGCGCTTTTTTTTTGGTCTAAAACGTCGACATTTGATGAATAATTATAGGGTAATTTTTTTAGCCGAGGTGGTCAAATTCAATACTTTGTCAGACTATAGTCATAAGCATTTTAAAATAGTTTTTATGGCATTATCGTTAACTTTAGGAAAAAAACGCATATAACTTTTTTTGTAGAATTTAATGCTCCTCAAATCTTTTTGTTTGAGACGTATTTCAATCAAATTTGCATTTTTACAAAAAAAAAAAGCAAAAAACTACGAAGAAGAAACGTAATTGGGGCTAATGTTTTCTAGTAATTGACGGATGGATCTGCGCCAAAATCTAATCAGATCTAAGTTATGCCAAAATACGTATTTTATAGTATATTATGCAATAAGTGCGATGAGTGAGGCGCTGTCGTGCAAGTGTGATGAAGCTGGGCATGCGTTGCTTACGATATTTTACGCAATTCTACACTGTGCAACGTGTTAATTTTGCCCCAAATGTGCGAAAGCTGTGCGCTTTGTCATACTTTGCACACAGAATTGCATAAAATAATATAACGTTTAAATCAGTCCTGCCGTACGCGAGATATCGCGTGTGCAAAATTTTGGATGGACATACAACCTAACGGACGCCAATTTTGTTATTGTTACTTTGAGTTTCAAAGAGTCTGAAACGTTGACATTTGATGACAAACTACAGGGTTATTTATTAGCGGGAACAGACCAAATTCAATACCTTGCCAGACCTATGGTCTGAGTCAACTAAGCTCATGCTTCTGGTCAACTTTATTGGAATGTGATTGTAGTAATATAGAATCGATGGTGTATGAAAATGTCCACGAGCATTCCCAAATTCGATCTGATTGCGGTTTCTCGAGTCATCCATTCTTAGAATCTTGATCCAATGAACCCATTGGAAGACTTACACTAGTAAATTCCATTATTGGTAAATAACCAATACAACGAAAAAATTGAAAGAAATATACAAATTATTTGTATGTGAGTAATTACTGGACAATAAAAACTATCAAAGATTCCGGTTGCATTTACTGAAAAGGAAAGCTGTTTTACCGATCTGGATAGATTTCGTCTAGTCAAAAGTGGAATTTATATTATTTTAAAAACGGACATGAAGCGCTCCACATGCATTCGTAAAATAATTATTCTCCCATAGGTAATTAAAAAGTTAATACAAAATTTGTTACAAAAGATCCTGGTATTTTAAATTTGCAAAAAGAAACGTAGTAATATAAGGGTTCATACAAAATTATCCAGCTAGAAAAACTAATCCAATTGTTAAAAAAATAATGATACATACAGAAATAGAAGTAATACCGTAAAATCTATTAATGAAATACAAATTTGCTTTCTTGTATTTAAATATAATAATATTTATTAGACGTGTAAATTACGAACAGACTCCACATTTAAATATAATAATATTTATTATGCATCTAAACGAAAAACAGGCTCCACACTCTCTATATGGACACGATATACAGGACATGTTGCAATGATTTCGTCCTGTGGAAGTAGTTTTGTTGGCCCATAGCACCACTTCATTCCGCAATTAATACATACAACAGCATGTCCACACGGAATAAATTTGTGGTCTGCCTTTCTTGTAAGGCAGATCACGCAGCTGGATTGATTTTTTTCTGAAAATATACAAAACATGAAATCAATTTTTTTGCAATGCTTTTAGAAATGGTATCTAAAACAACATATTAAATATAATTGTAATCCGCTATTGACTTTTCAATTAATTAATCTAATATTTTCTGGAATTATATGAAAACAAAATAATAATAAGACATCTGCCTGAGAATTGTCATAATAAAACTCCCAATGACTGGAAGAAATCTGTAATTATTATCTTAGTTATACTTCAACCATGTTCATGAACTAGAAAAATTAACAAAAACAAAAAGAATTTCATTTCCAACTATTTTAGGGGGATTGCAATTAAATTCATCGTAATTCCTGACGATCTGTGCATCAGTATTATCACTTACCTTAACCCAAATTGTTATTGCATTTGGAACTAATTAAGGGCACTGCAGTTAAATTCGTTGTAACGACTAACACCGATTTTTCGAAACTTTGACAGATCGTTAATGCACACAACCCCCGGGGATTCTTCATGCCACGGCGCCTTTGTCAGTACGGACACCATGTGTCAGGCAGTGCACATTAATGGTATGCCAAATTCCCGAGAAACCGTGTGTCGGTACTATCAGTTACCTTACCCAAACTATTATTCCATTTGAAACTAATGAAGGGTACTGTAGTTAAATTCATTGTAACGACTAACACCGATTTTTCGAAACTTTTACAGATCGTTAATGCTCACAACCCCCGGGCATTCTTCTTGCCACGGCGCCTTTGTCAGTACGGACACCATGTGTCAGGCAGTGCACATTAATCGTATGCCAAATTCCCGAAAAACCGTGCGTCGGTACTATCAGTTACCTTACCCAAACTGTTATTACAATTGAAACTAATTATGGAGACTGCAGTTAATCCATTTCATCCTATTGTGTCTATTTTGGTCATCAAGTATGGCAATGTATTATTATTTTTCACCGTCCGAAAAAACGCTGAAGTTGTTCTTTCGATTTGTGGTATTTTTTTATGGTATTGGATAAAAAACACCGGTTTGCAACATATATGTAAAAAAAGATTCGTCTCACGTTCTGGTTCTGTTATGTTGACTATACAAATAGAAAATATATTATATATGTATATTAATGTCTCGATCGCAAATGGAATTTCCGTTTTTTATTTAAACATTTAAAGTAAAGAAATTTTAATCAATTATTTGTAAGCTTCAAAAATACCTTCAGATGGCAGTTCGTCTGGCATCGATTGATCAGAATCAGATTCTGATTCCTGTAGAATCCACTGAGCTATGTCTTGTCTAATTATTTCTAGGCAAGCGTTTGTAAACAGAAAATACAATTTTTAAATATGTATTTGATGAAATGAATACCATTTCGAATGCACGTATGCTTTTGGGCTACACAATGTTTTTTTACACTTTATATTCGGCAATAAAGAAATTTATATGAAGTATACTAGGAACTATCAGTAGTTCTAATAATGCTTACCATCACGTGAAACTTGTGCCGAGGTAGATGAGGTAGCCAAAGGAAAATCATGTGGAGTAGAAATGGGTGCTATTGTTGGTGGGACGCTCGATGTTGATGTAGCTTGTACATGCTCAGTAATCGCTGCATTACAAATTGCAAGTATGTTAACGTAAGAACACGAATTTTACAAGTGTAATAATAACACATATCTAGGTCACTTGTATTTTCCAATTGCGTTTCAGACCAATTTTCGTTTGAAAATAAGAAATTTTCTGAGAATTCATATGTGTGGGATTCGTAAATGTTGTGGCTTCCTTCACCGAAATTGTCTTCTGTGAATGAAATTAAATTAATGGTAAAAATAATGACAATATTACATAGGGTTCGTCGTGATATACAGGTATTTTCAAAGCATCAGAATTGGCACATGGGAATAAAACCATGATTATTTTCGAGGACATTATTATATTGTTGGTGGGGTGAAATTAGCCAATTGATGACGATGTGACAACTGTTGATGTACATGCTGCGATTGCTGGAGGGAAATTATTCAATGGTTTCTCAGATGTATGGACTGCAATCGTTGAAGGAAACCCGGTTGTGGATGTGAGATTCTGAGTGCTTGCTGAAATAAGAGTATAGATTGGTATTGGAGTATCTTAACATCAATATTATAATCGTAACATTATCATCATATCCGAAATAATATTGCACAAATTAATTAACTATCATAAAACAGCATTAGAAAAAAGTAAAAATCAGAAAATAAATTCTTCTGTTATTTTACCATCGACGTTATCAACATAACTTTCTTCCGATTCAAATAACTCGTCTTCTGTTTCGGATGTATCCACATATGCATCGGATGCTTCTGGATATGCGTCGGATGCCTCCACATCTTCATTGGATGTCTCCTCAGCAGAGATTTTTAGGTCCAAATTTTCTATAAAAATCATAAATTTAACATATTAATCGCCCTAATATTGGTTCGAGGTATAGTTCATTAATTAATTCATGCCCAGTGGTTGTCAGTCACAGTAGCCCGTTTCAAAAAGTTTTGATTTCTTTATATTTGATGAAAAATTTTATATTCTTGTAAAAAAGGTAGTTAAAAAAGGTAGTAAGTAAAAAAGGTAGTAATTTTTTTGCTATTAAAAATATTTAAAAATACCGAATTTTTGTGAATCAAATTCGGTAGCGGAGTAATTTGATAATTAAAATACCTGAAAAACGATTGAAATTCTTTGGTGACTGTACAGTGATTATTGAATCACCATTTGATGTACAAAATAAAAAATGGAAGATTCAATATGGTGACTATACTTTAAAAAGAAAAACTATTAACTTTATCCAAATCTACCGCACTGAAATGGGCATTTTGAATTTTGATAATCCGATACCAGAATCGTTATCGTAGATCATTAAAAATATGAATAATTCTTTTAATTTTTCGCATATTCTCTCAATTGCGTATATGAAATTATTAACAAATTAAGTATTTAATTACAGAATGTAAACATGAGAATCCATCTGTACAACCAAGTTTATTTTCTATTTGTAAATTATTTTGAATGCATTTCGCATAGTAGCTACCTGTTGATGTTCTAAAATTAATCAAATGGTCAATATTCCCTTTCAGAACCATGCACCTATCCATTAGGTTATAAATGGAATAGATAGACCTGGAATTTGGGTCTTGGCTATCTTCGTAGTTTCTCCAGGCTAAAATCCAAAAGTAACAACCAAAAGCATAAGTTTTGTAAACATAACCGACTTGCGTTATAATCATAAATATACCTCTTTGGAGTTCATTATTTCGAAATATTGTCGAAAATCGAGGTTAGGCGCGAATCCTTTTGCCATGTTGCAGTCGAAGTATGTCCTCTTTTGCATTTTTTGTTATTTTTAATAACTTCCCTACCAAGTATTAATGCTTGCATAAGCTCTACAAGTATGAGTAATTAAACGCAGGATATGCTAACACAATATATTTTAGGACATACTGGTAATTTTTTACTGCAAATACCCTATGTACGATTTTTCATATTGAGACAAATTTTACTATCAACTTTCCAGAAATCGTGTAAAATAAAATATAAACATCATGTACGGATTTTTAACTAATTTTCCACATACGGTGGGACGCAACCAATTTCAACCCAAAAGTCGAGGCACTGTGATTGTTTTTGTTATTTTCTTTTCTGCCATGTCTCCTGAGTTATTTAAGATCAAACAGAAAAAAAAACTGTTAGGCAGATTTTTGCGAAAATTGAGTTTTTCCATTTTTTGCTGAAAATCCTGCTGCTTTAGCTGTTATTCAATCCAAAGACCTGTATGCTTCAATATTTTTTATACATTTCATATCTGTAGTATATGTTTTAAGTATTAAAGAGAAAAAGGAAAAAAAATAGTTAAATATGCTTATAAGGGAACCAATTTTTCCTCTGAATGTTGAAAACCATATGATTTGTTATTCCAGCTTAATTACTTCGACCCTGACTAAGTCTGGACGAAGTATTGAATTTGGACACTTCGGGCATAAAAATTACCCTATAGTTTTTCATCAAATGTCGACGTTTCAGACCCTAAGGAACCCAAATCAACAATAAAAAAATTTGTGTCCGTGATCTTGTACGTACGTACGTCCGTACGTCCTGTTTTTTTTGTCTCGCGATAACTCGCAAACGGATAAGCGTATTGACATAATTTTTTTTTAAAATACGCGTCTTGGCATAACTTAGATCTGATTAGATTTTGGCGCAGATCCATCCGTCCATTACTAAAAAAAATTAGCCCCAATTAAGTTTCTTCGTAGTTTTTTGCATTTATTTTGAAAAATACAAATTTTATTAAAAAATGTTTCAAACAAAAAAGATAGAGAATGAAATTCTCTACAAAAAAGGTTGTATGCATTTTCTTCCTAAAGTCAACGATAATGCCATAAAAACTGGTTTAAAATGCTTATGACTATTGTCTGAAAAAGTATTGAATTTGGTCACCTCGGCAAAAAAATTACTCTATAGTTTTCCATAAAATGTCGACGTTTCGACCCCCTACCTCCAGAGGTAGTCTTCGCCAGCCCCTCGGGCGCGGTGATAACCTATGGGCGCATAAGTTCTTTTACGCCCTTGATACGAAAATAACTATTTCGATATATCTAAAAGATGTCTTATAGTATCTAAAAGATATCCGTCAGAGATCTTTTCGACACTTTCAATAAATATATATATATATATATTGTATATATAAGATCATAATGATACAGACAGTAATTAGTAAAACACTGTAAACATGTAATATGGATCGAATAGTCTATTACAATACAAGTGCTTGAAGTAAGTGTTTTGCAACTTTTATTTATTAATACTTCGGCTGGCCTGTTGTCGGGGTCGAAGTTTTGAAAATGCTCATTTTCAATTTTCATACATATAAGAAACACTATATTGTTGTAACATATCTATCGAAGCCACTTGGACTTACATATGATTGGACCCCCAAATATCAATATAATTTTATAATATAATTGAAAGCTGTTAGTAAACAAACGAGTATTAAGGAATAGCCGACTCTCTACTGGGTCGAAGTTTCTGAGCGAGCGAGGCACCACGCCAACACTAGTTTTATTTTTTTTAACTTCTAATATTTTTAATAAATTAAAAGCGGGAATAACCATTATATTTTAATAAGAGTTTTTTATTATTTGTTTGTTTGTTAAACTACAATGAAATATTTATACAATGAAAACAATTAAGATACCCATTAATTAAAGTGTTTCTTAAAATATGAAGGTTGTTATATTCACATATAGCACGGAGGTGATTAGATGCATAATTAGGATGATCTGTTGATAGTTTGTACTTTTGCCAAACTATATTAAAATCAAAGTGGACAGACTTCATCGCCTGTTCCCCTAAAAAACCGTAAACCCATTTGTGTTTGATCACAGAAATCTTCTACATGGAAAAACACAGCATGTACTTTTGGAGTTAGAGATACATCTAAAGCAACGTAACTTTCTTAGAAAAAAGTTAGCAATTTTTCTCTTGTAATCTGGGTGTAATTGATTTCTAAAATACTTTCTGACGGACTGATTCTTGACAACATTCACGTCGTGTTTTGGAAATCAATTACATCCAGATTACAAGAGAAAAATCGCGAACTTTTCAAAGAAAGTTACGTTGCTTTAGATGTATCTGTAACTGCAAAAGTACATGCTGTGTTTTTTCATGTAGAAGATTTCTGTGATCAAACACAAATGGGTTTAGGGTTTCAATTGTAGTTTAGCAATCAAACAAAAAATAAACAACTCTTATTAAAATATCATTGTTATTCTCGCTTTTTATTTATTAAAAATATTAGAAGTTAAAAAAATAAAATTAGGCTCGAATAACAGCTAAAGCAGCAGGATTTTGAGCATAAAAAATGCAAAAACTGAATTTTCGCAAAAATCTGCCTAACGATTTTTTTCTGTTTGGTCTTAAATAACTCAGGAGACATAACAGAAAAGAAATTAACAACTTTGGGTTGAAATTGGTTCCGACCCACCGTGCACAGGGAAGAATGCGCCAAAATATAAATGTTTTTGAATGAATGTCCTGGAATCTTTCTGTATAAGAAATCGTAAACTATGATAAAGCGAATTTAAGTAAAAATATCTAGGTACCTTTTGGTCATAGAAATAAGTTCCTACTGTGTGCATAAAAAATTGTGTTTGCATTTTTCCAAAACGTAAAAAATTTGGATTTAAAAAAAAAGCTCCCCAAGATGAACACCGTTAACCATCTCTTGATATCTTGTCGACGAGCTTTATTGGCTACGGTAAAAACTGAAACCTAACAATTCGAAATACGAAATTAAAGTGATGTTAGTTGTGAAAAAGCACCATAAAACCGAATATGCTGAGATGTCATACAGAAATTTAATACGATATGTTCATCTTGGATTCCTTTCTCTCCCTCTGTCTCTCTTTCTCTCTCTCCCTTTGTATATATCCTAAAACTATATTTATTTACCCGCAAAGTCCCATGCGTGAGGCCTACTTCCAAGCCGCCGCTTGAGATTAGCGTTAAACGATTCGCTTATATTGTTGGTCCTGTTCTCTTGTCCATATACGGAGAATTTGGATGGTCCTATAGACTCCAACCAATACGACTCAAAATATTGGAGTAAACTTGTCATTCGTTGACGCGTATTTAAAGGCATACTATCGACTATGTTGCTATAAACTTCATTAATATGCCGTGCAGGAAATAGTGGTAATGTCATCAATTCCTTGACGAAACGCTTATAAATAATAATAATATAATTTGGGGTTAGGTTAGTCGAGTAGAGATGGATGACTTTTTTCTTCTTATCTACAGCTTAAATTTTACGAAAAGAACCTCTTAGAATATATATATATATATATATATATATATATATATATATATATATATATATATATATATATATATATATATATAAGTCTTCATTGCACCCCTAGTGAAGGAAGTCTTGTTCAGGAAAATCTATGTACAACAAGAAAAGTTTGTTACTACGAGATACGTTTTCTATCTCATTTTTTTCCAGCCTTTTGTCGAACAAGTAATTGAAGTATTTTAAGTAATTGAATTGATTGAATGATCTATTATTTATTAATTGAACTATCTCTCCCCGATTGCAGAGAAAAAGTAATATGCATGTTAAACTATGTCTAATACCATGTACATATATCGTAAATGGCACCAACCCTTGAATGCGTAGTGTACCGATGTAATAAATCACAAGTACAAATATGGCAAATATATTGTTTTTAAAGTAGCAGAAAAATTTGATAGAGGTTTGTTTAAAGTCCTGTAAATGCAATATCACACGCTAATGGGGGAAAAACAAAATTAATTAGGGAAAAGGTTCGAAATCACGAGAAGTGATCCATCTTTCCTCAACTCACCCAACTATAAATGTACGCCTGCGACCAAAACTAAAAACGAATTCATGTGAATCGTAGTCGTAAGTGACTCCGAAAGACCCTAAATAGAAATTTGCATGAAGTACGGAATAAGTATCGAACAAATTCTAAAGTATCTCTGACACAATGGAACCGTCATTTATATGAATATCGACAAAAATAGTGCGGGATGGTTAATTTATACAATACCCGATCATAATGAATGCAGCATCCCGTACACTCGACGCCAAAAATCGTTTTGCACGCATTTCGCAGAGCTTTCTCATAGTCTGTCATAATAAAGGAAATATTCCTAAACACGCTGTGCCCCATGATGCCCTTTGCTTCTTTAAATACACTCGTATAGGAATTTTGTGTCTTACGCGACATCAATATAAATATGAACGGAAAAGCCTGAAAAAAGTATTATTTTGGTTGATTTCGTCGCTTAAATAGAAGCTTAGCATAATCAAGATTTTTTGCCCAACTGTTGTCAAAATGTTCCTATAAGATTATAATATTATTATAAGATTATTTGCAGATTAGGGAACCTGTCATATGACACACACTGAATTCAAACCTAATAAGGAATTCAATAAGTAATTTACCCAAAACTATTCAATTTAGGGGGATTCGATTATTTTGGCGCAATTAATACATTTTTGCGCCGGTAAAGTAAGAACTCTCCCTAAAGTATTCGAAGATATTTCTATTCTAAATCTTACATGGTTCATAGTGATACCCCTGATCGTAACCAACTGATATGCATCATCAACATTCGGCCTGGTGCTGAAAGTCCCGTCAATAAATAAGTCGGTTACACCTGCCATACTTTCCAAGACGAAATCTTGGTTGAATAATAGAAGGTGTTTGCAACCATTCTGATCCTCTACTAGGCGAGTGCTAAATGCAACCCCAGATCCACTCAAAAGTCCTATATATTGTTCGTCCGTCATTTGGGTAAACAACTCTTCAATTGTCTTTGGATCTGCAGGAAAAATTTTCCGGCGTTCTCGAAGTAGAAAACTTCGGATGGATGGAAATGAAACCCCTGGTGCAGCAATATCGTATCTATAAAAATATATCAAATTAATATTGAAAAGAAAATTTCTTCAAAAACACCTCGAAAATATAAATAAAGAAATGGACGACACATGTGACATTGACAACGAAGAAACGGAGTACGGTGATGCAAATGATGTAGATGAAACTTCGTGAGTTATAAGTGAAACGGCTGCAACTATAAACGATAGATCGAACAAAACGTAAATTGGAACAAGGTAATGATGTGGATACCGAAAATGTAGTATTAATTGATCTAAACGGAGAAATTAAGGAGAACAATGGTTTATTACGAGATAAAATAATACTTTTAGAATAAAAAATGCTTATTTAACGAAAAAATGTACTCGATTATAAGAAACAAATAGAATTCCACATTTAAGTTTAAAAATATACATACAGCTCTAGCGTTGTCAGAAATAAATCGTGGAGTTTAAACCAATAGGATTTCATCCTTTCTTGGAGTCCATTTTTAAACATTGCTACGATTTCGGCATAATCGTCTTTTTGACAATGTGTGTCATGACACTTTCCTTCAACTATTTCTTCGGAACTCTTCACATATTTGACAGTCCCACCACAAAATATTCTTTTGCGCCTTAAATATCTGTAAAACGATTAAAATAATATATTTTAACCCCTTTTCACATGCGATTACAATGTCGGTAACAAGGCTTTCAGATAAGCGATTGTTCATATTTAGATGTGTTAATGTTAATATATTGTGATAATGTGTATAAATTTATAATTGAGTGATTGCAGAAGGTAAAAAATAGAAATAATAAACGTAAATATTTAATAAATTAGTGTAAAGTGAGAACAAAATAAAAAGAAAAAAAAATTAAAACATACTAATTTATCGAAAGAGTGAAAAAGTTTATAAATAAATATAATAACATTAAAATGTTTCTATTTACATTAATAGTTTGCTTCGTAAGGTTGTCCACCGTTAACATATATTTTATCACCTAAAGTAATAAAGTAATCAATGTCTAAAACTACGATAAGTAAGTGACAAAAACTTATCATCAAAAAGTTATCACGCCGATTCGCAACCTATCAAAAATCCAAACGAAAAATATTAACAATGAAGATATTCAAATAAAATTCGCAGAAGATGTATTACAAATCAATTCAGAATTTACAAATAAAGAACTAAACACCGTCCTGTCTCAATTAAAAGCTACATCAGCGATGATTTAAATATGAAACAGTCCCTCTTGTTAGCTTCAATGCTCTTTACCACGAATAATTATTGAAGTGTAGCTGGGAACAGCTTGACGAGATAAGTGTATTGGCATCGGTTTTCTGACATCCTGGCTGTTGAAAAAGTTGAAATTTTGTAGCTTCTGAAAATTTATTGAAAAGTAAGTAAATATGTCTGAATTGTAATCTTCTAGCGATCTTGGGAGTACATTTGTCTTCGACTTCGAATTATGTTATAATATGTTGGATATGGGGCAAAATTTCTCAAGTGGTCCATTCTCAAAAATCAATATCATCGGATAAAGCTAAAAATTAGTTGTATGATTGCCCTACCAAATAGTAATGAGTGGTATAAATTTCGTTTCATTTCGATCAATATTCACTGAAATAGAGGGGGGTGAAGTTTTGGGGCTTCGGCATAAACCGCTATCTTTAAGCCCATGTAACTTTTTATATATTGCTTGAAACAAAATTTTACATCAGATCTTTTTTGTTTATTTTTAAATTATCTTTATGTCGAGTACATTTAAATTTTGTTAGAATTAAAATTAGACTCATATTTTTGGAAAATAATGTATATTTTTAATGATAAATTTTGCTTTTTCATACCGAATGGTATGTTTTATTGCTTTAAAAATAGTCTAGAATAAAAGCTGAGCTTTTTTCCTATGAGACTAATAAGTTTCAAGATGTCTTTTGGTTTTTGAATTATTCTATTTTGAATTACTATAAGCGTTATTACCCAAACGGTTGAACTGGTTGATCGCTGTCGCACCGTGGGTAAGGTTAGCAGTGGCTCAGTAGCATTCATGTTTTCTCCACAACAGGGCAGGGGTTCTCATAAAACAAAATGCTTGATCAAAAATAGATATGTTACGTCCCGATTATCTTCGTTGGATTTGAAATGGGAATATAGATCCCGATTACAGATTCTATAGTTAATTGAATTAATATACAGTATATAAAATTGGGAGTTGGAGATTAATAAATATACATGATATTTATTTCTCGGTTAATTTGCCTATTCGGTAATGTAATCTTTGTTTCTTTTTCCCGGTTTTAATTTCCGTAAAATTTTACATTGTTCTTATTATCGTCAAAATTCCTTCTCACTGCATCAATCCTTTTAAAAAACGAAAACATAAGCCAAGTAAACTTCGTCCTGTTTCTGCTACTTTGAGGTAAAAAATTCCTTCTTTGCTAAAAGGATCTGAAATTTGTACTTCCTGTAATTGGGCCCTTAATGATTCAATGAAAACATCTTTCTCAAAAATCGAAAATCTTCTTAAAATTAATTAAGTTGTCCAAGAGATTTGATGCACTTTGTATCCATACATGTGCCAGCAATTCTTTTGTCGGGAATATTCAAAACTTCATTAAATTGAACGTATTATTGCGAAAGCATTCGAGAAATCCGCCGAAACGGATCGTTTACGCTAATGTTGCTCTGTGCATTGGCGCACAGCTTTCAGTCGCTCGTCCAAGAGCACTTATAGTAATTCAAAATGGAATAATTCAAAAAAAAAAACAAAAAGAAATCTTGAAACTTACTAGTCTCATAGGGGAAAAGCTCAGCTTTCATTCTAGACTATTTTTAAAGCAATAAAACATACCCTTCGTTATGAAAAAGCAAAATTTATCATTATTTTGCAAAAATATGGATCTAAATTTTATTTTAACAAAAATTAAATATAATCAGCATAAAGATAATTTAAAAATAAACAAAAAAGATCTGATGTAAAATTTTGTTTCAAGCAATATATAAAACGTTACACGGGCGTAAATATAGAGGTTTATGCCGAAGCCCCAATACTTCACCCCCCTCTATTTCAGTGAATATTGATCGAAATGAAATTAAATTTATACCATTCATTACTATTTCGTAGGGTAACCATTCAACCAATTTTGAGATTTATCCGATGACATTGATTTTTTAGATTGGACCACTTGAGAAATGTTGCCCCATATGGTATATATGGGAACTAACACCAATGAATGAACAAATTGGGTTTCTTTGTAATAAAAGTGAGGTTATTAATTATTTACATGATCCTTTTCCTTAAGTAACTAATTATTTACAAAGTTCCTACCAGTAATAAAAGAAACGACATTAATGTTATTAATTATAATGTCAGTCCCTTTCGTCTACTTCACTCTTCCACTTATGAATTTTATTTTTCGATGTGTATTAATTATGCGTGAAATTTCTTTCCAGCAAGGATTTCGCAGAAGTGCTGTCAAAACACCAAGTTCGTTAAGCTGTTCCCAGCTACACTTCAATAGTTTCTTATGGTAAAGAGCATCGAATCAAACGAGGTGGACTATTTCGTGTTAAACAGGACCTGCCAGTGGAATCATGGCTACGTATCAACAATCGATTGCAATAGACACGTGTATCGTTAGATAGTTTCTTTATTAACCCTTTGCGTCTCAGTGGGACAGACGTCGTCCCACTTACATTTACATAGATTTCGCTGTTTCTCTCGTGAAATCTAAGACCCATTTTGATTAAATTTTTTTCGGTTACTTATACCCTAATAATTAGTAAAAAAATTGTTTCCCCTTTATTGCTAATAATATAATTGTTTTTAATAAAACAAGTTAAAAGAATGAGTTTTTTCTGGAATAAATGCAGTTTTAAGACAGCCTCCTATAATTTTTTTCTGAAAATGTTTTCATAGAGGCTTTTGGTATCGCTGATTACGAATACGGGGCTAGTTTTTTTAAATTCAAAATGGCTGATCTATAATGGCGGATAAAAATTTTAAATATAAATATATGAAAATGTTTTCTTAGAGGTTTTTGGTATCACTGATTACGAATACGGGGGTAGTTTTTTGAAATTCAAAATGGCTGATCTAAAATGGCGGATTTGGTGTGAATGTCCACTATTTGGACAATATTTGTTATTTTGTGGTTTCTGGGGTCGCTGATCACAAATCCGAGGTTTGTTTTGCGAAATTCAAAATGGCGGATCCAATATGGAAAAATTTTAAATGTACCTCTAGACAAAATTGATGAAAAATTTAATTCGCATTACGCATTGGAAAAGAGGCTAAAGCCTGGGATTCGTTACTTCATAGAAGCTTCCAAAGCATCCAGGACTCACTACGTGGAAGTTCCTCAGTCCGATTTTAAGTCTTTTTTTGTTTTTAAATTAAAAAATGTTTAATTATTTAAATGTAATCATACTAATATTTATTTATGTATTCATTTATGGTATGCAAAAAATAAAAATAAAAAATGCAATAAAGTAGTTTTTTAAATGTCAAGCACAATGGAAAATTGAAAACTTTGCACATAAATTGTGTTCTATATTCAATAATTTTCGTGCTACATTGAGCACATCTCCTTCGCATTTTATTCGGTAACATTATAGATTAGCGTTCTGCATTTGCTTGTCGTTTTTCTTGAGGTTTCTGACAACTCATTTCTCTTCTTAAAGATTTTCGACATTTTTTGTATAGATACAGTATTTGCTAATAATTCGTTTATAACCATTAATCATTGTTAATTAAATAATAAAAATTAATAATTGTTTCAATTTCCTGGGTTTTTTCTTATAATAAATACTTATATACAATCGGTGAATGATGTGCATCGACTTCATCTGCCAACAACGCTCCTGGTCTAGCCCCAGTTTCAAGACTGGATTATCTGCCGAAGGTGTCTCTACCAGCGTTCTCCGGTAAATACACAGATTGGGCAAAATTTCGCGCTTATTTTGAGTCTTTAATCGTAAATAATGACGCGATTGGTAACTTGCATAAATTGCACTATTTACTGTCAAGTGTGACCGGTGAATCTAGTGATTTTTTGAAAAATATAGTTTTTGCTCCCGAAAGCTTTGCAACTGCGTGGCGACTTTTAATTTCAAAGTACGATAATCCACGGGCTATAGTATCTGCACAAATTGATGCGCTTTTATCCTTACCGTGTATTAAAACGACTTCGGTAGAATATTTGCGCGGTATTCGCAATCGGGTAACAGAAATAATTGCATCGTTAGAAAATGCTAAAAGGGTTGCATATGTATCGGCATCCGCCGAACAACCTCCTGTCGGTATGCATGGTCAGTGACATGCTTGTTTGTATAATTTCGTCGAAATTAGATAACGCTACTAGACAGGTGTGGAAGTTTCACCGGGGTTATACTCGCGAATTTCCGCATTTTTCGGAGTGGAGTAGATTTTTGGAAACTCGAATACGTGGAACGGAAGCATTTTCCAAAACTCAACAAACTGCTACGCCTGCCTTCAAGCGCACAGATTCGCCCTCGAAGTTGTCCGTGAAGCCAGGTAAAATAACTTCGCACGTAGTTGCAACGCCATTTATCGTTTGCATGATCTGTAGCGAATCACACAGTATTTATCAATGCTCAAAATTCAAATCATACACACCTTCAACTCGATTGAAGTTTGTAAAAGATGTGCATTTATGTTTAAACTGTCTCGGAACGAAACATTTAGCGTCGCAATGTAAAAGTACTCGCACTTGCGTTCAGTGTCACAAGAGACACCATACGCTTTTACATTATGACTCTACTCCTCAGAAATTAGAGATGCCACAGGCAACTGAGCCCGAAACGCTATCGACGCAGGCGCGTTCATCTGAACAGGAAGTCCAAACGTTGATATCTTCAACAACGGTTCGAGTAGGTCACGTGCTATTGGCAACGGCCCACGTGCTTGTGACATCTTCTGCGTCTCGTAGTATTAAGGTACGTGCTTTATTAGACCAAGGGTCAACGCGATCTTTTATCACCGAACAGTTAGCTCATGCGCTTCAGTTGCGTAAAGTATGAATTGCGACTTCATTGGTAGGAATAGGAAATGTATCTGCCGGGTCAGCCCATTCAGAGGTCGATATGTGTCTTGGACCCAAGTCAGGTCAAGGTCCCTTTGTTAACACAAATGTGTTGGTGCTGAGGTCTCTTACGAGTTACCTACCGCGAATTGCCTCTCAGAATTGCTCATGGTCTCATATTCGATCATTAAATCTCGCAGATGATCACCCCACGGAGGATGAACCTATCCATATTATTATCGGAGCCGATCTCTATGGAGCTCTCTTATTAGATAGCTTAGTTAGAGGTCACCCCTTTGAGCCAACCGCTCAAAATATCATTTTGAGTTAAGTGCTCTCTCGCCCTACCACTCTTCCTAAACCGTCTCTCGATGGAGAAGCATCCACTCTCCATTGCGCTGATATCCGGTGCAATGATCTCAACACCGCCCTAACGAAATTCTGGGAATTAGAAAATATTCCTGACATTAAACTACTCTCTCCTGAAGAAACTATGTGTGAGGCACATTTTCAGGAGACACACTCTCTTGATGCTTCTGGAAGGTACGTCATTCGCCTTCCATTCAAAAATAATCGGCCAATAACAATTGGGGATTCACGGCAAAATGCATTACGAATTATGAACACTCTTTCTCGCCGTTTCAGTCGTGATCCCGATTTGAATGCTCATTATTTGGCATTCTTGACTGAGTATGAATCCCTTGGACATATGGTAAGGGTACCACATCCGTTCACTACGACCTCGCAAATTATATATCTCCCGCATCATCCCGTTGTGAAGCCGAGCAGTTCCACTACAAAGGTGCGAGTGGTATTCAATGCCTCAGCGCTCACGTCAAACTTCACTTCACTGAATTCTCACCTGCTAACTGGACCAAAGCTACAGCCGGATCTTTTCGTAATTTTGATGCAGTGGCATGCACATCGATTCGTATACTGCGCAGATATTGTGAAGATGTATCGGCAGATTTTGGTGCACGAGGCGGATCGAGATTTTCGGCGCATATTATGGCAATCTAGTCCAAGTGAAGTGGTCCAAGAATACCAGCTCGCTACCATCACCTATGGAACTGCAAGTGCGCCTTATCTTGCCCTAAAGGTTCTCCAGCAGCTTACGGTTGATGAGGGTCCTTGTGGGTCGGAAATTCTTAAGAGATGTACTTATGTGGATGATTGCTTATTTGGAGCAGACGATATCTCTACAGTCAGGCGAATGCGTTTCGATCTCTGTAAGTTATTATCTAAAGGCTCCTTCGAGGCTCGAAAATGGGGTAGTAATTATGCCCTTTTGTTATCAGATATTGATCCTACTAACCACGGACTGGCGTGGACTCATGGAGCCGACGATCTTAGGCTGTTAGATGTCGCTTGGAACCCCGTTTCTGATTCGTTCACGTTCGAAGTGCAACCCTCTTCTCTGTCGGTAGTGACCAAATGAAAGGTTTTGTCGTTAATTTCGAAATTATATAATCCACTAGGATGGATCTCGCCCGTAATAATTCGAGCAAAAATAGTCATGCGGCAATTGTGGCGTAGTCATCTGCAATGGGATGAATCCTTGTCATCGGAATTGTCTCCCATGTGGGAGCAAATTCATGATGATTTCTCAAGGTTAACAGAGGTTCACATTCCGCGGTGGACAAATCAGCATCCGAATGCACCTTCCACGTCCATACACGGTTTCTCAGATGCTTCAACATCTGCCTATGCGGCAGTGGTTTACATTCGCTCTGAACACTCCGATGGTAGTATCACAGTCACGCTCTTAGCCAGTAAAACTCGAGTCGCCCCCTTGAAAACTCAGTCTATTCCGAATCTTGAATTGTGTGGCTATTTTATTCATGCGCAATTAATATCCACCATCAGCAAAATTCCGGAATATGCTGGACTCTGGTGCAACTGTTGGACTGACTCCACGATTGCGTTGTCATGGGTTCGCGGAGATCCGTCTATTCGCAGTCTTTGTGCCAAATCGGGTCTCAAAGATACAATCATTGATTCCACATGCGTCGTGGCGACATGTCCCTACGAACGATAATCCAGCTGACATCGCATCTCGTGGTGCCAGTGTTTCCGAATTAGTTGCATCTGAGCAATGGTGGCACGGGCCCGCGTGGCTAGCTCAACCTCAAACACAATGGCCCACTGATCAAGGTTCGGAAGATGACGTCGAAAGTTCTGTGGAACTCGCCCAATTACAAATTTCTCAGTTTCCAAAGTTGGTAAAAAGAGAGATTTCCATATTTGATCAACTAGCGGTCAAATATTCTTTAACCCTTTGCGGCATACATTTTTCTTTACACGGAAAACAGCTGAAAATTGTTACTCGGGGGTTTTCGGGGTCGCTGATTTCGAATCTGAAGTCAGATTTTGAAAATTCAAAATGGCGGACCGAAATATAAAAAGTTGCTCGATCTAAGCGAAATTTGTTACTCGGGGGTTTTCGGGGTCGCTGATTTCGAATCTGAAGTCAGATTTTGAAAATTCAAAATGGCGGACCGAAATATAAAAAGTGGCTCGATCTCAGCGAAATTTGTTACTTGGGGGTTTTCGGGGTCGCTGATTTCGAATCTGACTTCAGATTTGCAAAATTCAAATTGGCGGATCTAGGATGGCGAACGAACGTAAAAATCGAGTGTTGGATTTTCTTGAAAATTGGTACGTTTTCTCGATCACCGATGACAAATCCAGTGTCAGATTTCAACAATTAAATGTGGATGAAATTAAAACAAATTTTGGTCAGCCATCTTGGATCCGCCATTTTGAATTTTCAAAATCTGACTTCAGATTCGTAATCAGCGATCCCGAAAACCCCCGAGTAACAAATTTCGTTTAGATCGAGCAACTTTTCATATTTCGGTCCGCCATCTTGGATCCGCCATTTTGATTTTTACAAATCTGACGTCAGATTCGAAATCAGCGACCCAAAAAACATAAAATGCTATAGTTTCATGCAAATATATATAATTGTTCAATCAAAAATGAATTTTTTCTGAAATTATTGATATTTTTCCGTGGTTATTTATTTATAATAATTAAAAATTAACGATAATTGATAATATGTAACTTTTTTTATGATTATATACATCTTATTAACATAATTAACTCAAAAACCCGATTGCTTAGATGAAAACAGCCGAATAATTAATTAAAAACTGAGAGAAAATAGGTGGGATGCTGAGCATCCCACTATGCCGCAAAGGGTTAAGGTCAAAACTTATGCGCATTACAGCCTACATTCTTCCTTGGGCTCCTTCTCATCGACAGAAGCGTTCTCCTAACGTCACGCTCCTCGTGCACGCATCCGAAATTTCAGCCGCCGAAGATGTGTGGTTTAAGTATTTACAAACATGGTGACATGCTGATGTTATCACAGACGTCAGGGAAGGTCGAACACTAGCCGCTACTCACATGGTTACCTCACTCGATCCTTTTATAGATGATAAGGGACTTCTGCGGGTAGATGGACGCCTCGAACGATCAGTGTTTTCCTATTCTGTAAAGCATCCAGTCATACTTATGGATCATACAGTCACTCGATTACTGGTTTCTCACACCCATAACCTTTGCTCACATGGTGGTGTGCAACTCACGCTCTCAACGCTAAGACAGAAAGTCTGGATCATTCGAGCACGTCAGGTTATTCGGTCAGTACTTGCAAAATGTGTTATATGTGCGCATTTACGAGCAAAGCAAAGTAAGATCAACCAACTGATGGGTGCTCTGCCCCCCGTTCGTGTACGTCCCCCTGCAAGAGCATTCCAACACTGTGGTGTTGATTATGCGGGGCCCTTTCAAGTAAGAGAGGTTGAAGGACGTGGTAACAGGTCTCATCCCTCATACGTGTCTCTTTTTGTATGTATGTCAAGTCGCGCAATCCATCTTGAACTCGTAATGGACTGTAGTACCAGCGCATTTCTTACGGCTTTCCGGTTTGTTGCGCAAAGAGGTATCCCTCAGACCATGCATAGTGATTGCGGATCAAATTTTAAGGGAGCTCGCTCTGAGCTCAAAGATATGTTTGATTCTGTGACCCAATTTCCGGAATTTCAAAACCTGCTTGCTGAAAAGGGCATATCATGGCACCTTAATCCTCCATACCCACCGCATTTTGGCGGATTATGGGAGGCTAGGGTTCGTAGCATCAAACACCATCTGCGCCGAGTTTTAAGGGGTCACATGCCCACAATTGAAGAGCTAGCAACATTATTGTGTCAGATTGAGGCGTGTCTGAACTCTCGTCCGCTTATGCCGCTTACCGAAAACTCTGATGACCTTAGCGCTCTCACGCCAGGTCATTTCCTTGTTGGAGGCGAGCTGACCATGATTCCGGAACCCACACTACATGATGTTAATCCAAATCGTTTATCGCGCTGTCAATTTTGGCAGCAGCTCATAGAATCATTTTGGAAGCGTTGGAGTTCGGATTATGTCACCTCTCTCCAGCAACGGACAAAGTGGCGATACCGAACGAAACCTATCATCGTCGGGTTACCGGTGTGTCATGAAGACGATTCACGTTCCCATGATTCATGTACTGAATTCGACTTCATTCAATAACTGGACCCGACGTGTCCTGGTCGGGCGCTAATGTTTCGTATAAGAATACGTTAGTCGAACCGAATTAAATATAAGTTTAATTTATCACTATTTTCATTCAAGTAAATACGCAATGTTTATGTTATTTGCCTCCTGCGGCTTTATTCTAGTGCCGCGATCGGGAGTAATTTTGCATTCCTTAGTTAGTTACGATTATTCGGTCTTGCAAGCAACACGGAAACAATACACGAAAAGTTTATAACCGCGAAAAACGTGGTCGCGTTACCAAAACAATAATTAGTGCAAATCAGCGGATTAAGAAGTGTGGTGAAAGTGGTTTTTTGTAAATATATTAAGATAAGGAACTGAACGGGCTAGTTTTTTTTCAAAAAGCCAGTATCCTGAACCTCCATCTCTCCTAATGCGATCACTCTCGAATCGGAACAGTCATATGTTTAGAAGCACCACTGTCAACATACCAGTCATTATTTTTACTTTGACTTTTGGCTAATAAGATTGCAGTGAATGCATTTACTAACTTTGCTTCACATTTTTCATTATTTAAGTTTCTACGGTCTTCAGTCTTATGGCCTTTCTTTTTTACAATATTTACACTTGAGATATTTTCTAAAAGTTTTTTTTTATTGGCTTAAACTCATTCATACCATAAAAAGCACTCTTAATATGTTTTCCGTAATCGACATCAAGTAACTTTGATTTTATTGTGTCACCGGTTATCTTTGTTCCACTGCTTTCGATACCCATGACCAGTGGTTTAAAATCTTCGGTGAGTCCTGCCAACATAATAGATCCAATCCATTCATCGGTTATTTCAAATCCAATTCCGATGAGCTTATTCGATGTTGAGGTTATGGTGTTGACATATTCTTCCATAGATGAGGACTCTTCTAAAGGAATCGAAATCAGTTTTCGGAGTAATCCAATTCTTCTCGTAGATCCACTATCATCGGAGAGATTTTTTAACGTTCTCCACATTTTAAAAGCACTGTCATCTTTTTGGATATGGACAAATAACGATTCGTCGACTGCGAGAGCAATACGTGCTTTTGCCTTTTTTAGTTTATCAACATTTGACTCTGTGTCTTCCTCTGATATACATTTCTCCAGGTCATGGTATTCGAGGAGATTTTGCATAGCGAAGCTCTATGTGTGATAGTTTTCACTTCCTTTTAACGTTTCAATCGAATTTTCTTGAGGTTTCTGCATAGTTATAAGTATTTAATGTTGAGATTCAATTCTATTTTATTTCTCTAACCTCACAAATTTTACTTTTAATAACTATTATTTATTTGTTTTAACCTTCAAGATTTTCGATTAAACTGTTATATCCCAGATCTGTTAAGCAGATCTGGAACGTATTTAGTTGGCCATTTTTTTTGGGTCAAGGCACTTAAGCCCTTTACCTGGGAGCTGGCCTGTGATCATGAGTTTAAGGAAAGGAAGGAAGGGGAAAATAACCTCAGTATTGAGCTTTTTTAATCAGTAATTGATTAATTTTTGTGGATATCATATCTTTTTTTGCTCATTACGTCATCATCGGTTATTGGAGAGGAATCATGGTGATGGCAGGTCGATCGGAATTAACTGTAGGGAAGGACGGAGGAATACCGGATTATTCAGGGTTGAGAATTTATTCGTTTTTGGTGGTGGATATTCGGATATAGATGGCAAGCGGGGATAATTTGGTTCATCCGTCCGTGGATCCCTTCTATACTGGATTTTTGAAAATGGGGGTATTTTGGAGGGGACTATTGTCCCTTGTGGGAGAACTACTTCCTCCACGATCTTAGGTTTAGAGGTTTGTATCCTCTTTGCCAACTTCCGTTGGTGTTTGGTTTTTTTGTTGGACATTTCTCGGGAGAGATAACGATGTCCATAAAAATCGGCTTTTAGACGAAGTATGCATTCGCGTCTACCACCGGCGCGACCCACTTAAAAGAAAATGGAAAGGAGATTGTAAATAAACCATAGATATATATATATATTTTATTTCTCTTTTTACTTACTTATTTAAGGGAAAGGAATATTCAGGATTGTTATAGGAACGACCTCAACCGCTGGGTAGCGTTTAAAGTGCAGTAAAGATCTGGTTCGAGGCGGCTGCTTTTATACAGAATTTTTACGTATGCTTGCATGCGTTGGACGAAAAGAGAAGATGAGATAGGAAATACATATTTGTGGAATGATCTTATTGGTTAAAACGTTTGGCGGCAAGAGTTTGCTACATCATATTCGCTTCTCGATGCCTATGTGGAAATGCAGCGTAGGCTAGGAACCGTATTTTGAAAGTGAACGTAAAATTTTAATAATGACCTTTTCCTCCTGCGTTCTACTACAATCTCTCTTGCTCTCTCGTATTCGTTGTTAGATTATAGCATTTTCACGGTCATCGTCATCGCCGATTACCCGCCGATCATTTTCACCATATATTTTTCCATGTGTTATATCCCAAATCTGAGAAGCAGATCTGGAACATATTTAGTTGGCCATTTTTTGGTCAAGGCACTTATGCCCTTTACCTGGGAGCTGGCCTATGATCATGAGTGGAAGGAAGGGAAGGAGGGGAAAAATAACCTCAGTATTGAACTTTTATTTAATCAGTAATTGATTAATTTTGTGGATATCATATCCCTTTTTCCTCGTTCCGTCATCATTGGCTATTGGAGAGGAATTATAGGGATGTCAGGTCGAGGGGAATTAACTGTAGGGAAGGGAGATTGTGAATAAAACATTTTTTTTATATATAAATATATATTTTTTATTTCTCTTTTTATTTGTTTTACGGGAAAGGAATATTTAGGATTGATTTATGAACGACCTCAACCGCTGGTTAGCGTTTAACGTCGCCACTGGCCCTCAACCGCTGGTTAGCGTTTAAAGTGCAGTGTCTTTTATTTGTTTTCGGGAAAGGAATATTTAGGGTTTTTTAGGAATGACCTCAACCGCTGGTTAGCGTTTAAAGTCGTCACTGCCCCTCAACCGCTGGGTAGCGTTTAAAGTGCAGTGAAGATCTGGTTCGAGGAGGCTGCATTTATACAGAATTTTTACGTATACTCGCATGCGTTGGACGAAAAGAGAAGATGAGATAGGAAATACATATTTGTAGAATGAGCTTATTAGTTAAAAACTTTTGGCGGCAAGAGTTTTCTAACGGAAGTCTATCTTTTAAATTTTCCTATTCGTTAAAAAATGAATTTCCGCCGAGTGCAGTAGTTTTATTGGGTAGGCCATAAAACACTGTATCGTGTGTGCATTGGGCGGCTTCTTTTATCTGTTCGACCGAAAGCATCTAAAAACTAATTTCTAATTTACTGTATAAATTAAAAAATGAAATTTAATTAACTTCATTTGATTAGGTATGAATTTAGCGTTAAAAAAAGTCCAAACACTTAATAGTTTGGTTTAGTTTGAAACAAAAATTAATTATTGTTTTGAGTATTGTTTAATCATATTTCATTTTTATTCTTAACTTAAGTTTATGGTCTAGTTCTTAACCCTATTCACTAATCACTAGGTTCACTTAATGTTCATTATTAATGTTCATTTTAGTTTTGTGCACTAATATCTTTCTTTTAGAAAACGTCTTTGTTCCTTTCTTATCTGTTCTATTTTTATCGATGGAGAAAAGCCGGCGTTTCATGGCATGACCTATTTACGATTTTCGTTAGGATGTAACAAAACTTATTTAGGAAAACCACTTCTCTTTTACTTTCTGGCACTCCTGGGCCCACAACCTCTTGGATTGAAGAATGCGAGTGGATTATTATTCACTAAATGGAGCACGGCACTTAACTTGTAGAAGGCAGTTTTATTTATATCTTTCACAAGGAACAAGACCTAACATAACATTTGCAGTCATTTGGGAGGAGTACCATTTCGCGTTCGAAATTCGCTATATGAGAAGTTTCATCTTCGGACGGTTTGAATGATGTAGTTCCATCTAAAGTTACCAAATAAAACAATTAAAAACAGTAAATAATTAGACACTATGCTGTATGTTGTGAAAAATTATAGTTTTGTTATTATTAGTTCACACTTTATTTATTATTTCCAACTAAAAGTTAGTTTTTTTTAGAATGACCCATATAGCCAGTTAACTAGAAAAGTGAATGTTATAAATGATTGCAACTTTTTGTCCACATTTACTCCGATACATATAATGCTTGACGCAAAATGTTGGAAAACGTTTTTCTTATAAAACAAAATTTATTTCCGAATAGTTTCATTTAATTGTAATTTGTAAGGATTGTACATATTACGTATAACTACATTTTTTGGACCCCAATTTTGACAAAAATAAACGTTTCAATTATTTGTAGTTTAAACTTTTTTAGTTGCTGGCTTTTCTTTTTTAATTACCCTAGGACATTCAGATAAGCTCGTTTGAAGCTGAAATTTGTTTGCGACCTTGTAAGGGGTGTAGGAAGCATTATAGTTCAAGTAAAAAAAAGTAAAAAAATTTCCTACTACATATATAGTTAATAACAATTCTGTTAAGCCCAGCAGCGGATTTCCCATAGGACATTGATATATGCTCGTTTCAAGCTGAAATTCGTTTGAGACCTTATAGGATGTGTATGGTGCTTAATAGCTCTGGTGAAAAGAATGAAAAAATTTTCCTACTATTGTTAATAACAATTAAATGCTCCCCCACCAGCGGCTTCGCCTTAGGACATTCAGACTTTAAAATTCATTTTATAAAGGTTTCAAACGAATGTCTGCTTGATTTAGTACAACTTGAGAAATGTTTTCATTATTCGCCTTTGACTCGTGTCACGAATATTGTTCTCACAATTAAAAAATTCCGCCCCTTGGTGTAAAATATACTATTATTTTAGTGTGCCTTTTTTGTATGTTAGCAGTCTCAATGGTGCTCACTTATAATAGTATTTGCGAGTTCATCTCCATCGTCATTCTCAGCATCAACGCAGTGTAGATCTCGTAAGTCTATTAAAGAAGTCGTTAAGGGATCACCTTCAGTATTTGCATTATTGGAAATAATGTGTTCTGAATGTTTGCCCAAGATATACCATCTCAAACGATTCTTTAGTTCGATGGGAGTGAGATGGCTGTATGTGTCTCCCATAGCTCTTAAATAAGAAAAAAGTTCTCTAGATCGTCTTAATTTAACCGCCACTACACGAAAATTTTTCTTTCAGATGCTCAATAGCGCTTTTAGCGACTTATTGCACAGTAAGATTCCTTTTTGGAATTGCATTAGGTATGCATTTTTACTTACACGCATATTAGATGCAAGCTCAGTTATATCGTCAATAATTTTGTCTTGTTGTTCTAAATTAACTCCGTAACCTCGTATGCCACTATGGGAACCGTACTTTGTATGGGTATTGAAGAGATCAAACCAATCATTGAAGCACTGAAGCACTAATCTAATATTTAACTGCTTCCAGAGTGCCATATTTGTAGGCCCCATATCATTTGTTACCGCAACGACTATGTAATCAATGTCATATAAACTTTTTACTACGTTTAAAAATATCTCTTTCGTCATGGGTTGGTCAAAATGATAAAATAAGGGTTGCTTCCAATTATTAAATAGGCCTCGAGCCATGATGATTTGGCAAGACTTGTGAGGACCATAAATTTTTTTGCGCTTTTGGATCTAGGTCTAATTTTTTTCAGACGGTAATTTCATCAAACGTGATGACAGTGATTTTATCCATTTTAGGCAAGTCTCGACCTTTGACGCTCATTAACAGCAATACTTCAGTTAATATACCTAACTTCAATTGAAAATTGGAGCACCATTCTCGCAAAGTTGTTTCACAGGGGAATGGATAGCCTCTTTTTTCCCGGAGATATTTATAAACCTTAGGACTAAATGAACGCAAAGCAATCGCTGGAGTTATATCTTCTGAACACCAATTGACACGTTTGCATGTTTTCAATTTTTTTATTTGTCCCGGCGTAAATAGCTTTCGAAGTAGGTCATCTGTCGATTCTTTATCGCGTTTATTTTCGAGAATCAGTTCATCAATTTATTTTGATATATTTTAGATTTCTTTTTTCATTTCTTCGATGATTTTTAATGTAATAACCTTTTCTTTTTCATATCGTTCTATCTTTCGGGAAAACCGGTCTTGTTGCACGTTAAATTTTCTAAGAAGAGTTTCATACATCTCGATGCTTATAGTTCTGGTCGTGGTGTTCTATGAAGTATCTCTGAAAATTATTATCATCGTTCCAAAAAATAATTTATATGTTGAACAACGGAAGTAAAAAAGTTAAGGAAGTTCACCCGGAAAAGGAGTGAAAAACTGAAGGTAAAAAAATATGGCAACATGTTATTGAACAATAAAAGAAAATACAGAACCAACCTTCATTACGATAAACTTTAACTGTGTTCGAAATTTAATTAAAAAATATTAAAAATCGCGATCGCTAGAGCGCGAACAAGAACTATAAAAAAGGATAAATACATATACACACGCACACATTTAAACAACACAATGTTTTCTTGGCGTTTTGAAACACTCTGAGTCGATTGGCGCTAAAATGTCGATAGGCACTTTTTGAACTAAACCAAAGCTTCGTCAATGAGGAAGAAAAAGCAAAAAGTTTGCGGTTATGATACGCTGCCAAATCACTTCAAACTTCCGTACTACCGAAGTCATGTTGGCGTCACTTTAAGATGACTCACTAGGTACCGGGTGGACCTCCTTAAGGTGATAAAAAGATTACTATGGCATACTCATAAGGGTATTTGAGATTTCTGATTACCATGATTTTTATCACGTTTGTATCGAAGGTTTAAAGGTGAAATCCGACTTAGAACGTGATTACACTCCTTGTAGTAATAATCAAAAATGTGAGAATGCATCCTTCACACTTGTTAGGGAGGGGAGGTAAAAAATATATGAAAGTGTTTAATATAAAAAATGGGGTTTTCATCATATTGAACGTGTAAATTAATTTTAGATTGTACGCCGTATGGTAACGAGTAATTTACACTATTAGGTGTAGCTTCACAATGCGTCCGGAAAGTATCCAATTAATTTCGGTTGTTTTGAATTATACCATAAAATATTTATACTATAGACAAAGTAATTTATGAGAGGCCAAAATGTTACTTACTAAAATCGGATTAAAAATTGTGTTCTTAAAATGCGCACTTTACGGACACATATACGGAGCTATATGAAAAATAGTATTCGTTACGCGATTTTCTGATCTGACATGAAAACCTTAAATTACGATTAAAAGTATCTTGTATTAGAAAGAACACCTTTATGGGTTATAAGTAAATTATAGCATATATACATAGAGATAACGGGGCGCAATCTCTAAATCCGAATTTGTTAAAAACTACTAACTAAAGTACGAAAAGTAGGTCACTAATTTAAGTAATAATAATTTTTACTAATTAAAAGTTCAATTTTCTTTCGTAGTATACTTTTAACGAGGATTTTAATAAATGCAATTAATACTTTCAGATTAGTAGAATTTTACTAGTAAATTATTAGTTCTTTTACTAGTGAATAGAAAAATATTTTCTAATTGATAGTAATCCACTTTTCACTATACATTAATACTTTTTTACTATTTCAGATTTAGAGAGCAGCTTTTAATTAAAAGTTGTTTCGCACATATTTGGAATCATCGAGCAAATATTTGAGAAAATGCGCAAAAGTGGCACTTCGTAAACGCTTTATCAAACAATGATATTAATCGTAATTTCCATTCAATATTCTGATTTTATAAATCAGTTATTATTTTATACGTCCATACCCGTGACTTCTTTTTCTAGGATGCAGGACTACACGATCTTTCCTATGTAGGTGCAAATGTAAAGTGGGTATCGAGCCTGACTTTAAACGTCGAATAATTTTCTTTTTCGAGCCATTTCTTCCTTCCGACCATCTCAGCTCAAAGCACTGCTCCACGAAATGAATTTCACAAAGTCTCGCTAAGAAAATAACTTTATTGTAATATTTAAATATTACTTGAAAAAAAGGATGCTTTTGCATTCATTGCGTATTTAATTGACATTATATGCATACATATTTCATCTTACTTCTGTCTATTCTCCTACATATTTTAGTGAACATTATATGAAGCATCACGGCAGTAAAATAGTAATTAAGATTTTAATGAAAATATGTATAAACCAGTGATAATGTGCAGAACACTTTTATACGAAATTCAATTTTAGGACATTTTTAGCAATTTGGAACTCGTTAATATTTCAGCTGTATAACGACCGGCTCACGTAAAACAAATAAAATTAAAATTTCATCAAATCGAATGACATTTTCATCGAAATTCGACAGAAAACATTGAAGATTTCGGTAAATTATTAACACTGAAGTAAAATTTTAAAATACGTGATAGGTTAAGTAGTATGCAACCGAATTAACACTGACTTTTAAACAATAATCTCAAGTATTAGTAAGATAAATTTGTAAAATTAAAGTAAATAAAAGTTGTAGAAAAAAAGTCATTAAAAAAATTAATGCTAATTTGTACATTTTTAAAAGTTTAAAATATGTTTCAATTTACTTACCGTGGTTAACGTTGAATTGTGCTTTATTTTTTCAAAAATATTTTATATTCCTCTCGCAAGAGCCAGTTCGATTAGAACAATTAATCACGCAACAGTTCGGCATTTTGAAATAATTCTACATGTCAAAATTCAAACCTCAACATTTTTTAAATCATTTATAGCATATTCATTTATCTGCACCGCGCGAGTGTAGTGTATCACTGTCTCACAATTTTACATGTATTGAGAAAGAAACAGAGATATTACACTACACTCGTGCAGTGCAGATAAACGAATATGATATTAGCGGGCGCATTTGTCCGCATCTTGGTTCTGATCTCCGACTGGTTGCTTCTGCGCATCTTCTAGAACGCTTCACCTTGTATATTTCCACCATGATTTAAATCACACAAACATCTCCATACATATGCAACAAGGTAATCAAATATCAATATGCATGTCTGTATGTGTTCCTATATATGCGTCTCGCATTTATCAGCGAGCAACTTCAGTACATTCAGTAAATTACAGGGGTGCTGTCGCCATTTTCCGAAGTAGACGTAAATTATATGAACAGATATTCTGACCGTGGGTGTACCATCCAAGCAAAATAACGAATCTTCCTTTTTCTTTCGTTTTAAGGAAATAAGGGGTCATAGTTGCTTAAAATCCTCAAATTCAATATCTTTCTCAATAGCGACTAGTTCGTCATTATCGTGTTTTCCACTCGTAGATATATCATATACAGCTAATCCTAGAGTTTGAGAGTCTTTAATCCTACACTGTCTTTTAATATAGTTGTATCGTCACTTACCAAAAGCTCCGTTTTATAATCTACTATTTTCTTATTTTGTTTAAGCTAATCGTTTCCTATAACTACAGAGTAAATATCCCGATATTCGGGATTACCAAAAAAATTGCATGGAATATTATAGCGATCTATGTTAACATTATAACAAACTTGACATTGTACACGTTGTGGTCGTTTTCCATCTACTCCGCATTTGGAGGAGACTATCAGAAGTAGCGGTAACCTGACTTCCAGTATCTATTAAACCGAATATGATTTCACCTCTAAACTCAAGTTTTAACATGGGTCGATGACTGGCAAACTTTTCATCGCCAGGTTTTACTAGTTATATCATATTGGATAAGGTCGTTTAATTAATCGAAGTGGACTCAAAATCCGATCTTCTTCTGGATTGGTGTACACCATAATATTATCCCCGCAATTACTAGCCGATGCGAATTAAGCGGATGGGCTCTGTTCCCTATGTACTGTAATTGTAACTTGCTGATGTTTTTTACGTCCGTAAAGCCCATTTGTCTTGGAGTCTGTGTGCCGCCATGGAGTTTTATTTTGAATCGCTTGATTATTATGGATGAGAACAACTCGTCGAACCATACTCATAGATTTACCGTGAGATCTTTTTCTCGCCACGATTCTTCCGTCACTTTATTTACCGTAGACTACCCAGAAATTGACGATTCTCCATTGTACCTATTTCTATTTAGGTTGCGTCAGAAAATCTAGAGTCTTGCCGTTCATCTCTGCATTTCCCATTTCGACCGTTGCCGTCATAATCTCCCCATTTCGGTTTTCGTCGCCCAATTTCGCCATATTTACTATTCCCTTCGCTACGCCTCGTATCTTCCTGTTTTGACAAAGCTTCTTTGACTGCATTCGTTTAAACATTGATACATGTATATCTATGTATATACTTTTAAGTATTTTAAATTATATTAAATTTTCATTGCAGTTTACTAATGTTCTGGACAGACAAAAATTATTAAAATTAGCCATACATAAATTGTTTCTATGTTATCAATAAAAAGTATCCGGTTATAAAATATGATTACATATAATCTGTAGTACTTATCAGAATAAAAATTTGCTATAGCTTTACTAATTTTATAATTTAATTGTATTTTCATATATCAATTTGTAACGAGAGCCGTTTCGCGGTTATGCAAACGAGCGTGAGGAAAGTGAGCCCGAGATGTACGAATCTTGGTCGAACCTGCGTACCGGCTTGATTCACGACCTTTCGTCTCTTCCCCGTTGCCGGATATGTTCAGCACGAAGGGTTGGATGCGAAGAGTAGATTCTTTTCCGCGACAATGGTTATCTCTTATTGTTTTATTCGTGGTATTCGGGAAAAATGTGGTTATCTTACGATTTTCTAGTTCTTGTTACTTTCGGAAAGACGAAGCCCAAAGGCCACGCGCGTCGGTAACTATCGGAAACGCGATCGAAGGTCTTTCTCTTAAAATTCCATGAGACGCTTCGCTAAGAGGATAACTTCGTCCTTTCGAGGACGTCAGGAAAAAGCCGTCACATGGTTATCTTTTGTGATCGTTCGGTATCCGGGAGAAATAACTACTTGAGCCACACAATGCTCCAGGTATACGGTTATCATCGACATATTTATCAAAGAGATTTTCAAAATTACTTTTTAATTTCTTGGTTAGAGGAAACATCTCTTTCTTCTTACAGAAACACAATAAATACACTTTTAGACGATTTTCGTCATGCGGTAATGTATGGTGTTTAGACATTTTTTACACATGTTTTAAATATCCCTCAGATCTTTATTAATTTTATTTTTGTAAAAGCATTCCCCTCCAATTCCTTAGATAATATAAATGACCGTAAAATACCAATACTCTAACAAATAAATTATATATTATATAAACGGTCGAGAAATTATTTTGTGAAAAGAAATAACTACTGGTTCGGGCAAACGCAAGATCGAATCTAGTGTGGTTATCTTTATCGCTTCGAAAGTACGGGCCCGGTGATCGAAAGTAGAGACGGTAACGAAAACAGAAATACGACGCGTGGAAAGCAAATTCCGCCGAACGTGATGCTCTATGACGTCACACCGTGACTCCGACAAGATGGCCGTCGGTTCCGAACTGCGGTCCGCGACGCGATCTCCAGTTGGCTTGACGAGCCGCTGATTAGCATGGTCGACATTTTAACTTCATAATTTAGCTTCTTATAAACGAAAACGCAAGCTCGTTATTTCTACTTTGGTTCGCTGCATCGCTCTTGTGAGCGATCGTGTCTTGAACTTCTTGGTTATCTTTTCACTCTGTTAGAGTGAACACTGCGGTTATCTGTTATCTTGCCCCACGGTGTGCCTTAACCAGATTTAATCTAAAAGTGCTTGCTCAGTAAATCTGCTTTATTGGGTTGAAAATACATACAAAATAGAAGCTCTTCTGATGAAAATGAAAATAATCGCCGGAGCCGTTTTTTAGAAATGTCTATTTGAATATTTGAGCGATTGAAAATACTGCTGCCGTGCCGCCTGGCGGTGCAGATTGCGCATGAAACATCCTAAGATGAGAAAAATAATTGAACAACTTTCTTTGCAAACTTCTCCCTGTATCAAATTAATTTTAACAAAACCAACTCGTATCGTATGTTATGTAAATGCAATAAATGTGTAAAAAATGTCTAAACACCATACATTACCGCATGACGAAAATCGTCTAAAAGTGTATTTATTGTGTTTCTGTAAGAAGAAAGAGATGTTTCCTCTAACCAAGAAATTAAAAAGTAATTTTGAAAATCTCTTTGATAAATATGTCGATGATAACCGTATACCTGGAGCATTGTGTGGCTCATGTAGAAGAAATATCGGACAAAGGAGAATAATAATACTAAACAAGTATTGCCAGATTTATAAATGTTTATGATACCTCAAACTTGGTCTAAGGATGGCATAAAAATGAAAAATATGGGTCTAAGTTGTTTCAACTAACAAGCTATGGAATTAGTATATCATGATTTTAAAAAAATATGGGAACAGCACAAAGTTGCAAGAACACACCCTCAATATTTCGAAAAGCTTCTACGAGCTACTTGTGCTTATAATATTTTACGTGTAAAATAAAGTGTTGAAAAATTATATCATTGTATAAGTTGGATGAAAATAATAATTAAGCGTATTATAAATGATAAAAACAGTATATTTTTCAATTGTCGTTTACTCTGTAATTAAATAGGCAAATTTAAATACATATAACAATTATCATGAGCATAATCTTTAAATATTACAAGGTGTAATGAAATCTCGATCGTAAAAATATTTGGTAAACCTTCGGAAAAGGCACCTCCTTCTAAAAAAAATTTAAACCTTCGGAAAAAATGTATTCAAACTTTTTCGTCGAGAATTTTGCGCTCTACAACTTTTTTTTGAAACATTTTTCTGTCAGACGCGTATTTTTGAATATAAATGCAAAAAACTAAAAAAAAAAACGCGTTTTTTGGCTCTTTTTTCAAAATAGCAGATTTAATACGTCCGACCCGCAATTTTTGTTGTCATATTCGTAATCGGGAGGCAAAAATACGTCGGAATAGAGTAAAAAAAAATTCTTTTAGGAGGAGGTGCCTTTTCCGCAGGTTTACCAAATATTTAAATGGACCATTCTAATAAACGGCTCCAGCGATTATTTTGATTTTTACTAGAAAAGCTTTTTTTTGTATGTATATTCACCCCAAAATAGCAGAATTACTGAGCAAGCACTTTTACGTTGAATCTGGTTAAGGCACACCGTGCTCCTCTTGTGAGGCGGCGCTATCTTACAAATTAACGAACGGACTTTTTGTGCAATAAGAAGGTCTCGGGTAATACTCCAGCCGATCAGTCGATAAGGAAAGGACCATGCATGCGACGCTAACTGTACCGGGCCCTCCGCGCTGTTAAATTATCTAGATTGCCGATTCGCGAGCTATCTTTGTAGGGTCAAGGCTATCTAGCACTGCCGGGAGGTAGTGCCGTGTTTTAGTTATGTTTTTGTACGTGAGGCTAACTGTCTCTACGGAGACGCTAAAGGTGTTGCGTATAAGTATGAGTGTGTTAACTTGAATAGCAGTGTCCGCGGAAAACAATAGCGTCCGGGTGATCCGTGCAAATTTAGTAACGAAAGTGCAGATGGTTAATTTGGGGAATTAATCGGTTCATTAATACACGCGACAAAGTCGAGTGGGTTGCGGGTAGCGTAATTTCGGTGGTTTGTTCGCGGTTAGTGGATTTCAGTAAAGGAAAATAATCGGTTAATTTACTCGGTTTTGGTAAAATTTCGTGTGGTTCGGATAACGTCGTTCAGTGTAGTTTCGGTATGTGATTCGTGTAGGTAATCTAGTGGCGTATTGTGGAGGGCGCGTGATTATCGGACGAGCACGGTTCCTCGACGGGTTCGTCGCAGGGCGCCGCGACCGCGTGCGAAAGTCTCGACCGATTCCGTCGCATGGCAGTGCGCTTCATAAAGTCCTCGTCGAGTTTGTCGGCGGGCACCCCGTCTTTAGAAAGTCTTGGTAGAGTTCGTCGCCAGGCACCGCGTGCGAAAAGTCCATTTCGTCGCTGGGCATCGTATTAGGAAGTTCCTGTCGAGCTCTCCGTCGAGGAATCGCGTGTCATCGCGTATCGGGGAATCGCGTATAAAATTTGACGCTTATAATTTGGGGCGCGAGAAACCTAATGAACCGTCCTCGTCGGCCGTGGTCGCATAGCAGTTGGTCTGCGCCAGAGAATACCGCCCTCTCCCTTGCCGAGCCGGGAACTCAGGGCTGAGCTAGCGGGTACACCGGCGCATGCGGCGCGCCTATAAATTTGTCGAGCCTCAGCTCGTCTGGCGTCCTCTCTTACCATCCGGCGCGCCGTGCGGATTTTTGTGGCCCCCGGGGAAAAGTTCGGTTTTGCAGGCGGCCACGAGCGACGACGACGGACGGGCGGAGGTGAAAAAGTTGGGGGCGGAAGTCACAATGTGTAGCAGATGGCTAGGAAACTCGCCATAAGCTTCCATGACAAAATGTCCGAAAGATTCTTCGTCGTGATTATGTCAGCGATAATTTCGTGGCACATGTTCACCGAATGCTGCTCTAGTGGCGGATCATGGACCTGGAGCGATGTAAAATGTAAGCATAATGCTTCGTCACTCACCAAGCATAAAGGAAGGTTGCTGTATATATTTTGCACTAGTAAATTAAGAGCCTCTCGAACTGGATTGTCGTGAACTTCGGAATCAGCCGCAAACTTAATCGTTGTTTGGAGGTACCAAAATGGTGCTGGTAGATTATCCCGTTCTGGAGCGTCGCGATCGTCTTTATGTTCGTCCTTGGGCTTGTGAGTGCGGTACGTATCATCCAAGCAAAATTACAAATCTTCCTTTTTCTTTTGTTTTAAGGAAATCCTAGCAGTATGTAGAGTGAGCACATCTCTCATGAACGAAATCACAACCTCGACGCTACTTTGAAGACCACCTTTAGGACCCGAGTACCTCCACCGAGTACCTCCACCAATTTCCATTCACCGAATGGTACAACGCAGTTTTAAAAAAATTTGATTTTTCAAAAGAAAACTATGCATAGACAATGGAAGGGATTTCGTTTAGATTCAGATTATATGGAGTTTACACGACAAAGCGGTTTACGTTTAAAACTTTCGAGACCGCGTTATAACGAGTACATAACCGACATCGAGAAAAATTCCTGATATAATATTCGTGCTTTCCGGTCTTTCATAAACAAATCCATCAATGGTAATTGATTGCCATCATGTATGAATTTCCATGATAAGTGCGCTATTAACATTAATGATATTGCCAAATTATGTAATGATTACATACGGTTTCTGCCAGCTATATTTATTAGTTAAGCGCAATTTAAACAGCGTTCCTTGTTTCTATAAGTCATTTATATTTATTATTGTATTTTGCATTCTGGTCACACTTCGTTGCGTGCACAATTTTTACGACGTTCTTATTTTAATTATTTTTTTTTATGTTTGAATGTATTTTAATAATTCCCTTTAGTTTTATAATTTTTGTATTAATAGTCGTACTGTATACTGTTTATGTAGAGGATATTCAGCTCGTACATTAATAAATAAATAAATAAATAACCGATATTTTGTTCAAGGTCATTTCAAGGTGAAACTTAAACGTTCCCGTAACGGCTAATTATCTCAGCGGAAGTGTATTTTCAGGGAAAATGTTCCAGACAAAAGTTTAAGGAGTTTTCCCTATCCATATAATGGTGATATTAATTTTGACCTAAACTGTTCAAAACTTCAAAAAATTTTCACATAATCGTGTTCCTTGATATTAAAACATAGAACTATTATGCTTTCCCAAACTTCAATACATCTACATACTTTGCAAATCGAATTTAAGAAGGACCGCCATTTCTACTATTTTCACCGCTTTGGTCACCGGCACGCGCGACGCCATTTGGAACGCCTCGCCGCCGAAGGTGGCCGTCGTTAATTCAATATCAAGGTCATTTCAAGGCTGAAATAAATGCTGAAAATCACCTGCACAAGTGGTCCCACGATCACAAGTGGTCCCACGTATCCAAGAAATTCTTCGACTCGCTTTTGAACAACGTTGGCTGTAATAAGATAGAGTCCCAGCTCACTTCGCGATTACCGTAACCCATTAACACCCACGAGGACACAAATTTCACCAAGATTTTCAGAATATTTCTTGACATTAAAAACCAATTGAAAAAATTGAGATAAATCATTCTCGATGTAAAATTGATCGCTCTTTCCGAGCTTCCCATACAATAAACGTGTAAAAACGTGATTTTTTCTTGCACACAAATTTTTTAATGAATATTACCATGTCAAATAAGAAAAGCCACTGGGTCAGAGCCTTTAAATATAGTGTCTTTAATCTTTCAGCTATAAATATTCGTGTTAATATATAGGAAAATTAAAGATGGCTGCACCAAAATAGCGACTGAATCTGTTTTCTTTTGTAAAATATGAGCTTAGTATACCAAACCTTTAAAAATTATCCGATCTTGACAAAATTTAGTACCCATAAATTTTTGGGGTCTCCAAATGTTATTTTTAAAAAATTGAAAAGGCAGGATCGAATATAGTGGCCAAAAGTATACTTTTTTTTTAAATTTTCATGCAAATTGTTATAAGAGGAGTTTTTATGTCGCTGGTTGTAAAAATGCTGTGATTTTCAAAAATTCAAAATGGCGGATTCAATATGGCGGCCGAAAATTTATAATTTCATTTTATACGTTCAAAACTTAGTAAGTAGGGGTTTTTGGGGGTCGCCGATTATGAAAATCACGTTATTTTTCAAAAATCCAAAATAGCCGATCCAATATGGTTGCCGAAAATAAAACATTTCATTAATAAAAGGTACAAAGCCTGGCAAAAAGATCAAATTAACTCGAAGCTGTACTATCCTAGAACTAGCTGAAAAACTTGAACCCTTTCATGTCGTATTTAAAGAAAAGAAAGATAATTATCCGTTGGATTTGAACAAACTCGCTGAATTCGTATGTCAAACGTACGGCAATCAAAATATTTCCGAGGTAGCAGCAAAATTCACAAATAACAACACAAACCTCAGAAACATGCCAGGCACAAATAACAACATCGCGGACAACAATTTAAAATCAAGAATTCATAGAATTGTGAAACGCTTAAAGAGCCCACCAGAGCTCCCCACCTCATCTGACGATTCAAGTGCATTGGAAAACCAGGAATAACACCCATTATGGCAAACGACCAACTATCTATTCCAGCAACGGTCAAAATAATATATTGGAATACGAGAAGTTTTAACAAACGTCGTCTAGAAATTGAATCCATCTTGCAAGAAATAGATATCATCTTATGCGTCGAAACGTGGATAACAAACGATATTCCAGTTCATCACGCTGGATTCGTTCCCGTTAAAGAAGACCGGAAAACAAGAGGAAGAGGAATCATCTTTTTAATTCGTAAGAACTTAGCGTTCGTGAAAATAGAAAATCTCAAATCACCCGATGTATCTATTGAATTACGCGGAATAAGAGAGAATAATGTAAGCCCACCGACAAGTATAATAGTGGTTTGTAGATCCCCAGGAAAATCATTAACGCAAACACAATGGGATTGCGTAATAGGTAATGTCAATAATCGAGAACACTATTTGCTATTAGGCGACTTCAATTCACACAATAACATTTGGAACTGTAACGAACGAACGTTAATGGTTAAAGCCTCTATAATTCTATAGACTCATATGACTTATTTATTCCTAATACAGATACAAGCATATATATATTGACGTCCATAGAAACTTTACCTCTAATCTAGATTTAATTCTTTCCGCTCCAATTATAGCAGAGCCATGTTCGCGTCAATGATGAAACCTGGGGATTGGATCGTTTCCCAATTTTTGTAAATACTGATTCACAAAAATACATATACAAAAAAAAACGTTTAAAATTAAGAGTAAACGCACTTTCTGGTCAGATTTCCTAGAAAATATTGAAATAAATAATAAATGTCTATTCACGAATGAGTATGATCAATCTTCGCAAGTATGGAATTTTTTTGGAGCTCGTTGTAAATGCTGTAAAAAGTAGCGCTCCGCGAATAAATAATTTTTATCATAAAAGCAGGACAAACAGAAATCCTGTTCCGTGGTGGGATCAGGAATGGGCCACGTTAAAAAGACTCTGACGGGCTTCGTATAAAAAATGGGAATCTTCTAAAAATCTAGACGACTTAATTAATTATAAAAAACATGACGCCATTTTCATAAAAACAACGAAATTAAAAAAAGGGAGTGCTTCAAAGAGTTTGTGGAAAGCATTAACTTCCAAACCAATCCTAACTGTTTGGCAAAAATGCACAGTTTTAAAAAATAGGTGGACGAAAATCATCCAATAAGTAATTTAGATAACCTACAAAATCAACAAAAAACTAATATAGCGCTTAACAAACTATGCCCAGTTTGGGCATCTACGAACCTCCTAGATCTAAAAATGAATTTTTTGACATTCCGCTTAACTTTGCAGAATTCAACATTACTTTAGAAAATAAAAAAGTTAATGCTGCTTCGGGAATTCGGGACTTTGAAATCCTACAACATCTCCCATTGAAATTGAAATTAATCCTGGTTGAATTTCAAAATCGATCGGGTTTGTTTGGAACTTGTTGCTCGAGGGTTTCCGGGGTCGCTGATAACGAATCTGATATCTAATTTTAAAAGTGTATAAAGTGCGGTTTGGGATTTCCAAAATCGTGCCATAAGCACATCCCTACTATTAGAACACTAATAACTGAATGCCTGAACGCAAAAATTACTCAGGCCCTCAAATTTCCCGATGGTGCAGTAGAAAAGGGCTAGAAAAAAGCCAATTCGGTAATTGAATTGAAAAATAAATAGGACATATAGAGAATTTCATGCTGTAGAATGGTTTTATTTAGCGTTTTTTATTTGAACTACGGATTCCAAAAAAAAAAAAAATAAAATCTGTAAAATATGGTACACGTGAAATCGATAGAAAAACTCTCGTGATTATGTATATAATAATTATAAAATTTTATTTTAGCCAACAATTTCTACGATTTTTCAACTACTAAACTGCATTCTTAGCGTTCTTGATAGAAAAATGCGCTCGACTTCCCAAGCATTTGAAGATCGAGCGTCATCAGAATGCGCAAGGTTAGTACACGAATAATCGCTTACAACAATAAGATTGAGATACTTTGTAGGGCCTACGCAAATTTCAAATTTCTTCGTTGATGTATACCCGAATTATTGTGTTATTCGTGTGAAAAATACATTTCACGAGTACAATAGTTTAAACACTGTCCACGAGGGAAATCCACTATATGTCGGTAATTCTCCACTATATGTCGACCTTCTCGACACTGTTAAAAATATTTGTATTCATAAAATAAAACAGTTAGTGAAAAGTAATATACTTTTAACAAAAATATAAAAGGAATCACTCGCGGATATTAATTTTAAAGTAAGGCACATTGAAATTTCGGATTTATAAATAGGTACCTGGAAAATTCCTGAGACACCAATTACAGACGAATTCGATCAATTTTGACAAATCATTCCACCATATTGGATCCGCCATTTAGAATCTTGAAAATATGATGTCAGATTCGTAATCAGCGACCTCGAAAACCCCCGAGGAATAAGTTTCGAACAAGTCCGATCGATTTTCAAAAATTATTCCGCCATATTGGATCCGCCATTTTGAATCTTGAAATTCTGATGTCAGATTCGTAATCAGAGACCTCGAAAACCCCCGAGTAACAAGTTTCGAACAAATCCGATCGATTTTGAAAAAATCGTTCCGCCATATTAGATCCGCCATTCTGAATCTTGCAAATGTGATGTCAGATTCGTAATCAGCGACCCCGACAACCCCATAGTAGCAAATTTCAGGAACATTCAATAAGTTTTAAGACCTTTATTTTTAGTTGCGGTTATAGCCGTCACGACATTTTTGGCCACTTTCCGGATAAATTTTTCTGGATACCCTCGCATCAAGGTATACAGGATAATGAACAAGTTGACCTTCTTGCTAAAGAAGCTACACCAGATTTACTTTTAAATTTCAATATTTTTCTGTTCACTGACTTCTATGAATATTTCAGAAAAGAAATGCACTCAGCGACAAATGAAAAGATCGTAGAAAAAAGCTGTCTCACTGGGGAAAACTATTTTGGATGTTTCTATAACGGAAGTAACATACCGTGGTACGCGGATAAGGAACTAGACAGGAAGTTTATTGTTACTTTTAACAGGTGCAGGGCAGATCACTGTAATCTTGCGGAATCGCTACAGCGTGTAAACATTGTTCGCGATGCAAAATGCAAGTGTCAATCCGAAATGGAAAATTTAAACCACGTGATAATGCAAAGTTGTTTATACGACAAACCGCGCCAGAAGCTAATGAAAGTCTTAGCTAGATTAAATTTGTTTCCACCTTTCAATGTACAAACGTTTCTGTGTAAGCCGAACTCAAAAGTCTTTCATCTCCTATTCGATTTTTTAAACGCCTGCAAACTTAAAATCTGATTGTAATGTAAAGATATGTACAGACGAAATAAACCTCAATTTAGGCTTCAAATGCTTAATAAAAAATAAAAAAAAATATCATTTTTAATTTTTGGCGCGATACTGGATAGGTATGTATGCATGAGTATATTTCGTTTCTGATATGAATTGTATCCATAAGGATGTAACGCGACGATCGTTTCATCGATAAAAAGTTCTGTTAGGAGAGAAGGTAGGGGGAGCAGGCAACACGAATAAACAAAAACATGTGCACCATCGGTAGCAAGTAGTACCAATTCGCCAAATAACTAATTCCCTTGCTGAAATACAGAAACAACTGGAGGAATTAAGGGGCCATATTCGGCAGCAAAACAGCGAAAATAACACAGTAACGCCATATGGTATTGAAAATGCTCAAACCGCCCGTTTTCGTGAATTTGCTGCCGAATTAACTACAATGTTACGACAGAATCAAACGTCCTCGATTGATATGGTGGCCCCAAAATTTGAAAACGAACAGACGACCAATCCGGACAAATTTATAGAGAACACGGAACAGTATTTCAGCTTAAAAAACATACAAGGAGTTCGGAAAATGCTACTTATTGAAAACGCATTGGAAGGAAGAGCAAGGGTCTGGTTGGAAATAAATAATTTTGAATTGTATGACCAGTTTAAAAATTCATTTCTAGACAAATTTTATTCCATGACAATCAAACTAGAAATGCAAAAAAAAATGGATGGACGAACGCTACAGCGAAAACGAAGGGGGATTGCACGGCTGCTTTTACAGAGAAATTCGCGAATCAATGTATTTTACCAAAAAAATGACGCAATCTGAAGTTCACTACTTGATCATGCAGCAACTTCCATGGACGGTAAAAGAAACCCTTATTCCGTTAAAATATGACTTCACGGATGGAATAAGCCAAGCTCTGACAAAATTGGACGCCATTCGCAGGGAAAAAGAAATAAAAGGCGGGTGAACATCGACTAAAAAATTCAAATACTCGAAAAGACAATCGCCCACGAACTTCACTAAACACTAACGGTCATAATAATCCTCAAAAACATAGATATTCCTTATCATATTAAAAAAATGGTCCGGGAGAAAAGAAAAATTAGAAAAATATGGCAAATGACTAGATCTAGTTATGATAAAACCAAACTCAATAAAGCAATAAAGGATCTAAAAGCAAAGTTAGCAGAATATCAAAATTGCAGGTTTCAAAAATTTGTCCAATCAATAGATGCTTCAAAAAATACGGATTATTCACTTTGGAGAGCCACCAGAAAAATTAAACGACCACAACAGTTCACACCACCTATTAAAAAATCAGACGGGGAATGGGCAAGAACTGAGGTAGAAAAAACGGAAGCTTTCGCTAAACACCTTAGTGAAGTCTTTCAACCTATGAGTGAAGAAATGTCTGACGAGGAAAGACGTAGTCTCGTCAAGGGCATTAAGAAGTACTCGGAAGAAAATTCGCCTATAAATCCAGTTACAGTTAACGAAGTGATAAAAATAATAAAATATCTGAAAAATAAAAAAACACCTGGATATGATAACATTGACGGTAAGATCATTAAAGAGCTACCCATGAAGGCGTACGATTCATCACCGTACTATTCAATTTAAGCTTCCGTCTGAGTTACTTCCCTGATCAGTGGAAGGTAGCCCAAATAATAATGATAGCAAAGCCAGGCAAAGTAACTGAACTTGTTACATCATACAGGCCGATTAGTCTTCTCCCTATACTATCTAAGATACACGAAAAACTGCTATTGAAAAGACTAAATAAATTTATAATCGAAAGAAAAGTAATTCCCGACCATCAATTTGGATTCCGGAACTTTCATGGTACAATTGAGCAAGTGAACAGAATAACTGGTAAAATCAGAGATGCCATCGAATATAAAAAGTACTGCTCGGCCGTATTCTTAGATGTAGCTCAAGCTTTCGATAAAGTGTGGCACGAGGGGTTACTATTCAAACTGAACAACTGGTTCCCAAAAAAATACTTCGAACTCTTACAATCATACTTTAAAGATAGAATGTTCCAAGTAAAAATACAGGGCACAACGTCAAAACTCTATCCGATCAAAGCTGGTGTTCCTCAAGGTAGCGTCCTGGGTCCGACACTTTCCTTGCTTTACGTTGCTGATTTACCAACAGCAGATAATATTATCACGGCAACATATGCAGATGATACTGCAATTTTGTCAACAAATTCGAGCTCAAGTGTTGCCTCACAACATCTACAGAGTTATGTTCACAAGATTCAAAACTGGTTCACACGATGGAGAATCAAAATAAATGAGAGTAAATCGACACATGTTACTTTTACTCTCTGCAAAAAGACGTGCCCTAAAATTGTTCTAAATAACAAAACAATCCCACAAAGTAATCATGTGAAATATCTCGGAATGCATCTGGATCGTCGCTTGACTTGGAGAGAACATATTTGGTCAAAACGTAAGCAACTGAATCTAAAACTTAGGAAAATGTACTGGCTTCTAGGTAGGAAGTCCAACTTATCGCTCGAAAACAAAATACTTATTTACAAGTGTGTACTTAAACCAGTATGGATGTATGGAGCTCAACTTTGGGGAAGTGCATCCAAATCTAATGTGGATATAATAGAAAGATTTCAATCTAAATGTCTAAGAGATTTATTACATGCACCTTGGTTTGTACCAAATTAAATAATCAGAAAAGATTTGGCCATCAAAACTGTCAAAGAAGAAATTACTACCATCAACGAAAGGTACAAAGCAAGACTAGCAAATCATTCAAATACATTGGCTTCTGGACTTCTAAAAATCCCACAAATAAACTCAAGATTAAAAAAGTACAAAATACTTTAATCAAGAGGAGATCGTTCTACTTCTATACCTGTAATTAATGTTATAAATCTATACTATGTATTATTTAATATTATGAGGGCTTTCCACTGGGAAGGTTACTCACCTGTTTTTGTAATATTTAAAATTTACTAAATGTCTTCGTTAGACAGATTGTAAATAAAGATGGAGAAAAAAAAAATTTTTACCCTTCCCTTGATTATAAAACGCCGACCTAGTATCGCGCCCAGTAAAAGCGTGTATAAGTAGCAGTAAAATGCAAAATCCAACCAGTATGACGCGTTGTCTCCCTTATGTGAGTACAACTTCGGAGCTGACTATTGCCACATTATCGAGGTTGGGTTTCTGCTACATAGAGTAGTTTGGTCTATACAAACTACATATGATAGTATTTTGAATAGATATGTCGATTACGTGGTACAAAATTACCGTACCAACAACACCATTATCTTCGACGGATACCCTGATTCTACGATTCTTTATACGAATAATTTGATTCAATTGAATTCGGTCAAATTGTGAAAAAGTTATCCGCCGTCTTGTATCCGCCATTTTGAATTTTTGATATCTGTCTTCAGAATCGTAATTAGCGACCCAAAAAACCTCCGAGTATCAAGTTTCAAAGGAATTCGGGCATACTTTTTACACATTTGCTCGTTATATGTGAAATTTCGAAATTTTGTTAACTTGTAGGCGCCATTTTGAAATCAAAATCGAAGAATATCAAAAGATACAATGCATATTTTTAAAGTGCAACTATCGTGAACACCTTTCTGATACTTTAGGTAATATGATCGAAAAAATTACCGTGCAAAAAACGGATTCTTTGTTATATTTGTGAAAAAAATACGGGTTAAGCGGCAGTTTTTCAAAATTTTGACTACAGCATTCGAAAGAGCGGTCCCAAAAATAGTCGACAATGAACATTTTTTTTTGCAAATTGTACGAGGTTGAAATCTATGTCGAAAATCAGCACATCTCGGCGTTAAAGGGTTAATACTTGGGCTCTGAATTCTTTTCACTCGAGTCTGTTATTAAGCGTATATACTTTTGATATACAAAATGTATTGCGATTTGAATGTATACACTTTTCTTATATCGCATTTGATTTAGTTAATACCTGAGTTCCCAATTCTTTTTATTTGAGTCTGATACTAAGCGAGTAAAGTTTTGAAGTGCAAAATATACTACCATTTGAATTTATGCACTATCCTCTTACCTCCTTGGATTTCATTAATACCAGGGCTCTGAATTCTTTTTACTCGAGTCTGTTACTAAGCGTATAAACTTTTGATATGCAAAATATATTACGATTCGAATTTATGCACTTTTCTTATATCGTATTTGATTTAATTAGTACCAGAGCTCTTAATTGTTTTTAGTCGTGTTGAAATAATAAATAAATAAATGAATAAACAAATATTAATGAATATAAAAGAAACGATTATTGGTTTTACATTAACATACTATAGCATATGCTATGAAGTAACAAAATCGAAACATAGACGTAATAAAATCTTCCCATGCGTACTCAGTAACATATGTTGGAGTCTCGTACCTCTCTCATCCATTATATAACGATACCCTTAATTCGAACGTGACGATAGCCAGTTTTCACATTTCTATACCGTGAGATATCACAATCAAATTATTTTCAGTACCCTCGCCTCGTAGGCTGTTATGAAGTTGCCTGTTTCGATGATTCGCCCTTAGCAGAACGCAAAATAGAATAGTTCATTTTTCAATTCGAGACATCTTACACCCACTTGGCATAATAAAAGTTTCAAACTCATTCCATAATGCCATAGTATTTGCTTCATAGCAATGCTATCTAACAGTAATGGCATTGGATAGTGCCCTGTAATGTGTTTGAAATATATTTGCTGCGTATATTCTAGTCAATTTACATCTAATTCATGGATTAATATTATAAAATACTATTTAACATTTGTTGATTACATTTTATGTGGTGGGATATACTTATCGTCGCTTAAGAAACAACACCGCTCAACTCATTTTTTTTGTCAAAATGAGTTTATATATGTCATTATATAAAAAATTTTGCGCTGAATTGAATGGTCCAGACCAATAGATCGCGTAAAATTTTAAAAAATTGCAACATCGCTTATCTCAATCTTTAAGCTAACATCAGCAGCATCACGTATCTCATGGTATTTACTATTAGCCTGTTCATTCCACGATGTCCTACTGATACGTTTACAAAATCTCATAAAATTCTTCGGTAATTTTAAAATGATATACCTAAATGCTGAATTAATGCGGACAGTAGTTTGTTCGTAGTTAAACACACAAGAATCTGTCATCAAATAATTCAGAACATTTCTATCGCTCGTATTGATATATTAAGATAAATATTTTTTTTATTACATTATATAAGAGCAAACAAATTCGGGAGAGATATCACGTATAAAAGAGAAGTATGGAAAAGATTTAAAAAAAGACGCTAGCAAGATCTAGAAATATGTCAGTGTAGGAGTATGGGAGGATGGAAAATATAATAGACTACCAGATTGTGACAGAATACATTCTCTGATTTTCTACCGGATACCTTTTTATGAATTGATAATTAACCCTAAAACACGACAGATAGTGGGGCTATTGGTCCTTACACGCTTGCCCGTCATAAATAAATTGGTTCACTTATTGTACAGAATTTTAGTAGTTTTTCGCGATATTACATTGTCTGATTTTGTCACATACGATAGTACAAACAAATTCAAACTATAAAAATTGATGGTATGCAATTAACAGCGGCCGAATAGGCTCAAACGGTTCCGTGTTTTCAAAATGCAAAAATGATGTAAAAAAGAAATACAACTACATAATTTTAAATTATTTCTAATAAAGAAAAATATTAATTTTATGACGAAACAATTCTCAAATGCAAATGGCACGTATGTTACATTGAGTCATTTTATTATAAGTAATAATAAACGTTGCAAACAGTTGAATGAATGATTCTGCGTTTTTTATTTGCATGTCACTTTGTATATCATAAAAAGATATTATTTTAGGTATATAGCCGCGTGAAAATAAAAAGTATTGGAAATATGGTTTATGCGGTATGAAAATATGGTATGATTAGCAGGAATATTGAACTGAGAATTACGAAAAAGATTTAAATATATATCTATATGTACTCCAAACTCTGGAAGATTATTGGGATAAGTCCCATATATAATTTTATTATATTTATATTATAATTTGTTAAGAAACGAAGTGTGGAATTATGGCTAGTGAAAACATGAAATTGAAATGTATACAAAATAATATTTCAACTTATTTCTGATTTTTTCGATAACAGTGGAAATATTAGTCAGAAAATTAATTAAGAATAAAGGATAGCATCGATATAATTAATGAATAGAAAGACTTCACTGAATATGGATAATAGATCGATATATTTTATAATGGTAATTATGACAATGACACCCATAATGGAAAAAAGTTATTATTATAATTTTAGACATATTGTTCTACACTCGAAAATTATTGGAATCAATTTCTCAATTCAAGAGAGAGAGAGAGTAATCGTTAAATTTCACTCCTAGAGGCTTCAATTTTACTCTCTTTGAGTCACACTTGCTCTTTTGGCATATTTCATGTTAGGTTTGAATCACTTTACCGGTGCAGTTATATATGGCATCGAAAACTGGTTACGACGCGGCCGGCCGACAGACATGTTTTATTTTATCTCGCTATAGCATATTCAATTCTGAGGATTTTGAATCAAATAAAAAAAGAAATTGTTCGTCAAAGTTTTTCTATTGAGATATGTAATTTGTCATTTCGCCATTAGATGCGGAAATCTCTAATGAACAATTTCGTTTTTTATTCGTTTCGAAACCTTCAAAATTACCTAGGTTATATAGAGAGTTGAAATAAAATATACGGCCGCAAAGTAACTAGTCCGGTCTATGCGGTACTCAGTTCCCTCTCTCTTTTTCCGTATTTATTGACTCCAGAGAACTCAAATGTAGACGAGCCCGGTATACCCTATTTTCTACCCCTTTGGATTGAAATTTCAGTTTTATAAACGCCTTGGGAAAAATTTTAGCACCTCTATTTCTAAAGTAAAATTGTATGCTCTTTTAGAATCTTGCAATAAAATTTCAATAAAATGAACCATAAAAATGTTATACGCGTTTTTATGAAAAAGAAACATGATTTTTTTACATTTTATTAAATTCAAACATAACTTTTACTTTCCAATGGCATTGGGGTAAATGTCTAAGGGGAGAATGTCGTGCCCATGATCCCTCAGGATTAAAATACACCATGCCTTGTTTCATAACTTTCATAACTGAATAGAAACTTCTCTATTATTCATCATGTATTTCAGAATTTCATGTACTATAATTTTTTCAATAATAAATTACTTGTATTAAATATTTCATAGAAATAAGTTTATATGTACAGTTAGATGGCATTATATTAGACTGGCAGAACGAAATTTTTGCATTCGATATCACTTTCACCTTGAACTGGCATTTGGATACGTGTCTAAGGTAAAAATAATGCATCCAGGGTCCCTTAAGATTAAAATGTACCATGCCTTAATTCATAACCCATAACTGTGAAGAACAATAGAGAAGTTTCTATTTAGTTTTTTTCTGTTTAACTTCTCATTCAATGTTACGGAAAATATCATAAATGAAGATAATGGAAGTTGTATTATGAATTAGCGGATAAAGGTGGGATTAAAAGATTTTTCTGCCCTTTGGCCAGAAACCGCAACGTCCCGGCCGCTGCGCGAAACGATGTTGCAGAAAGAAGAGAATTGTCTACAAAACAGTTATTTTTCATAAACATCACATAGAACCAATGGCCATTATGCAAAAGGCAGACCGATACGGTATAAAAGATTCAGAAATTGTGTCTGTAAGCTGAAATTTCCATTAGTCACATCCAGTTTCTGTAAAGACATGGTAAAAACTGCATACATCGTGAAAGAATCTTCAGAAAAATTGTTTGAGGGAAACCTCAAATAAATAGACAATTAAAGAAGATGATTTTAAAACTAAACTAAAACCATTTCTCTCTAAATTGTCTTAAAATGAATTTAGAAATGGTATGAATAGTACATTACAAAATAAAAAAAAATCTTTTGCTTGAGAAATTCAAATAAAATGAACGTAAACTTTTCCTTCGAATAAGGCAAATTAGGTTAACCCATTAAAACCCGGATGGACGCACCTTCAGCATCTACTTGAACATCGATAATTTGCATATAAATGCATTGGAACAAATTTTCGCACCACTATTCCTGACGTAAAATTGTATGCCCTGTCAGAATAATTTAATACAATTTTCGTAAAACTAACCGTAAAAGTTATACACGTTTCTGTGTAAAAAAAAACCTTGCCTTTGTACGTCTTACTTTTTTAATTCTTACATCACTTTCACCTTGAACTGGCATTTGGATCCATGTCTAAGGTAAAAATAATGCATCCCTTAAGATTAAAATGTGCCGTGCCTTAATTCATAACCCAAGAAGGCGTCTTCCTAAATAGCGGTTACAATATCGATAACTGTAGTCATATTTTTATGTTACAAAAAATGCAGATTCAATAAGTAATAGTAGTATTGCATTACAGCATAAGAACAAAATTTTTGCGTTCGATGTCCGCCATTTTGAATTTTGAAAATTTAACCTCATATTTGGTTTCAGCGACCTCGTAGACGATAATTTACATTCTGATTTCCATTTTTCGTAGAATAAAAATATGACCTTCTTTTCTATGCTCTATCCACTATTTTGGAAGCCGAAATCTTAAGTTATGAAATAAGGCATGGTGCATTTTGATCCTCAAGGACCATGGGCACGATATTCTCCCCTTAGACATGTATCCCAATGCCACTGGAAAGTAAAAGTTATGTTTGAATTTAATAAAATTTAAAAAAATCATGTTTTATATTTTAAAAGTATATACAGACATGCAAAAAAATATATATATATATACATGCAAAAAAATATATATAGACGTGCAAAAAAATATATTGACATGCAAAAAAATATATAAAGATATGCAAAAAATATACAATTAAATAAAAATTAAAAAGACACATGCGTGGCGTTTCGTTCAATCCCCTCCACAACTGAACTCTTCGACAAAGCCTAAACGTTTGTAAATCGGAGCGGTTACGACGGAAGGTGTTTAAAATGTTTATGAAATCAAATTTCCAAACTATTTTAACATCTAATGCAATTGGTAGGTTTAAGCAGTTAATTATTCTATTTTAATTTTTACTTGCACCTACGTTAAATCTAGATTAATGATAACATACTGTAATAGTTTTTTTACAAATTACAGTTGGTCGAAAGCCAATACTTGTCCTCGTCAGAGATTATAGGGGAGATCGCTCAGTTGGCTGAATTCAGCGTGCCGATTTTGAAAACTCCATAAAGTGGCGCCCCAAGGGAATTCCAGCGGTAACTAAATGATGAAAAAGGAGAGAAATATATTTTCACCACGGGAAAGCATAGGACAGAGTTTGATGGAAATTAAACATAACACTATCAGTACGATGGGAGCATAAGGGGACCGCGGATAATTTATTAATAAAAATTTAACACTTTACAGTAATTAATGAACAATTAAGAAATAATGATCTTAAATAGAATTATATTGTACAACAATAAACACATTTAATATTTTTCATTTCAATTGTATTGTATTTTGAGGATTTTTTTAATGTAATTTACATCGTGATTTTTTAAATTTTATCTACTGGACGTATCTTAATTATTTTATTTTTTAACGATTAAAGCAAAAAGTGAGATATTCAATTTTAGAGCGAAAATAATATTGTTGGTTTCCATTTCTATTATTTATTCGATTCATTATTATTAATGAGTATAAATATCCTATTATATGTACACCAAAGCCGATTGAAGGAAAAACCTTATGCACAATATAATATAATTAAAGAGAATATTATGAGTAATAATATGTGTTTATGTGCGTTCACCAAGGTGATTACAAAGGCTTCCGAAAATTACACTCTTACGGTTTACAAATTAATTACAAACCAAATATAAAAAAAAAATCTTAGTTTTCATTTTCTTACACTTTAGTAGTGGAGCTAAGCCGGTCCTGGATACCCCCACCCTACCTCCCATCCTTTCCTGGATACCCCCACCCTACCTCCCATCCGTTCCTGTATACCCCCACCCTACTTCCCATCCGTTCCTGAATACCCCCACCCTACCTCCCAGTCGGTCCTGTATACCCCCACCCTACCTCCCAGTCGGTCCTGTATACCCCCACCCTACTTCCCATCCGGTTCTGTATACCCCTACCCTACCTCCCATCCGGTCCTGTATACCCCCTCCCTACCTCCCAGTCGGTCCTGTATACCCCCACACCCTACCTCCCAGTCGATAGTGTAAATAAACCGGTCCCGTATACCCTCACCCTACCTCCCAGTCGATTTATTTAAACAATTAATTATTTATTTGATGATGTCACGCATGACAGGTGAGTAGGGGGACAAAGTCGCGAGTGAAAGGGAAATTGTAAACAATTTCGTAAACAATTTCATAATCGAAGATTGTGAAGGTTGAGAAACATGTGTACTACATATTATTATTCCATATAATTAATGACCTAATCCAAGCATAGGCAACAAATTGTTATTAAGAATTTACTATTATCATGAATAAACATCCGCGGCCGAAGCCCGTCGCCTATAAGAATACCAACGCAGATCGCTCTATGCGCGAGGAACCGCAGTGATACGTAAAAGTCCTCGTCATGCTGTTTACTACTACCTTCTCTCTCGCACTCATTGCCGAGCTCATATTTGTCGTGACAAAAACATTTAGTTTTCACGGTCATTGATACTCCACGTTCGTCATCTGTACCTCTAAACTTTCAAATGCGTACGCCCTTGTAGACAAGTTATGACGCGTCTCCCGGATCTTTTCGTCGTACGTACAATTCTCCACGTAATTACTTTTGAAATGTACGAATAGACCTACACCAGACGTGGCCCACATATATTTTTTCTAAATACATCTAATTAATCAGTCCGTAGCATTTCTCAATTTTCGGCTCGAGGCCTTGTTGTCAGGGTTTCCACACGTCTTAGAAATACACGGTAAGTTAGGAAATTTAAGCCAATCAAGCGTAAAATTGTAAGGACGTTTTCCATCTGTTTACTACAGAACCCGTATTTCGTTAATGACCTCTAAATTTTTAAACGTGTGCGTGTGTAGAGAAGTTTTGATGGTTCGTTTCTCGGTAAATGGTTAGAATATTACAACATTTTTGTAAACAATTTACAGGGTCATTGATTTCCCATAGACAACATTCGTCATATCTTAAAATTGGGAAGCATTCCGATGTAGTATTGCCATATGTGAGTAAAATGACCTTTTCCTCGTGCGTCCTGCTACCATCTCTCTCGCTCTCGCATACTCTTTCTTACACTCATTAACATTAGCAGTATACCGTTTTCACGGTCGTCGATTATGCGTCGATCACTTATTCACCGTACATTTGTTTTCCCGAAACTTTCGAAAATGTATACAGGTCCAGACGCGTTTAAAAGGTCATTGCACAATTTCATCAAAACGTTATCACTTGACTAAATTTCGGTAATCCGTGACGTAAGAGAAAGGAAGCAGTCTAATTCAAATATTTCAATGTCATAATTTCTATGATCTCTCTCGCTCTTGCATACTCTTTGTTACATCCATTAACATTAGCAGTATACCGTTTTCACGGTCCTCGATTATCCGTCGATCAATTATTCACCGTACATTTGTTTTCCCGAAACTCTCGAAATTGTATACAGGTCCAGATATCGTTTCAAAGGAATATCGCGTTCCTGTGTCTATGTTTGACAGTACGTAAGCACCTCTATTTCAAATATTGTATTTCTACATCAATATGGTAGATGTCAAGAAGATTTTGTCGTCATGGGAAGAGGCCTTGAAGAAGGTTTACAACACTCTTGAAGAAGACGCTACTGAGGATCATTTTTCCAACTTCATTCGAGAATCCATCGCAAAGATTGACAAAATCAATTCATTCTCAAGGGTCAATCCTCACATTCCCAATGGGATGAAGATATCGTTGGGGACACGTATTCATTGCATCACGGTACAGAGGGTTACAGCTGCTGTCATATTAATTAGCGTATCTCAATGATCTTCAATAGAGACAAAACTGTCGAGTCCCTTCACCCAAAACTGCTAAGACCATTTTGAAATTAATATAGAAAAGCCGCTAAGCAAGTCTGAACGCGTTCAAAAGACCTGGCGCCGACCCCCCTAATATTGTTATAAAAATGTCCTGCTTTAGATGGTCATTGCAAACGGTCTCTTTCGAATGCGTGATCTTAAGAAATTATATCATAAATATTGAAAAATACTAGCTGTTACACATTCGTATTGTCATGTGAGGAATGTCAAAAAAAAAATGCAAAAGTCGCTTTAATTAAAGGTCAGCTATTGCTACATCATAGTCGCTTCTCGATGCCTATGTGGAAATTCATCGTAGGCTAGGAACCGTATTTTCAAAGTGAAGGTAAAAGTGTAATAATGACCTTTTCCTCCTGCGTTCTACTACCATCTCTCTCGCTCTCGCGTACTCTTTGTTAGATCCATTAACTTTAGCATTATACCAGTTTCACGATCATCGTCATTGCCAATTACCCTCGGATCATTTTCACAACATATTTTTCCATGTATACAGGTTCAGACGCGTTTAAAGTCATTGGGCAATTTCATCAAAACATATACTAAGCGACACATTTTCTCTATCCCAAATTTAGGCAACCTCCGCCATAATAGAAAGGAGATGTCCTCAGTTCCGTATTTTATCTGTAGGAATGACCTAGCGGATCACCCGTAGGCCAACACACCCCTTCGTTAACAAAGGTAGCATAAATAAATAAATAATTTACAATTATAATATTCAAATAGTAATAAATCTCACATAATCCGAATAGCGTGTATTAAAATGTATAATATAGAACTGATGGAAGAAGCTAGCAGTAATTAGAAAGAGAGAGGATGACACGCTTATTCCTTATGCATATATTCACGATATTTAGGTGTTTTCATGACGTTCGAATCATAGCTGTACGAGTTTGGACACGTGGGTAATGTAATTAATCAGGTTCCTGACCATCTTTTAATATGTGTACAATTTCCCACATCTCAAATATCGCCATATAGGTTTCAACCTGTTAATTATCCGTAGACTTTACTATACGGTAACAATGAATCTGACTTCCCATAAGTGACGAACACATACGAGTATCGACTTGCTTTTAATGTAATTAATTAACCATCATTTAATATTTCCCACCTTTAAAATTTTTGAGAATAATAAGATCGAAATGAAGATGTAAAAATTTAAGAGAAGCATGTAAGATTCAACAGTTTCTTTCTATCTTTATGCACAGTTTAGTGTCTTTTAAGTAAACAGTTAAAGGATGTGACCATGCTGCCATCTTTTGGCATGTTTAAAGAGATTGCAGAATCTGTTTAACGCAGAATTAAATATGCGGGTGCGTCTGAAATGCATGGATTCATCGTAGACTACGATGATACACTTGCTCATATGAGTGGTTATGGAGCGATTACAATTGAATATGAGTCAATGCATAAATAAACTAATAATAATAATATCGCCATGCAAAAGAATATGAAAGTGAAATTGTTAAATATTACCGCGCATATACTGCAAAGCGAAAGCAATCTCGAGGACCCGAGATTTCTTATTTCTAAAATACTTATATTTCCATTGCTATACATCCCTCTTAAATTGACACGTTGTCCTTTGATCATCACTCTTAATTATTAGTAAGGTGTTCGTTAATATCTGAAGTAGCTACAATTTATCTTTAAAATATGAATGCAATATAGAGAGTGCGTTTCAAAGCTTCGATGTACTAGATGTCAATAATTAATGACGGCAACAGGCAATTTTGACGCACATTTTAGTCTAAACATGATAATGAAAAGACTGACGTACAGTCTGCAAATATTGTAAATATGTACGTGTTATAATATTAAAAATTATATAATTGAACGTAATGATAGAGATACGTGTGTTAAATTATTCATTTAATTGCATACTTATACTTTTGTCATTTCCAAAACACCGCAATTAATCTTGTTTTAGTAAAATTCTATAATGATCTTAAATATTAAATTGTTTCATTATTTACGAAAAAATCGTTGAATATTGACTCCCTTATATAAGAAAATATTCAATAATTATTGAAAGTGTGTTTGTGTACAGATGTGTTTGGACTGTCGAAAAGAAACATGAAGTACGATAGAAGCTTTACCGACAGGTCATTGAGAATTTTTCACTTTTTCTTTCAAAATGACTAATGTTTTACAGAATCACATGAGCACATTTAAATAGAATTAATCTACGCATGTCTTCATGTTGAATTGTTGTTTAGTCTTATATTTCATATACGGTAGCAATCTTTTTAAGTGATAATATATGAAAACATCAGTTCTATAAACGATTCAATATTAATAATAATAATAATATGAAATTGTAGTGCATGATGTGAAAACATAAGATGTTTTTAAAGGTTAATTTATTACTATGAAAATGATTTATTGATATAATGACTTGTGTCTTTTTGTATTGCACTAGGTGTGATGGATAGGAGGACATTCTCCTTATGGCAATATATTTAACAAAATACCTACATATAATAATAGTATTCGTACATGAATAACTTAGTTAACAAATTAAGATTACAATGTCGGTTACGCTATATACAATTTCAAATCAAGATGTATACCATTCGTTAGTATTAAAATACATTTACGCTTGTACTTGTTGGGTTTTCAGAATTAATTTCATTCCATAGTCGTGTGAATGTTACAACACAAGAATGTGCACACGACTCGATTTGAAGTAAGAGTATTCGTATAGATATAACAAATCGGTAGCTAATGCGAGAGAGAAAGAGAGAAAGAGAGAGAGAGAGAGAGAGAGAGAAAGAGAGAAAGAGAGAGAGAGAGAGAGAGAATGATCGACAATTAAAGATGACAGTTCGAAAGTTCAATTCACTACGAGTAAGGCGACCTTATGTAGGCTATTATACACGTTTCGAATGTGAAGGAATTTGTTATTATCATAATGATTAATACTTTGTTGTCTTTCGTTTTGTTTTGCATTTACAGAAAGAAAGATGTAGTGTAGATAAGACGACTTAGACCATGTAAGATTTATGCATGGACTGACTTTAAGATGTAATGATTTTAATTATTTGATTTAAGACTGCAGTATATCGCGATTTAATATACATACAAAAATTAATTGTTTAAACGATGTCAAGTTAATGACTGAACATTTTTTATTTAAAATTGAAAGATCTTTGGAACGCTCAATTGTATTATTAATCAATCGAAACTTGTATTCATACGTCTATGCACATTTCAATTAGATCGATTATCGTAGAAAAGATTTATTCAATTGTGAAAGTGCTGTGACCATCATACTGGTGCTACTACTTGAAACGATTTACTATTGCGTATAACTTCATCATCATCTGAGTGTCGTAACTCGCTTACCTATGGATTTCATCTCAACGTTTGCAGAACGTGAAATTAAAGATGTATGGTCATGCTTACCACTCACAATGTAAATGCATCCAGATTTACGTGAATGTCATCGATAAACATTTTGAAACGAGTGATGATACCGCAGATAGACAACCGCCGGTGATTAAAGACTGTGCAACGTGTCAATTTAAGAGGGATGTATAGCAATGGAAATATAAGTATTTTAGAAATAAGAAATCTCGGGTCCTCGAGATTGCTTTCGCTTTGCAGTATATGCGCGGTAATATTTAACAATTTCACTTTCATATTCTTTTGCATGGCGATATTATTATTATTAGTTTATTTATGCATTGACTCATATTCAATTGTAATCGCTCCATAACCACTCATATGAGCAAGTGTATCATCGTAGTCTACGATGAATCCATGCATTTCAGACGCACCCGCATATTTAATTCTGCGTTAAACAGATTCTGCAATCTCTTTAAACATGCCAAAAGATGGCAGCATGGTCACATCCTTTAACTGTTTACTTAAAAGACACTAAACTGTGCATAAAGATAGAAAGAAACTGTTGAATCTTACATGCTTCTCTTAAATTTTTACATCTTCATTTCGATCTTATTATTCTCAAAAATTTTAAAGGTGGGAAATATTAAATGATGGTTAATTAATTACATTAAAAGCAAGTCGATACTCGTATGTGTTCGTCACTTATGGGAAGTCAGATTCATTGTTACCGTATAGTAAAGTCTACGGATAATTAACAGGTTGAAACCTATATGGCGATATTTGAGATGTGGGAAATTGTACACATATTAAAAGATGGTCAGGAACCTGATTAATTACATTACCCACGTGTCCAAACTCGTACAGCTATGATTCGAACGTCATGAAAACACCTAAATATCGTGAATATATGCATAAGGAATAAGCGTGTCATCCTCTCTCTTTCTAATTACTGCTAGCTTCTTCCATCAGTTCTATATTATACATTTTAATACACGCTATTCGGATTATGTGAGATTTATTACTATTTGAATATTATAATTGTAAATTATTTATTTATTTATGCTACCTTTGTTAACGAAGGGGTGTGTTGGCCTACGGGTGATCCGCTAGGTCATTCCTACAGATAAAATACGGAACTGAGGACATCTCCTTTCTATTATGGCGGAGGTTGCCTAAATTTGGGATAGAGAAAATGTGTCGCTTAGTATATGTTTTGATGAAATTGCCCAATGACTTTAAACGCGTCTGAACCTGTATACATGGAAAAATATGTTGTGAAAATGATCCGAGGGTAATTGGCAATGACGATGATCGTGAAACTGGTATAATGCTAAAGTTAATGGATCTAACAAAGAGTACGCGAGAGCGAGAGAGATGGTAGCAGGACGCACGAGGAAAAGGTCATTTTACTCACATATGGCAATACTACATCGGAATGCTTCCCAATTTTAAGATATGACGAATGTTGTCTATGGGAAATCAATGACCCTGTAAATTGTTTACAAAAATGTTGTAATATTCTAACCATTTACCGAGAAACGAACCATCAAAACTTCTCTACACACGCACATGTTTAAAAATTTAGAGGTCATTAACGAAATACGGGTTCTGTAGTAAACAGATGGAAAACGTCCTTACAATTTTACGCTTGATTGGCTTAAATTTCCTAACTTACCGTGTATTTCTAAGACGTGTGGAAACCCTGACAACAAGGCCTCGAGCCGAAAATTGAGAAATGCTACGGACTGATTAATTAGATGTATTTAGAAAAAATATATGTGGGCCACGTCTGGTGTAGGTCTATTCGTACATTTCAAAAGTAATTACGTGGAGAATAGTACGTACGACGAAAAGATCCGGGAGACGCGTCATAACTTGTCTACAAGGGCGTACGCATTTGAAAGTTTAGAGGTACAGATGACGAACGTGGGGTATCAATGACCGTGAAAACTAAATGTTTTTGTCACGTCAAATATGAGCTCGGCAATGAGTGCGAGAGAGAAGGTAGTAGTAAACAGCATGACGAGGACTTTTACGTATCACTGCGGTTCCTCGCGCATAGAGCGATCTGCGTTGGTATTCTTATAGGCGACGGGCTTCGGCCGCGGATGTTTATTCATGATAATAGTAAATTCTTAATAACAATTTGTTGCCTATGTTTGGATTAGGTCATTAATTATATGGAATAATAATATGTAGTACACATGTTTCTCAACCTTCACAATCTTCGATTATGAAATTGTTTACGAAATTGTTTACAATTTCCCTTTCACTCGCGACTTTGTCCCCCTACTCACCTGTCATGCGTGACGTCATCAAATAAATAATTAATTGTTTAAATAAATGGACTGGGAGGTAGGGTGAGGGTATACGGGACCGGTTTATTTACACTATCGACTGGGAGGTAGGGTGGGGGTATACAGGACCGACTGGGAGGTAGGGAGGGGGTATACAGGACCGGATGGGAGGTAGGGTAGGGGTATACAGGACCGGCTTAGCTCCACTACTCACTTTTTTCTATATAAATATATTAGCAGCAGCAAATGAAATAACGAATATATTGCGTTCCTTTCCTTTTTGATAGGTATAAGTATATACAATAAATTACATTCTAGGAAAACTTTATTAACGGTTTACCCGTTACTTGAAAAAATAATTGTACCGTGGTTGAGTGGTTACAGCGTTGGACTGGTAAATTAAAATTTTGAAGTTCGAATCTCCATTGGGAATTTTTTTTTTTTAAATTTTATTTACACATGATTACCTATTATAAATACTCGACCTACTGATCTTATTTTAATTGTTTTAATTTTTGCAAAAATCGACCATATCCAGCCTACTGATTTAATTCTAATCGTAACTGAGTCAGGTACTTTGTCACACCCTTTTCAGATATAAAAAACAGTGTAGGGAAAGAAAAAGTGAGCATTTTTTTTATTGGTATTTTGTAAACCATAAGAGTGTAATTTTCGGAAGTCTTTGTAATCACCTTGGGCAGAGATTGTAGGGATAGAATTATATGCAATAAATGTTTTTTATACAAATTTAGCTACTTACATTTTTATTCCTTTCTATAGTATTATTTTTAATTTTGTAATATAATAACTATAATACAATTCTCAAAATACAATTTAATAGAAATGAAAAATATTAAAGGTCTTTATTGTTGTACAATATCATTATACAATATACTTTAGATCATTATTTCTTAATTGTTCATTAATTACTGTAAAGTATCAAATTTTTAATTAATAAATTATCATATTAACAAGTACTTACATTTTCTAATACATTTCTAATTTAAAAAATAAAAAACAGGAATAAAATTAAAAGTACTATAATGTTTAAATAGTTTTTAACAAACTATGTGATTAAAAAAATTAAAAAAAAATTTCCGACTTCGATGATCGAACTCACGTCGTCCGGAATGTGAAGTAAACTCGCTACCACCTGAGCCACCGCGACTTTGGACTGATTAAACATACCTATTATATAAGAATAACAATTTTATCTACTGGACGATTTTAATTATTTTATTTTTTAACGATTAAAGCAAACAGTGAGATATTCAGTTTTAGAGCGAAAATAATATTGTTGGTTTCCATTTCTATTATTTATTCGATTCATTATTATTAATGAGAATAAATATCCTATTATATGTAGGTATATATTTCTTGAAAATACTTTACACCTATATTTCCATTTGAATAGCAGAAAAGTGAATTAAAGAGTATGGCATTTTTACTATTTGGATAATTATTACGAATTGAAAAAAATAATAGAAATAAAAACAGACAATATTATTTTCAAAATTATTTTCAATTATTGTCAAATATAACGACGATACATAACACTATTTTTTTAATAATTATATATTCTTTATAAAGCATTATTTAAAATTATTAATGCTATTATTTTTATTTATCAAACTTACGTAATTTTCAATATTGCATATTCAATCTTTTTTTATTTGTTGAAAGTGTTATTAATGTAATAATATATTAATTTATTACTCATTAAACAAAATTTTGTAAATTAATATCGTTTAATGCATTTCAATCAAGAAATTATCTGTATAAAATTGCAACTCAATCACTCAACAAATAAAACATTGTATATGCAATATTGAAATTACGTACGTTTAATAAATACAAATAATGAGTACTTAGTTGTAATAATAATTTTATGTAATGATATATAAAAAATATAAATTATTATACAATTATTGAAATAATGTTGAAAGACCCAGCGATTTATTTCAAATAAAGAGGCATTATCGGCCTCAAATTTTAATTGCAATGGTTGTAAAAAATATAATGAAATTAATAACATTGTCTGCATGCATTAGCGCGGGGCCCCGTGTTCGCATTGCGCGATACGTTCCTGCCGTCTCCTCGATTCCTTTTCTGCTCTCCGTTGCCGAGTTTCGAATCCCACCCCGCTCTGCCCCGCGGTCCCCTCATGCTCCCATCGTACTGATAGTGTTATGTTTAATTTCCATCAAACTCTGTCCTATGCTTTCCCGTGGTGAAAATATATTTCTCTCCTTTTTCCTCATTTAGTTACCGCTGGGATTCCCTCGGGGCGCCACTTTACGGAGTTTTCAAAATCGGCACGCTGAATTCAGCCAACTGAGCGATCTCCCCTATAATCTCTGTCCTCGTAAAATATCAAACGATTCACGGAGATGACACACAAGAGGTAAAAATGTAATATATATATATATATATATATATGCGACATTCCATGTCAACTCAGACAGTGACACCGGCAAAATTCAGATAAATCAAAAAAAAAAGTTTGACATGGCAAAATATTGGTAATTACACTTACTTTCAACTACAATCTGGACTTTTTATCGACTCCAATATGGACGACGACTACACTACGTCGAATCCGTAAAATCCTCGAATGTCTGGATAAAATCAGTTATTACAAATAGGCACTTACGCAAAATTAAAAGAAAACTCCATTTTAAAGATTTACAAGGTTGCTGTTTATGAATCCGACGTCATACTTTCAAGATTCAAAATGGCGGCGTCAATATGGCGGCCGTCGGTCCAAAAATTTCAACTTTTTTTAATATAAAAAATACTAGCGGATTCTATGTAAAATTCTGAATAAAAAATATTTCTTGCGATTTTTTTGAAGATTGCGTTGATTCCGAGGGAAAAAAATGCCAAAGTTTCCAACACGCAGATTACATATGATTAATATTCTATTATCGCCGGACTTGTTCTGTGATTAGATGTTTTATGTTTCTAGAGGTGTTCGGGGATACACATTTTTTTATTTAGAATTCCGCGTAGAATAAATTTTATTTTTCGAAAAATTATATTTTTATATTAGACGGCGGCCCAATTTTTGAAGCCGCCATTTTGAATTTTGAAAATCTAATTCGTAATCAGCGTCCCCGAACACCTCTAGAAACATAAAACATCTAATCACAGAACAAGTCCGGCGATAATAGAATATTAATCATATGTAATCTGCGTTTTGGAAACTTTGGAATTTTTTCCATCGGAATCAACGCAATCTTCAAAAAAATCGCAAGAGATATTTTTTATTCAGAATTTGACATAGAATCCGATAGTATATTTTATATTAAAAAAAAAATGGAAATTCTTGGACCGACGGCCGCCATTTTGAATCTTGAAAGTATGACGTCGGATTCATAAACAGCGACCTTGACAATCTTCAAAATGTAGTTTTCTTTCAATTTTGCGTAAGTGCCTATTTGTAATAATTGATTTTATTCAGTCGTTGTCCATATTGGAGTCGATAAAAAGGCCAGGTTGTAGTTGAAAGTACGTGTAATTACCAATATTTTGCCGTGTCAAACTTTTTTTTTTTATTTATCTGAATTTTGCCGGTGTCACTGTCTGAGTTGACATGGAATGTCCCTTATACATATATATGGAGAATATAGGCTAATGATTGGAGCGTTGAGCATTTTTCACACTTTAACCGATCGTAACTTTTGAATTCTTTTATAAAAATTTAATTATGGTATCACCTTTGGAATCGTTAGACTCTTTTTATTCGCGTAGTTAAACATTTGATTTCATGTGAATTATTAACCTTATCTTTATGCATTTGTAAAAAAATCTGCTAAACCGTAATGAATAGACGATATTGCCAATAAATGGACTCTTGAGAATCCAATGAATAGACGATATTTTTTTATTTTTACTTTTAAATTATTAGCTTTTGTATTAGGGATGTAACCACAGATTCTACAGATCGAATAATCTATCGCCCATTATGAAGTCCAGGCATCGCTCTCCATAGTTTTTCATCTGATAAGCTAACCCTGCCAAAAATGTAAGTGTACACGTACGCTTAAAGTCCAAATTCACGCTTGTAGTACTCTTCAGGTACTCTTAAATGTCAAAAAGAAGCGTGAATTTAGACATTTAAGCGTACGCGTACGCTTCCATTTTTTGCAGGGAATATACGTGCATCAGGTTTTAAGAGTCACTGATTATGAAGTCCCGGTATCGCGCTTCACAGTTTTTCATCTTATCAGTTTTCTAATTATTGTCTAAATATTATTTAACTAATATATATATATATCAGATAGATTTTCTGTTTGTGGTGACCGCGGTGTTACCAAGTCTGAAAAAGGAAAAGAAAAGTACACGCAAAATTCGGTTCTTAGGCAAACCACGTAGGTTAGATTTCCTTAGCGTGGAGGGGGGAGGGGGGCTGGCGCGTATCTGGATCTAGAATCAAAACATTCAAAATGGCGGTACGAAATACGTCTAATAACATCCCCGAGATTCATTATAAACTACAGGTATGAGGGTTTTTATACATGTCTGATCAGGAACTTGGAATGTCGGTCCTATTCCGATGGTGAACTCCTAGGTAACATGCAGCTAATAGCGTAGAAGTCGTCGTAATTCATTTAATGGTATAAAAATGTCGCTCAATTAAGAGCACAAATCAGGTATTATAATTAAAAGAGACCATTAAGTTCACAAGAGGACATCACAACTCTTTGATCTAAAAAGAAGGACTCGGCATTTGAATTTTTTTTTATGTTTTCATCATTTTATTTTCTTATTTTTGTTTTACTTTTTCATTTTGTTTTATTTTTCTTTGTACTTTTAATTTTATTTTTTAAATTATTTACAGCTCATGAAATTTTTATTAATGAGTATCTTCCTCTTGAGCGATACAAACTACTTCGCAATACGCAGGAAATTGACAGACGTCTGGGACGAACGGTACTTCGACGTGGTTCCTCTTTCGTCTGACTCACTATTAGTACTCATATGTCAACTCATCTTGGATCGCAAGAAAGTGTCATCGTTTAATACCAAAACGCGAGAGGGGTTCGTACGAAACTATCAAATATCTTTCAAAATTTAGCATGTATTCAACCTTCTCTCGATATTATTATTTTATCTGAGACTTGGCTCCATGAAGATGTCTTAGACTCCGAGTTGGATTTTGATGAATACTTCATTTTCCGTGCGAATAGAGATTCATCGATCCATCAAAGGGGTGGGGGCATATTAATCGCTGTAAAAACTCATATTTCTTGCACTGTCATTTCCACGTCTTCGTTATCGAACTACGAACATGTATGCGTGTCCCTTGCAACTAAGTTTGGCAAATTATTAATTATAGCTTCTTATTTTTCACCTTCTTCATCCGTTGACGCCTATAACATATTTTCGCAGTGGGTTGAGAATATTTCTACTAAATATATTAATAGTCAATGGCTACTACGTGGTTGCCAAATATTGTACGGGATTCAAATTGTTTTGGGTATAGAACTTCCGGATATGTTCCGCCTGAGATCAGATTAGCCGCGAATGTTTGTTCTGATTTATTTTCATTTTTAGATGTCTTTCCTCAATTCTCTATTCACCCTAGCAAAAGCTATACGTTAGCTCTCGTCTTTTCCTTTATTCTGGACACTATTTATCATAATAGCCCTGACTTAAGATCGGTCTTTCCACTTCTATCAATGCTGTCAAAATTCATACTGCACTCACCAACACTACTTTGACATGTTAATGTTTCATCGCGTGATTTTAGTTTCTATTTCTTTACAACCATAATTGTAAAAAATAAACTAAAGAGGGCACACATCAGGTTGCCGAAACGTTTTTTTAAAATTTAAATTGTTTTATTTGAGGGACCGACTTCACCAAGAAAAGATTCATTAGAATTTTCATTCTATGAAAATTTCTTAAATTAATTTATACAAGCGGTCAAGAATCAATTATTGGCAATCAGGATGATACCTGATCAAATTCATATTCACGGTTATTTTTACCTTTCACACTACCACGTTGAAATGAACAGATTCGATTTTACTTCGTTCAAGTTTAACAAGGTTGACTTCTTTGCTGGGCTGAATAGAGATTTGTTATTAATAGATTGGAATCATATTGTAATCGCATCAGATATAGATGTAGCCTTGTCAATTTTTACGAAATTATTTATGATATTATGTCGAAGCATTTACCTATGACGAGGCTGACCTCATTCCATTTTCCTGAGTGGTATAATGATGAACAATAGAATTTGATTTTTGTAAAGAGATCTATTCACCGTAAATGGAAAAGATTTCGTTCAAATGCGTATTTTTTAGAATTTATGAGACTAAGAACAAACTGCTTAAAACTGTCGAGATTGCGTTACAAGAAGTACATTGCGAACATACAGAAAGAGTCACGACCCAATATTCGTGCTTTCTGGTCTTCATTAACAAATCCAGTAATCGCAGCACGTTGCCTTCCAGTATGAACTTCCATGATAAGATTGCAATGATCAAAAAAGGAATTTGTAATTTATTCAGTGACTATTTTAGATCAGTTTATTCACCTTACTGAACCATTCGGTCTCAAAATATCATATTGAAAATTTCAATATTTCTGAATCTGAATTGGTGAATTTGAAATTGTCTTGTACCTGTGGGCCGGATAGTATACCGTCAATCTTTTTAAAAAATTGCATGTCATCCCTACCAAGATCTCTTCTATATTTATTTAACAAATCGTTGATTCGTGGCTTTTTCCCTACCAAATGGAAGGAGACTTACCTTACTTGGAAAAACAGCGATAAATCAAATGTTTGTAATTATCGTCCGGTCGTGGTTATTAACTGTATACCAAAGCTTTTTGACGCTATTATAGCTAATAAAATGAATTTCATTTTAAACAATGTCATTATTGAATGTCAACATGGTTATTGTAAGGACAAGTCAACGGTAACTAATCTCTTATTTTCTGACTTCGTGTGTAATGCAAGTACGTCTCATAATCAGGCGGATACAATTTATTTGGACTTTTCAAAAGCCTTTTGCTTGTCAAAAGCTTGACTAAGTAAATCACTCCTTATTGAGTAAGCTAAATAGTATTGGGTTTTTAGACACTTTCCAAAGATGAATTAAGTCCTGCTTGTCTGGTAGAATCCAAAGGGTGAAAATAAAAAATACAACATCAAATCCTTGTGTGGTTCCCTCAGGAGTTCCTCAGGGATTGCATTTGGGACCAATTCTTTTCAACACCTTTATTAATGATATTGGTAATGTTATTTCTTTTTCCAATTTTTTAATTTATGCCGATGATATTAAATTATTCAAGATCATTAACTTACGTTTGGATGCCTCGAGACTGCAAAGAGATCTATTTTTAATAGGCGCCTGGGCTATGCGGAACGGTCTTAATTTAGATATATCTAAGTGTAAGGTTATGTCTTTTTCTCGTCGTTCTGATAAGGCTTTATACCAGTACCGTTTATTTAATGAGTCGCTCGCTAGAATTCGTAATTATTCTGATCTCGCAGTCCGAGACATTTTTCTTCCATGACCACATACAACATGTACGTTTGAAAGCATCTGGAATGTTAAGCTTTATGCGGAGGAAAACAAAAGATTTTAAAGACCCTTTACCTATTTCGTATCTAATACGCACTCTAGTTTTGCCTCATTTTATTTACGCGGCTCCTGTTTGTTCCCCATATATGTTTTCGGATTTTGAGCTTATGGAGAGCGTGCAAAGAAAAGTACTTCGTTATTCAGCCTTTAAATCTGGTCACCCTATGCCATACTTCGATCACAGTTATCGTGATCAATCTGTTAAATTTAATTTTTCTACAATTAAATCTCTCCATCAATATCGTGATGCATTAACTCTTTTTTAATATGACCGTATTTTAAATTCACCTTCTCTGTCTAATTTATCAGCACTATTTCCTTTTCGCGCTCTTTCGTACTCTATTCGTAATTATAGAAATATCCAAGAAATGCAGTGTAGAACAAATTACTCTTATAATTCTCCTATCGCTTGTCTTAAACGTGTATGTAACAATTTGGATGCTAATGTTCAATCCGTTAGTGTACTTTCAAGGATTAAACACTGTATAGGTAGTAAACGTCAGTATTATGACTAAACAATTTTTATTTGGATTATGGATATGTTTTCAATTCGTGTGAATTTTTCGCTGAGATTTTAATAGTGTGTATGTGTGCGTGCGTGCGTGTGTGCGTGCGTGCGTCCGTGCGTGCCTGTTTATACTGTTTATTATTTGTATTTTGTATGATTTTGTGTAGTTAATTTTCTTTTATATAAGGACTCATTACGTATATTTGTTATATTTTATATTAACCGCATTTTGTATTATTTTTTGTATCATTTATTTTATGTTGCAGGGCTGCATTTTCTGAATTGTGTTCTATAGTATTTTGTCGAAAGGGAGGACTTATTGTCCGTTTATTAATAATAAATTAAATAAATAAATTATTTTTTGATAAATTTGACATTTTTGCTCATTTTCCCTTTATTTTATAGTTACTATCATCACATTAAATACTATTCATTCGAAATAGCAACATATATTACAGTTGATAATCATTACATTCAATAAAAATAAATATTGTACACACCCAGAGACCCATGGCACTCTATTCCTACCTCCCTCTCCGTTCGATAAACAGAGGCACGGGCCTCGAAATGCACCTCGTTATACCCGAAAACGAGGTATTCTCGAAAATGCGAAACAGACACCATAGTTCGTCTTACACATAGCGAACTGTTACCTGAAAACAATTTTGTAAAATTGCCCAGCAAGGGATCGAACTCACGATCTACGACTTCGTAGTACAGTACGCTACCGCATAAGCTACGAAGCCGATAGCTGGATACATTTGTTTGCTCATGTTACTTTTGTTGTTACTTTATTGAAAACCTTCAAAGTTAACAAATGTAAGGAAGTTGTCTTTATAATATATAAACACTGTAAATTGAAAGTAGAGGGGCTAGGAGTGTTCTGGCCCTCCCCACCCTACCTCCCATCGATGATAGCATGATGGAAAAATTGCGCAAGTGGGCCGTCAGAAGGTCAGGAGTGAAAGGAGGTTATTATAAACAATTTCATGTATTGTTATTACAAATTTCGAAAGCTGTGAAGGTCGAAAAACATAGGTAATTTAATGCGTTACATTGTCGAATGAAAAGAGAAGGTAAAGGTCAACCAATATTTATTATTTCATTTGATATTGTTATTAATAAAATGTTTTTACATTATCATTGAAAACGACATCGTTCTAATGCGTGATCTTACAAAATTCGATCAGAGAGATTGAAAAGTGTTGACCGTTACACATTAGTATTGCCATGTGTCGAAAATCAAATTTCAAAAGTCGCCTTCATTAAAGGTCAGATATTGCTACATTATAGTCGCTTATGGAAATACATCGTAATCTAGGAACCGTATTGAGAGTGAAAGTAAAATGACCTTTTCCTCGTGCGTACACCGTTACCGACCTAATTCGGATGTTACATATCTTTTTTTGATGAATTGACAGCGTAGATTTCCATTAGTCTAAATATCAGCTTGAAGGTGTCTGGCCCAATCTCGTATATCGACGACCTACTTTTTAAATCTCACACAAATTTTAAAAACCTACAATCAGGGCGATGACCTCTCCCTTGCCATGTTGTAAGTTCGAATTCACCTTTCAGAGTTTTCTCTCTTCGGGGAAATCTATCCATCAATATGACAGTCGTCTTGACAAGCCGTTAGCGTAACTCAATGATCTCCAATAGTGACGAAATCGTTGAGTCCCTTCACACAAAACCGCTAAGACCATTTTAAAATTAATTTAGAAAAGCCTCTAAGCAAGTCTCAACGCGTTCAAAAGACCTGGCGTCGACCCCCTGATGCGCGGGAACCTTTTCCTCGTGCGTCCTACTACCATAGTTGCGGAAAGAATTATTAAATTTCGCGATCAGTTAATTCTGTCAACAGTGTGTTGATTTAAATGTAATAAATAGCGTTGTGTTAAGGGTCATTGTAGAGAGAGAGGGGAGAAAATTAATTTTCGAAATCGTTATCGTGCGTGGAGACGGGCTGTCATCAATTCGCCTTTCGCAAAGTACGCTGCGAAAATACATTCTGTAGAACCGCGCTTAATAAAAGTCATAATTCCTTCAAAGAAACCTGTACACTCTGTACCAATATCCCCAAAGTGTCCTATTTTCAACAACCATCTCTCTCGCTCTCGCATACTCTTTGTTAGTTCCATCTAGCATCTATATTTCCCGTCGATTATCCATCGAGCACTTATTCACCGTACAATTGTTTTCCCGAAATTTTCGAAAATGTATACAGGTCCAGACCAATCATTCCAATGTAGTATTGCCATGTGTAGACTGTCGAAAAACAAATTTTAAAAGTCGCCTTCGAAAGTAAAATGGGCATTTCCTCGTGCGTTCTACTATCATCTCTCTCGCTATCGCATACTCTTATTTAGATCCATTAACATTAGCAGTATACCGTTTTCATGGTCGTCGATTATCCGTGGATCACTTATTCACCGTACATTTGTTTTCCTGAAACTTTCGAAAATGTATACAGGTCCAGACACGTTTAAAAGGTCATTGCACAATTTCTTCAAAACATTATCTCCTTACCAAATTTCGGCAATCCGTGACGTAAGAGAAAGGAGGCAGTCTAATTCAAATATCCAAATGTCATAATTTCTATGATCTCTCTAGCTCTCGCATACTCTTTCTTAGATCCATTAACATTAGCAGTATACCGTTTTCACGGTCGTCGATTATCCGTCGATCACTTATTCACCGTACATTTGTTTTCTCGAAACTCTCAAAATTGTATACAGATCCAGACATCGTTTCAAAGGAATGTCGCGTTCCTGTGTCTATGTTTGACAGCACGTAAGCACCTCTATTTCAAATATTATATTTTTACATCAATATGGTAGATGTCAAAAAGATTTTTGAGGCCTTGAAGAGGGTTTACAGCACTCTTGAAAAAGACGCTGCTGAGGATCAATTTTCCAACTTCATTCGAGAATCCATCGAAAAGATTGAGAAAATCAATTCATTCTTAAGGGCCAATCCTCACATTCCCAATGGGGTGAAGATATCATTGGAAACAATTATTCATTGCATAACGGTACAGAGGGTACAGCTGCTCACAGATTAATTAGCGTATCTCAATGATCTCCAATAGAGACAAAACCGTCGAGTCCATTCACCCAAGACCACTTTGAAATTAACGTAGAAAAGCCGCTAAGCAAGTCTCAACGCGTTCAAAAGCCCTGGCGCCGACCCCCCAATATTGTTATAAAAATGTCCAGCCTTTAGATGGTATCTAAGAGGCAAACGGCCTCTTTCTAATGCGTGATCTTAAGAAATTAGTTCATAAATATTGAAAAGTACTGGCTGTTACACATTAGTATTGTCATGTGAGGAATGTCGAAAAAAAAAATTGCAAAAGCAATTCATTAAAGGTCAGCTATTGCTACATCATATTCGCTTCTCGATGCCTATGTGGAAATGCAGCGTAGGCTAGGAACCGTATTTTGAAAGTGAACGTAAAATTTTAATAATGACCTTTTCCTCCTGCGTTCTACTACCATCTCTCTTGCTCTCTCGTACTCGTTGTTAGATTATAGCATTTTCACGGTCATCGTCATCGCCGATTACCCGCCGATCATTTTCACCACATATTTTTCCATGTGTTATATCCCAAATCTGAGAAGCAGATCTGGAACATATTTAGTTGGCCATTTTTTGGTCAAGGCACTTAAGCCCTTTACCTGGGAGCTGGCCTGCGATCATGAGTGGAAGGAAGGGAAGGAGGAGAAAAATAACCTCAGTATTGAATTTTTATTTAATCAGTAATTGATTAATTTTGTGGATATCATATCCCTTTTTCCTCGTTTCGTCATCATTGGCTATTGGAGAGGAATTATAGGGATGTCAGGTCGAGGGGAATTAACTGTAGGGAAGGGAGATTGTGAATAAAACATTTATTTTATATATAAATATATATTTTTTATTTCTCTTTTTATTTGTTTTACGGGAAAGGAATATTTAGGATTGATTTAGGAACGACCTCAACCGCTGGTTAGCGTTTAAAGTGCAGTGTCTTTTATTTGTTTTCGGGAAAGGAATATTTAGGGTTTTTTAGGAACGACCTCAACCGCTGGTTAGCGTTTAAAGTCGTCACTGCGTGCAGTGAAGATCTGGTTCGAGGAGGCTGCATTTATACAGAATTTTTACGTATACTCGCATGCGTTGGACGAAAAGAGAAGATGAGATAGGAAATACATATTTGTAGAATGAGCTTATTAGTTAAAAACTTTTGGCGGCAAGAGTTTTCTAACGGAAGTCTATCTTTTAAATTTTCCTATTCGTTAAAAATGAATTTCCGCCGAGTGCAGTAGTTTTATTGGGTAGGCCATAAAACTCTCAAGTATCGTGTGTGCATTGGGCGGCTTCTCTGTTCGACCAACGGCATCTAAAAACTAATTTCTAATTTAGCGTATAAATTAAAAAATAAAATTTAATTAACTTCATTTGATTAGGTATGAATTTAGCGTTAAAAGAAGTCCAAACACTTAATAGTTTGGTTTAGTTTGAAACAAAAATTAATTATTGTTTTGAGTAATATTTAATCATATTTCATTTTTATTCTTAACTTAAGTTTATGATCTAGTTCTTAACGCTATTCACTAATCACTAGGTTCACTTAATGTTCATTATTAATGTTCATTTTAGTTTTGTGCACTAATATCTTTCTTTTAGAAAACGTCTTTGTTCCTTTCTTATCTGTTCTATTATTATCGATGAAGAAAAGCCGGCGTTTCATGGCATGACCTATTTACGATTTTCGTTAGGATGTAACACCTCCCCTCTTGAGATATGGCTGGGTATCCAGGCATGCAAAAATGTCAACGTTTTCTACCTCGATTTTTTTACAGTTGATACGATTGGTCGTCTGCCTGAAAATGGCGCTATAAACAATTTCGGATGTTCGGTTTGCAATATTGGATATCCGCATAATTTTCGCTCGCTCTTTATTGTCAACGCAAAAGTAATATCTTCCGTTTCTACGGTTATTATTACTGGTGCGTCTCGATTGTTAATTTCTTCTATACGAGAGGATATTTCTTCATACAGAACGTCATATTTATTGAAATCGCAACTATCTTTCTCTAAAAGATCCCAGTAAGTGTAACCTCGTTTTAAATCAAAACACGAACCCTCTCTTATAAGAGATACCGTGTCTGTATGTAGGATTATTTCCACTACCGCTTGTACTATTACATTGTTCCATGATCCGTATGGATCAGAATAATGCGCGCCGTTACAACTTCCATCGGCTGTGACAGTTCCCGCGAGCATTACATTTCTAATATTTAGCTGGCCAACGCTCAGGCCCGAAATTATTACATTATTTCCTAATACTATAGTATTGGTATTATGAATATTTTTACATTGATCGTGCGAAAGTTCTACGATATATTCGGTTATTTCGTTTAATACAGGCAATGCATGCGAATGCATTCCACAATAGGTAATATGTCTCTTAACTAATACTTTGCACTGAATTGCCTTCGTCGTTGAATATTCTGCGAGTTGCAACAACTGAATATATAATAAAGTGTGATTAACCGTTGGTTCTGGAATTTCTCACTCTCCAACATCCAGCAATGATAAAGGAGTTATATTTAATTGCGGACTCCCGCAGTCATACCCAATTAGATCTGCGCCGTAAGTTACTGATCTTAATAAAAATATCGACCATATAATCTGTGAATTGATCATCTTGTTGTTGTTGGGTAAATCTTGTAAAATCAGACGTGGTTTGGTTTTTATTAGATTATGATGTTATAGGTGATTTTTTTAATCTATTGATATTAACTACTACTGTTTTTTCCTTATTTCTAACTTTCTTTTGAATATTGATTTTTACGTTATTCTTATTTATCATTTCTAATACTTCATGGGGGCCTGATTTTGTAATTTATGAATTTTTCCACCCTTGAGTAAAAATACAAAATCGCCCGGTCTTAGAGTAAGAGGATTTATGTTTCTATCATAATATTCTTTAGACTTAGTCTTAGATGCTTGTAAATTACTCCTAGCTGTCTAATATTATGTAATTTGGTTACTAAATCGGATAAATATTGATTATATGTATCTGAATGGGTTCGGCTAGAGCGTCGTCACTCGAAATAGGTCTCGCTAATTTACCGAATACTAATTCATATGGTGTATGTTTAGTGCCTTCGTGAATGCTAGTATTGTAAGAGAACATTGCGAACTCCAACAACTCATCCCATTCATTTTCGACATTAGCATACTGTTTTAAATATTGGGCTAAAACATGATGTAAAGCGAAAAGCTGTAGTTTGACAATTTTTTATTCTGAATTTCTTTGACACTCTTTTCATCAGTATACTAAGAAAATTTCTACCCTGACCTGTTAGAACTATTCTAGGAGCTCCAAATACGCATATGAAGTTTTTAATAAATGCATCACATATAGTTTCTGCAGTGGCGTTTTTCAAGGCGACGCCTATAGAATATTTTGTAAGTGCGTCTTGCATCGTTAGTATGCATTCATTTCCGGTACTAGTTTGAGGTAAAGGCCCTACTATATCTAAAGCTATTTTATCAAATGCTGTCCTTGGTGTATCAGTGATAACCATAGGGTTTTTTGTTTTTACACGAACTAGTTTCTTTAATTGGCAGTCTAAACAATTACGTATAAAATCCTGTATATCTGTTTTCATATTTTCCCAAAAATAATATTGTCTAATTCTATTGTATGTTTTTGTAACGCCTTTGTGTCCACCCATCATTGACGCATGATATTCCTCTAAAATTCTTTGTCTATTTTCTTGTCCTAGGTATTTTACATCACCGTGGCATATAATTAATTTCGTATTAATTCTATTAAAAACTTGAGCTAATTCATTATGTACTATTTCCCATTCAACATACTTAACTTTTTTTGATTTACAAATGCTAATCGATCGCAAGTCTAATTCCCTTAATAAATTTTCTAGTTCATTTATTACATTTTTTATTATTTTAGCTGAATCTACCAAATTTTTACAAATCTTTGGTACTATCAAAGCTATATGATATTTTCCGTTTTTATTTGTATAACTAATTTTTCCTATTTCTAATTTTTTAAACTGGCATGCCTGCATTTTAATATTTCTGAACCTGCATCCTAGGGTTCGTTGTTTTCGTTTATAAAATATAAGAAATTATCCTTACGCATGTATATCTGATCCCGAGAGTTTATAATATTTTTCGAAAATCGACGGACCTTTTCATAATTTTGCTGCACATTTTCTAAATCGTACGTATTTTCTGGAGTCGGAGGTTCAGCATTATCTAGTGATATCAAATCATCATTTTCACTGTCTTCGTCGGAAGCTGAATCTTCCGATTCACTATCGCTTTTATAATCAGTTTCCTGGGAAACTCCGGTGGATAGTTTTTGTATTTTGGGATCGTCGTCTGGACGTGTCATGAGTTTATGACGGTCACTTCTGTTTGGTTGGTCGCTTTGACGAAGCCGTTCGTGTACCTCGGCAACTACGGTCATTTGGTTTGAATTATTTGCATTCGTTTCCGAAGTGTAATCGTCGTTATCATACTCATTTATTTTTGTTTTCATCGGAATAATCCTTCGTGATTGTCTCGTTGGATACCTTATCACTTTTTAGTTTCACATTTTTTTCTTCGACATAGGGTTTAGGAGTAGAAGGAAGTTTTTTTATGACTGTTGACAGTTCTAAATTCTTTTTCAAACGCTCACTTCGTCGCAACATCTGGGGTTTTTGTAGAAGGTGTAGTTCAGTTTTCTTTGGTCTGCCTCTCGGACGAGGTGGTTCAAAACTGTGTGTAGTGTTTATAGCAAATACCGGGTTTCGTGATAATGCATCAGCATTTACATTAGTTTTGCCGGCTTTATAGACTACATCGTAAGTGTATTCCGCGAGTTTTAATCTCCACTTTAAAACACGAGAATTGGCATTTTCTGTTGTTCGAAACCAAATTAGTGGCTTCTGATCAGTGACTAAGGTAAATCTTCTTCCGTATATATATTGTCGAAATTGTGAAACGGCGTATACTATGGCTAGTGCTTCCTTTTCGTAAATGTCATATTTTTTTCAGAATCATTTAACACTCGTGAAATGTATGTTATTGGTCGGTCTTTGTCAATCTCTTCTTGAGATAATATCCCACCTATCGCTAAACCTGAAGCATCAGTTGTAATAATAAATGGTTTTGAAAAATCAGGATATTGTAATATCGGTTCAGAAATGAGTTTATCTTTTAAAATGTTAAATTCAATTTCTTATTTTGTTGTCCAATTAAAGGCAACATCATCTTTTAATAAATTACTTAAAGGTCTAGCTATTTTTGAGAAATCTTTAATAAATCGTCTATAGTAACCGGATAAGGCTAGGAATTGGCGAATATTCTTTTGATTTTTAGGAATTGGAAATTGTTGTACTGCTTTCAGAGTTTCAGGATTGGGCTTAATTCCGTCTTTGCCGATAACGTGTCCTAAATAGACTACTTCGTGTCGTAGAATTTTACATTTTTCTGGTTGGAGTTTTAAGTTTGCTTCGCGAAGTCGTGCCATTAATTTATGCATTTTTACTTCGTGTTCGCTTAATGATGATGCGTATACAACTATGTCGTCCAAATAAACGAAGAGTTCTATCCCTTGTAAACATGTAAGGATAACGTCCATTAGTCGTTGGAACGTCGCTGGAGTATTTTTTAATCCAAACGGCATTCTTTGAAATTGATAGTGACCATAAGGAGTTGAAAAGGCTGTTTTATGCGCATCTTCCGGATGCATTTTTATCTGGTGAAAACCATTTGCTAGATCAAACGCAGAGAAATATTTTGCTCCACCGAGTTGATCTATGATATTTATAATGTTTGGAAGGGGATAAGAATCACCGATTGTTTTCTCATTTAGTTTACGGAAATCGAGGACCATACGCCAGAATTTGTTTCCTTCAGCATCGGGTTTTTTCAGAACGACCCATACGGGTACGTTGTATGGAGATTTGGAAGGTTTTATGATGCCTTGTTCGAGAAGTTCGGAAACTTGTTTGTTTACTTCGTCTTTGTGGATTGCAGGATATCGGTATTGCCTAGTGTTTATGGGCGCATCATCTATTGTTATAATTCGATGTTGTAATACATCTGTGCCGTTTAATTCATCACCCGGTAAGTAAAAGCAATCAGTACTTTCCCTTAATATATTTTCGGCACTGTATCTTTCTTCAGGATTCAGATGTTCTAAATTAATCAGTTTTAATAGCTTCTGCGTAAATTCCTTGCCCTATCTTTAAGTCCGGTAAATGTCCGACTCGTAACTCTGGATTCGCAACTCGAGCATAGCAAATCGTGGTACTCCTCGGGGGAATGCGTTGAGTATCATAAAAATCAAAGCATACAGCCTTCTCATCTCCATAAAGATCCAAGCGTCGGTCATCGTAATTTATCTTAGCATTTGATTGCCAGAAAAATTCGTTTCCTAATAATCCGTTTTGTTTGATCGGAAAATCAGCTGGAACAATATGAAAACTCACGAGACATCCTAAGAGCTCGACCGTGACAGTCCCTAAGGTAGTTACTAGGTGACGAGTTATTCCATTCAGCTTTAAAATTTCCTTTTGATCAATAAATATGTCGGATGGAACTGAATCTGCCCTAAGGAGATTGGGACCTGATCCTGAATCTAGGAGAAAGCTCTGTATACCCTTTAATGGTTTTGCTACTACACGAATCGATGGTGCAGAATCTTTTATTCGGACATTGACCGTTCGGACAAATTCGTTTCGGCATTTATTACTCGGACGCGACGTTCGGCTTAAGAAGTCTTCCTCGGAGCGCCCGTTGGGAGGGGACCGTGCGAGTTTCCCTGATTTTTTGTTTTTTGAGAGTTATTAAATTCTCGTTTACGACATTCGTTTATAGTGTGCCCAGGATTTTTTCAATAATTGCAGAATTTTTTATTATTATAGTTATTATTATGGTTATTATTCGCGTTATTAAATTGCCAGTGGTTTTTAGGGGTTTTTTGGTCAAAATTAGTTTCTCTTAAATGTGTATTTTGATGTCTAGGAAATAATTGTTCAGATTGTTGACTAACGTTTCTTTTATGGTAGGGATTCGAAACACGGGAAGAATTGCGGGTGTTTGCTTCTTGACTCACGGCACCTCTGAACCAGCAGGTAGTGGCTTCATGACCTGGTTTTTTACAGATTTGGCATATTACTATTTCTGTTTTTAATTTTCTCGCGTGTATTCTCATTATCAGTTCGAAGGAGTTTTAATGCAGCTAGTTTTTTTTCGGTTCTAATAATTGAAGGTACGGCTTCATCGAGTTTCGAAAATTTTTTATTAAGTCGCAATTGTAAATCGGGTAATAATCCATCCGTGAACGCATCGACAATTTCTTGATCGATGGAAGCTATATGTTCTTCGCTTAAATCATTTTCAATTTCTATTTATCGCGCCTCGAGGATGCGGTTGCCTATTTCACGCACTTTATTAGCATAGGAAATCGTATCTTCGTTTTCTTTTTGAAATATTTTGCCTAATTCGCGTCGAATTTGGTTTGCGGATAAAGCCGGAGCATATATACTTTTAATATATTTCGAAAAATGAGCCAGTTTTTCATATTTTTGTCCAGTTATTACGCGCCTAGCTTCACCTGTTAAACGCGTTCTAATTAGTTTTACGAGGTTTGCTTCTGCAGATTCTGGAAGCATTAACAATGCTTCGTCGCATCCTACTAGAAAGGTGTAGACAGAAATATATTTCCCGTCAAAGATAGGTACGCATTCGAGAGCGTCCCGAAGCGTGACTGTTTGTGTATTTTGAGCCATTTCGTTTGAATAATCTACCTTAATTTTTATATCGGTTTCTAAATTGTTATGTATTTTCTTTTCTAAGTTTTTTTTATCTTGGTCGAAAATTGATCTATCTACCATGGTATTAGAACGAAGTGAGCGATCTTGAGGTTATGGAGAGTGTTCGACCGGCATAATTTCCAATCATGATCATTGATTTATCCCACCGCTGTCACCAATTTTCTTATATCCCAAATCTGAGAAGCAGATCTGGAACATATTTAGTTGGCCATTTTTTGGTCAAGGCACTTAAGCCCTTTACCTGGGAGCTGGCCTATGATCATGAGTGGAAGGAAAGCAAGGAGGGGAAAAATAACCTCAGTATTGAGCTTTTACTTAATCAGTAATTGATTAATTTTGTGGATATCATATCCCTTTTTGCTCCTTTCGTCATCATTGGCTATTGGAGAGGAATTATAGGGATGTCAGGTCGAGGAGAATTAACTCTAGGGAAGGGAGATTGTGAATAAAACATTTTTTTTATATATAAATATATATATTTTATTTCTCTTTTTATTTGTTTTACGGGAAAGGAATATTTAGGATTGATTTAGGAACGACCTCAACCGCTGGTTAGCGTTTAAAGTCGCCACTGGCCCTCAACCGCTGGTTAGCGTTTAAAGTGCAGTGTCTTTTATTTGTTTTTGGGAAAGGAATATTTAGGGTTGTTTTAGGAACGACCTCAACCGCTGGTTAGCGTTTAAAGTCGTCACTGCCCCTCAACCGCTGGGTAGCGTTTAAAGTGCAGTGAAGATCTGGTTCGAGGAGGCTGCATTTATACAGAATTTTTACGTATACTTGCATGCGTTGGACGAAAAGAGAAGATGAGATAAGAAATACATATTTGTAGAATGAGCTTATTGGTTAAAAACTTTTGGCGGCAAGAGTTTTCTAACGGCAGTCTATCTTTTAAATTTTCCTATTCGTTAAAAATGAATTTCCGCCGAGTGCAGTAGTTTTATTGGGTAGGCCATAAAACTCTCAGGTATCGTTTGTGCATTGGGCGGCTTCTCTGTTCGACCAAAGGCATCTAAAAACTAATTTCTAATTTATTGTATAAATTAAAAAATGACATTTAATTAACTTCATTTGATTAGGTATGAATTTAGCGTTAAAAGAAGTCCAAACACTTAATAGTTTGGTTTAGTTTGAAACAAAAATTAATTATTGTTTTGAGTATTATTTAATCATATTTCATTTTTATTCTTAACTTAAGTTTATGATCTAGTTCTTAATGTTATTCACTAATCACTAGGTTCACTTAATGTTTATTATTAATGTTCATTTTAGTTTTGTGCACTGATATCTTTCTTTTAGAAAACGCCTTTGTTCCTTTCTTATCTCTTCTATTTTTATCGATGGAGAAAAGCCGGCGTTTCATGGCATGACCTATTTACGATTTTCGTTAGGATGTAACACATGTATACAGGTTCAGACGCGTTTAAAGTCATTGCGCAATTTCATCAAAAGATATACCAAGTAACACATTTTCTCTTTCCCAAATTTTTAGGCAACCTCCGCCATAATAGAAAGGAGATGACCTCAGTTCCGTATTTTATCTATAGAAGTGACCTGGTGGGTCACCCGTAGGCCAACACACACCTTCGTTAACAAAGGTAGCACTAATAAATAAATAAATAAATAATTTATAATAATAATATTTAAATAGTAATAAATTTCACATAATCCGAATAGCGTGTATTAAAATGTATAATATAGAAATGATGGAAGAAGCTAGCAGTAATTAGAAAGAGAGGATGACACGCTTATTCCCTATGCATTTATCTATTCACGGTATTTACGTGTTTTCATGACGTTCAAACCATAGTGTAACGGGACTAGGGCCGCAGTAAAAAATACAACAGATGATTTCAAAGAATTTATTAATGGCGTATATGTACTCACAAACTTCGACTTCCAATGTGCACTCTTACACTTAGCTCTCTCAACTTAACTCTGATTATCCTATATAGCGAATCGTTCGCTCGCACAACACTAACTAAACTTATTGCGGGGCCGCGTTACGCAGAACGCGTCGCCCCCACTCTTACTCTCTCTCTCTCTCTCTCTCTGTAACGGTCCGTTACACCCCCCCCTCTCTTCGGCCTCTCTCTCTCTGTGTGCGTGCGTGCGTGCGTGCGTGCGTGCGTGCGTGCGTGCGTGCGTGCGTGCGTGCGTGCGTGGGTGTGTGTGTGTGTGTGCGTGTGCGTGTGCGTGTGCCTGTGTGTGTGTGTGTGTGTGCGTGTGTGTGTGTGTGTGTGTGTGTGTGTGTGTGTGTGTGTGTGTGTGTGTGTGTGTGTGTGCGCGCGTGTGTGCGTGTGTGTGTGTGTGTGTGTGTGTGTGTGTGTGTGTGTGTGTGTGTGTGTGTGTGTGTGTGTGTGTGTGTGTGTGTGTGTTATAGTTCTGTCCAGTCTATCAAATCTGCTTCGATTTCTTTTTGTTCTGTCATGTCTAGTTTTCTTTTAAAGATGTTTATGTCGTCTTCTGCCGTTGTGTTGTGTATTTCGTTTGTGTATTTGTGTTCGTAATTGTGAAAATTTCTTTTATTTCTTCGTAGTTTTTGTTTGTCTTTTGTTCGTTTTCTTCCGTGTCAAAGTCTATGAGTTTGAAGTATGGTTCTGTATTGTATAATTGTCTTAGTCTTTGTATGTCGCTGTGTTTTTGTTCTTTTTTGGTTGGTGTTTGTGTTTTATGTTTGTTGCAGTGTATGCAGTTTTCTGGGTGTCCTTCGTGTAATTTGTTTAATTGTTCCGGTGTTAGTTTTTGGTGTGTTGTCGTTATTTTTTGTGTAAATTGTTGTTGTGTTGATTTTTTTTGTATTTGTGTTTTTGTTGTATTTTGTTGGTGTTTTTGTTTTTGTGTGTTTGTGTATAGTGTGGCGTTTGGTGGGCCTCTTGGCGTTGGTAGGAGGCCTGGCCTTCCCAACTTTGGGTAGAGGTGTCTGTTCGGAGGTATTGCCGGGGTCGGTAGCAAACCTTTCCTTTGTTTTTCCATTTTTCCTGTAATGAAATTATTTATGTTAGGTATGGTTTGAGGTCTTTTATTGCCCATTTCCCTATGTTTTTCCCCGTTTCTGTTTTTAGTATGTATGTTGTTGGTGATAGTTTTTCTTTTATTATGTATGGTCCTGAGTAAGGTTTGTTTAATTTAGCTGATGTGTAATTTGCTGCTGATGATAGTGTATAGTCTTTCTTTAATACTTTGTCTCCTATATTGAATTGTATTTCTCTGTGTCGTAAATTGTAGTTGTGTAGTTGTTTGTTTTGTGCTTGTTGTATGTTTTTATGTATTTCATCTCTGTATGAGTTTATTATTTTTAATCTGTCTATCCAGTCTTGAGGTGCGTTAGGTATTATTTGTGTGGTTTTTTCTATTTGGTTTCTTGTTGAGTGTATTGGTTGTAATTCTCTTCCTAAGTTTAGGAATGCTGGTGTGTATTGTGTTGATGTGTGATAAGATGTATTTAGTGCGAATTGGTAGTCATGTATATTTATGTCCCATTCTCTGTGGTTTTGTTCTAGATATGCTTGTATCATTGTTTTTATTGTTCGGTTTGTTCTTTCTGTTGGGTTTGCTTGTGGGTGATATAGTGGTGTTGTATCGTGTTTTATTCCTAGTTGTTGAGTTATGTTTTTTATGATTTTGTTAATGTATGGTTTTCCGTTGTCTGATAGTATTGTTTTGGGTGTGCCCCATCTCATTATTATGTGTGTTAGTAGCGTTTCTTTTATCGTTTGTGCGTTAGCTTTTTTTATTGGTATTAGTTCTACCCATTTCGTTGTTATATCCTGAAATACCAGTAAGTATTGATTACGTTTTTTTGATAATGGTTCTGGTCCCATTATATCTGTTGTTATTGTTGTCCATGGTTCTCCTATTTGTCTGTTTGTCATGTGTCCGGCTGGTCGTTGTTGTATTATTTTGATTTTTTGGCATATGTCGCAGTGTTTTATATATTTTACTACGTCTTTGTATAGTCCTGGCCAGTAATATGATTTTGCTAATTTTTTGTATGTTTTTTCTATTCCCATGTGTCCGGCTTGTGTGTCGTCGTGGTTTTCTTGTAGTATTTTTTTGTGTTGTGAGTCCGGTATTACTAATTTCCATGGGTTTGGGTCTGGTCTAATGTTGCTGTGTAGCGGGTCTGGTATGTACCTGTAGAGTTGTTCGTTTTCGAATTTCCATTCTGGATATAAGTCTTCATTGTTTTGTACTGTTGTTTTTTGTTTGTTGTACCAATTGTCTGTTTGTCTTTCTGACAGTGGTGATAGGTGTTCTGTGTGTTTTGTGTTATGTGTTTCATATTTGCGTGAGAGTGCGTCCGGTATGTAGTTTAGTGTTCCTTTCCTGTACTTTATTTCGTAATCGTATTCGAGTAACTCCAGTCCCCATCTGGCTAGTCTGCCTGTTGGATTTTTTAAATTGTGTAGCCATTTTAATGATTCATGGTCTGTGTATATTTTAAAGTGGTATCCTTCTATATATTGCCTGAATTTCTTTATTGCCCAGACTACTCCTAAGCATTCCTTTTCGGATGCTGAGTATTTTTTTTCTTGCTGTGTGAGTGCCCTACTTATGTAAGCTATGGCGTGTTCTTTTTTTTCTACTATTTGAGATAGTACTGCTCCTAATCCTGTGTCACTTGCGTCTGTACTTATGTGGAATGTTTTTGTAAAATCTGGTCGTATTAGTGTTGGTGAAGATGTGAGTCTGTGTTTTATGTAATTAAATGCGTTTTGTTGTTCTTGTCCCCATTGTAGTTTTGTGTTATTTTTTAATAGTCGTGTTATTGGTTCTGTTATTTGTGCAAAATTAGGTATAAATTGTCTGTACCATGATGCCATTCCTAACAGTCTGCGTATTTGTTTGAGTGTTTTGGGGATTGGGTAGTTATGTATTGCCTCTGTTTTTTCTGGATTAATCTGTAATCCATGTTTATTTACTATGTAACCTAAATATTCTACTTGGCTTACGCCAAATTCACATTTTCCCGTGTTTAGAATTAAACCTGCATCTTTTATTGTATTTAGTGTTTTTGTTAGTAGTTGTTTGTGTTCTTCAAATGTTTCTGATACAATTATAATGTCGTCTAGGTATGCGAATATGTGAGGATTTTCGTCGTGTCCTATTATTTTGTCTAGTAATCTTTGGAATGTGGCTGGTGCGTTTGTTAATCCGTATGGCATTCGTTTAAATTGGTAAAGTCCTTTTCCTGGTACTATGAAAGCGGTTAGGTGTTTGCTATTGTTTTCTAGTGGTATCTGGTAGTATGCTTGGCTTAGGTCTAGTTTCAATATTATTTTTGCTGTTGGTAGTGTTTTTAGTATGGAGTCCATTTTTGGTAGTGGGTACGCGTCTTTTTTTGTTACTGAATTTAATTTTCGGAAATCTAGACAAAATCTGTATGTACCATTTTGTTTTTTTATCATTATTATTGGGCTTGACCAATCGCTTTTTGATGGTTCAATGATTTCATCTTTTAGCATTTCCTCTACTTGTTCATGTATTTTTTTGTTAATAATTGGTGATACTGTGTACGCTCGTTGTTTTATTGGTTTGTGATTTTGTACGTCAATTGTGTGCTCTGTCAGTCTGGTTAGCCCAATCTTTTTATTTTCTGTTAATTTGTGTACTATTGTTTGGATTTCGTGTTGTTGTGTTGGTGTAAGTTCTATCAGTCCTGTGTGTGTTTTTGTACGTGTTTTTTCCTGTATACTATATAGTGTTCTATTTGGTAGTGTGTCTGGTGTTGGTAGTAACGGTTTTTTTTTGTAAGTGTGTGTTTGTTCTTGGTTTTTCATCGGTTGAATGTTTGTCGGTGTTTCTTTAAAGAACCATGTTTCCTGTTCATAGTCTGGTATTATTTTTGCTTTTTTTATGTAGTCTATTCCTAAGATGCATTCTATTTTTATGTCCGGTGCTATTCTTATGTTTGTGTTGAGTGTTTTATTTTTTAATGTAATTGGCAGTTCTACTATTCCTATAATTTCTATATTAGTGTCGTTTGCTAGTTGTACTTTAATATCGTTGTTTGTAATTTTAATAATTTTTTTTTGTATTTTGTTTCCTAATTTTTGTATGCCTGTTTGTCCTATGTATGTGTTTGTTGCACCTGGGTCAATTAATGCAGTAATTTGAGTGTTACCTATTTTAATTTGTGTGTACCAACGAGGGTCGTTTTCTATCTCTGAAGCTAAATTGACCCATTCTTTTAGCCTCAGTGTCGGTTTCCCTGTTCATTGTTGTTTGTGTACTGTTTGTATGATTGTTGTTTTGGGCATTCTCGTTTGTAGTGTCCTCGTTGTCCGCACTTGAAGCATTGTTCTACTGTATTTTGTGTTTTTTCTTTTTCTGTCTGTTGTCTGTAATTTTTGTAAGTTGAGTAATTATTTGTTTGTGGTGTATATGTTTTTGGTTTGTAATATCGTGTTTTTTGTGTGTAAGTGTGTGGTGTAGGTGTGAATTCTTTTGCGTAGATGTTTAATGGTGTGTGTGTTTTTGGTGTGTAATTTTGTGTGATTTGTTTTTCTCTGTTTTTTTGAGTTAGTCTTTCGAATTCTGTCCCTATTGTTTGTAATTCTTTGAATGTGTGTATTTCATAGCGTCTGATGTGGTATTGGTATTCTTGTCTTAAGTGTTCGTATGTTTTATCTAATTGTTTTTCTAGTGTGTATGGTGGGTGTAACTGGTTTAATAATGTCCTATAGTGTAATATAAAATCTATTATTTTTTCTGTTGGTTTTTGAAATTTCTCTTCTAATTGTTTTTTTATATTAGTTCTATATGATTTATTTTGAAATGTGTCTAATAATGTCTCTGTAAATTGTTCCCAATTATTCCATTCGTTTTTATTTAATTTATACCAGTCGTATGCATTTCCTGATAATAATATTGGTATTGTTTTGTATAATTTGTCATTTGATAAATTATATCCGTTTTGTAGTTCTGTTAGTCTTTCTAAGCAGTCATATATGTTTTCATTTTCCTTTCCTTCAAATTTTAATTGCCAGTTTTGTACCACTTCCATAGGTGTTTTTTTTGTATAGATTTGCCATGGAATGAAGTTTTGATTTTGTGTGTGTAAATGTTGATGTTGTGTATCTGTGTTTTCTCTTCCTGTGTTTTGGTTCTGTTCTTGTCTGTGTGGTGTATTATTTTCCTCTTCTATTTGATCGTAGTTTTGTGTTTGTCGTAAAGCGTATGCGTTGTTTCTTTGTAAATGTGTGTTCCTACCGTTTTCTGAGTATTCGTCTAATAGGTTTCGTACTCTTATATTTGGCATAATGTGTTGTGATTGTTGATTTTGATTATTTATTGGTGTGCCTTGTCTGTTTGTGTTTGTATGTAGTTCTTTATTTAGTTCTTCTATTGTCATGTCTAATAATGATTTGTTGATGTTATTGTCTGAATTGTTTTGATCTGTTTGCGTCTCCTCTATGTTTATGTTTATCGTCGCGCCTGCTCTTGCTGGCGTGAATGCCGGCGTTCGTAGCATGTTTATAGATTTATTTATTATCTCTAAATTTGTACTTGAAAATAATAATTTATATATTTTTTTTTTTTTTTTAAGTGTTTTTGTCTCTAATGTTTTTAAGTTTGGTGTGTAATAGTAAGTTGTGTGATTGTGTTGTGTGGTATGTTTGATTTCTCTTTGTGTATTTATGTTGTCTGTGTTGTATGTTTTATATATAATTTATTCTATTCTTTTTGTGTAATGTATTATTGTTTGTTGTATGTGAGAGTTTTATGTTTGATTAGTTGTGTAATGTGTATCTATGTATATGTCACAATTTTCGTTTTAATATGATTAATTTATGTGAGTTTTTCACGTTGGCGCCATTGTAACGGGACTAGGGCCGCAGTAAAAAATACAACAGATGATTTCAAAGAATTTATTAATGGCGTATATGTACTCACAAACTTCGACTTCCAATGTGCACTCTTACACTTAGCTCTCTCAACTTAACTCTGATTATCCTATATAGCGAATCGTTCGCTCGCACAACACTAACTAAACTTATTGCGGGGCCGCGTTACGCAGAACGCGTCGCCCCCACTCTTACTCTCTCTCTCTCTCTCTCTCTCTGTAACGGTCCGTTACAATAGTTATACGAGTTTGGACACGTGGGTAATGTAATTAATCAGGTTCCTGACCGTTTTTTAATGTGTGTGTGTGTGTGTGTACAATTCACCACATCTTAAACATCGCCATACAGGTTTCGACCTGTTAATTATCCGTAGACTTTACTATACGGTAACAATGAATCTGACTTCCCACAAGTGAGGAACACATACGAGTATCGACTTGCTTTTAATATAATTAATTAACTCTCATTTAATATTTCCCACTTTTAAAATTTCTGAGAATAAGAAGATCGAAATGACGATGTAAAAATCTAAGAGAAGCGTGTAAAATTCAACAGTTTCTTTCTATCTTCACGCACAATTTTGTGTCTTTTAAGTAAAAAGTTAAAGGAAATGATAATGCTGCCATCTTTTGGTATGTTTAAAGAGATTGCAGAATCTGTGTGTCGCAGAATTAAATATGCGGGTGCATCTGAAATGCATGGATTCATCGTAGGCTGCCATCATACACTTACTGATATTGACAATTGAATCTAGTTGACAATTAACCTTATTACCGCCATGCAAAAGAATATGAAAGTGAAATTGTTAAATATTACCGCGCATCTACTGCAAAGCGAAAGCAATCTCGCTATTTTTAAAATACCTATATTGCCATTACTATACATCCCTCTGAAATTAACACTTTGCATAGTCTTTAATCATCGACGGTTGTCTATCTAGGGTATCATCCCTCGTTTCAAAATGTTTATCGACGACATAAATCTGAATGCATTTGCATTGTGAGAGGTAGGCACGATCATGCTTCTTCAATTTCACGTTCTGCAAACGTTGAGATGAAATCTATAGGTAGACACTCGATGTCTTTTGTTTTCATTAATGCAAGACGTTTCACTTCATAGAAAATTCTCATTGACCTTAGAAGAGATGCAGGCTGGTCTTGAAGATTTTCCAGTATCCAATTTTTAAGCATATTATCCTATGAGTTTCGGTAGAGATGGACGGGCCAATATATCTAGGTCAACAACATTGTCAGCATCTAAAATTTCTTGCAACCTATGTCTTTTATTTGTCTGCGCCTTTTATGTATATCTTGTGAGCACATGTAATGATGTCCTCCAACGTTTCGTTGATTGCATCAAAGGGTATATCGCCCGATTCCCATCGTAGACAATGATAATTGTGCATTAACCAATTGTTTTACATTCAAAACGTACTTTACAACATCACTGTCAGAAATATCCATAATGCACATTTTCTTCGGTATAAACCGATTACCAGGTCCGAGGAATCCTTGCACGTCGGCAATATTCTACATTTCTAGTACGTAATACTGATTTGCTTGTCCCCTTCATTAATTGACGCATCATTCTCTCTCTCACACACTCTTTGCCACTTCCACATATGGCGTGGTGCCTCTAATTCATGGATATACGTCGTACCTTTCTCTCTAGATCGTAGTATCTCTTCGTCAAATCCTATGAATCGGAAATCAAATCAGAGTGTAACAAAAACAGATAATTTTCACGGTCACTAGATCCCTCTCGGTATCATCCGATGTGCCTCTCGAGATGAGGATAGATGGTCCCATACGTGTTCATTTTCGATAGTTTGCGAGTTACCATACTCAGATGATGAAGAAGTTAAACGCAATATTAAATCGTTTCAAGTACTAGTACCAGTATCATGGTCACCGCATTTTCACAATTGAATAAATCTTTTCTACGATATTCGATCTAATTGAAATGTGCATAGACATATGAAAACAAGTTTCGATTGGTTTATAATACAACTGTTCCAAAGATCTTTCAATTTTAAATAAAAAATGTTCAGTCATTAACTTGACATCGTTTAAACAATTAATTTTTGTATGTATATTAAATCGCGATATACTGCAGTCTTAAATCAAATAATTAAAATCATTACATCTTAAAGTTAGTCCATGCATAAATCTTACATGGTCTAAGTCATCTTATCTACACTACATCTTTCTTTCTGTCAATGTAAAAACAAAACGAAAGACGACAAAGTATTTATCATTATGATAATAACAAATTCCTTCACATTAGAACCGTGTACAATAGCCCACATAAGGCGCCTTATTCGTAGTGAATTTAACTTTCGACTTGTTATTTTTAATTGTCGACTATTCTCTCTCTCTCTCTCTCTCTCTCTCTCTCTCTCTCTCTCTCTCGCATTAGCTACCGATTTGTTTCATCTATACGAATACTCTTACATCAAATCGAGTCGTGTGCACATTCTTGTGATGTAACAGTCACACGTCTTTGGAATAAAATTCATTCTGAAAACCCAACAAGTACAAGCGTAAATGTATTTTAATACTAACTAATGGTATACCTCTTGAATCGAAATTGTATGTAGCCTAACCGACATGACTATTTAATTTCGTTTACAATAATGATTTGAATAATCACACTGCACGAAACGGTGTTATATTTGACAGATTTTTGTTACTTCCATATTGTAATCGTAATTAGTTAACTAAGTCATTCACGTACAAATACTATTGATATAGCGATTTTGTTAAATATATTGGGATAAGGAGACTTTACTCCTATCCATCACACCTAGTGTAATAGAAAAATGACACACGTCATTATAGCAATAAATAATTTTCATAGTAATAAATTAACTTTTAAGAACTTATGTTTTCACACCATGCACTAAAATTTCATATTATTATTATTGATATTGAATCGTTTATAGGACTGATGTTTTCATACATTATCACTTAAAAAGGCTACTACCGTATATGAAATAAAAGATCAAACAAAAATTCAACATGAAGACATGCATAAATTAATTCTATTTAAATGTGCGTATGTGATTCCGTAAAACATTAGTCATTTTGAAAGGAAAAGTGAAAAATTTTCAATGATTTGTCTGTAAAGCTTATATAGTTCTATCTTACTTCATGTTGCTTTTCGACAGTTGAAACACATTTTCAATAATCATTGAATATTTTCTTATATAAGGGAGTAAATATTCAACGATTTTTTCGTAAATAATGATACAATTTAATATATACGATCATTATACAATTTAACTAAACAAGCTTAATTGCGGTGTTTTGGAAATGTTGGTGACAAAAGTATATGAATGTGCAATTAAATGATTCATTTAACACACGTATCTCTATCATTTATTTCAATTACATAATTTCTGCATATTATAACACGTACATTTTACAATATTTGCAGACTGTATGTCACTATTTTCATTATCACATTTAGAATAAAATGTGCGTCAAAATTGACGGGCAAGACCCTCATTAACTGTAGGCATCTAGTACGTTGGAGCTTTGAAACACCTTTACAATATGTTGTATATTTTCTTAAATCTGAATGCATTCACGTTACTGACGATGATAATGCTTCTTTAATTTCATCTTGACCAAAGGTACGAACGCAACAAATTGAGATCAGTACCATTGCTAGTGTCTGAAATTTCTTACCCACGCCTATCACAGTTATTAATATGATTCTTTATAGGTCATAAGTTTAATGTCGACTAGATTCATAATAAACATATTGTTTAATGTAGATCGGTAAGTATCTAATTCCTTATCTTACATTTAATTCCTCACAATATTCAATATGTACCCTTCAAAGAGTCGTGTTTTATTTTTGATTATTGTATTTTGTAATATATCTGCTCGCACTCTCTATATTGCATTCATATTTTAAAGATAAATTGTAGCCACTCCAGATATTAACGAACACCTTACTAATAATTAATACCCACACTAATATTCTACCTATACCAAAAACATCTAGCAAATAATCGAGATAATATTTTCACTTCAAATTTATTATTATACTTGAAATATTTCGCCGAGTCTAAACTTCTCTTACAAGTTTACTATGTTCTGCATCTTACTTACCTTATATTCGAAACGTTAGTTAACTATTATTTTATGCGTGAAATTTGCATATTTTCCAATCCATATGTTTGAACACATTTATTCTCTAAAGATTACACAAAGTGTTTTCTTTCAACTCTGAGAGTACAGCAATCTACCGTCTTATTTCATACTGTGCACACTTAAACGTGTAGAATATAAGAATAATATTTATTTTTTAAAGATACTTTCTGCTCAAGGCATTAATTAAACCCTTACTCAGAATTAATAATAATTTTATATACATCATTACTTTCCAAGTATTACATTATACTCTCACTGATATTCTTCTTCTAACATAATACATCTCAATCGTAGTATTCACTTTCAAAATTTGCAATTATTTTGAATTTTCCATTAATATCTCATTAGCTTTCTTATATTATAAGTTTATTTCGTATCGTCTCTGCTAACATTCCTCACACTATTAATATTCCTTAACTTCATTTATATATTTTCAATATTTCCATAGCACATACCTTTCGACTATGGCGTAATCGTGTATTTCATATTTGAAAGATAAAAATTGAGTAGGTGTTCTATGGTCAAACGGCCTGGTAAATGTGTTAGTGCATGTCCGTGTGTCCCATCGGCCTTACGCGTGCTACACACGCGCACATACACACACATGCAGATTGGAAAGTGGTGGAAATCGAGCGAACTCGCTGTTGTGAGATAATGGTGGGGTGATCCCACATAGGTGAAAGGAATCAATTCACGTAGATGAGGTGGAGGTGCATGTGAAGAAAATCGTGAGGAGAAAGGGGTAAAAACTCGCTGGGGGGTGGAAGATTTTAGAGTAATGGGGTAAGAGGCTCGCGGGTTGGGTGGGGGTAGGTGGAAAGAGGTGGACGATAAGAGAATTTGGAAGGGGGAGGAACTTGCTGTGGTTAGATGCTGGTGGGAGGAGCTTGCGGAGGTTGAAGAGGTCAAGTATTGAGGGTGAGAGGTGGGGGAATTCGCGGATAGTGATAAGAAGATCTCCGGTAGGTGTAATGAGACATGGTAACAGAAGAGATAATGGTGAGGGGAATAAAGGCTCATGGAGGGGAGGGGGGGATTCCCGGGTGGTGATATGAAAGTCACGGGGTGAAAGAGTTAAATGTTAACGGGTAAAGAAGGGGGGGGGGGGTAAAACATATGCAATACGTATATGCTTACTTTGAAATGTTTAACGAAGTACTCCTTTCTATATACACAATTATTTATAAACAATTATTCTTTGTCTTTCTTACGTCTTATATTAATTGTAAATAATAGTATACTCTTTGACATAATCAATCATTTATTTATTTAAACATTTATAAACTTATTCATATAATCCTACTTCATTTATCTCTGTAAACAATTAGTTACAGAGTGTCACTCTTTTTTCTTTACATTTCTTTTTTCCACGTATTATCAATTTATTCATTGGTATTATTATACTTCTTTTATCTGTTCAACCATTTCTATTTTTTAAATCAATATTGTACCAGCCATTTAGTATTACAACCGTACTGAGTCCCGACGACACGGGGACTCTGGTTTTTACTCTAAAAAAAGGGAGGAATAAAAAAAAATAACAATTATCAAAGGGAATGTGTTGTATCGATATATATTTAAAAGGGGAAATTACAAAATTGTGGGGGAGGACTTTATTAATTATAATATGAAATATAATGATAATAATTCGCCGCGCACTGTGCACAGTACTTACGTTTGTTTCGGTATCTCGAAATTCGCACAAAATATTTATATACACACTACAATCTAATAATTTTCGCAATACAATAGTTTTTAATTTGTTCACCTTGACGGTTTACAAAGAAGTGAAGTGAAGATGGTCTGACCCGTTACCATCACGCCACAGCGTCAGTCCTGGATACTAACTTTCAGGGGACAAACAAAAAGGAAAAACAATTACGAATAAGGACGAATTTAAGACAACGTAAGGACAAAGACGGGGAACATAATTTTGGCAATGCTGGGAATAGTAGGGCAAGTCTAAGTTTTCAAAAAGGGGTGGGCGACTGAATGAGGTTTCTGCACGAGTGCGACGAACATTTACTCGGCACTGGAAGGGGTAATGATATATGTAACGAGTGCGACAAGCGCAGACAATATTGATGACGAATTAGTAATTGTACATTGGGCCATGAGTGCGACGAACGTCGACTCGATGAGCGCGACAGCAATAGTCTATTCCATGCACGAGTGCGACGAACGTCGACTACGCGAATATGGAAGGTAGACAGAGACGCTGTACAAATGAATTGACCAATAGGGACTGAGTTTGATCAAGATGGCCGACGAGTTGCGCGTAAAACTGCGCGATAGCCAGTCCACGGTGAACGACGACTGAAGTGACAGGTCGTCTCGGTTTTCGGGATTTTTATGTGTTTTGGAGTGAATAATTTACAGTTTGTGCGGGTTTTCTGTGTGGTTCACTCCGGGATCGAGTGCCAAAGGTTCGGGTACAGGAGAATGCAATCGGAGTCATCCTCTCGACGGCAACGGGAAAAGGAGTTTGGAGTTTTGGAGGAAGGCGAAAAGGAGCAGCAATTACGATAAGTTTAAACTTTAATTAATAAGGACTATTTCTTTGTGTAAGGATGGGTAAATTTATGTTTCAGGGACAGGACATCAGCCAGCCGCGATTCCGGCACGAGGAAGCAGACCATCGGAACAGCTGAGTGCACATGTAAGTATAGTGTTTACATTTTTTAAAATATATTCCTCTTCCATATATGCCTCTTCCTTGGACGATAACTTTACTTCACGACACTGACAGATTCTTTATTTAAAACAATTATGATTAATAATTTCTATGTTTACAGGTATATCGAGTTCTTGGACAGCTGGACAAGACGGGACGATGACACCAACGAGTTGACAGGACGAGCACCAACATTGGGGAACGGTTCCTGGGGATGGTTAAGTGGATTCTGACGGGACGATGCACCAATCTTCAGTCTTCTTTCTTGAGGTAAGTATCTTAGTTGGGAACGCAAGTAGATGGACTGTCTATTTTGTGTTACAAATTCCCCCGGGCCTGACGAAAGTAGATTTTGAATACTACATGAAATTCTCGAATCGTCATACAATATAAACAAACTTAAAATCTAAACTTACATCAATTTCCGCTTTACGATTTCACGATACGGCTGTCCGGGCTAAGGTAGAGGGCTATCATATAAGGAAAGGATAAGGTCGAGTGGAAAGAAGGAACATAATAATCGCAGATTGCCAACAAAAATTATTCTTATTATCAGATAAATGTGATATGATGCAAATATATGTACAACAAACAATAACAAAATATTTCCAATAATTATTTTTCTTGTTAACACTGGACCTCTAAATATTCCATTAATAATATCACAAACAACCAATATGGGGGCATATTTTCAAAGTTTATACTGAACAAACAAAATAATACACAAATAATTACAATGTTTACCAAAGTTAAGAAGCATATTATTAACAAAACATAAAAAAAAAATAAAATACTAAAAAGGTACTGCCAAAAGGAACAGGCAATTAATAATAAAGGGTATTGCCGAAAGGAACAGGCAATTTAATAACAAGGGGATGTCGAAAGGAACAGGCGAAATAATAAAGGGTATTGCCGAAAGGAACAGGCAATTAATAATAAAGGGTATTGCCGAAAGGAACAGGCGAAATAATAAAGGGAATGCCGAAAGGAACAGGCGAATGATAACTAGGGAATGCCGAAAGGAACAGGCGAAATAATAAAGGGTATTGCCGAAAGGAACAGGCAATTAATAATAAAGGGTATTGCCGAAAGGAACAGGCGAAATAATAAAGGGAATGCCGAAAGGAACAGGCGAATAATAACTAGGGAATGCCGAAAGGAACAGGCGAAATAAGGAAGGGATGCCGAAAGGAACAGGCGAAATAGGGAAGGGATTATTGGGTAGTAGGGAAACGGGGTTTTAGGCAGGTTTTTGCCGAGTGTCCTTCCTGACGACACCTTTTGCACTTAAATCCCGGAGGGAAGGCATTCGGGCTTATGGAAGGTGAAGGTGAAGAGGGCAAGGATAAAGGACGGGGAATTTTTAAGGACATTAGGGCTGGGATTGATGAAATTACGGCCGTATGTGCCGGCCGTGAATTGTCGAATCCCGAGTGGTTTGCCTTTTCGAGGGTAGCTGCGACGGCTTGTATAGCCTGCCGTTCCATCCACACATGTGGTGGGCATCGCGGTTGTCGCAAGGGGGCAGATCCCGACGGGGCAGGATGGTCGATGACCACCTTCTGGTCCGTCCTGGGGACCGTTACCCTGCGCTCGCTTATGGCTAGACTGGCCATAGCCGGCACCATTCGGCGGTAATTTCGGGATTTAGGAAAAGGAATGGGAGATTGAATGGGGGTATATGGCAGGGAAGGGTGTTTAGGAGGAGGTGAAGATTGTTGTAGGGGTGAGGAAATAAGAGGAGATAAAGGTCTAGTAGGAGTATGAAGGGGTGAAGGTTTAGGAGGAGTTGGAGATCTAGAGATGGGTGAAGGAGTTATAGGCGATGAAGGTCTAGAAAGGGGTGAGGATTTAGGAGGGCCGGCAAAGAAGGAGAAAGGTCTAGGGGGAAGAGGAATAGGGTTAAAGGAGGCTGGGAGGGATTTGGATGAAGGGTATGTTGGGGGAAATCAAATGGGGAAGTGGGGTCAGGAGTAGGAGCGGGGTAGTTTTTTGAAACGAAGTAGGAGGGGCTGGCAATCCGTTCCAGCTGCGAAGCCTGCGGAACCGGACTCCATTTCGGGGCCACGTATTCTGGCCGCTCCGTATTTCGGCTCCTTGGCCCGAAACGCGCTCGTCTCATTGGCATTCTTCCTAAAACAATATAATTTATTCATAAATTATCTATTCATAGTTCTCTATTTCCGTCCAACTTCTACTCTATATTATTTTTATCCTATTGATTGGTTCTTGAACGAAGGTTATATTTACGGGGTTCATTTACGGGTTGATCTATGGGGTTATACGTCGGATATGTAATGGGTGATTTTTTTGGTCTACCTACTCTTCTTTTTGGAGGAAGATTGACTAGAGGGGGTATTTCTTGGGTAATTTGTACGGTATTAGGGGTTTCTTCATTTCTACTCATAATCGGATTTTCATTACTTGGGCCGGAAAAATTATTATTAACGGGTGTATCAGGGGTCAAATACAATTTCAAATCCTTGATATGTACTTTTGGATTTCTCCGAGTACTATTATCTTCAATCTCATACACAACCGGGGACAATACTTTAATAATTCGAAAGGGGCCGGTAAATTTGGGTGCTAATTTAGCTGCAAAATTTTGAATTCCGGACGACAGAACTCTGTTCTTCTCATTACTAAATCATTTATTTTAAAACGGGAGTCTACACGATTTCTATTATAATATTGGGCTTGTCTTTTTGCAGCTTGCTCTAAATTCTTTCGAACCCAATCATGAATCAACGGTAATCGTTTTATTCTATCTCTCCATGCCGTGGGGTCATTACTATTAAGGGTAACTGGGCCATTATTACGGATACTTCGAGCCGGACGGGGATTGCGACCAAAATTTAAGAAGGCAGGGGTCATTTGGGTGGAGGCTTGTACTGACGTATTCATGGCAAAGCAGAATTCATTTAAGTGCAAATCCCAATCACGATGATCCATACCAACAAAAGAGGAAATCATCGTTTTTAGGGTTCTATTGGCACGTTCCACAGGATTCGCTTGGGGATGGTAGGGGGGTGTTGGGACTTTGGAGATACCTAGCTGCTGTAAATGATGATCCAAGTACTTATTATCAAATTCTTTTCCATTATCGGGGACAAAATATTTTGGGCAACCCCAACGATTGACCACTAAAGAGTCCAAAGCATTCGATATTGCCGATCCTGTGGCCGATCGAAGGGCTTTTGCCTCCACATACTTGGTAAATAGGTCCTGAAAAACAACTATGTACTGATTCTGATGTTTACTGGGGGAAAAGGACCCATTAAATCGGCAGCTACGGTACTCCAGGGATATTCCGTAGTTCTTTCTCGCATCAAACCTACAGGAGGGCGTTGGGATACTTTCTGGCGTTGGCATTCAGGACATCGAGCGACATATTTGGCCACATCATGAAAGATGCCAGGCCAAAAGAAGTCTTGTATCAAACGTTGATACGTTTTGTCGACTCCTAAATGACCAGACTGTGGGTTATCATGGGCATCACTTATGGCACGAAGACGGGATTCTGAGGGCAATACTAACTTCCAAGCATCAAGGTCTTCCACGGCGGGCTCTATAACAGGGTGAGGGCGATGGTAATATATCTTATCTTCAACTATCTTCCAATTAGGGTACTTAAATGGGAATTCTCTAATATTATTCATTTTATCTTTGTACCAATTATCTTCGGAATCTCCTATCGCAAAAAGGGCGGCATCAAAAGAATCATACATTCGGGAAAGGACGTCCGGCACTACATGGAGGGATCCTTTCCTATGAATTATCTTCATATCATACGCCTGTAAGGCCAGTGCCCAACGAGCCAATCGTCCCGTCGGATCACGTAAATTTCTTAACCACTGTAAACTACTGTGGTCTGTGATCACGTCAAAGGTGGTTCCCTCAATGTAGGGCCTGAACTTTTTTACTGCCCATAACACAGCTAGACACTCTCGCTCCGTTACTGTGTATTTCCGTTCCGCCGCAGTCAATACTCGACTCGCAAAAACAATGGGATGTTCAAATCCGTCTATTTCCTGGGTCAGAACGGCACCTACAGCAACGTCGCTAGCGTCTGTCTGGACTGAAAAGGGTAATTCGAAATTAGGGCGGACTAAAACAGGAGTACAGGTAAGGGAATAACGGAGGGTATCGAAGGCTTGTTGTTGTTCAGCTCCCCAGTGCCAGGATGCGTTCTTCATTAGGAGCTGTGTCAACGGGACTCGATCTCTGGATAGGTTAGGGAGGAAACGGGCATACCAACCAACCATTCCCAGGAATCGGCGTAATTGTTTCAGGGTAGTAGGAGGGGGGTATTCTAAAATAGGGGTTATTTTATCTTGATCCGCTTTTAACCCGTCCTTGCCTATGACGTAACCCAGATATTTAACCTCGGAACAGAAGAACTCACTTTTTTGTTGATTTATATCTAAACCAGCTTCAACTAATGTTTTCAAAACAATCTCTAAATACTTAAAATGTTCGTCTTCCGATTCTGTGGCTATTATTACGTCATCTAGGTAGGCAAAGACATGGGGTTCCTAAGCAGGATCAATGAGTCTATCCATTAGCCTTTGGAAGGTGGCAGGGGCATTTGTTAATCCAAAAGGCATTCTCTTAAATTGAAACATGCCTCTTCCTGGGACGGCGAAGGCGGTGATTGGGCGACTATTGGGTTCTACGGGGACCTGGAAGTATGCTTGACTTAAATCTACTTAAATACTTAAAATACGTTCCATATTAGGGATGGGATACGCGTCTTTCAAAGTTACTTTATTTACATCTCTATAATCTATACAAAATCTATGCTTACCGTCGGCTTTTGGGACAATTACAGGGTTACTCATCCACGGGCTCATAGATCTTTCAATTACATCCTCACTTAACATTTTATCAACTTCCGTTTGGGCAATTCTCAACATATAAGGGGATAACACACGGGGTTTTTGTCGAATAGGGGGATGATTTTGTATATTGATAGTATGCTGGGCTAGATGGGTATGGGTTAGGACTGGGGAATGGGATACGGGAATTAATCGGGTTAATAGTTCATTAAGTCTTTTCTCTGCATAAAATGATGGTTTTATTAAACCGGCACAATCATAAATAGGTTGGACGGGAATCATACCAATATTTCTACCGAATTTACGAAAAGGGCCGTTTTTAGTTTTCCATTTTCCTCTCTCATAATCAATCTTAATTCCAAATAATTCTAAAAAATCTATTCCTAAAACGCATGCATAACTAAGAGGGGCTACTCTCACATCTAACAATTGGACATTATTATCTAATTTTATTTCTAGGGACACGACTCCACGCAAAGGGACAACGTTTCCGTCTGCTACTCTTACTTCTTCTTCAATTGGTCTTAAAAATGGAGCCAGTATGCTCTCACAACCAACACCTAAGTATGTTTGTAATGCTCCAGAATCTACAAGGGCTTTTAAGGGGGTTCCGTTCAATTCTAACCAAACGTAGTAACGAGGATCTGATGAAGGGGAATGTATACAACCTAAATTATTCAATCGGATCTCATGGGGTTTTTGAAACAAATTTTTACGGGGAGACAGGAACGATTTGGTCCCCCCGGCTACGCGTTTCCCGTACGCCTACGAGCACACGATGGGCAATTTACTGACGATTTTCCCGGATATCCACAAATAAAACAAAAGTATCCGAGGGAATCGGGACATTCTCTAAAAATATGGCCTATTTTCTTACAATTAAAACATCTTACACTATTACCTGTTAGGGGTTGAGAGGGGGCTTTTACTACTTTACTCATTAGGGGTGGAATGGAAGAAACTTCTGGTTGTGATTTTGGTTTTTGCATTGCTTTCCGGTTTGAAGGAGGTGGAGGAATTTTTGGACGATATTGCCTTAAAGGATTAATCGGGGTTTGTGGGACCGACGATGATGTGGTAGGGCTTGGAGTACGAAAGGAAGGGGGATTTTCAGGAACTGGATCGGTAGCAGCAATTCTTGTTTTTGGTCTATTTTTATTAGGGTTATAGGCATAGGTAGGACAAAAGGATAGGGAGGCAGAAGGAGGGGGCCTATATTGTTTTTCCCTCTGCATTATGTTTTCATAATGTCTACATAATTGGTACAATTCTGAGAAATTATTTACCTTTTCTCGAGAAATTCTTTCCGATAGGGCTGGTCGCAAATTGTGACAGCATATAGCTAATTGTTCTTCAAGGGGTGGAGGGGTGGATAATAAATTAAAAAGACCACGTAAAGCTACTATAAAGTCTCGGGCGGATTCTTCTAAACCTTGGGTACGTAGGGAAATATCTCGTCGAATACTTATTTCGGAATGCATCTGACCAAAAACCGATTTAAAACTGGAGACAAATTGATCAAAAGTGGACCAGCATCCCTGCTCTACTCGATACCAATTTAAAGCAGATCCAGTGAATGCCTCGGGAAGGGCACGCAATAATTCTTCCTCGGAGAGTTCTCGACTAACGCCGTATTCCTTTAATTTTAGCAGGAAAATTTCGGCGTCTTCGTCGTCCTCTCCGGAAAATTTTGGACCTTGGGTTCTCCATTGCTCAACAGCGCTTTTATTCCATACTCCGGTTGTCTGCGACGGACATGCAGAGCAACCGAAGTATGATTTGGTAGGAGTCTGAATATTTTTCAAGAATCTGGGAGTGGGGCCAACCTTTGTACTGTGGCCATGAGGATCGTGGAGGGATAAATTATAGGTTTGGTCAGGGGGAAAATGGACAGGGGAATATGACGAGAGGGAGGAGCACAGGTTATATTTGGGTTAATAATGGGAGGAGTGGCAGGGGCTAAGGAAATTGTAGGGATAGTTGAGGATCTTAAAAGGGTATTTGAATGGGTAGGTGGTTCAGGATGACTGGACTGATCTTCCATAAAAGATTCTGGGTCTTTATAAAATGCGCGAGATCGATCGGAAGGAAAAATAAGGGAAGGATCCCGTACGCGAGCGCCAAGCTCCTGGGCGGCGCTAGTAGTAACGGTGCGAGGGGGTACAGTATTTTGTAAGGGGTTCCGGATTATATTTCCTATTACTGGGTCACTTAATGCTTCACCAAGGGTAACTGGTAATGCTTCACCTCTACCATTCACTGCTTCATTCCAATCAACATCGGAATCGGGGTAAGTAGTTAACACCTTATATCGTGTTAACCGATCTTGCATTATTCTAAAGTCACCGCGAAAAGCAATTTCAGCCCTATCGCATTCTTTAATAAAATCTAAGAAATTCATATTTTCAATGCTCTCTAATATGGCTTCATATTGCTCTTTAGTGGCCTTTCGGGATTCTGAAGCAGTAGAGGTAGTGGTCACAAAAGTTGCAGTCACGGGTACTGTAGTTATTATTGGAGGGGTTATTGTTGGGAATGTCGCACTAGTGGTAGTTGTTGGTACTTCCGGTGTGGGGGTGGTATTGTGGGCAACATGATTATCCCAGAACAATCTGTATTGTTCAGCCATTGTTTTTTTTTTTTTTTTTAACACACACAAATAAACAAAAAAAATAATAATTTTACCACACAAAAAATATATATAAAAATAACTAAAATATTCTAAATTAGTTCAAATAAAAAAAAATAAAAATTTTATTTTTAAATCAATAATAAAAAAAAATTAAATTTAATAATAACACTCACACAAAACAAATATTCAATAAAAAAAATTTAATTCACTTTAAACCAATTCAAATTATTAAATTCAATAATAATAAATCGAAAGAAAAAAATAACAAAATTTAATTCACGGTTATCACACATTCAATTCAAATTAACACTGAGAGGGGAGGGGGAAATTTTCGAACACAATAAAATTTGAAAATCTTTAACGTAATTGATAATTTCACTTCCCAAATAATTAATAGAAGGGAAACTTATTTCCAATGTTAACAAGAAAACCTGAAAGAAAATATCTATTATTTCATTCACATAAAATTTTTCATATAATAATTGCACCATATATATCATATCACATATATTTAAATTTATATTACATATATTATATTATATTACATTTATTAATAATTATGTATTGGGAAATGGGGTTTAGGGAATTCAGAGAATACTGTTGTTCAAAAAAAATTGTCTGTTGGTCACGCGAGCCAACAACCGTTTCGCGAGACCGTTACACTTAAAATTTTCTTTTGTTCTATTCTTAACTATTTTACACTTTAATTTTCCGGGCCCCACGTTGGGCGCCATTTACAACCGTACTGAGTCCCGACGACACGGGGACTCTGGTTTTTACTCTAAAAAAAAGGGGGGAATAAAAAAAATAACAATTATCAAAGGGAATGTGTTGTATCGATATATATTTAAAAGGGGAAATTACAAAATTGTGGGGGAGGACTTTATTAATTATAATATGAAATATAATGATAATAATTCGCCGCGCACTGTGCACAGTACTTACGTTTGTTTCGGTATCTCGAAATTCGCACAAAATATTTATATACACACTACAATCTAATAATTTTCGCAATACAATAGTTTTTAATTTGTTCACCTTGACGGTTTACAAAGAAGTGAAGTGAAGATGGTCTGACCCGTTACCATCACGCCACAGCGTCAGTCCTGGATACTAACTTTCAGGGGACAAACAAAAAGGAAAAACAATTACGAATAAGGACGAATTTAAGACAACGTAAGGACAAAGACGGGGAACATAATTTTGGCAATGCTGGGAATAGTAGGGCAAGTCTAAGTTTTCAAAAAGGGGTGGGCGACTGAATGAGGTTTCTGCACGAGTGCGACGAACATTTACTCGGCACTGGAAGGGGTAATGATATATGTAACGAGTGCGACAAGCGCAGACAATATTGATGACGAATTAGTAATTGTACATTGGGCCATGAGTGCGACGAACGTCGACTCGATGAGCGCGACAGCAATAGTCTATTCCATGCACGAGTGCGACGAACGTCGACTACGCGAATATGGAAGGTAGACAGAGACGCTGTACAAATGAATTGACCAATAGGGACTGAGTTTGATCAAGATGGCCGACGAGTTGCGCGTAAAACTGCGCGATAGCCAGTCTACGGTGAACGACGACTGAAGTGACAGGTCGTCTCGGTTTTCGGGATTTTTATGTGTTTTGGAGTGAATAATTTACAGTTTGTGCGGGTTTTCTGTGTGGTTCACTCCGGGATCGAGTGCCAAAGGATCGGGTACAGGAGAATGCAATCGGAGTCATCCTCTCGACGGCAACGGGAAAAGGAGTTTGGAGTTTTGGAGGAAGGCGAAAAGGAGCAGCAATTACGGTAAGTTTAAACTTTAATTAATAAGGACTATTTCTTTGTGTAAGGATGGGTAAATTTATGTTTCAGGAACAGGACGTCAGGCAGCAGCGATTCCGGTACGAGGAAGCAGACCATCGGAACAGCTGAGTGCACATGTAAGTATAGTGTTTACATTTTTTTAAATATATTCCTCTTCCATATATGCCTCTTCCTTGGACGATAACTTTACTTCACGACACTGACAGATTCTTTATTTAAAACAATTATGATTAATAATTAATATATAATAATTAATAATAAAAAATCATTTCTATTTCCCTTTACATCTTACAATATTACAATAAATACTATTCATGTAATATTAATACCCCAACGATTTAATTGAACTATTATTTATAAGCAATTAGGTATTATTTTACACTTTACGCTGCCTAATAATTATTATTAATTTTTTTTCACACTTTGTATACATAATTGTACATGTATTTCTAGTTGTAACTGTTTTATTCCTTTTACTTTCCATTATAACCTTATTCAAAATGTTTGACTGTTTTACTTCTTTTCACGTTCAAACACATTCTCCCTTTATAGCTGTACTTATTCACTATCTCTTTCCACCTCTGAAGCCCGTAGCTACTATTTCTTTCTATGTCTATCCTTTACGTTCTTAATCTGTAAGTTCAGTTACAAGTCGCCTCGACTTTTCCCAAATGTTAAATGCCAGCATGCAAGTTTCAACACGTTTCTTTTTTTTTCGGTCACCAGCCCTTTCCTGAGTTTCTACGTGTACGATATATCACTTGTTTCATAAACATATGAATACGAGTGTCAACTCATTTCCATGAAAATCATCTAACAAATTTTCCCACTCCACCGAAATTGGATAACCCCGCCTACTTAATATAGGCAAATAGTCCCAGGAGTAGAGATATAAAATTTTGTCAAATGCATATATTTTAACTGTTTTCCTCGAGTAACCGTTGTTGCCTCATCTCCTCTTGTGATTGTGCAGAAGTTTAAAAAAAAAAGAGAGAAAATGGAAGCGACAAAGAAAATTATCTTGACCCTAGAGAAGGCCGTGAAAAACAAGTATCGCACTCTCGAAGATGACGCGTCAACGAATGAATTTTACGAGTTTCTCGCCCAGTGCGATGACGCTGTCGGGGGTATGCGAGGGCAACTACTTACAAAGATAGATGTTGGAAGTAAACGGCATGTGGAATCTGCTACCAGTCGCGTAATCACTTTACAGGAGAAGGCAAAAAAGAGACTCTTCGCCACGGAAGGACGAGGATCGCGAGGTGACATTAATCACGTTGAAGTCGATTTGGTTTTCAAAAACCGCATAAAGACTGAACTGGTGGTAAATCTAAAATATTTGGATCCGCTAAAGTTTTTCGATGCCGCAAAGGAGAAAACCCTCAAAACTGTCAGTGCTGCGATCGCGGAGCATAATTGTGTAAAAGCGTGTACAGTGTTTTGTGGTGAGTTTGCACTCATCGATAAAGAGGAAGACAAATACTTTCAAAATAAATACGAACAATTGTGCGAGACTACCAATTTAAATGAGCGGTATGAGGAAAGAGTAAAGGCACCAATTCTTTCCTCGCTCGAAGAATTTGAGATGCGCGACTCTGGATGGGCGCTGACGGGAATTCACAACTTGCAAATTCAAATCTGCAAATATAACCCGATGCGTGCCGGTTCATACATCGATTTGCCGCTTTGGGTTAAGAATAAACAGGCCGCAATAAATGTGAAGTCGTTTAATAACGATTGCTTCGCCTGGGCAATATTTTCCGCATTATTTCCCGTTAGAAAAAATTCCGATCAATTATATTCATACCCGGATTACAAACTACACCTCAACTTTGACGGAATAAATTTTCCAGTGGCGCTAAAGGACGTAACGAAGTTCGAGAATTTGAATAATATCTCTGTGAATGTGTTTATCATTGCCGACGAGAAGAAAAAAGTGCTACCTGTGCACTTGACTAAAAGTGAAAGAGGTCGTCACGTCAACCTGCTTCTCGTGACAGAGAGTCAAAAAGAAGCCCTTCGACCTTTTTCGTCTTTTGTGTTAGACGAAGTCGATGAAGATGATAAAGACTGCAACTATCATTACTGGCGTAATAATAATTATCATTACTGCTGGATAAAAAATTTACCACGATTAGTAGGAAAACAGTGTAGTAAACATCATGGACAGAAACATATCTGCAATCGCTGTCTTCACTATTTTCACAATGAAGAAAAACTCGCCACACATAAACTCGAGCGTGGAAAAATAAATAATTGTGCGGTCAAGCTTCCTGAACAAACAGGTAAACTAAAATTAAAAAATTTCCATTCTGCAATTCAAGTGCCTTTCATCGTTTATGCCGACACGGAAAAGTGGAATCTGAGACAGCTCCAAAATCAGCCTACGAAGGGCATACGATTTACAGTGCAGGCTACTATTTTCATTGTAACCATGACTCTTCAATGTCCAGATACCGCTGTCACCGGGGGTCCGACGCTGCTTTCTGGATTGCGGCGAAGCTACACGGGATTTCATTAGAAGTTAATGAGGTACGATTTCCGTTATTTTCTCATATAAAACTCTAATACATATTTTGTTCAATATTTTTAATCCGTTTAGAAAATTCAAAAATGTTTTAATTTTCATAACACATATTCAAATTCACATCAAATGCTAAAACACTATAATAGATAAATCGTAAAATCTTAATACTGTCGAAAAATGTCATTAAATTTAAATGATTTAATTTTCAGATCTTGCAAGATGTTAAACCGATGCATTTGAGCGAGGCTGATTGGACAGCTTTCCATAAGACAACCACATGCCATATCCTTGGCGATACATCCACCGCCAACGATGCCAAAGTCCGGGACCATGATCACCTGACCGGTCAATTTCGGGGCGCAGCTCACAACAGCTGCAGTTTAAAATATAAATGTAATTTTAACATACCAATAATATTCCATAATTTAAGCACGACACTCATTTTCTGATACGGGACATTGCTAACGCGTTCGAAGGATACGTTAAAGTGTTTCCATGCAATATGGAAAAATATATTTCTATAATCAAATTTGTCAAGGACACTAAAATTAGATTAACATTTTTGGATTCCCTTAGATTTCTGAACTGCTCCCTCGAGAAGTTGGCATCATATTTATCGAATGATGGCAAACGAATATTAAAAGCACATTTTCAAAATGAAAATGAATTTCGTTTATTAACTCGTAAGGGCGTTTTCCCTTACAATTATATACATGAAATGAGCGTCTTGGACGAACCATACCTTCATTCTCGCGGTAATTTTTACAATAAATTGAATGATTGTGAAGTGAGCGTTGATGATTATGTGCATGCAACGAATGTATGGAAAACGTTTAATTGTGAGACGTTGGGCGAGTACTCGGATCTGTATTTAAAAACCGACATTTTATTGCTCGCAGATGTATTTGAAAATTTTCGAACAACACCATTAAAATCGCACGGATTGGATCCAGCATATTTCTTCACTCTACCGGGATATACGTGGAGTTGTGCCTTATTACATACACGGATGGAATTGGAATTGTTAAAAGATATAGATATGGTCATGTTTATCGAGCGGGGGATAAGAGGCGGTCTTTCACAGTGCTCAAACAGATACGCGAAGGCAAATAATAAATATATGCCTAATTATGACCCGTCAAAAGAGTCAAAGTATTTAAAATACTTTGATGTTAATAATTTGTATGGTTGGGCAATGTGTCAAGCATTACCAACCGGTGGTTTCCAATGGGTTGACAATGTAAATTTCGTAAATGTTTCCGATGACTCAGAAGTCGGCTATATTCTCGAAGTCAGTCTTTCTTATCCGCACGCTATGCATGACGAGCAGAAATATCCACCAATATGTCCCGAAAGAGCTGTTCCACCTTTTTCTAAACAGACTAAATTATTGGCTACGTTAAATGACAAACATAGATATGTCATTCATTATCGAAACTTGAAACAGGCGATCGCCCACGGTATTGTTGTGAATGAGGTACATCGCATTCTGCAATTCCAACAATCCCCTTGGTTAAAACCATACATCGATTTAAGTACCGAATTGCGTACAGCCGCGTCAAATGATTTTACGAAAAATCTCTATAAATTGATGAATAACGCAGTATTCGGAAAGACAATGGAAAATGTACGGAATCGCGTTGATGTAAGCATTAAATCTAAATAGGAAGGAAGATACGGTGTGGAAGCTTTAATATCCAAACCAAATTTTCATCGAATAGTGATATTCGGTACAGACTTGATCGCTATAGAGTTAAAAAAGTTGGAGGTTGTAATTGATAAGCCAATGTATGTCGGTATGGCTATTTTAGACATATCGAAAACCAAATTATACGAATTTCACTATGATTACGTAATATCTACGTTTAAGGAAAACGCGAAACTATTGTATACCGATACCGATAGTCTTATTTATGAATTTAAATGTAGCGATATTTATAAGTGCATGAAAGGTGACATAAATAGATTTGATACAAGTGATTACGAGAAAAATAATGTGTACGGAATTCCTCTTGTTAATAAAAAAGTATTGGGACTAATGAAGTATTAGTGTGCAGGTAAGATAATGACCGAGTTTGTCGGACTCGAGTCAAAAATGTATGCGATACGTGTGTTAGGTGAGAGTGAGAAGAAAAGAGCGAAAGGGGTGAAAGAGGTGGTTGTCAGGAAAACCATCACTTTTGACGACTACCTACACTGTCTAGAAAATAAATGTGAACAAGAGCGCAAGCAGCAACTGATTCGAGTGAAACATCACAACGTGTATACTGTCTGCGAATCGAAAATCGCGCTGAGTCCACACGATGATAAACGTTACTTAGCACGCAGCTGTACCGACACTTTACCCTGGGGCCATTGCAGTATTATGGAAATGGATGAATATCTGTAAATATGAAAATAAATGAAATATGTCAATCAACGAATGTAAATAAATAAATAAATAAGTTTAATTTCAAAAATAAATTGTCATCGTATTTTATTAATATCTACTCCTTTCCAGTCTTTCACTGTACCCGATGCTCTTTATTTGAATAGAATGAATCAAACATTTACGGTGGACCAATTTGGTTACCAGATTTTGCTTGCATACGTAATCTTTCTAACATCCATATCAATCATCAAATAGTAAATATATAATAAACGAAATTGCTCATGAGCACAACCAGGAAACATTTGTTCTCAATCAGTACCCAGATGCGATACCATACCTAACTAACATCGTAGTTCTACAGGGTTCGCCTCACTTTCACTCACTCTCATGTGTCATATGAGAATTGTAGCTACATTTCCCCGCTATAATGTCACGTATTTACATGCATATACAGTCATCATACCATTCATACACTTCAAAGGATAAATATATGAAAACTAAATTTGCAGTAAGCGCTTTAATTAAATGTTCGTAAAAGTATTGACATTTTACGAAAGAGTGTTGACATTTTACGTAAAAGTATTGAGATTTGACAAAAAGTATTAACATCCCGCAAATCGGCAAGGAGCATTCACATTTTACGAAAAAGTATTGACATATTACGAAAGAGCAATTGACATTTTGCAAAAAAGTATTGACATTTCATGAAAAAGCATTGACATTCGACAAAGAGAATTGACATATTACGAAAGAGCAATTGACATTTTGCAAAAAAGTAATGACATTTCATGAGAAAGCATTGACATTCGACAAAGAGTATTAACATATTACGAAAGAGCATTGACATTTTATAAAAAAGGATTGACATATTACGAAAGAAAGAGTGTTGACATTTTACGAAAAAGTATTAACATTTCATGAAACACATTGCCCAACCATACAAATTATTAACATCAAAGTATTTTAAATACTTTGACTCTTTTGACGGGTCATAATTAGGCATATATTTATTATTTGCCTTCGCGTATCTGTTTGAGCACTGTGAAAGACCGCCTCTTATCCCCCGCTCGATAAACATGACCATATCTATATCTTTTAACAATTCCAATTCCATCCGTGTATGTAATAAGGCACAACTCCACGTATATCCCGGTAGAGTGAAGAAATATGCTGGATCCAATCCGTGCGATTTTAATGGTGTTGTTCGAAAATTTTCAAATACATCTGCGAGCAATAAAATGTCGGTTTTTAAATACAGATCCGAGTACTCGCCCAACGTCTCACAATTAAACGTTTTCCATACATTCGTTGCATGCACATAATCATCAACGCTCACTTCACAATCATTCAATTTATTGTAAAAATTACCGCGAGAATGAAGGTATGGTTCGTCCAAGACGCTCATTTCATGTATATAATTGTAAGGGAAAACGCCCTTACGAGTTAATAAACGAAATTCATTTTCATTTTGAAAATGTGCTTTTAATATTCGTTTGCCATCATTCGATAAATATGATGCCAACTTCTCGAGGGAGCAGTTCAGAAATCTAAGGGAATCCAAAAATGTTAATCTAATTTTAGTGTCCTTGACAAATTTGATTATAGAAATATATTTTTCCATATTGCATGGAAACACTTTAACGTATCCTTCGAACGCGTTAGCAATGTCCCGTATCAGAAAATGAGTGTCGTGCTTAAATTATGGAATATTATTGGTATGTTAAAATTACATTTATATTTTAAATTGCAGCTGTTGTGAGCTGCGCCCCGAAATTGACCGGTCAGGTGATCATGGTCCCGGACTTTGGCATCGTTGGCGGTGGATGTATCGCCAAGGATATGGCATGTGGTTGTCTTATGGAAAGCTGTCCAATCAGCCTCGCTCAAATGCATCGGTTTAACATCTTGCAAGATCTGAAAATTAAATCATTTAAATTTAATGACATTTTTCGACAGTATTAAGATTTTACGATTTATCTATTATAGTGTTTTAGCATTTGATGTGAATTTGAATATGTGTTATGAAAATTAAAACATTTTTGAATTTTCTAAACGGATTAAAAATATTGAACAAAATATGTATTAGAGTTTTATATGAGAAAATAACGGAAATCGTACCTCATTAACTTCTAATGAAATCCCGTGTAGCTTCGCCGCAATCCAGAAAGCAGCGTCGGACCCCCGGTGACAGCGGTATCTGGACATTGAAGAGTCATGGTTACAATGAAAATAGTAGCCTGCACTGTAAATCGTATGCCCTTCGTAGGCTGATTTTGGAGCTGTCTCAGATTCCACTTTTCCGTGTCGGCATAAACGATGAAAGGCACTTGAATTGCAGAATGGAAATTTTTTAATTTTAGTTCACCTGTTTGTTCAGGAAGCTTGACCGCACAATTATTTATTTTTCCACGCTCGAGTTTATGTGTGGCGAGTTTTTCTTCATTGTGAAAATAGTGAAGACAGCGATTGCAGATATGTTTCTGTCCATGATGTTTACTACACTGTTTTCCTACTAATCGTGGTAAATTTTTTATCCAGCAGTAATGATAATTATTATTACGCCAGTAATGATAGTTGCAGTCTTTATCATCTTCATCGACTTCGTCTAACACAAAAGACGAAGAAGGTCGAAGGGCTTCTTTTTGACTCTCTGTCACGAGAAGCAGGTTGACGTGACGACCTCTTTCACTTTTAGTCAAGTGCACAGGTAGCACTTTTTTCTTCTCGTCGGCAATGATAAACACATTCACCGAGATATTATTCAAATTCTCGAACTTCGTTACGTCCTTTAGCGCCACTGGAAAATTTATTCCGTCAAAGTTGAGGTGTAGTTTGTAATCCGGGTATGAATATAATTGATCGGAATTTTTTCTAACGGGAAATAATGCGGAAAATATTGCCCAGGCGAAGCAATCGTTATTAAACGACTTCACATTTATTGCGGCCTGTTTATTCTTAACCCAAAGCGGCAAATCGATGTATGAACCGGCACGCATCGGGTTATATTTGCAGATTTGAATTTGCAAGTTGTGAATTCCCGTCAGCGCCCATCCAGAGTCGCGCATCTCAAATTCTTCGAGCGAGGAAAGAATTGGTGCCTTTACTCTTTCCTCATACCACTCATTTAAATTGGTAGTCTCGCACAATTGTTCGTATTTATTTTGAAAGTATTTGTCTTCCTCTTTATCGATGAGTGCAAACTCACCACAAAACACTGTACACGCTTTTACACAATTATGCTCCGCGATCGCAGCACTGACAGTTTTGAGGGTTTTCTCCTTTGCGGCATCGAAAAACTTTAGCGGATCCAAATATTTTAGATTTACCACCAGTTCAGTCTTTATGCGGTTTTTGAAAACCGAATCGACTTCAACGTGATTAATGTCACCTCGCGATCCTCGTCCTTCCGTGGCGAAGAGTCTCTTTTTTGCCTTCTCCTGTAAAGTGATTACGCGACTGGTAGCAGATTCCACATGCCGTTTACTTCCAACATCTATCTTTGTAAGTAGTTGCCCTCGCATACCCCCGACAGCGTCATCGCACTGGGCGAGAAACTCGTAAAATTCATTCGTTGACGCGTCATCTTCGAGAGTGCGATACTTGTTTTTCACGGCCTTCTCTAGGGTCAAGACAATTTTCTTTGACGCTTCCATTTTCTCTCTTTTTTTTAAACTTCTGCACAATCACAAGATGAGATGAGGCAACAACGGTTACTCGAGGAAAACAGTTAAAATATATGCATTTGACAAAATTTTATATCTCTACTCCTGGGACTATTTGCCTATATTAAGTAGGCGGGGTTATCCAATTTCGGTGGAGTGGGAAAATTTGTTAGATGATTTTCATGGAAATGAGTTGACACTCGTATTCATATGTTTATGAAACAAGTGATATATCGTACACGTAGAAACTCAGGAAAGGGCTGGTGACCGAAAAAAAAAGAAACGTGTTGAAACTTGCATGCTGGCATTTAACATTTGGGAAAAGTCGAGGCGACTTGTAACTGAACTTACAGATTAAGAACGTAAAGGATAGACATAGAAAGAAATAGTAGCTATGGGCTTCAGAGGTGGAAAGAGATAGTGAATAAGTACAGCTATAAAGGTAGAATGTGTTTGAACGTGAAAAGAAGTAAAACAGTCAAACATTTTGAATAATGTTATAATGGAAAGTAAAAGGAATAAAACAGTTACAACTAGAAATACATGTACAATTATGTATACAAAGTGTGAAAAAAAATTAATAATAATTATTAGGCAGCGTAAAGTGTAAAATAATACCTAATTGCTTATAAATAATAGTTCAATTAAATCGTTGGGGTATTAATATTACATGAATAGTATTTATTGTAATATTGTAAGATGTAAAGGGAAATAGAAATGATTTTTTAAACAGATAACACTAATACGAGATATATACTAAATGGCTGGTACAATATTGATTTAAAAAATAGAAATGGTTGAACAGATAAAAGAAGTATAATAATACCAATGAATAAATTGATAATACGTGGAAAAAAGAAATGTAAAGAAAAAAGAGTGACACTCTGTAACTAATTGTTTACAGAGATAAATGAAGTAGGATTATATGAATAAGTTTATAAATGTTTAAATAAATAAATGATTGATTATGTCAAAGAGTATACTATTATTTACAATTAATATAAGACGTAAGAAAGACAAAGAATAATTGTTTATAAATAATTGTGTATATAGAAAGGAGCACTTCGTTAAACATTTCAAAGTAAGCATATACGTATTGCATATGTTTTACCCCCCCCCCCCTTCTTTACCCGTTAACATTTAACTCTTTCACCCCGTGACTTTCATATCACCACCCGGGAATCCCCCCCTCCCCTCCATGAGCCTTTATTCCCCTCACCATTATCTCTTCTGTTACCATGTCTCATTACACCTACCGGAGATCTTCTTATCACTATCCGCGAATTCCCCCACCTCTCACCCTCAATACTTGACCTCTTCAACCTCCGCAAGCTCCTCCCACCAGCATCTAACCACAGCAAGTTCCTCCCCCTTCCAAATTCTCTTATTGTCCACCTCTTTCCACCTACCCCCACCCAACCCGCGAGCCTCTTACCCCATTACTCTAAAATCTTCCACCCCCCAGCGAGTTTTTACCCCTTTCTCCTCACGATTTTCTTCACATGCACCTCCACCTCATCTACGTGAATTGATTCCTTTCACCTATGTGGGATCACCCCACCATTATCTCACAACAGCGAGTTCGCTCGATTTCCACCACTTTCCAATCTGCATGTGTGTGTATGTGCGCGTGTGTAGCACGCGTAAGGCCGATGGGACACACGGACATGCACTAACACATTTACCAGGCCGTTTGCCCATAGAACACCTACTAAATTGCAACTACTCCAGATATCAACGAGCACCTTACTGATAATTAAGACTGACAATCAAAGGACATAATTTCCGTTATTTCGGCCGTCGAAGTTATGGTTCTTTTATTTGTTTGCGACATTGTGTGAGTTGGTCAGTTTCTGTGTAATACATACGTCATTTATTTGACATTATTGCTCTCTCACACACAAAAGGTATCACAAATTTCTGCACGTTTGCTGACACGATTGTAAATTTATACTTAAATATTATGATTTTTGTCGGTTGCTCAATTGATGATTGAGGGTGGAAAGGTGGGGGGGGGGGGGGGGATCCTCCAACCGACAAAAATCATAATATTTAAGTATAATTTTACAATGGTGTCAGCAAACGTGCAGAAATTTATGATACCTTTTGTGTGTGAGAGAGCAATAATGTCAAATAAATGACGTATGTATTACACAGAAACTGATCAACTCACACAACCGACAAAAATCATAATATTTAAGTATAATTTTACAATCGTGTCAGCAAACGTGCAGAAATGTATGATACCTTTTGTGTGTGAGAGAGCAATAATGTAAGTGTCAAATAAATGACGTATGTATTACACAGAAACTGACCAACTCACACAATGTCGCAAACAAATAAAAGAACCATATCTTCGACGGCCGAAATAACGGAAATTATGTCCTTTGATTGTCAGTCTTAATTATCAGTAAGGTGTTCGTTGATATCTGGAGTAGTTGCAATTTTTATCTTTCAAATATGAAGTACACGATTACGCCATAGTCGAAAGGTATGTGCTATGGAAATATTGAAAATATATAAATGAAGTTAAGGAATATTAATAGTGTGAGGAATGTTAGCAGAGACGATACGAAATAAACTTATAATATAAGAAAGCTAATGAGATATTAATGGAAAATTCAAAATAATTGCAAATTTTGAAAGTGAATACTACGATTGAGATGTATTATGTTAGAAGAAGAATATCAGTGAGAGTATAATGTAATACTGGGAAAGAAATGATGTGTATAAAATTATTATTAATTCTGAGTAAGGGTTTAATTAATGCCTTGAGCAGAAAGTATCTTTAAAAAATAAATATTATTCTTATATTCTACACGTTTAAGTGTGCACAGTATGAAATAAGACGGTAGATTGCTGTACTCTCAGAGTTGAAAGAAAACACTTAGAGTAATCTTTAGAGAATAAATGTGTTCAAACATATGGATTGGAAAATATGCAAATTTCACGCATAAAATATTAGTTAACTAACGTTTCGAATATAAGGTGAGTAAGATGCAGAACATAGTAAACTTGTAAGAGAAGTTTAGACTCGGCGAAATATTTCAAGTATAATAATAAATTTGAAGTGAAAATATTATCTCGATTATTTGCTAGATGTTTTTGGTATAGGTAGAATATTAGTGTGGGTATTAATTATTAGTAAGGTGTTCGTTAATATCTGGAGTGGCTACAATTTATCTTTAAAATATGAATGCAATATAGAGAGTGCGAGCAGATATATTACAAAATACAATAATCAAAAATAAAACACGACGCTTTGAAGGGTACATATTGAATATTGTAAGGAATTAAATGTAAGATAAGGAATTAGATACTTACCGATCTACATTAAACAATATGAATCTTTATTTATTATGAATTTATTATGAATCTAGTCGACAGTAAACTTATGCGTGGGTAAGAAATTTCAGACACTAGCAATGGTACTGATCTCAATTTGTTGCGTTCGTACCTTTGGTCAAGATGAAATTAAAGAAGCATTATCATCATCAGTCTTTTCAGATCATAATTCTTACAGTAGAAATTAAGCATTCAATAAACGATGATATAATTTACTCAGCGACTAAAGTCGTAGTACAAAAATGTTTATACGAAGGAAATTTTAGTATATTAGTGTTCGACAAAGAACATTTATGTGTAAATATTCATTGTCGATAGTTTATTTCAGATTTATGAAACCCCTTCTTCCAACCAATAATGAGACTAATAATTATAACTTTTCATGTCATAATTCTTGCAGTAGAAACTAAGCATTCAATAAACAATGATATAATTTACTCAGCGACTAGAGACTTAATATAGAAATGTTTATACGAAGGAAGTATTATTTCACGTGTGTTTGATAAAGAACTTTTATAACTAAATATTCTTTATCGCTGATGTTTTTCAACCTTATATGAAACATTTTTTTCTAGCAATATACTATTTAGTATATATTTTTAACTGTATAAATCTTATAATAGAAATTAAATATATTTATGTATATGAATATATTCATCAAGCAAAGATTGAATGTATTTACCCGTCGAACTTTGTCACTGCATGAATCGAATTCTACTTTAACATTTTCTGTTTAGAGCCTATTTAGGGAAAAGGAGGGGTAGAATTAAACATTAAATTTCTGGTATATGAAGAATGAAATCATGTCTATAACACGAATAACTTTATTACATGAATAACAACAAATTTTACACGATTTATAATCTAAAGTTCGGAACAATGTAACGGCTATTATTTTTTATAGTACATACGATATACGACAGACGGTATAGCAGGCAAATCTGAGTATCTTACCAATTTATTTCCCACGCTGTTTATTGTTGTTGCATATGCGTGTAAATGATAATCAAAACTAATTTCTTCAAAAATATTTAAGTAGAAATAAATTTGTTTATCGACGAAAATTATGTCTACAATTTCGCCAAATTCTATTTCACTTTTTTGCATATTCAGAACTAAGAACAATCCAGTTTTATACGAAAAGTTGCAAATTTGCACTTCATTATAGTACCTGCATTTATCATCAATATTTTTGTCGGAAAAATAAGACCTACTTTTACCCGTATCTTGAACCCCAAATTTTATTTCTTCTTCAAACTTTAAGCAATGCATCATTTCGCAAAATTTCAGTGCATGTTTAATTGCAATTGTTTTTAATAAATTTACCGAACTACAACTAGACAGCGCATTAGACTTAAGTAAACGATGATAAGACTCGAAACGCGTGCTCCAAAACTTTACGACTGGTCCATTGTTTATTAAAATTATTGGATAATGAGTTAAGAAGTGGAATTTAGGTTTCAAATGTCCGTATAAAGTTTTGTACAGTTCGTTATGATTTTGTATAAGTGTCTTTAACGGTTCAATGTCCTCACGAATGAATCTTGGTGACATTAAAATGTCTACAATTTGCCTTAGATATATAAAAAGTTCCCAGTGCACGTCGGATTCTGGCATTAAATCTCCCACAATTAAACCCAAATATCTCATTAAACATAGCATTTCTGCTGCAGATAACTTTAAGTGAATTTTGGCTTTTCCGTGATGCAATTTAATGTGTGGAGGTATGTTGGAATTACCGACACCGTAGTTAAAATTTTGAATTCGAATATTTAATTGTTGGAGAGTGAAATATTCTTTCGTGAAAATAAACGTATTCAAAATTGCATCTAAAACATACCAGCAAACACCTTCCAACACATCATGCATCATATCTACAGTCACGTTTTCAACAATGTGAAAGCCGTGTACTTTATTAAATACGCAATCTTCTTTGATTCCTGTTTTACTATTGTCTGCCTTTTCAACATCTTCAGAATAATTACCTTTATTTCTAAGTTTGCATTCATCTTCAGCAGTCAATTCCGAGCATTCTTCTGATGAAGCTTGACAAATTCTACAAAAAACGTTTCCCATAAAAGACTCAACGAAACCGCATATTCCATTTAACCCCAAATTGTCACCCGCAAGTAAAATTAATTGAAATTTAATTTGCTTCGTTGAATTTCCGATGTTAATTTCAATGCCTTCATCATGCAGAAAATATAGTTCATTAATGAGACTTTTGAAAATTTGTTCATTTGTGTTGTTTTTTTTTCCTCGGAATAAAAAATGTTTACAAAAATAATACTATTAAGATGTGAAGCAATTTCAGGAGGTAAGCAAGCGAGCAATGCATAAACGGCGCCAAATTTATTGACTCCAGAATGGCTTCCTAAGGCATTTCCAGCCTCCATATCATCAAAAAATATATACAGTGGCAGAATAAGATCTTTGACGACATTCGTGGAATACTTTGTTTTCCACAAATTTGCCTGCATAATATTTGTAATCACATTATATTGCTTCGAAAGTTTTTCAATATATTCGGTTATCTTATTAAATAATCCAGGTATTTCTAAAACCAGTTTTAAACTTTTACGTAATGGAATCTGCACACCCTACGTACAATGGGGTACTAAAATCTCTTCATTATCTATTATCGTGTCTGTATAAGTTCTTCCAATTGCAAATTGTTGGCATTCAATGAAACCTCTACTTTTCAAAATTGTAAAACGTTTCACCTCGGTGTCAACAGCTTCAAAAACCTTAGAATGTGTTTCAAAACATTCATTAATTTGTCGAAGAGATTCATCACAAATTTTCTCTTGATAAAGAATTTTCATAATGTCACTTTTCAAAGATGGAAGGTAAGCTTCTTTGCTAAACTTTTGAAGATAGTTTACAACATCCTGAACTATCTTCCTTGGCAGTCCTGGATCTCCATATAAAGATAATATTAATCCTAATATTTTATTAAAAATTAGAAAATGTTCCATATTTCTCTTCGATAATAATTACTTCAATATCAACAACTGCAGGGAGTTTACGCTATGCTTCATTTACACAGCTTAACTATACTTAAACTTACAGTTTATTTAATTCTGTTACAAATTTAGTGACGAAGGAACTGCATTTTTTAAAAGAAAGATTGTAAATAGCCTTGTTAAAAAAACTCCATATAAAATCGCAAATTGGTGGTTGAACATTCAGAGCCGTCAAACATTTGTAGCAGCATTCAACGGCTTTAACTGGATCAGTATACAAATATTTTTCTCCGTTTAAAACAACATAAAATTGAGGATTCTCCTGCAGTTGTCCACAGCAAATGAGATGTGGGAAAACTTCGATGCCTCTATTCTGCAACCACTCCTCAAAATTTCTATTAACTTCTTCAAGATTATTTGGATTCTGTAATGATATACATATATATTGTAAATAACTAAATGTAAATAATTTAAACGAAAATTAAAAAGGTAAATAATCTAAATATAAATTGTAAATAGTACAAACATACTTAAATGTATTTGTAAAGGTTGCAAACCACGAAATTTTAAAAAACAATTATAAAATTGAGCACAGAATTGTACAAAAAAATCATAGCGTGCAACAGTATTGGGGACATAATTTTGCAGTTACAAATTCTAACGACTGTAATGTAATTACAGATTCGTAAACATAAACGAAAGGTTTTCCATAAATAAAATCAATCAAAATTATACTATGTACAATTGATTTGCATGAATGATAGCAACACGCGTCATTGTCCGAGTACTGTTAAAATTTACAAAAATATTGATAAGAATAAATCTGGATCTTCAGAGGGAAATAGCTCCAGAACTTCTTTGACAATTTGTGAAAATCTTTCACTTGGTATTCTAAAAGTGTAAAAATTGAAATTCTCATAAAATTCACTGAATGCTTTTCACACTTCACCACATTTATTGTCTGACATAACACATAACACATATATTTACATCACACAAAAAGCCATTAAATCAAAACAAATAAAATAAAAAGTTTCTTAATAAAAATTGGGCCCCAAAATGAATTCGAGTTATCAGTCAATTGAGTGATTTGAATAAATACTTAGACAAAGGGAATTCCCGGATACCAGGTAAAAAGCCCCTGTCAAAGATGGTGAAATCTGTTGTTTGGACAACAAAATAAGATTTCCATTTTTTAGCCCCCCCCCCCCCAAGTATCCCTCAGTTTTGTTAGAGCAAAAAACGTAGTTTTTCAACTTTTATTCCCTTGAAGATAATTTTTAAAAGTGTTAAAAATATCTGATATATACTAAAATAGAGTATGATGGTACCTTATTTTTTCATACATTTTTTAGTTTGATAACAAGATAAAAATAAAATAAAAAATATTTAAAATTGCTGTAGATTCACACAGAGAAAATGACAACAAAATGATATACTTTGCTATGTACTTTTTCCTGCATCTTTAAGAATATAATTCTAATTAATAATTTTTATGGTGGAAGACCTTCAAAAACCCCAAAAACCACGTTAAGTAATACACCAAAAGTGTCATATGCAAAATTTTCCATTACTGACTTTACAAGCATACTGCAGAAGGAAATATTACTTTTATCAATTATTTGCCATCGACATCTATTTTCATCAATTATCCTTAATCATCTTTACAGAATGTAAATTTGAATTCTATAATTGTCAAAACAACACATTTTTATTACGATTCGCTGCAATGCATAAAAACGTGATTAAAGACGCCTTGACATTCATAATGGATCAAAGCTTTTAATTACTTTTTAATTGTATGTCAAATATCTTGAGACTACCATAATAAATATGTATGACAAATAATAATATTCATCAAATATTTGTAGTAAACAGTAATATTCGTTATTCTTACTTGTATTGTATGGGATCCCTTTGCAATTCATTAAAAATTATTATGTGCTTTAATCTGCTATAATCCAGATTTTGGGCGCTTTTTTCGTACTTTTTCAGTAACAATTTTCCATCCAATGAGGATGTTAATAATCGATACAGATCGTTGTGTACAAAGTTAATAACAGCTATAAAGAAAAATGATATAAAAGCAATAAGTTATGATAAATCAATTCAAATTAACCAACAAAAATATCAGGCCAAGAGGAAAAACAATGTAAAATCTACATTTAAATATATTATTATTTTGTTCTTACTGTCAGCCTTCGAGGTACAGGGTTCATTTACAATGTTAACAACTGCTTAGAAAATGTCAAAAACTACGATGATTTGAAATAATTATTCAAACATTATTTATTACAGTCTTATCCCTGTAAGAAAACTAAGGAGTAATTGGGCAGAATCTGCCAAAATTTCTGGTCGGTGGCCAGATTATGTCCTAGATTCTGGACAGAAACTCCTTCCAGAGGCGACGGTATTTGACCAGAATCTGCTAAAGTTTGCCAACAAATTGCACGAAGGTTATATTTACGAAACATACCAAGAAATATAGTCGCAGATTCATTTGAGGCAAAACTTAGATATTTGATCACTTCGTCACTATATGCATGAAAATGATTTGACTCTATACGTAGACCAAAAATGTAATTTTTGACAGAAATTAGTGTACAATTATATTTCTTGATACTTTTCGCGATTTTAAACTAGGTGCAATTTGTTTCAAACTAATTGGATGAAATTATCATATTCAAACAGTCTAAACAAAATAATAAAATATTCAACGCCAACTCATGCTCAAATTGTTTATTATTTTGTTTGGACTGTTTCAACATCATAATTTCATCTGATTAGTTTAGAACAAATTGCACCAAGGTTATAATTGCAAAACACATAAAGAAATATAGTCGCAGATTCATTTGAGGCAAAACTTTGTAATGTTCACCTTGGAAAGGGAAAGTGAGGTTAGGAATTATGTCAAAACAGGTACACTTTAATCGACTTCAAGTTCAATAATTTATTGGCACCTGAATAATTATTTAAACTAATAAAAGTCCAACCCTCTCGAAATTACATAAATAAAATCCTCGACTGAGTCAAATTCAGTCATTCGTCGACAAGTTATAATACTTTATAAGGGGACTTCTTGAAGTATATAAATATATGTATTTCCAAATATAATATTTATTATAACGCATCCACTAATCATCCGACGGTACCTTATATCTAGCGCCACTCAATCGGGTCCTGGAAAATCATACGTCATTTAATACTCGCCATAAAAATACATATTAATGACTTTCCAACCGATTGTAATTATACGAACAACCAAAAAACTAAATTACAACGACGATTGTACACAATTAAGGAACGATGAAGCGCATTGGTATCGAAGGATTATATCGTAACCACTTCTTATACTGCGGTGATTATCAAAATATAAAAAATATATGTCGACCATTTAACGCAAACGATTTCTATGGCCCCGTTTAATGACACAAGTCCTCCTACGAGCTTTACTTTGCGGCGCAGATTACATTTACGCCTTGAAAGACGGATATCGGATCCACGTTTCAAAGTCACCGGTGACAATCTACTACCCGAGGGCTCGAGAAGTTTACCCAACGATAAACTACTGAATCAGCTGGCTCGCTGAGGCCTTCTGGGGACGAAATGATGCCTCCAAATTGTCTGCGGCTACGAGGTGATCGAAATACGTGTCCCTCAAACGCGCACTGGTACGAGAAGTTACCTGGTGGGACAACTTGTCCAGAAGATGCTGCAGAGTACAATCGTTAAGGGGAACTCACTCTTCCGATGAAAGAGACATGACTTCGCCCAGATGATGTGGTCGGTGTTCTGGAACAGGATTCAGTACAACACTTTTCCAATCGAAAAGTGGACAATCCACAGACACGGCACAGCACGATTGAAAGTGGGCAGGATCCCACACGAACCGTATTTCTCGCCACCTGGCCAACAGTGGACGAGACCTGGAGAAGATGGCAAACCACGCTGCCGACCTGGACGAGCTCTTCTCAACAATCCTAACCTCGACGATGATCTACCGGCAACAATCGATCAATGCTAGCAGAAGATATGCCACCGGGTCATTTGGAAATCGCATTTCCAAGGAAAGAAGGCAGCACCTAGCGAAACACGTGTCGACACTAATGCGCAATGTAGCAAGGGGGATAGGTTTTCACGTCGCCACAAGTGCCCTGAAAAATCCAAACCGGTACTTTTCTGCACTCGCGTGCCCACGTGCGAAAATCGAAAATGCTCGACCCGTCGAGCGGCGACCTGGACTCGGTTCCGCGTCTACCTCGAGAAGAAGGAAGTACATCCGGATACCCTCCTATTTATAACCTTATAATAAATTCGCAAACTCACACTTTTCCGCACACAGCGTGGTCGTCGAGCGACTCCGATTCGATGTGTTTACGAATTTTTAAATAACTAACCTACTGCGACTTGACGTCAACCAATCCGACGCCAGTATCGATTTCGTCCAATGCACTCGCGTGCCCCGTCCGCCGCGTATAAAGACAAAGCGCCGCGCCGCCGCAAAGCGCGCGAAAATTCGAATTCGGGAATGCGCCCGATAAGGCACGCTACCACTTGGATTTTTTATCACTTCGTCACTATATGCATGAAAATGATTTGACTCTATGCGTAGACCAAAAATGTAATTTTTGACAGAAATTAGTCTACAATTATATTTCTTGATACTTTTCGCGATTGTAAACTAGGTGTAATTTGTTTCAAACTAATCGGATGAAATTGTCATATTCAAACAGTCTAAACAAAATAATAAAATATTCAACGCCGACTTGTGCTCAAATTTTTTATTATTTTGTTTGGACTGTTTCAACATCATAATTTCATCTGATTAGTTTAAAACAAATTGCACCAAGGTTATAATTGCAAAACACATAAAGAAATATAGTCGCAGATTCATTTGAGGCAAAACTTAGATTTTTAATCACTTTGTCACTATATGCATGAAAATGATTTGACTCTATGCGTAGACCAAAAATGTAATTTTTGACAGAAATTAGTCTACAACTATATTTCTTGATACTTTTCGCGATTATAAACTAAGTGTAACTTGTTTCAAACTAATCGGATGAAATTATCATATTCAAACAGTTTAAACAATATAATAAAATATTTAATGTCGACTCTTGCTGAAATTTTTTATTATTTTGTTTGGACTGTTTCAATATGATAATTTCATCTGATTAGTTTGAAACAAATTGCACCAAGTTTATAATCCCGAAACGTATCGAGAAATATAGTTGTATAATATATAGATTATCGCTAAGAATCCGGCAACGACTTAACACTCTCACGTAATACCTCATTCCTTCACCAGATTCTTGGCAGATTCTGAGCAGATTCTGTTAAAAGATCTGGGCAAAATCTAGTAAGCCGGACAGAACTTCTGGTCAATTTTCTTACAGGGATATGTTTCCTTATAAATTTCCAAGTTCAAGATTTAAAATTATTGATATTTTTCTTATTTCAACCAAACCAAGCAGTTATAAACAAGCCCGTTATGATAATGTGAATGAAAATGATACAAATGAAAGGATTACGAAAGAGACCTGCTGATTCAGTATCCATAACTTCGGAATTACTGCTTGATGTGCATGGAACGTTAGTGTTTTGTGTACTTGGTGTATCTATTGATGTGGATGAAATGTTGGAATTTTGGGAAATTGGTGTATCTATTGATGATGTGGATGGAACATGAGTATTTTGTGAAAATGGTTTATCTATTGATGTTGTATAGGAGCACGAGAGGTCAATTACATATGTATCAGAAACGTTGGACAATGGTATCTGAGATACTAATTCATCATCAGCCATCACTACATCCATCATTTCCAGTGATACAAAATCTGTATTCTGATTCATTTCATCTTCTACGGATACCAAAAAAAGAGTAGATATTTTCGTATCGATATACTTCTTCTTACGTAAACTATACAAAAACAATTAAAACAAGAGACATTACAGCAAGCACTACATTACATTGCATTATGTATAAAGTGTATCAGGTGATTATGTGCAAGTGGAACATAACCTTCATGTACATAACGAAAATATATAGACAATGCAGCATGTATAGATGGGATTTATTGCACAGGTTGCACATTTCAAGTCCTGAAAACTTATTTTGATGTTTAAAATAGAATTGAACCCAGACTTTTGGAAATTATAGTGACATTCAATTCCATAAAGTTATGTTTTAAATTAACTCTTCTTCGTTTACTTGTAAGTCGGTGAAAGCTACATTCTGCTGGTATATATTAAAAATACAACTAATAACTATATCACAATAGTCATGTAAAATCAGTTCCCTACGTATACCAGTTACTCGTAATCACTTGATATGTGACAACAGTAAATCCAACGAGTTTGATTCTTACTCGAATCCAGAAAATGCAAGATATTTTTTTGGACCGATCCATTTCTCTGTAATGTTATCCTTTGTATTTATCAATTTATCTATAACGTTAACAAATACCTCATGACCTGTTATACAGAGAAGAAACAAACTCGTTATGTTTACATTCAAACATAGGAAAACATATGATTATTAAATATGGATTAACACTGGTGAATTGCAATTCAAAGTCGCAAAAATGTTCATGAAAAACAAACTACGAATGCAATTGTATTCAGAAAACCTTGATGTTACTAACTTATCTCTTTTTGCACAAAGTGGATGCTCTGCATTTATTTATAGGTTATGTACAGTGCACAAATTGAAGAATTTATAAATTAAATCTCAACATTCTATAATATTGAAAACGTTACATGCAAAGAAAAACAGTCCACGTAACAGTTCTGTGAACTGGTATCTATTAATAATAAGTACTTAACTATATTTTCCGTATACAAAAATACAATACATATACCGTATGTATAAGAAACTTGCTGAGTCTTATTCAAGCGTGCATCATTTCAGAATTCTTCTATTGGTGAAATTAAGGAAAACCTCACACAATTCTTGAATTGCACTTGAAACTATCCCTACTCGAAAAGGAGGATAGAAAAGCATAGAAAAGTATAGAAATTCTGCGTGATTCGTATGCTTTTGAATCCTATTTTTGGCACATAATGTAAATCTATCAATTCTTATCCTATCTGAATACTTCAAGTAAAACCAATGTTAACATTTTTCTATCCATTAGGTAAAATCAATAAATTTCTATCCCAATCGTGTATAGAGAATCAATCCAAATGTATCTCATTACACTTTTATCATTATGTATCCTAACAATTTGTAGAAATTCTATCAAAACGAATCAAAATGTGATTTTTATATTTTTACGGTCCAGGTCGACCGCTCCGCAGTTTTCGGTGTCTAGGTATTCCGCACCATAGTTTTTGACGTCTAGGTCGACCGCTCCGTAGTTTTCGGTGTCTAGATATTCCGCACCGTAATTTTTCGACGTCCAGGTCGACCGCTCCGTAGTTTTTGGTGTCTGGGTATTCCGCACCGTAGTTTTTCGCCGTCCAGGTCGACCGCTCCGTAGTTTTCGGTAGAAATTTTAATGTGTTACTGATAGTGATCGACAGTGGTAAACCAGTGGTTGGTGTCGCGCGCGATCGTTGTTTCTAGTCAAGTATTCTTGGTGGGGAACACTACTTGGATAGGTGACCGCTTGAGAACAACTTTCTTAAGATATTTAAATCAACTAAAAAAAGTTAAAAAATATTTGAATTAAATAAAAAATAATAAAATTAAAAATAAAAAAAAATTTTTTTGTATACAATGAGGAAAAAATTTAAAAACAAAAAATTAAAATTTGCTATGCTTCTTAATTCTTACTGAAGGATACAGAAATGGGATTCAGAAGTATTGAAAGTTTCAATGCTTCTCAATCATTCTTGGTTTGCTGGGCATCGAGTCATTTAGAATTATTCAATTTTTCAATTCTTTTTAATCCTTTTCGGTTTGCTGGGATAAAATTCGTGACGAACGTAGTATAGAAAAATATCGAAACAAATCCTATCAATTTCTATCCACTTTAGTTGGGATAGAAAAATATAGAATTAATTCGTGCCAAAAATAGGATAGGAATACTTTTCTATCCTCCTTTTCGAGTAGGGATAAAATATCGTATACAAAAAAAAGGCACGAAAACAAAATCTGTCTGCATGTGCGGCATACGAAACGGCTAACTTGAAGATGCGCGAAAGTGGCGATTATCTCGAACGAATCGACACAACTTAGGATATGATATAGCACGGGTCCCCGAAAACCAATAGGCGGCCGTGCCCTTCCATTCGGACCGTTCCGATTCTAGATTACAATGGCTGCTGTCCCAAACTGAAAGAGCCGTTATCCGAAATCGATGTACGGAATCGATCTCTCGTTTCGTACAGTTGGTATCTCTGTCAGTATGGCTGACCTCCTAACCTGCTCTCAATGTAGATGCCTACAGTTAATGAGGGTCTTGCCCGTCAATTTTGACGCACATTTTATTCTAAATGTGATAATGAAAATAGTGACATACAGTCTGCAAATATTGTAAAATGTACGTGTTATAATATGCAGAAATTATGTAATTGAAATGAATGATAGAGATACGTGTGTTAAATGAATCATTTAATTACACATTCATATACTTTTGTCACCAACATTTCCAAAACACCGCAATGAAGCTTGTTTAGTTAAATTGTATAATGATCGTATATATTAAATTGTATCATTATTTACGAAAAAATCGTTGAATATTTACTCCCTTATATAAGAAAATATTCAATGATTATTGAAAATGTGTTTCAACTGTCGAAAAGCAACATGAAGTAAGATAGAACTCTATAAGCTTTACAGACAGATCATTGAAAATTTTTCACTTTTCCTTTCAAAATGACTAATGTTTTACGGAATCACATACGCACATTTAAATAGAATTAATTTATGCATGTCTACATGTTGAATTTTTGTTTGATCTTTTATTTCATATACGGTAGTAGCCATTTTAAGTGATAATGCATGAAAACATCAGTTCTATAAACGATTCAATATCAATAATAATAATATGAAATTTTAGTGCATGGTGTGAAAACATAAGTTCTTGAAAGTTAATTTATTACTAGGAAAATTATTTATTGATGATAATGACTTGTGTCTTTTTCTATTACACTAGGTGTGATGGATAGGAGTAAAGTCTCCTTATGCCAATACATTTAACAAAATCGCTATAACAATAGTATTTGTACGTGAATCACTTAGTTAACTAATTACGATTACAATGTGGAAGTAACAAAAATCTGTCATATATAACAACGTTTCGTGCAGTGTGATTATTCAAATCATTATTGTAAACGGAATTAAATAGTCATGTCGGTTATGCTACATACAATTTCGACTCAAGAGGTATACCATTAGTTAGTATTAAAATACATTTACGCTTGTACTTGTTGGGTTTTCAGAATGAATTTCATTCCATAGACGTGTGAATGTTACATCACAAGAATGTGCACACGACTCGATTTGATGTAAGAGTATTCGTATAGATGTAACAAATCGGTAGCTAATGCGAGAGAGAGAGAGAGAGAGAGAGAGAGAGAGAGAGAGAGAGAGAGAGAATGGTCGACAATTAAAAATGACAGTTCGAAAGTTAAATTCACTACGAATAAGGCGCCTTATGTGGGCTATTGTACACGATTCTAATGTGAAGGAATTTATTATTATCATAATGATAAATACTTTGTCGTCTTTCGTTTTGTTTTTACATTGACAGAAAGAAAGATGTAGTGTAGATAAGATGACTTAGCCATGTAAGATTTATGCATGGACTAACTTTAAGATGTAATGATGTTAATTATTTGATTTAAGACTGCAGTATATCGCGATTTAATATACATACAAAAATTAATTGTTTAAACGATGTCAAGTTAATGACTGAACATTTTTTATTTAAAATTGAAAGATCTTTGGAACAGTTGTATTATAAACCAATCGAAACTTGTATTCATACGTCTATGCACATTTCAATTAGATCGAATATCGTAGAAAAGATTTATTCAATTGTGAAAATGCGGTGACCTTGATGCTGGTACTAGTACTTGAAACGATTTAATATTGCGTTTAACTTCTTCATCATCTGAGTATGGTAACTCGCCAACTATCGAAAATGAACACGTATGGGACCATCTATCCTCATCTCGAGAGGAACATCGGATGATACCGAGAGGGATCTAGTGACCGTGAAAATTATCTGTTTTTGTTACACTCTGATTTGATTTCCGATTCATAGGATTTGACGAAGAGATACTACGATCTACAGAGAAAGGTACGACGTATATCCATGAATTAGAGGCACCACGCTATATGTGGAAGTGGCAAAGAGTGTGTGAGAGAGAGAATGATGCGTCAATTAATGAAGGGGACAAGGAAATCAGTATTAGGTACTAGAAATGTAGAATATTGCCGACGTGCAAGGTTTCCTCGGACCTGGTAATCGGTTTATACCGAAGAAAATGTGCATTATGGATATTTCCGACAGTGATGTTGTAAAGTACGTTTTGAACGTAAAACAATTGGTTAATGCACAATTATCATTGTCTACGATGGGAATCGGGCGATATACCCTTTGATGCAATCAACGAAACGTTGGAGGACATCGTTACATGTGCTCACAAGATATACATAAAAGACATTTGCAGGAAACTTTAGATGCTGACAATGTTGTTGACCTAGATATATTGGCCCGTCCATCTCTACCGAAACTCATAGGATAAAATGCTTAAAAATTGGATACTGGAAAATCTTCAAGACTAGCCTGCATCTCTTCAAAGGTCAATGAGAATTTTCTATGAAGTGAAACGTCTTGCATTAATGAAAATAAAAGACATCGAGTGTCTACCTATAGATTTCATCTCAACGTTTGCAGAACGTGAAATTGAAGAAGCATGATCGTGCCTACCTCTCACAATGCAAATGCATTCAGATTTACGTGAATGTCGTCGATAAACATTTTGAAACGTGCGATGATACCGTAGATAGACAACCGTCGATGATTAAAGACTATGCAAAGTATTAATTTCAGAGGGATGTATAGCAATGCCAATATAGGTATTTTAAAAATAGCGAGATTGCTTTCGCTTTGCAGTAGATGCGCGGTAATATTTAACAATTTCAATTTCATATTCTTTTACATGGCGATAATAAGGTTAATTGACAACTAGATTCAATTGTCAATATCAGTAAGTGTATGATGGCAGCCTACGATGAATCCATGCATTTCAGATGCACCCGTATATTTAATTCTGCGACACACAGATTCTGCAATCTCTTTAAACATACCAAAAGATGGCAGCATTATCATTTCCTTTAACTTTTTACTTAAAAGACACAAAATTGTGCGTGAAGATAGAAAGAAACTGTTGAATTTTACACGCTTGTCTTAGATTTTTACATCGTCATTTCGATCTTCTTATTCTCAGAAATTTTAAAAGTGGGAAATATTAAATGAGAGTTAATTAATTATATTAAAAGCAAGTCGATACTCGTTGCAACCTTTCACTTTACCGGCTAAAGAAAGGAAAGAACAAAAAGATGGGATGCCAGTAATTTTTATTTTATATATTAAAAATTACAAAAATAATATACGTAATCATTCTCAATCGAAAAATAACAGAATATTCGCAAAACTATAATAAAAAAATAATACGCGAACGCAAAAATAAAACTACACGCGGGTTCTGCCGACGCTATAGCGGCTTCTTAATAATTGCCTGAGGGGCACGCAAATAAGGAGGGAATGAAATACGCCAATATAATTAGTACACAAACAAAAAAAAAAGGGATAACTCTAAACTTACACCTTACGGTACTTACGATAGGGCCGTTGCCGTTAACGGGTTTGGAGTACTCCTCGCTCAAAGTGGGGAAACGGTCGCTGCAATTAATCCTAAACTTAACACAATCTCACTATATAATTCTAGTAACTAACTTTAACAATCTAATTCTAATAACTAACTTTAACAATTTAACTCTAACAATATCTTTAATCGCACGCTATGAATTTATACAATGCAAAAATCGCTGTAATACACCCGTTGGCTTCGAATACAATATCAAAAGTGCCATGTGGCGGAAATTATTCTCTTCTTTTTCTTCTGTAGCACCGCTACGCCATCTAGGTTCGGTGAAAAAGGTGGTTTTGGGCGAATTAGGGAGTCGGGATTTATCACGTGAGAGGGAGAGGTTATAAAGAGGGCGTTGAAGAGCATATAGGGGTCGCTGGGGTAGGTGGTGCGCACAGGGACATTTCAGTGGTGGGGGGAAGGAAGGTACGGCGATGATGATAGGGAGTAACAGGGAGAGGTGATGCGCGAAGTGGCGCTGTAGTCGTAATAGGGGGCGCTGCTGGGGGGAACTATTGATAGAGTGGTTACTGCATGGGGGCGCTGGAGACGAGCCTACCGTAACACCGTATAGTGGGAGGCCAGAAGACCGAATTGGTATTCTGTGGCGAAGAGTGGGGCATAATAGGGCAGGGGCCGAGTTTGGCTCTTTGCGCATGCCTTGATGGTGCGCATCCCGATGGTGCTGCCATATCGAATGCGCAGCTACCAATCAACGGGATGCGTGAGCAGTCGAGATGTGCAGTGAACCGAAATGGGTTCTCTGCGTGGCTTGATAGGTGCGCGGTGATCCGAAAAGTGTCACCGCGGCGATGGATGAGGTGCGTAGTACAATATCGATGCAATCGATGGACGTATCGATATACATGCGCAATGGGTGGAGCTGAACGGCTGCGCGAGCATATGAAGACGAACATGTCAACATGGCGTCGCCAGCCGTGACAGTAGACTGCCATCGATGCGTCGGTCGATTTTCGGCGACCGCGATACTTTCGTAATACGAAATTGTAATAGTAAGTATAGGAAATTTCGGTTCCAAAGCGACAGTTGTAATAGTTTATGGGTAGTGACGGGATACTGGTGGATTGGAAAATTCATTGTGCGTTTTCGGAAATCGTGTGTGGGAGGAAGGTTTTGTTTTTTGTAACCGGGACCAAAGGGAAGGAGGGACAGGGTTTCAAAGTGCATGAAGGATTAACTAACGGGACGGATTTTGGGTGGACAGCGGTGCGGCGCGTCGACAAGATAAATTTACAATGAGAACCGATGACTGTGACGATGACGACAATCCGATGATTCGATGTGACAGGAGAGTGCTCCAGTATTCATTGAATTTTCTTGTGACAACGTCACATCGTATGTGTTCGTCACTTGTGGGAAGTCAGATTCATTGTTACCGTATAGTAAAGTCTACGGATAATTAACAGGTCGAAACCTGTATGGCGATGTTTAAGATGTGGTGAATTGTACACACACACATTAAAAAACGCTCAGGAACCTGATTAATTACATTACCCACGTGTCCAAACTCGTATAGCTATGGTTTGAACGTCATGAAAACACGTAAATACCATGAATAGATAAATGCATAGGAAATAAGATTGTCATCCTCTCTTTCTAATTACTGCTAGCTTCTTCCATCATTTCTATATTATACATTTCAATACACGCTATTCGGATTATGTGAGATTTATTACTATTTAAATATTATTATTATAAATTATTTATTTATTTATTTATGCTATCTTTGTTAACGAAGGGGTGAGTTGGCCTACAGGTGGCCTGCCAGGTTATTCCTAGATAAAATACGGAACTGAGATCATCTCCTTTCTATTATGGCGGAGGTTGTCTAAATTTGGGAAAGAGAAAATGTGTCACTTGGTATATGTTTTGATGAAATTGCGCAATGACTTTAAACGCGTCTGAACCTGTATACATGGAAAAATATATGGTGAAAATGATCGGCGGGTAATCGGCGATGACGATGACCGTAAAAATGCTATAATCTAACAACGAGTACGAGAGAGCAGAGAGATGGTAGTAGAACGCAGGAGGAAAAGGTCATTATTAGAATTTTACGTTCACTTTCAAAATACGGTTCCTAGCCTACGCTGCATTTCCACATAGGCATCGAGAAGCGAATATGATTTAGCAATAGCTGACCTTTAATGAATTGCTTTTGCAATTTTTTGTTCGACATTCCTCACATGACAATACTAATGTGTAACAGCTAGTCCTTTTCAATATTTATGAACTAATTTCTTAAGATCACGCATTAGAAAGAGGCCGTTTGCCTCTTAGATGACCATCTAAAGGCTGGACATTTTTATAACAATATTAGGGGGTCGACGCCAGGTCTTTTGAACGCGTTGAGACTTGCTTAGAGGCTTTTCTAAATTAATTTTAAAATGGTCTTAGCGGTTTTGTGTGAAGGGACTCAACGATTTCGTCACTATTGGAGATCATTGAGTTACGCTAACGGCTTGTCAAGACGACTGTCATATTGATGGATAGATTTCCCCGAAGAGAGAAAACTCTGAAAGGTGAATTCGAACTTACAACATGGCAAGGGAGAGGTCAACGCCCTGATTGTAGGTTTTTAAAATTTGAGTGAGATTTAAAAAGTAGGTCGTCGATATACGAGATTGGGTCAGACACCTTCAAGCTGGTATTTAGACTAATGGAAATCTACGCTGTCAATTCATCAAAAAAAGATATGTAACATCCGAATTAGGTCGGTAACGGTGTACGCACGAGGAAAAGGTCATTTTATTTTCACTCTCAATACGGTTCCAAGATTACGATGTATTTCCATAAGCGACTATAATGTAGCAATATCTGACCTTTAATGAAGGCGACTTTTGAAATTTGATTTTCGACACATGGCAATACTAATGTGTAACGGTCAACACTTTTCAATCTCTCTGATTGAATTTTGTAAGATCACGCCTTAGAACGATATCGTTTTCAATGATAATGTAAAAACATTTTATTAATAACAATATCTAATGAAATAATAAATATTCGTTGACCTTTACCTTCTCTTTTCATTCGACAATGTAACGCATTAAATTACCTATGTTTTTCGACCTTCACAGCTTTCGAAATTTGTAATAACAATACATGAAATTGTTTATAATAACCTCCTTTCACTCCTGACCTTCTGACGGCTCACTTGCGCAATTTTTCCATCATGCTATCATCGATGGGAGGTAGGGTGGGGAGGGCCAGAATACTCCTAGCCCCTCTACTATTGAATGGTTAGAAAATGTCTATAGAGTCCGAATAAAATAGCAGTGAAAGTAAGATGTGGGCACAAATCTAGTCAATGACATTTGTTTTCGGCTCGGTTAAACTTAAAAACATTGTCCATATACATACATATAATCTTTATTCTGTAATCAAGTATCAATTTTTTTGCATATTTAATTCATATTTCTTGTATGTATATTTCTCATATATATATACATAATGGGACGTTCCACGTCAAACGGAACAGAGCTGTTGCCAAAAATTGGCGCAATGAAAAAATCGGTTAAGGGCTTAAAAAATTCGCACACTCGTATACTTTCGAAAGCATGTGAACGATCTTGAAAATTCAATATAGTGGCTTAATTATAAGCGAGCAAAGTCAACAAAATCATGAACCCACAAATAATATCATAAATAAAAATGACAAAATCCATGAAAAAAAATTGACCAACATTTTTTTTAACGTTTTTTGGGTCGCTTAATACAAATCTTGACGCTTGACGCGAAAATTCAAAATGGCGGAACCCAAATGGTGGACAATTTTTAACTCTTTAAAATCGTTCAAAACTTGTTACTCGAGGGTTTTCGGGGTCGCTGATTACGAATATGACATCAGATTTCGAAAATTCAAAATGGCGGATCCAACATGACCGACATTTTTCTTTAAATTCATCGTATTTGCTCAAAACTTGTTACTCGGGGGTTTTCGGGTCGCTGAATACTAATATGAAGTTTCTTTTTGTAATTAACGTAAATTTCTTAAATAATTGTACCGTCGGCATTGGCGTTACCCGATGTATAGAACGTGGAGGTTGCACGATCGGGTTTTGTACATCGTGTTGCCCTTAAAAGGGCAGTTTGGAAAAGCTACTGTCTGAATTTTGGAAAACGATCAATTTATTGCATTTAATAATGTTTGAAAGTTTTAGTTTCTCTAGTAGCTAGAGAAAATATTATTTAAGTATTTTTCAGTAGTGCATAATGCTCAAAGGAGTTGTGGCGTTTGAGTATCGTAATACTTTGAGGGTTTTTTCTTGTTCGATTATGAATCCGTGTCCATTTTGGATACTTTGAACCGAAGTAGCATTGGAAAACCTTTTTGCTTAGTATCTCTGCGCTTTTTTATGTTTTGATGTATTATAATAAACAATTTTTATGTTATCGAACTTTGCTGTAGCTCATGAAAAAAGAGCTGGCGATGTCAAAATTGCTTCTGTTAGCTTAGCCTGAAACTTGCGCGAGTAGCTCTCGCTTAAAAGTTGCACCTATTCCATCGCAAGCTCCTTTACCATGAGCAGTAGCATGCATGTGCCACTCAGCTTTTACTTCAAAATCTTCCTCATGGTAGACAAGGTTGCACATTTGAAATCGGCTTTTGTAATGCTGTTTAGCACCGCCTGTAACATAAATAATTTTTTGTACTTGAGGGACTACTTTCTTAATTTCAAGTATTAAGAATTCTTGCGAAACATAAACGGCAGCAGTGTCATGTGTTGTGCTTTCGGACAATGCAATTAAACTACAATGCAATAACTCCACTCCAGATTTATGATAAAAAATTGCTGGATGAACAGTACATTGACTGTTATTGTAGTGAAAAGCTTGTGCTGCGTCCTGAGCCACATAAGCGTAATTTTCCGAAAAATCCATTTGTACCAAAACTTCGTTTTCTTTCAAATCATTTTTTCGATACGATATATACTCAGCCTGGTTTTTTGATATAAAATGATGAGGTATTCGTTTTTTCAACGGATCACATAATTCTACAACAAAGTCTTCAACCTCGAGAGACTCTTTCTTTATACCTTTTTGCTCAAAGATGTCAGTGAGATAAGTCGAGAAATTTTCAAAATTAGGACAAGATGGACATTGATTTAAATGACAATCATGTTGCGGATTTTCACAAATCACAAACTTAAAGCAATCTTTAAAATTTCGAATTGGATTTTGTGACCCCATTTCAGCCCATTCAATAGTACCTCTAACTTCTGTTCCCTAGACAAATGAATGTTGTTTTCTTGGCGGAGAATCTGTTTCAACATCTAGTTCTGCAGCATCTTCTTTAAAATTGTCGACATTTACAGCGTTTGTGCTAATTTTAGGAATAGACTTATTAGTTTCATAAAATGAGGTACGACATTTCTTGCAGATTTTTAAATTCGTGTGCTCACTGCCAAATTTTTCAATCATAGTCGACATATCTCTTAAATCCTTTGCTCTGTGTCCACCAATTGGAAAAGGATTTCTGCATCTATCTATGTGATGTTTTGAGGACGTTGGATTTGTCGACGACATATTGTGCAAAGAAATACCAATCTTTAACAAAAGCAGAACAAAAAACTATCACATATTTACATTATGTCGTATACTGATGTAATAATAGCTGAAAAAAACACTATCGCGAATATCAATAAATGCACACTAATGAAATCAGAGGAAATAAACACTATCGTCAATAACGGAAACAATTTTGGACAGAGCCAGAACAAAAAACTATCGCATGTTACAATCAGTACTATACTGATGTAATAAGAGCTGAAAAAAAACACTATCGCTAATATCAATCAGTGCACTCTGCCGAGATCAGAGGAAATAAACACTACACGGAGAAAACTGGATTTCGGGGGTTAAGACAATTTCCTACGAAGCAATGTAAATATTGACATGTACAAAACAAAAGAGCGACGTTCACATGGCGGCACGGTAAAATGGACAACGAAATATATAACATTATATTAAGCTTTGTATGTGTCCCTTCGTTTGCTCATAAGCCTAGTAAAATTTCCTGTTCAGTTTTCTCCGTGTATCGTCAATAACGGAAACAAAAAACCAGAACAAGAACAAAAAAACTATCGCATATTACAATTAGACGTATACTTATAAGTAAGAATGTCGGCCATGTTGGATCCGCAATTTTGAATTTTCGAAATCTGATGTCATATTCGTAATCAGCAACCCCGAAAACCCCCGAGTAACAAGTTTTGAGCGATTTTAAAGAGTTTTAAAAATTGTCCACCATTTGGGTTCCGCCATTTTGAATTTTCCGACTCAAATCAAAATCTGCGTCAAGATTTGTATTAAGCGAGCCAAAAAACGTTAAAAAAAAATTTGGTCAATTTTTTTTTATGGATTTTGTCATTTTTATTTATGATATTATTTGTGGGTTCATGATTTTGTTGACTATGCTCGCTTATAATTAAGCCGCCATATTGAATTTTCAAGATCGCCCACATGCTTTCGAAAGTATACGAGTGTGCGAATTTTTTAAGCCCTTAACCGATTTTTTTCATTGCGCCAATTTTTGGCAACAGCTCTGTTCCTTTTGACGTGGAACGTCCCATCTACAGAAAATGTAAAAGTAAACTAGTGTTGGCGTGGTGCCTCGCTCGCTTCGCTCGCTCAGAAAATTCGACCCAGTAGAGAGTCGGCTATTCCTTAATACTCGTTTGTTTACTAACAGCTTTCAATTATATTATAAAATTATATTGATATTTGGGGGTCCAATCATATTTAGGTCCAAGTGGCTTCGATAGATATGTTACAACAATATAGTGTTTCATATATGAAAATTGAAAATGAGCATTTTCAAAACTTCGACCCCGACAACAGGCCAGCCGAAGTATTAATAAATAAAAGTTGCAAAACACTTACTGCAAGCACTTGTATTGTAATAGACTATTCGATGCATATTACATGTTTACAGTGTTTTACTAATTACTGTCTGTATCATTATGATCTTATATATATACAGTATATATACATAAAATTCGTTAAAGATATCTTGAAAGTGTCGAAAAGATCTCTGACGGATATCTTTTAGATATCTATAAGACATCTTTTAGATATATCGAAATAGTTAGTTTCGTATCAAGAGCGTAAAAGAACTTATGCGCCCATAGGCCAGCCGAAGTATTAATAAATAAAAGTTGCAAAACACTTACTGCAAGCACTTGTATTGTAATAGACTATTCGATGCATATTACATGTTTACAGTGTTTTACTAATTACTGTCTGTATCATTATGATCTTATATATATACAGTATATATACATAAAATTCGTTAAAGATATCTTGAAAGTGTCGAAAAGATCTCTGACGGATATCTTTTAGATATCTATAAGACATCTTTTAGATATATCGAAATAGTTAGTTTCGTATCAAGAGCGTAAAAGAACTTATGCGCCCATAGGTGATCACCGCGCCCGAGGGGCTGGCGAAGACTACCCCTGGAGGTAGGGGGTCGAAATTTTATGGAAAACTATAGGGTAATTTTTGTGCCGAGGTGACCAAATTCAATACTTTTTCAGACTATAGTCATAAGCATTTTAAACCAATTTTTATGTCATTATCGTTGACATTAGGAAGAAAATACATACAACCTTTTTTGTAGAGAATTTCATGCTCTATCTTTTTTGTTTGAAACATTTTTTAATAAAATTTGTATTTTTCAAAATAAATGCAAAAAACTACGAAGAAACTTAATTAGGGCTCATTTTTTTTAGTAATGGACGGATGGATCTGCGCCAAAATCTAATCAGATCTAAGTTATGCCAAGACGCGTATTTTAAAAAAAAATTATGTCAATACGCTTATCCGTTTGCGAGTTATCGCGAGAGTAAAAAACGGGTCGTACGGACGTACGTACGTACAAGATCACGGACACAAATTTTTTTATTGTTGATTTGGGTTCCTTACGGTCTGAAACGTCGACATTTAATGAAAAACTATGGGGTAATTTTTTTGCCCGAAGTGACCAAATTCAATACTTCGTCCAGACTTAGTCTGGGTCGAAGTAATAATAAAAATTGAATGCCTAGAGGACCGTCCTTCATGTTGAACCGGTACAAATATAAATGTCGTTGACTAAATTGTTTTGCATATGATACTTATATTACTACTTTGTTTATTCTCTTAAGACATCTTTTACCTTTTTCATATAACACTTTTTTATTATTATTTAAACTCTTAATTAAAAAATTTAGTAGAAAAGATGATTAGAAATGTTTCAGATATCAGGAATTCAGTGTTGACAATTAAAATTTGTTACCTCTTGGATAGATATATATATTTCAGTAAACGGTACTGAATTTTAATAAACCAACATTATCTGTACAAAGAAAGTTGAAGTACATTTTATTGCTTTAATTAATCAAGTGTTTTTTCAATACATACCTATAAAGTCGGAAGTGAGGCTAGGTTAAGTTAGACCGGTTTGCCCATTTGTCGTGAAAATCGTTCAAGACTGGTACCAAAATCACACCTGATCTTGGACGAATTTCGTGCAGCGGGGTGGGGATCTTTTTGGCGCGGAGTGTGGTACAAACTAGATGCGCACTTACGCTCTTTTTTCGTGTGGATGAGCAAGGTACTACAATCGAGCTGACTTGGAACGTTTTCGGGTATAACGAGGCGCATTTCGAAGCCCGTGCCTCCGTTTATCGAACGGAGAGGGAGATAGGAATATAGTGCCGTGGGTATCTGGGTGCAGAACCAAACGTCACGTCGGCTCCTGAATACTGCATAACGTATAAATTATTATCTTGTTTTACAATTAAGTGTAACGTGCCCGTGTTGTATGTTCTTTACAAGAGCATTGGAAAATCTTTGATTGAATTGCCGATTAGTTTCTGCATGAAGTGGTGTACTATAATACATAATTTTCATGGTTTTTAATTTTTCTGTAGCCCACACTAGGAGATGTTTCACCGATAACAATGCTTCTCTAGCTTGTGCCTGGAGACTGCCGCATGAAGCTTCACGTTTGAAAGCCGCACCTAGACCATCAGATGCTCCTCTGTCGTGCGCAGTCGCATGCATACGCCAAGTTCCACATTCTGTAACGATTCTTGTAATGATTCTTGGCACTGTCAGTCGCGTAGATGATTTTATTTATTTCAGGAATCATTTTTTTAATTTTAGGTATCCGTAATTGGTGTAGGATGCAAACGGCGGCAGTATCGTGTGATGTTGCATCAGCAGTAGGGTGCTGAGATTTTCCGTTAATAAAATGGATTTCAATTTGGTATATATGAAGAGTCTTTAGGACATTTCATATTCTCTGCGTATTAAGTATTCGTTTTTCGCACTTTTTTGTGCAATGGCGTTGTCGAAACTCACTCTTCGCAGTGACTTAATCTGCCCCGTTTTTGGGACTTCCTCTGACTTCAGTAACGTATTGTTACCAATGTTCGCTGATGTAATGAGATGTGCTTATGAAAAGTTCAAGCAGCTTCATAAGAAACCTAAGTTTTCTGCTATCGTTGATGTTGCCGCCTCAAAGGAAGAATCGCCGGGGATTAAAGCTTCTGTTCCGGTTGTTAGTCTCACGCGAGTTGTACAGATGATTCTAGCTTTTAATCTTGTTATTCCGGTATGTTAAAACATTACCAGAAGAGGAATCAAGGAATGTAGAAAATAAAGCTAGTTGACTTTTTGAAGAGGTAAACTACATTTCTGCTTGCAAATGTGCTGATTTTTTTATTTGTACTTGCGATAAATCTCGTAAGGTTACTCGCCTTGGCCAGGACTTTTTTTTTGACCAGAGAACCGTCAAGGCTCTATCTATTGGTAGTGTTGAATCTCCAACAACTTCAGTTTTAACAAAAAGAGCCGCTAGGAAATCTCGGTTAATATATGGCCCTCGGAGTGGTGGAAATGTCGCTTGTCTGTCAGCAGAAATCTCGTCCATGAACGATGGCAATGACGACGTCATTCAGCACTCTTTGGCCCAGACAAATGATCATGATTTTTCACATCAAGTTTCTCCTTTAAACAGAAATACCCCCACTGAAATGCGAGTTCAACTTTCTCACACTGCAATTTTAGGAGATCGTTTTGGCTTGTCTGACCGAGCTATTGCTGCCATATCTTCGGCTATTTTAGATCATGTAGCTCTTGTAAATGCAGACAACATAGCTCTAAAGAAGATAGGTCAAAAATCCGCTTGTAGCGATCGAAAATTATGCGAGAGCTTGTGTCTCTAACTGCAAATACAAAAAATTGACAACTTTTACTTTGACGGTCGAAAAGATCAAACATTGAGTCAAATAAAAAAAGACCCAAAATTTTACCGCAAATAATTGTAGAGGAGCATATCTTCATAATTCATGAATCTAGATCAAAATATATAGGCCACGTAACTCCTACCGCAGGATGTGCCCCTCATATCTGTAACTCCATCTGTGAATTTTTTGCTGATTCTGGTACAGACTTTAGTGAGGTAGTCGCAATTGCATGCGATGGTACTATCACAAATACTGAGAACAAGAGCGGGGTAATTTGTTTAATGAAGCAGAGACTAGGTAGATCAGTGCATTGGTTTGTCTGTCTCCTTCATGCTAATAAACTTTAAGGCATTCAATGGAGAATTTGGATGGTGCTATAACTGGACCACGATCATATAGCGGGCTCCTTAGCAGTCGCCTTATTAACTGCGAAAATCTGCCAGTGGTAAAATTTGCTAAATGTGCGGGGTGAATCTACATTGACTTCGATGTCCCTGATCTGAGTACTGATAAACTGTTCCTGTTGTAGATATGCAAAGCAAGTCAAACAGGTACATCTCCAACTGATTTATCTTGTCGTAGTCCGGGTGCTCTCGAACAGTGTCGCTAGCTCACTACAGCTAACAGAATTCTGAGGCTGTATTGTATATAAGCACGACGCGTCCTTCTGCCACCTTCATGGTCATAGTTTCGTTTATATTGAACGTTTATGAGCCAACTTGGTGTCAGATGAAGCTACGTCATTCGTAAATTTATGGTCCTAAGATGATTCACCAAATGATCCTTTGGTCCGGACCTTTACCGAGGAAGGTTTTGGAAGTAATCGATCCTGTCTTGCAGCGGAATGCCTATTATGCTCACCCCGATGATTTGCTGCTGGCAATGTTACGTGAATCACGATTACACATTAGACAAAGTGCAGTTCATTACATTCTTCAGGGTCGCGGACATGAGAGCAGTCAAGTACGGCACTTTAAAATACCTTTATGAGTTACACAACAACGGATCACACTGAGACAATAGGCTGGGCAATAATATCACCAACGTCTCTGAATCCACTTGCTTTGCGTCAATATTCTCAATCGCAATTAGAAGAATTTACAGTCCACGGCTAGCTTGTGACAAAGTTTAATAAAATTCCCTGTCATACTCAGGCTGTAGAGCGAGGAGTAAAATTGGTTACGGAATTAGCATCCAACGTCAGGTGCTTCAAGAACAGAGATAGGTTTATACGAACTACTCTGAAGTTTAGGGAGCAAATTCCTGAATTCAATATCAAGGCAGATGATCAGGCCACATAAAATCTTGGTTTTGTTGGTTGGTAGAGAAGGGTGTGGGTTGAACTCGATGTGCAGCTACCTTCACGTGTTGAGTTTTGAGTCGCGTGTCAGTTAGAGCGCAGGCGAAGAGCTGTACACCAATGGAACGACACGGAAGAAGGAGTGGATATATCTCCTCCATCACCTACAACTCTCGTATCACAAATATAACATTTTTTGGTTTATGGTTATTCAATGTAATCACGTAGAGTTTGTATATTAAAATTTGATGCAGTTGATGCAAGTGAAATATCACACTTTTCGCTTATTATAGTAGTAGTCTAAGTAGTTGAAACGAATCGGAGTCATTTAGATAAAACTTTTCAGATTCGTCCAAACATAAATTAATTATAGTCAAATTATTAGTCAATATTATAATAAATAAATTAAAATCGTAGATTGGAATCGCTGGTGCTGAAATAAAAGTCAATATTCTTTTGTCATTCAATTAAAGTATATTTATAATTTTGAATTCCATAAATAATTGAAGTCGTCAATAACATAATAATTACCACACACATACCAACATACTCGGTCATACGCGAATATAAAAACAATAAGAGTCATGTACTGATACTGAGTATCAGTATGATAAAAATTAGTCATCGAGTCGTTGGTAAAGTCGTGTGAGTCAGTATATAATAAAATTGTCATGGCTATCGTCACAGACGGAATAAATTACGCGGAATAAATTAACATTAACGCGGACACACATACCTATTGCATACATACACACATACATATATACATATATACATATTACACATAAATAATTTAGGGCGTTACCCAATAAAAATTGGTATACACTTATTCATTTCTATTTCATTATCGAACGGAAGAGGAAGAGGCTTACGTTTTAGTCTTCTTTCTTCGGCGTCATTCCTCTTGTTTGGGTCCTCCATCCGTCTCGTGATTTAAATCTTTGGCTGCTGTCACCTGGTGAACCGAGTTCGGTGTCGCACTCCCTCGCGACCACGAGGGAGAGCACCAGCAGCCTTGTCTTTCGTGAGACGAACGGAGTGCCGTCGTCAGATCCTGGTGATATTGTCAAAAATTAGTCCTCGCCGCCTCCATGAATTATCGACGCTGGCTGTTGAAGTGCGTGGGCCCACTTTTTATCTGGAGCAGCCAGGTTCTCCAGAGTTGAGGCAGCGAGTCGTCACCAGGAAGTAGGTCCAATGCAAGAGAGTTTGAGGGATACTTACCAGGTCTTATAATACCTCGGTAAGTATCCCTACGTCCATTCATATCGCCGAGTTCCTTTTTTCTTGAGAATCGGGACGGGAACTGTCAAACATTTGAATCTAATTTGCTTAATTTGAGATTGACAGCCCGCCCCTCATTTGAATTTGGAGCGCATGCGCGCCATTGCGGCGACACATGCGCTCCGAGCTTGGAACTCGGCCCGTTGTTTCCCACTTTCTCTGCTGCGCTGCCAGGGCGCCGTTGCACCTCTTCTGCGCATGTAGAGGCGCACCAGCGCCAGCGCCATGTCATTGCGCGCGCATGTCCCTTGATGCGCGCTCGGATCCCACGTGGGCTTGGGATCCATAATGGCCGACCGGCCGGGAAAAGCGCGCATCTCGTTCTCTGTATTTTCTCCGTTATTTCACATTTAAAGCGCGTCCATACCAATATCGTAACGGCCCTCTTTCTCTCCGCCGCTCTTTCTCTTCCGCGCGGTCGGGTTAAACGGCTCGTTACATAGTAGAAGTTTATTTATACTTTATTTCGTTTATTATGTACAAGGTAAAGACACCTTTAGGATCTCGAAACATGGTTTCCATACCTGTGCATGGCTTGTAGAATACTATATCGTCGAGAAACCCCGCTAAGATTAATTCTTTATGTTTGCCTAACTATCAGGCGGCGCAATGATCGTAATCGTAGATCCCCACTTCTATCTGTGTCTTTGGTACGGCCTTGGAAACGGCAACCCACCAATCATAAGATGGAGCAGTTAAATTAAAATGAACTGCTTGAAAAGGTCTAGATAACCAGTCCGGAAGCTCTAGGGAAGATAAGGATTAGTATAGTCCTGAAAAGGACTGTTTTAGTTCCCAAAAAAAGAAACGAATGATTAGTTCGGTCGTGCAACCGTTACAGCGGAACACACATGTTGCAAAGGACTGATGTGGTTGAAAACGGATGCTGCAGGCTGGACCTCTTTTTTGGAAAGGTCATCCTGGACGAACTTCGTAACCTCTGTAAAAGTCCCTGAACTTGCCTAATGGAAATTAACGAAAATAATAAAAAATAACCAAATTGACATACGAAGCAAGAATCAGACGGATTAATATGTAACGGTTTTAAAAAATTGCTTAAATTTTTACTTCAACTAAACCTGCATTTATCAGTTCAGTTACTCTTATTCACGTAGTAAATATATACGCGAGCGTAGCGTAGTGGTTAAACCATCAGCGTAGTAAGCAGGAGAGGAGGTGTGGGACCGGGATCGTCCTCGGTTGGGGCGGATTTTTGTCAGGTTCATAGATTTATTTGCGAGCAAAATTGTACAACTATATTCCGTAATAACATATCTAACGACACATAAATAATAACAAAAATCAAATTAAATATCTACGATAATTCGTTCTATTTTTTAAGTTTTTGTATGACCGCTCGCATTTATCACATGATGAATCATATGATATAATATTTGATAAATTATCATTTCACATATTGCATGATATATCATGCGGCAATTTTTAGTAGCCTAGAAGCGCTCTGGTAGAAGGACACTGATAGATGAAATTAAAGCAGACCACATTTTAATCTCGCTAGATTTATATTAATTTATTTACTATCATTTCACAGGACTTGTTAATAAATAATTTAAATAAACAGATTTAAAAAGTCAAGAAATTAAAAAAATCAATCAAAAATTTATATTACAGAGATTATTAGAATTATATCTTTAATTTTGGATTCGATGATTTTTATGTTTAATAATCACATATATCAACACACAAAGGCACATTCATGGTTGCACCATTGTCACCCATACTAGCTGAGTTAATTAGGATAGACCTTGAGAAGAAGCATTGAAGAACTCAGAAGTCAGACCAGTTTTGTACAAACGGTATGTTGCTGATACCTTTTTGATTTATCCAAAAAATAAAGTGGAACATATAGTTGATTGTTTTAATAGTTATAGTACAATTGAGATTTTCATTTGAACTGGAAAATGACGGTATTTTACAATTTTTAGGCATCAAATTTGTCAGATAAAATAATAACACCGTAATTAGTGATTGGTACAAAAAACCAACTTGTTCAGGAAAATGGTTGAATTTTAATTCGTACCATTCAACATCTATGAAAAAACCAATAATAAGCAGGTTGGTAGACAGGGATTCTATTGACTAATCAAAAATCCCATCATCACAATTTGATTTGTATTCAACAACTCTTAATTAGAAATAAGTGTAACGTAACTCTCGTAAATAATACAATAAAGAACATTGGATGAAAATAATTAGAACTCCAGATTACTCCAAAATTATAATATCTCTCTCTCTCTCTCTCTCTCTCTCTCTCTCTCTCTCTCTCTCTCTCTCTCTCTCTGTCGTTACACCCATACGAATACCTGTCTATCAAATAGTGTCCTGTGCACATTCTTCTGATGTAACATTCACACGACTATGGAATGAAATTCATTCTGAAAACCCAACAAGTACAAGCGTATATGTATTTTAATACTAACTAACGGTATACCTCTTGATTCGAAATTGTATGTAGTGTAACCGACATGAGAATTTCATGCCTTTGTGAAATGCATCGGAGTACGAAGGCTCCAATTTCGAAAACACGATGTTTCGCGCTATTTCTTGTAAACTATTAGCATGAAAGATGCAAATACAGGTGTACGGGGCGACGACACCTTTGAATGATTGTCGTGGTGGTCGACCCGAAAAGTGGCGAAATTTGGCGAGTGATAACCACGCGTGTGGGGGTTTTTGATTTCGGGAGTCGGCAGTGGCAGTCGGCATATCGCTCTCAAGGAAAAGCGACCTATTGTTTGAATTGTCTACTGGAAAACTCGGCCGAACCTTTAGACCACGAGGCCGTCGCGTCTCTTTTGCGAGGGGCCATCTTCTTCATTTTTCCTGACAACGAGTTCCAGTGACAACCTATAAATGAAGTGCGCCGTTTTTGGTTTTGCTTCGACATTCATGTCGAGGCCTTGGTGAGTGTCGTTGAAGTTTATAATTTTCAACTCACCATTTTAAAATATTAAAGAACATGAGACTGTTCCCGAATATTTTGTGTTTAGCCGCCAACGCCTCTACCAAACTCCAAGATGGCCATCTCTATTCTATGAGCCCCGTTCCGGCTAGTCAACGACAGGAAGTTTTCACGTGGCTGAATGTGACGATCATCGAACATGTATAACAAAAAATTTAGTGAACTGCGTGTCATTTCTTTTTACTAATAGTGAAATGTGCCATATTTCAAATACATATAATTATAGTGTTAATTTCCACGCGCCACGTGTTCGCGAAAATCCGAGATTTGAAAGTACGAGGTTTCCGTTAATGTTACGCACAGTTTATGGAAGATCTTTCGATGGCAATTTTATCTTTTTATTAATTAAACTGATTCAATGTTGCGTTTACTATTAATTGACATTAAATATAATTAAGTAATAAAATTTATTTTGCTCCAATTTAAAGTGTAAAATATCTCTAAAATTAAAATTAACGAATTACCAAATAAATTTGTTACACCTTTACAATAATGATTTGGATAATCAGTAATAGAAAAAGACACAAGTCATTGTATCAATAAATAATTTTCATGGTAAAAAATTAACTTTAAAAACTTCTTATGTTTTCACACCATGGACTAAAATATCATATTATTATTATTATTATTATTAATATTGAATCGTTTATAGAACTGATGTTTTCATACATTATCACTTAAAAAGACTGCTATCCGATGTGAAATAAAAGATCAAACAAATATTCAATATGAAGACATGCATAGATTAATTCTATGTAAATGTCCGCATGTGATTCCGTAAAACATTAGTCATTTTGAAAGGAAAAGTGAAAAATTTTCAATGATCTGTCTGTAAAGCTTATATAGTTCTATCTTACTTCATGTTGCTTTTCGACAGTTGAAACACATTTTCAATAATCATTGAATATTTTCTTATATAAGGGAGTAAATATTCAACGATTTTTTCGTAAATAATGATACAATTTAATATATACGATCATTATACAATTTAACTAAACAAGCTTCATTGCGGTGTTTTGGAAATGTTGGTGACAAAAGTATATGAATGTGCAATTAAATGAATCATTCAACCCACGTATCTCTATTATTATTTTCAATTATATAATTTTTACATATTATAACACATTTACAACATTTTGACACTCTATGTCAGTCTTTTCATTACCACGTTTAGACTAAAATGTGCGTCAACATTTACGGGAAAGACCGTCATTAATTATAGGCATCTAGTACATCGGAGTTTTGAAACACCTTTACAATATGTTGTATATTTTTTTTTAAATCTGAATGCATTCACGTTACTGAAGACAATAATGCTTCTTTAATTTCATCTTGACCAAAGGTGCGAACGCACCAAATTGAGATCAGCACAATTGCCAGTGTCTGAAATTTCTTACCCACACCTATCAAGGAGATTTCGTAAATTATAAGCAAAATCATTCACAGTTATTAATATGATTCTTTATAGGTCATAAGTTTGCTGTCGACTATATTCATAATGAACATATTGTTTAATGCCGGGAATTATCTAATTCCTTATCTTACATTTAATTCCTCACAATATTCATATGTACCTTTCAAAACATCGTTTTTTATTTTTGCTTATTGCATCTTGTAATATATCTGCTCGCACTCTCTATATTGTATTCATATTTTAAAGATAAATTGTAGTTACTCCAGATATAAACACCTCACTAATAATTAAAACTGATAATCAAAGGGCATAATTTCGTATACATTGATTATTTGACCATCCACCTTATACCCGCATTAATATTCTACCCTGTAACAAGCCGTTTAATCTAATCGCGCGCGGAAGAGAAAGAGGGACGGAGAGAAAGAGGATCGTGTTGAAAATTGTATGGACGTGCTTGCTAGCTTATGTAGAATTCGCGGATTATGCGCTGCCAAGCTAAATAACGACGGGAACGCGCAAAAACAAGAAAATGCAGAGGACGCGATGCTCGCGTTCGCCGGCCGGTCGGCCATGTTGATCCCAAGCCCACGTGGGATCAGCGCGCGGATTCATCATGCACGCAGCGACGAGGCGCTGGCACTAGTGCGCCCTGGCCGCTCAGAAATGGAGAGTGGGTAATGACGCGCCGAGTTCCAAGCTCGGAGCTGCATGTGTCGCCGCAATGGCGCGCATGCGCTCCAAATTCAAATGAGGGGGGGGGGCTGTCAAATTCAAGTCGATCAAACGACATTTGAATGTTTGACAGTTCCCGTCCCGATTCATCGTAAAAAAGGAACTTGGCGACATTATTGGACATGGGGATATTTACCGAGGTATTGTAAGACCTGGCATCGGTAAGTATCCTCCTTCTTCTGGACTCCCTTCTTCTTGACTCTTTCTGACAACTTCTCCTGAACGACTCGCTGCCTACCTCGACGACTGCCCGGAGGTCCTGGCTGCTTCGGTGATTTAAAGTGGGCCCACGAATATTCACAGCCAGCACCATATTCACAAATACAATGGAGGCGGAGAGGATCAATTTTTGAAGAAGGATTTGTAAGGAACGACGACGGCACTCCGTTCGTCCCGGGTCCAAACGAGTCTGCTGGTCCTCTCCTTCGTGGTCGCGAAGGAGTGCGATGCCATTTTGGGACTCACGAGGTGACAGCAGCCGAATCCAAAAATTACGAGACGGATGGAGCAACGACCGGAACCAGAGGAAAGAAGGACGCCGAATGGACCAAGAAGAAATACGTAAACCTCTTTCTCTTCCGTCCGTTTCAATAAGTAAAATAATATTATGTATATTTTCTTGTATGGCATATCCTTTTTTGACAATGTCGAACATGTTAGGTATGTCAATGTATGTGTGTATGTATGCAGTGAATGTGTGACCGCGTTATTCCCGTGTTAAATTATTTAATTCCGCGTAATTTATTCCGTCGACGAAATTGATGAATTTTTATTGACGATGACAATTACATGCAACTTACGAACGACTCGATAATTTTATATTGTTATGACTCTTATTATTTTTTATTCGCGATATTATTGACTACGAGTATGTTGTTATGTGTGTGTGATTAATTGTTATTGACGACTTCGATTATTTATATTATTCAATGTGGAAATATATGATTAATTGAATGACAAAAAATATAATGACTTTTATTCCAGTACCAATGATTCCAACCTCTGATTTTATTTGCGATATTAACTGTAATTGACTTATTTTAATTTGTATTGTTTGTACGATTCCCAAAAACTAATTAAAGTATGACCGGAATCGTTACAACCCATACCAAAAACTTCTAGCAATTAATGGAGGTAATATTTCACTTAAAATTTATTATTATACTTGAAATATTTCTCTGGGTCTAAACTTCTCTTACAAGTTTACTATGTTCTTCACAGTTGTTCCGAATTCATTGGCGATTTTGTTTGGCGCCTCCGAACTGCAATCGCCGGTTGCGAAACTGAAACTAGTTTCTGTAGAAACACACAATAACGACGACGACGACGTCGAAGGCGACGAATCCAAATCTTCACTTTTATCTTTGTCGCTGTTGCTGTCGTTGATGTTGTTGTTGATGTTGTTGTTGTTGTTGTTGTTGTTGTTGTTGTTGTTGTTGTTGTTGTTAGAAGCGGATTTGCACGAAATTAGCCATCCTCGAAAGTTTACAGCATTATTCAGGGCACACGAGTATTTGTCAGACACTCTGATTCCGGGATAAATGCAGAACGTTTCATTCGAGCGAATTTCGGTGAATGCGCGTCCGGATTTTCTTCTAAATTTATGAAAGGTCTCATAATAATTTTCTCCAGTAATTTTTTTTGTTGATATCCGCGGACGTAAATACGACTCGCATGGCGCGTGATTTCTTGAAGTGTGTGAAATACTTTACACGTGTCTGATTCACCCTCGAACCACTCGATCCCGTGATGATGCTCGGAGAGGTATGAATTTTATTATTTTATTATCGTTTCGAAACGCGCCCCGATTTGGTTTTACGTAATTTATGGGTGCTGCGACGACGTCGCTGTGTGACATGCACTAACGTATCACCAGACGAATACTGAGAAGGATCTATTTTTGATGAACTTTTATATCCCAAATCAAACATCATTTTTAGAAGTTTCTCGCTTGTTTTATCTGTGACGTATTTTCCAGATTCCTTTGCACGATTTCTCAACGATTCCTTGAATGAAACTTTCTTCTCGCCGACGTCTTCGATTACATTTATTCCAGCACGTAAGGCTTCTTTACCAACTGCAGCCGCGCCTTTACCTAATAACGGTAATATGCGTCTAAACAATCCGCCGAGAAAACTTCCAATTCCATGACCGCGCTGATCCAAAGACCCGACATAAACGTTTCGAATTTGTCGACCTCTACCGAACAAGTTTCCACCAGCACCAATACAATTACCAGCCTGTTCGTCGTAGTATGTTATGTAATGATTCAACATTGTAGACCCATTCAATATTGTCTTTTAAAGTGAAGAGTGACGGTCAACGTTCCGTACTCGAATGGTATTGGTAAACCTGCGTGGTCTCTTATATCTATTGTAATTTCGCGAAATCTTTTCGACAAAAGAGGAATGTAATTGGGCGGTGAAAATGCCTTACCACAGTTTCGCCGTAGTCACTTGCGAATCACCGACAATGTTCGGTTCGCAAATATCGGTGTAGACAAATAACTGATCGGGGATTGCACGAGACAAACTAGCAAGGTAGTACCGCTGTATTCGATTTTTTTATCAGCTTTTTCCCCCTTTTCAGGAGTAATGTTCGCTACATCGGGAAGTCCTAGAATCCTATTTACCGTACTCTGAAAAAGAAAGTAATGTGATTTTTTACAATCTTTTTGCTTACAAAACGAAGAAACGATGCCCCCACGTGTATTTGCATAATTGAATTGTAAGTGTACTCCGTCTGAAAATTGGTCGTAAAAAACTTTTATACGATCGTTGATTCCGTCTACAAAATCACTCAGACAGCCAGATCTGCTGCATATTGCCGCATATAAGGGAAAAGTCAGGCGGCGGATATGTCGGCAGAAATACGAAATATGCGTCACACGGTCAGCAAATTTGCTGGAAATTCTCACCTGCCGACTAGTCTGCGGCGAACCGTGTTCGTTCGTCTTTAATCCCTTCTCCGACCCTTTTAATCTCTTCGGTAGAAATGCGTCATAATCGCCGCAGGCTAGTCGGCAGGTGAGAATTTCCAGCAAATTTGCTGTCTGTGTGATGACGCATATTCCGTATTTCCGTAATCCACCGCCTGACTTTTCCCTCATTATGCGGCAATATGCAGCTAGCTGGTTGTCTGGGCAGATAGACTATGGTAATAACCTTCGGAAATATTAACACTGGTTGTATCGATAACTTGCAGTCCATCGGCCCCAATCTCCAAGCTTCCAAATGTGAATGAATTATTATTACGTCTTATATGTACAACACTGTAAGGTACGTGAATTTCTGATAATCCAACTGACCAGTTTTCCGTTAATTCAATTTCCTTGGGAAGAACTGTCGTGAATCTTGTCGTTGTATTATCGGGAAAATATTTCATGCTACTGTTGCTGGGTAAAACTACAAAAAAATCATCCATTTGCGAATGGTGCATTTTAAAGATTATTTAAACTCGCGGCGGGGATCCACGAATTGAATTCTTCGGGATAACCGACCCAACTAACAAAGTATTGTTTTTTCACACCTAGGCCTTTAGAAAGAATCACACGGTCAATTTTAAATGCTCGTTCGGTTCGGACTTTCGAGACTGACCCTAGTTCTTGCGGATAAAAATAACCCCCAATCTCGTCGCCGTTAAAGTCTTCGAGCTCGTAAACTTCCAACACAAGGTAAGCTTCCACAAAGATGTGTTGCCGATGGAAAGTGCTGGGATACGTTCCGCACGAAGAGTACGAATAAATTCTTCGCGACCAACTGGTTGTGCGGACTTTCGCGCACGTGTTGCATCGTTGACAAGCTCGACAATGTCAGACCCGATGACCTCATAACTGTCGATAGTTACAGCGCCTTCATTGTCCCACGAAATACGTTTCGAGCGATGTATATGGTTCAGTAATTTCAAAGCTTTTGCTCTATACGAAAAAGGGACATTTTTTAGAAATTCGGAGCTAGCAATCGGAATCATATCCTTCTCCTTGGACGTTACTTCATTTCGAGCTCCGGAAATTTCCTGTCCACTGTTTAGCGGCTTACGTTGTTGTTGTGTTGCTGCTGCTAATTCTCATCAGTATTGATATGGGCACTATCTTCAATATCGCTAATATCCTTTACATTCTGTAAGTTTGTTCGTTTTTCATCATATAATTGTTTGATGAAAAAATGGAGATATCGTTGAAGCGTTCGAATGTACCGAGCGAGTTTACCACGCTCGTGGAAAATCTGTGCTGCCTCGCCGTCTTTAATATTAAACGTAGAAATATTATCATAATCAAACGTCTTATTATTATCTCCACACTGTAGGATATTAGAGAATTCCTCGTCTAATCGCGATAGCGCTGTGCCGGGTGGTTGCGCCGTTCTCTTATCCTCACTCGTCCCGTGTACTTCACTTTCGGGAACTAGTATCATTTTCTTTGCATACTCCTTAAGGTCAACGTTTTTTAATCACTACTGCTGCCGCCGATTACCTTCGAGAAAATTCTGATAACCGGTGCACGAAGAAGCGGTATCCAATCTCCACTTCTTTGTAAAATAAGCCGTCTTTTTCGTTTCCAGGTACGGTTACTACCACCACCACCACCACCACCACCACCAGTGGTTTTTTTTTCGTAGTAAAGACGAATGTACGTAAAATTTTTTTATGCCTGCGAAGTAAACACTTCTCCCGCGGTTTTAAAGAAACGACACCACACAATACATTGAGCGCACACTCACAGTTATATTTGACTAGTAAAAAAGCGAGATATTTTTTTCCAAATGGTGAAGAACACGAAATACCGTCGTTTACTTTTTGTGCACGATTTCTGTCTTTACGATTTACGATGAGATGAATTTTGTTATTTTTATGTTTTCCAACAGACGATACTTCCATAGTCGCGGTTAACTGAACACTGACAATAATAAATATCTGTACGTTTTTTTTTCAAAACTCGTTCGCTTTCATTCATTCATCTACGTTTCGGCACATATGCAAAATGCGGTTGTTCGTCCAGAAATATACGTGCACGAAATCTGAACCGGCGTGCTTTGTTTAAGATCTAAGAGAAGATAACCATGTGGGCGATTAGCTGCATCTCTGTATGCTTCTTGGAGAAACTTTGAATTTTTCGGGTATACTTGACGTGCGAGATGCTGAATTTGAGCCCTATCTCGAGGATTTTGAAACAAAACCAGGTAATTCGTATTAAGTGAAATGTCGCGCTGTCCACGACCCTGATGAAAAATATTTTGCGTAATGAAAATTACACTCATATTTTTATGGTGACTACCTTTAGTAAAGAGATCCATGATGGTATTATTCGATGATTCGCGCATAAGATCGTCGATTATTATTAATTTTGTACCATTGTTGTCCTTTAAATAATCATCGGGGTTTGGTAGACCTTCTAGAAATTCGATTCCACGACGCGCTGCAGGCGATTTTCCACCCAAGACCATTTTATTACGATACTCATCTTGCCATTCGGCGTAATAAAAAATCACCCGATCGAAGAAAACGCCTGCTAATAATGACAAATTTTTTAAAAATTTTATCACGCAAACTGTTTTACCACATCCTGTGGGACCGCATACCATACACGTCCACGGATGTTTCTATCTCGTGTCCATAGAGGGTTTTGAACTTGAAGACATGTTTTTTGTTTCAGAGCAACGGTACACTGTACTCCGACGTAAACGACTGAATGTTAAAAAAAAATAATAATAATAATAACAATAACAACTACCCAGACAGCCAAATCTGCTGCATATTGCCGCATATAAGGGAAAAATCAGGCGGCGGATATGTCGGCAGAACTACGGAATAGGCGTCATCACATATACAGCAAATTTGCTGGAAATTCTCACCTGCCGACTAGTCTGCGGCGATTCTGACGCATTTCTGCGGAAGAGATTAAAAGGGTCGGCGAAGGGATTAAAGACGCATACAAACACGGAAGCCGCGTCGGTGAACCCCCACACATGTGCACGCATGCATGCTCGAGGCAAGCGCGATAGGGGGCGATCGGCGTGACCAGGAGAGAGGGTGAGAATGATGTTCTCAAAGAATGGGGTTCACCAGTAAAATTTTTATATTATTTTTTATTATTTTAAATAATAATTTAGGTCATAAATAACACAAATAAAATCTAAAAAACAATTAATTCATTAATTTGGGTATTTATTTGTCAATGGTGAACCCCATTCTTTGAGAACATGATTTTGCGTGATTTCTATAATGAGATTCGTATCCAAGTTTGCAGACATTTATACAGGGACAACATTAACTTCATCCGTAACTGCATGTAACCAGGTTTCGGATAATACTATGACACCGTAAGAAGAAATAGTCTTGATACTAAATACATTTAATCTGTTAATAAAATGTTAAAATTATCGTTTTTAAAACTCCGAATATAGTTCCACAAATACTTCGAACTTATTACATTTTTTTACAATTACAATTTTTAATCGCAACTGCATTTTTTTTAATTTCAACTGTTTTTAATGCTGCACACAATCTACACACTTTCACAGAATTGGAGTTTCGTCTATAGTCTAATATAGACGTTATAATTGTGACAAATTGGACGTAATTTATGATTATTATAAATAGTTTTTATTGCTAGGAGGTTATTTTATTAAAACTTAAATTAATTCTTCAGGATTTCCGAAAGAAACAAGTTTTGCGCTGACTTGCTCAAAAATTCAAATTTTTTACACGTTTGCTGCCGCATCTTTTCGATTCAATAGTTTCGATACTTGATAAACGAGAGAAAATGGCTGCGTCCGTCACCTCTCTTCTCCTGTTCGCCCCCTCTCTCCTGGTCACGCCGATCGCTCCCTATCGCGCTTGCCTCGAGCATGCATGCGTGCACATGTGTGGGGGTTCACCGACGCGGCTTCCGTGTTTGTATGCGTCGTTAATCCCTTCGCCGACCCTTTTAATCTCTTCCGCAGAAATGCGTCAGAATCGCCGCAGACTAGCCGGCAGGTGAGAATTTCCAGCAAATTTGCTGTATATGTGATGACGCATATTCCGTAGTTCTGCCGACATATCTTCCGCCTGACTTTTCCCCTTATATGCGGCAATATGCAGCTAGCTGGTTGTTTGGGTAGTTGTACACTAATAAATATACTTTGCGCAAACACATTCCTACAACTGCGGCAGCGGAAGCGGCTCTCGCAAGTTCATTTATCGCGAGTAGCTCTTACGGCTGGGGCACTGTAAACGACTGGTGGAAGGGCTTTTTAATAACACACACAATTTGATCGGCCACACGAAAATATCAATTATTTATTCCGATCAGTGCCGGTGACGATCCGATCGCGACGCGGACTTCCAAACCCGGCGGCGTTCCGGAACGTTCTCTCCCAACTCGATCGTCACTTTTTCACATCTTAGTTCGATCTTTCAAACTCTCGAACATTTAAATAGACTACAACGTCATATTACTAATCGATATTATACTATTCGAATTACAAATAATTATATCGAGATCGTCACCATTTTGAAGAGCCTTTTACATAATTTACCTAACAGGCCTGCTTCATTTTGAGAGGTACCCCCATTTGGGCGTGCAATGGCGTAGGGAAAACCACCTTTGTGGGAAAAACCTACGCCGGGTACAGCAGTCGATAAAACATCGATTCGGTCCGTAACATTCTCCCCCCTGTACGAAGTCTACGGACTCGTACACTCCACGAGAATCGATGTTTTCATAACCCATTCAATTCGTCATCGAACTCTTCACACATCATGCACTGCACATTAATAAATTTTGGGATTCGCAAGGCACTATTACATGGTACCATAACTCAACAACCAAATACAATCTCATACTCATTCCTTTCAAACTCGCTAACATCGTTATATATGCTTTCGTCAATACAGCTTCCATTTCACATTCCCTTAAATTCAAACTCACGTTAATAACATGTGATACATCTCAGCATAGTTAGCTCGAAGTCATCAGTAGTTACGTCCCAGTCAGTGAAAAAGACAAAGCAGGTCGATCACTAACTACTAAAATATTACTTAAATAATTGCAAAAACAAAACCAAATTTAGTGATCGTAAAGCAAAAACTGATGAGCGCATAAGCCATGCCAAAGGGCGAGTGCTACCAATGTAAGATGGTTGCAGACGTCCGTAACGCTACTCAAATACTACCCATTTTCTATGGAACTACACTACAAGCGACAAATCTAAATTTCCACAGTAATGATGTAAGTTATTCAGGTCAGTCTTACAACGAAGATATACACTCTCATTGATCCCGCACTGTATACTATATTACTCCCCCCGCTAAGGGGACATCGTCGAAAAAAAGGTCCGCATACAGCGACCACCGCTTCGCAATTAATATGCTGACATTATGCCATAGTAACTCATAAGTATCCACACACTACGCATCAAGTGCTCCAAATATTCATTCGTATATCGCACGACTTTAGTGACGGTATGGCTGTTTAATCGAATCATTCCATGTCACACGCGGCTTTCATAAATTCATAAGACGAAAGTTATGGCAGCCAGGAATACGAACATTTCTATTGTTCTCTGCAACATAATATTTCTGATCACGACTTTATTTAAGTTGCGGAAACTGTGATGACCGATCCCTGATCGGTCATAACGACGCTTATTAGCAAAGTCTTGATGACGAGTGGGTCGCAACTGAGGAGTTGCCCGATTTTTAAATTCACCAGTTGCTATGTATACCGCCAAGGGGCTCCATGCTTTTATTTTTTAATATCCGCGACGAATCTAGAAATTTCGATTACGAAGTTGGGTGATACCTTCTTAGCCAACCTTACCCTTCCTCTCTCTATCTTTCCCTCTCTTTCTATAAATCCATACGCACGAAAAAAAAGAGAAACCATCGAAAACGACGATCCCGAATTTCATTCGGTAATTTCCGATCTAATAATCTAATTGTGTACTAGTCCACATGACTGACCATCGCGTTCCTTACTAAACGGAGCAATAGACAATATGAGGGGCCGGATCGTAGAACCAGCCCTGTGGGATTTTAGTTGGCCCCTGGATTTCTCCGGTTATAACTCAGCCAATTTTCAACCTTTTCACGTGTAATTTTAACTGAATACTTCTTATAGTATTCTGAGAATAATAATACAAACGAAAAAGTATTTTAAAAAGATATAACATTGCTTTTTGCGTCTAATAAACAATGGTTTATAGATGTATACTTTCATTTGCTACGGGATCAATAATTCGATTACTAATATATACCTTAGACAACTGTTTCTTATATTTTCGGGGTCGCCGATTACGAATCTGATATCGAATTGTCAAAATTCAAAATGGCGGATCCAATATGGCGGACGAAAGTTATGAAACCAATCGGATTCGTTTGAAACGTATTGCACGGGGTTTTCGAGATCGCCGATTACGAATCTGATATCAGAATGTCAAAATTCAAAATGGCGGATCCATTATGGCGGACGAAAGTTATGAAACCAATCGGATTAGTTTGAAACGTATTGCACGGGGGTTTTCGAGGTCGCCGATTATGAATCTGATATCGGATAGTCAAAATTCAAAATGGAGGATCTAATATGGCGGACGAAAGTTATGAAACCAACCAGATTCTTTTGAAACGTGTTGCACGAGGGTTTTCGAGGTAGCCGATTACGAATCTGATATCGGGTTGTCAAAATTCAAAATGGCGGATACAACATGGCCGACGAATTTTGTAAAATCAACTGGATTGCTCTTGAAACTTATTACTAGGGGTTTTTTGGGATTGTTGATTACAAAAGAAAACTTCGAAAAACTATCATTAACAGTGGTAATAACCATTAAAACTGGTATTTTTAAGCGAGTTCGCAAGACTGTCTGATTTTATTTTTGTTAAAAAAAGGCACGAAATAAGAAAGCCAGGTTAATAATATTATTACGTATATATTTTATAATTACAGTGAAATGTATAAGAATTTGTACGTTCATATTTTACAATGACTACAATCATCAAATCATAACATTGAAGTTTTTTTCACTGTCTGACGGGCTATCATTAGGTGTTTTTGCATTTTCCAAAACTTTAAAATATCCATTAAAGAATATATTTTTCCTTCGGACGAAAGGAATTTCATCAGGCTTCTGAGATCGTCCATTTTTGCTTTTGTTAGCCCAACTAACGGAGGGCACTTTCTTTTAATATCTATGAGTTTTATTTTCGGCTTAAACATGACTTTAGATGGACTTTCATTATTGTAGTTGTTGAAGAACTATACTTCACCGGTAGGTAAATAATGAATAACACGAGCTTCGCTTATCTTTACACACTTAGGTATAGCTAATTTACCTTTAAAGGATTTCTCAAAATCATGCATAATATTTTGTGCATTCTCAACTATTGTGAATGGAGGAGTCCGGGAGTTTTTAATAAGTTCGATGTATTTACAAGATGTTTCTATTCGTTCCATTTTCTTTTTCTTTTGAGAATACATTCCAAAATTCCGATTGATGTGGCTCTTTATTTTTAATGTACACGTTTTTAGTTCTTCAAACAGCTACATGTTTCCATTCCTAGAAGGTACTGCAAAATAGGGAGCTAATAGTGTATGCAGTTTTCTTGATTATTCTATAGATAAAGAGTTTGATGGGACTAGACACAAGAAAATCCTACTATTTTCGGACGCATGTAGTGGACAAAATAAAAATTACACAGTTATGTCATATTTGATAATGTTGTCTATCAAACTTAATATTGAAAGCTATCATGTATTTCCTGTTCGCAGCCATTCATATTGTGAGTGTGATTGGAATTTTGGAATGAATTCTCAAAAGAAAAAGAAAATGGAACGAATAAAACATCTTGTAAATACATCCAACTTATTAAAAACTCCCGGACTCCTCCATTCACAATAGTTGGGAATGCACAAAACATTATGCATGATTTTGAGAAATCCTCTAAAGGTAAATTAGCAATACCAAAGCATGAAAAAATAAGCGAAGCTCGTGTTATTCATTATTTACCTACCAGTGAAGTATAGTTTTTCGAAGTTTTCTTTTGTAATCAACAACCCCAAAAAAACCCTAGTAATAAGTTTCAAGAGCAATCCAGTTAATTTTACAAAATTCGTCGGCCATGTTGTATCCGCCATTTTGAATTTTGACAATTCGATATCAGATTCGTAATCGGCTACCTCGAAAACCCCTGTGCAATACGTTTCAAAAGAATCTGGTAGGTTTCATAACTTTCGTCCGCCATATTGGATCCGCCATTTTGAATTTTGACATTCTGATATCAGATTCGTAATCGGCGACCTCGAAAACCCCCGTGCATTATATTTCAAAAGAATCCGATTGGTTTCATAACTTTCGTCCGCCATATTGGATCCGCCATTTTGAATTTTGACATTCTGATATCAGATTCGTAATCGGCGACCTCGAACACCCCCGTGCATTATATTTCAAAAGAATCCGATTGGTTTCATAACTTTCGTCCGCCATATTGGATCCGCCATTTTGAATTATGACAATTCGATATCGGATTCGTAATCGGCGACCCCGCAAATATAAGAAACCGTTGTCTAAGGTATATATTAGCAATCGAATTATTGATCCCGTAGCAAATGAAAGTATCCATCTATAAACCATTGTTTATTAGAAGCAAAAAGCAATGTTATATATATCTTTTTAAAATATTTTTTTCTTTGTATTATTATTCTCAGAATATTATAAGAAGTATTCAGTTAAAATTACACGTGAAAAGGTTGAAAATTGGCTGAGTTATAGCCGGAGAAATCCAGGGGCCAACTAAAATCCCACAGGGCCGGTTCTACGATCCGGCCGGGCCCCCCAATTGCTCGCGGAATCGAGGTTCAGTTTCCAAACATCAAGTCGAAATATTTTATTCCCGTTCGATCGTTTAAAGGGTATTCTAAAAATAATTGACAGTCCTAACCCGAATACTGAAAATGTTTTCCGCTTCGAACCAAACTAATGGGCAATAGCATCCACTAACAGACGACTGGACTTTCAAACTCAACAAAACAAAGGAATACGATTCCTTTTTTATGAATTCCTGAAGGTAATTCTCGAGTCACAAAGTGGTTATATATAGAACTGCCAAATGTTTAAATTGAATATTAATTCCTCGAGTATCAAATTTTTATTCGTTATTAATATAACGTTAGTTATTAAATCTGTAATTTGAATAAATTAATCTTCGTCAATATTACCACCTTTTTTTTTTTTTTAAGTAGCTTGCAGAACTGTTAACATTACAATTACAAATCAATTGGTTACGTTCTATTTAATATTTAAAAATTATTCTCCAAGATAGATCTTTGCAATGATATTTAATTTTTAAACCTTCAGACAACCGGAGAACATTCATGAAATCGCCTACGATGTAGCGTGTCAATTGTTTCGCGGCCGCGCGCTTAGGAGATTAGTGGTTCCGGTATCAGAGATTTTTAAATTTCAATTACGAGTTCGAGCGTCATGGCGGTTGACAAAACACGATCGCGCGTCTATCAGAGAAAATCGTCTCCAAATCAATTTGCTGCGACTATTTTCGGTTTATTTTCTTTAATTAGGTTAGAAATCGTTCGTACACTGAAAAAAATTTCCGGACGTGGCTGTTAAATGGTAAGTGGAGACGGGAGTGTTGGACTAGGCACATAACATATAGCTCAACCTATCCTAGTGCTGCGTTGCGCGTGGCGCTAGGAAAGTCTGGACGACGCGACTAAGGGTGTCATCATAGTAACACACTTCGGTCGTTGAAGCCCGCGCCCCGCGGGGACGTTGCAGTCACGTGATGTACATATCTATGTGACGATATATAGTTACCCATCCTCTCTGCTTCTTCTAACCTCCCATGCTGCAGGCAATTATCGAGTGTTGACAATCTTGACATACACCTAGAAATTTAATGTCGCATACATTTCATATCACGATTTTGTTCACATGGTATTTAAAAACTATGATTACGTGATGAAATCGATGAAATATAAAGTTGTGCATATTTTAACTTCTATTTTTTTGACAGGTTACCTCAAACTACGATTTGACCTGTCAAATGAAAACACAATTTTGTAATTTTGAAAGTGTAAACAATTTTAAAAAGGTCTTAAATTTTAAAAATGTTGAAATTTTGAAAATTTAAAAAATGTTTACCAATTTTGTTTAAAGCAAGAATTCTTATGTAACTCAAAATTTAATAACTGTAGCGGATATTCGTTATATTTTTAAGCATTCACAATGAATTCTTGTAGAATTATTGTTTCATAAAAGCATTCAAGATGTATTGTTTTGAATATTTGAAAATTTCTTTTTTGCTTATTGGGAATCTTAGGCGAGCGGTTTACCCCCAAAAAGACGCACAAAAATCTTTGTTGACCCTTTACTGAAAGCTGCCGGATTGAAACTAATTGGAATCGATGTATGATGTTATTGCGAACAGTAAATGTAAATACAGTTGTTTTCGCCCGAGTGGTCAGTAATTAGTTGTTAACAATAAACATAAACAAATATGAAAAAATGAAAAAATCGTCCCGGAAACCCGTAGATTAGCTAAATTGGTGCAAAATAAAAACATTTTCCCTCTTATCATTTTTTCGCAAAGCGATTCCTTTTCGTGCTACAAGCCATTTAAAGTCGAAAAATGACTAAAAAGCACCATCTTCAAAAATATTTTCCTCGGCTTCTACCAAAGCTATTTCAATTTTTTTAAATGGAAATTACACTTTGAAAGTTGTATTTTTTGCCCATATTTTTTACATTTCGGCAGGGTTTTATTTTTATCGACAAATTTGTATAGAAATAGCGTAATGTTTTTCGATTTGCCAATATGTTAGACTCTATTAATATTGACGAGTTTGACAAATGTTGCATCCTAAGACCTTGAATAATTAGATACACTACCATTATTTCATTTTTTATTGATAATATTAACGATATAAATAAACAAAGTCGAAAAATTGTGTTTTTTGTAATAAATTCAGTTTATCGAATATTATAAAAAGTTATAAAATGGAGCTCTGTACTCGGGGGTTTTCGAGCTCACTGATTACGAATCCATTGTCAGATTACGGAAATTCACAATGGCGGACGAATATCCGAAACTTTATTCGGTTTACATGAAACTTTGTACTCGGGGGTTTTCGAGGTCCCTGATTACGAATCCATTATCAAATTAACGAAATTCAAAATGGAGGAACCAATATATAGAGTATAATTCATTACTTTGTATGTATTTTAAACAGTTGCACAGCTATATGTGGTTTGTCCAATAATTTAAAAAAAAACAAAATAGAAAAGCATAAAAAAGAATTCTTCTCTCAATATTAATTAAGCGACATGTGCAGTCTACGACCTTAAAATATACAGAAAATTGTTCAGTTTGGGTATATAAGATCTCTCCTTAGATATAGACAAGAAACAATTTGTCTCTACTCTTGATAATCCCAGTAAGTCTATTTTTGTGTACTCAGATTTTGGCTTAAAAGAGATTAACCCTTTGAATCATTCTCATCCATCAACATTATCATCGACGTATGATTATTTACATTTTAATTGTATTTTTATCATTCTTTTCTGTTACTTTAGTGATGAAAGAACACAAAAAAATGGCTAAGAAGACAAGATTGTGGAATGTTTAGGTTGTAACATATTTAAACATATATGACAAAATGATATTCCTTTTTCGTAAAAATGGCAATACTCTTCATGGTTTTAATGAACATTACTCGAAATTAGGTATGATAAGACTGTTTGGGTCTCTGACCATACATCCGATGATATATTTATGACATTCATAGTTTCGAATTCAATATAGCGGTTATGAAAATATGAAAAAATAATAATTTTTGTATACATTGTTGTTATTATTGTCATTACTAATTCATTCTTGAGCGGTAGGCATCATTAATAGACCACATTGAATTTTGATAATGACACATCGGATTCGTGATCAGTGACCTCGAAAACCCCCGAGTACAGAACTCCATTTTATAACTTTTTATAATATTCGATAAACCGAATTTATTACAAAAAACACCATTTTTCGATTTTGTTTATTTATATCAATAATATTATCAATAAAAAAAGAAAATAATGGTAATGTATCTAATTATTCAAGGTCTTAGTATGCTACATTTGTCAAACTCGTTGATGTTAATATTGATTTGCACAGAATAATATTATTTATATATGAGTCTCTGTGCCGCATAGAGTCTAACATATTGGCAAATCGAAAAACATTACGCTATTTCTATACAAATTTGTCGATGAAAATAAAACCCTGCCCAATGTAAAAAATATTGGCAAAAAATACAACTTTCAAAGTGTAATTTCCATTTTAAAAAATTGAAATAACTTTGGTAGAAGCCGAGGAAAATATTTTTGAAGATTATGCTTTTTAGTCATTTTTCGACTTTAAATGGCTTGTAGCACGAAAAGGAATCGCTTTACGAAAAAATGACAAGAGGGAAAATGTTTTTATTTTGCACCAATTTAGCTAATCTACGGGTTTCCGGGACGATTTTTTCATTTTTTCATATTTGTTTATGTTTATTGTTAACAACTAATTACTGACCACTCGGGCGAAAACAACTGTATTTACATTTACTGTTCGCAATAACATCATACATCGATTCCAATTAGTTTCAATCCGGCAGCTTTCAGTAAAGGGTCAACAAAGATTTTTGTGCGTCTTTTTGGGGGTAACCGCTCGCCTAAGATTCCCAATAAGCAAAAAAGAAATTTTCAAATATTCAAAACAATACATCTTGAATGCTTTTATGAAACAATAATTCTACAAGAATTCATTGTGAATGCTTAAAAATATAACGAATATCCGCTACAGTTATTAAATTTTGAGTTACATAAGAATTCTTGCTTTAAACAAAATTGGTAAACATTTTTTAAATTTTCATAATTTCAACATTTTTAAAATTTAAGACCTTTTTAAAATTGTTTACACTTTCAAAATTACAGAATTGTGTTGTCATTTGACAGGTCAAATCGTAGTTTGAGGCAACCTGTCAAAAAAATGGAAGTAAAAATACGCACAACTTTATATTTCATTTGATTTCATCACGTAAAAGTAGTTTTCAAATACCATGTGAACAAAATTGTGATATGAAATGTATGCGACATTATATCTGCACGTATATGTCAAGATTGTCAAGACTCGATAATTGGGGTGTATGTAGAATGGCCAAGTATGTATATATCGTCACATAGATATGTACATCACGTGACTGCAACGTCCCCGCGGGGCGCGGGCTTCGACGACCGAAGTTACTATGGTGATACCCTTAGTCGTGTCGTCCAGACTTTCCTACCGTCACGCTAGGTCGAGACTCCGCATCATGAACTCTATTCCTGATTGGCCGTTCCGATAATCAAAGCAATACGCCTATTGAACCAGACCGTTTCGGTTTGAACGGCAATCCGAACGCCTCGATTCGGGAGTACGTAAGAGCCACGTCCGGAAATTTTTTTCAGTGTATATATAAAATACGCAGTGCATCTTCACGACAATTTTCTCGATCGCGACAAACACTTTTCATATTCTATCGATTCAAAACACACGCCACACCGAACCCTCAATCCCAGCGAGCCATACGCCAACGCGTTACAAACGATTAATATTCCGCAATAAATATTATACTACATTAACCTCTACGCCGCTCACCCTGCCGAAGTTCATTTTTCCCGTCGACGATGCACACATTCCAGCCGATGACCGAATCCCCTGCATCCGTATATGGGCGAATCTTTACGCTAGATTTCGATTTGCCATCTTCAAGTCATCCATCCCCTCGTCGTACCCTTGTGGCGGTCGCTGTCCTCAACAAATGTCCAAAGGATTTTTCTTGGTACGTCGAAATATCCCAGCACTCAGTCTCTCATACACCTGGGGCTATAGTCTCTCATACACATCACATATGCGACTCAGAGTTTGGTCGCGATTATCGAAAAAGCTGCTTCCAACATTCCCGGCGATTATTCCCTGGTTTCGGCACCAATTTTGTAAACGAATGGCGGAAGGGCTTGTAAATAAAATACGCGGTTTGATCGGCCGACTAAAATTCTCAATCATGTATTCCGATCAGTGCCGGTGACGATCCGATCGCGACGCGGACTTCCTAACCCGACGGCGTTCCGGAACGTTCTCTCCCAACTCGATCGTCACTTTTTCACATCTTAGTTCGATCTTTCAAACTCTCGAACATTTAAATAGACTACAACGTCATATTACACATCGATATTATACTATTCGAATTACAAATAATTATATCGAGATCGTCACCATTTTGAAGAGCCTTTTACATAATTTACCTAACAGGCCTGCTTCATTTTGAGAGGTACCCCCATTCGGGTGTGCAATGGCGTAGGGAAAACCACCTTTGTGGGAAAAAACCTACGCCGGGTACCGCAGTCGATAAAACATCGATCCTGTCCAAGGCACACTACGTGCCTTTAGCCATTACGCCAAGGCACGAGAAAGCTCGGGGGCTTCGCAGGCTGCATTACCTGCATAGATGGGGCGAGCCAAACGTCGCCCCAGTTCCGGAAGCCGCCAGAACTTCCCGAGCGTAAAGGACCCTCGCCGCTGAAGTTGCCAATGACAAAAAGGGTCAGGAGAGAAGAAGAATAACGCCCCATACCATCACCATCAGCTGCAGAACAACGGCGGCAAGCCCAGTCCAAAGACCAGGACTGGGTTACGGTGGTCAAGAAAGGCGTACAGAAGAAGGCGGATCAGCAGCAACAACAATGGCAGCAGCAGCAGCAACAAAAACGGCCGCAGCAGCAGCAACAACAACATCAGCAGCAGCTGGGAAAGGATGTCGGCAAACGACGCAGGGGGACGCCGGAATCAACATCCGGCCTCCGACCCCTCCGCCCTGATGCCATGAAGATCAAGGCAGCAGAAGGTGGGTCATATGTCGACATCCTGAAAACAATAAAAGCAGCACCAGAACTGCGAATTTTAGGAGAATGGGTGACCACCATCAGGCGGACGAAAGCAGGCGAACTGCTCCTAGAGCTTGCGACGCCTGGCGTGTGCACCGATGAACTCCAAGCAGCGGCCACGTCCAACCTACAAGGGACAACTGGCGTACAGACTCTGTCCCGAAAGGAAGTCATCATCATCAAAGACATGGACGAGGCCACAATTAGGGAGGAGGTGGCACATGCCATCATTGAGGTGACTTCACCGGGAGCAGTGACCCCTGAGAATATCAGGCTCAGGGGAGCATATAATGGAACCCAGGTCGGTTAAATGCCGGGTTCGACTGCGTGAAAGATCCACGCTCTGAGACGCGAGCGGACACCAGGCAAGGGATTCTAAGAGCGCGGTTGATCGCTCGGCGCAGTGCTTCCGATGTGGTCAAGAGGGCCACAAGATTGAGGACTGCGTAGCCAAACATCGGGCAACGCAAGAGGTTGGAGCACCGACTAACAATAGCTAAGGTGATCCAAATAAACCTTAATCACTGTGCGGTGGCCCAGGACCTGCTGTTCCAACTGGTCAAGGAGGAGAAGGCCGATATCGCCGTCATCAGCGAGGCTTACCGGGATCTTTGTGAACCGAGTTGGGTGAAGGATTCCACCTGCAAGGCGGCCATCTGGGTGTGCGGGAATCTCCACGTATCCAATAAGATGCCCGACCCCCTGCCTAGCTTCATCTGGGTGGAGGTGGCTGGTGTAAGACTATACAGTTGCTACCTCCCTCCCAGTCTTGCCATCAACGAGTTCCAAAAATCCCTGGAGGCCATTGTCGCCAGTGCAAGAACCTCCCGACTTCCACTAGTGATCGGAGGGGGGGGGCTTCAATGCAGGGGCGGCGGAATGGGGTAGCGCAAAGACCAACCATGGAGGATATGCCCTCATTGAGGCCTTCTCGTTACTGGAGTTGGAGATCGCTAACACGGGGGGGAAGCCGACCTTCTCCATTACATCGGGTAAACATTTGCCATTGCCATATACGACAGTAATGGTATCGGCAACGGCGAAGACTTAATATTTGACGGTCGGCGACAATTCCTCTCGTTTCGTGGGGATACTATAAATATACTCTATCATGCAAGAGCGAACCATTTCTCGAGGATCACAAATCTAACGGGCGTAGTTGGGAAAAAAATGCAGATATTGTCGTTGTTGTAATAAACGCTATACAAGACCCGACTCGCACTCGTGTCCGTATACCTGCAACATGTGTTTTTCGGAACCCGCATGCGAGAAGATTAGGAATAATTTAGTTTACTGCACGGTTTCCAACAGACATTTTTACACCTATGATTGCTTCATTAAGCATCATACCTCCGGTTAATATTCTAAATTGGGTAAAGGTATGCGTAGTATTTGCGGTACTATACAAATTTGTAAAAACTGCAACAAATGTGTAGATGTTAATTACACAGCCACACAAAAAAAAGTTCTGATCTGGGGGTCTGACTATATATTTTTTATGTTTTTTGGGTCGCTGAATCTGAATCCGAGGCCCATTCAACCCCATCACATCAGGTTTTTGCAAAAACCTCAAAAAAAGCAATCTGGCGGACACTTTTTTGGAAAATTTATCGGTTTCGCTTGAAACTCGCTACTCGGGGGTTTTTGGGATCGCTGATTACGAATTTGAAGTCAGTTTTCTAAAATTCAAAATGGCAGATCCAATATGACGGACATTTTTTTGAAAAATTTGCAGGATTTGCTTGAAACTCGCTACTCGGGGGTTTTTGGGGTCGCTGATTACAAATTTGAAGTCAGTTTAAAAAAATTAAAAATGGCGGATCCAGTATGTAAGGATTTTTTGTCAACTTCATTAGATTCGCTTGAAACTCGTTACATGAGGGTTTTTGAAGTCGCTGATTACGAATTTGAAGTCCAATTTACAAAATTTAAAATGGCGAATCCAATAAAGATGTTCTTTTGAGAAATTAAAAACTTGAGTGTTTTAATTCCCCTGTATTTACTTTGTATCTTGCATGTGCCTGCATCCAGGGCACCTCCACGTGGTGACGGTGGGCAACGGAGTTTGTCTTCTATCCGGCGAAGTCCCTGGATAACGGCTTTGACGCCGTCATGGCAGTCACGCGTAAGAAACGTTTTACGATGCAGGAGGTCGGAACTCCAGTATCCGCGACTGGTCAGGGTGAGAAAGCGGGCCCGCAGTCGTCGTCATCAGGCAACCGCAGCTCTACTTTGGTTGGTGACTTGGCTGATGTAGAGTGTAATGCTACAAGAAGAAGTAACAATTCATGTCACAACTGTGATAGCAGGCGTGATGTGTTTTGTTACATTTGCTCAAAGTATGAAGTTACTTCCTTGCTGATATAAATAGATGATGACATAAAAGTCACGTACAAAGAAATTTTCCGCTTGACTAGTGGTGAGCATTCATGGGTTCCCAATATTATTTGTAATTCTTGTCGAATAATGTTGAATCGTTGGAAAAAAGACAAATTGCAAGGTAAAATTTCTAGTCCTGCGGAGTGGAACCAACCTCGTCGTGAAAGTGACTGTTTTTTTGCTCTAATAAAGTGAGTAGAACTTTTAATATTAAGAATAAACAGAAGATAGAGTACAAAACAGTGACATCAGTAAAGGCTCCAATTTTATCCGTCAAAACTAAGCAAAAAACTGACTTCGAAGGCACTGACGTATTTGAAAATACTGAAGTGATGGAAGTTGATGCATATGAACCTGAGAGCAATGACACCGACAGCGACTCTGACTATGGGGAAGAATCTAAAAAATCGGTCCCAATGCTGGTTTCACAGCCTGCATTGAACAACTTTTTACGAAATTTAGGCTTGGCAAAGGACCAGGCTGAGTTTTTAGCTTCATTTATGAAGCAGAGAAATTTCCTTGAACCACAGACGAAAGTTGCTGTTTATCGAAATCGAGAATCAGAGTTTAGGAAATATTTTGTTAAGGATGAAGATCTGGTTTATTGCATTGACATTAATGGCCTCATGAATGAACTGAAGGAAAATTGCTATAAAGCAACTGATTGGCGACTTTTTATTGATTCCTCGAAAAGAAGTATTAAGGCAGTGCTACTGCATAATACTAATGTCTATGCTCCTATACCCATAGCTCACTCAACTGTGATGCAGGAAAAGTATGTGAATATGGAAATACTATTGGCAACAGTCTGGCTTCACAAAATTTCCTTGCTACTTGTGTTTATGGGATAGTAGAGATCGATAGCACCATTACAAGATAAAAGATTGGCCAGCTAGAAAATCCCTCACACCCGGATCACATAATGTTATCAATGAATCCCTAGTGCAACGAAAGAAGATCATCCTTCCTCCTCTTCATATTAAGCTAGGTCTGATGAAGCAATTTGTCAAATCTCTTGATAAGACAGGAAAATGTTTCAAATACTTACATCAAATTTTCCCTAAACTTTCCGAAGCAAAAATTAAAGAGGGAGTGTTTGATGGTCCTCAAATTTGGAAACTCTTTGGGGATCCTGATTTCATTAAAACGATGAACAATCGAGAGAATGCGGCTTGGCAAAGTTTCCAAGCAGTTGCTGAGAACTTTCTGGGGAACAAAAAAAGTCCACAATATAAGGAACTAGTCGCCGAATATTATTACAAGTCGCCCCCATAAACGTTTTATTTTTTATGATTTTGAAACCCGACAAGACGTGGCGTATCGCGGAAATCCAGAGATCAACCTATACATCGTTAACCTTTGCGTCGCACATCAAGTATATGAGTCATGCGTCGATTTATTAGATATAAGCGGAATTTGTGAGTTTTGCGGCCCACATGAATTTATTTTCAAACACGACCCAGTTAAAGAATTCATAGACTTTGCTGTACGCGAGAAATCGAGTTTTTCTAAAGTTGTTTGTATAGTGCAAAACGCGAAGGGCTTTGATCCACAGTTTATCCTGAGACATTTGATCGAACGTGAAAATGCCTTCAGTAAATCATTAAAACCGAGTGTAATTTTATACGGAAAAAGCATTATAAAAATAGAATTCGATAAAACAATTTCTATAGACAGTTTAAATTGTTTCCATATGAAGTTAAGTGCTTTTCCCAAAGCATTTGGCCTTCCAGAATACACCAAGAAAGGTTATTTCCTTCACTTATTTAATACTATCGAAAATACAGATTATGTCGGAGCATTTCCTGAAGCGCATTTTTACGCCCCGATAAAATGTCGCCTGACGAGAGAGGAAACTTTTTCAGCTGGTATAACGACTGTATCGCTAGAAATGAGGTATTTGATATAAAACGCTATATGGAAGAATATTGCAAAATGGATGTCGATATTTTACGAAGAGCATGCGTTGCTTTTCGTAAAATATTTCTCCAAAAAGGTAATGGTGTTTCTTCCACGGTTGTCGATATTGTTTTTCGGAATTTAGAGATAAACCTATTTTTTCAAACGATGAAAATTTCAGTAAAGCTACATCGCGTCTAATACGCTCGTTCGGATACAATCTTACCGAAAAAATGGGAATGTACGTTTAATCGGGAGAAAAAAACAAATAGAGAACTTTCTGATTTCGTGGAAAATCCAATGACATCTTCGCGACGTTGTTCTCGATCCGCGCGCTGCATTTTTTGGCGGACGAACGGGAAATACCGCAACATATTACACTTTCAAAAATAATGAAAAAATTAAGTACGTAGATGTACGTTCGCTATATCCATACATCTGCAAGACCGGTCGCTTCCCCGTAGGCCATCCAACCATTTATGTTGGAGAAGAATGTGCTGCTATCACGAGTCTAGAAGATCCAATTAATTTAGACGGGGTAGAAGGACTTATCATGTGTAAAGTAATACCACCCCGAAATCTTTATCATGCGGTACTGCCAGTTAAAATGAATTCTCGGTTGCTATTTCCTCTCTGCCGGAGCTGTTGTCAATCAGACTGTATACATGAGAATGACGACGGTAGAGTATTAACTGGGACGTGGGTGGTCGATGAGGTAAAGAAAGCTATTCAGAAAGGCTATAAAATCTGAAAAATACTCGGAATTTGGCAGTATAATATAACTCAATGCAATATTCAGACTCGCGATGGTGGTCTGTTTTCGAAATACATAGATACCTTCCTAAAAATAAAACAAGAAGCGAGCGGCTGGCCTGCAGAATGTGTCGATGAGCAAACAAAAAGGTTGTATCTAGAATCTTATGAGCGGACCGAAGGGATAAAGCTGGAACAAAATAATATATAAAAATATCCCGGTTTAAGAGCCGTTGCTAAACTGTGTTTAAATTGATTTTGAGGGAAATTTGGGCAACGCGAAAATCTGCAGCGTACTGAGATTATTTCCACGCGCCAAGACTTGCTTGAAATTTTCACAGATGTGACAAAAGAGGTTACTCAGATTCTTCCGGTAAATGACAAGATTATATTTGTCAATTGGGTCGACAGAAGTGAAACGGTCACACCATCAAATTGTACAAACGTTGTTATTGCGGCTTACATGACAGCTCAAGCGCGTTTGAAACTATGCAGTTATTTAGAAAAATTGGATCGTCGTGTGCTTTATTTCGATACCGATTCAGTAATATATATATATATAATAAATCGATGACATCACCCGAAGATTATGAACCGCCTTTGGGTAATTTTCTGGGAGACAATTCAAATTTTTCCTAGAAAACTGGGTCCCTTTGAGTAAAAACCATGTGTGTGCTTCAACGTCGTATGAAATTACAGACTCTCGTTTTCGACCTACAAGCGGACTGAACATGCGCAATGAGTACCTGTTTAGACGTGATCGCGTCAACATCGATTCAATATTCGTGCGTGTTGACTGCCCCGATAGCCGTACAGTTACCGAGTCTATCATGAAACGTTGAAATTCTTCTAATTTCTTTTTTTTTTCTTTGTGACTGTTTGAAGATGAAAATAAGGAATACTGTGTCAATTTCAGTCTTATCGAAGCTTAGAAGATCAAGGATTTTTTTGTGTGTTCCACCCGAGAACATTTTCTGTATTTTTCTTGGAAAAGCTCAAGTTCAAGCAACAACTTCTTCAAGTCTCTTTTTCCGTGGATATCGAACTTTAAAAGTGATTGTAAAATTAGTGGTTTTCGAGAATTCTTTTGTAGTCAACCTTTGGCTGAGAACTTCGTTACCGTTGACTGTCTAAATTTGAACTTCAGCCACGTGTTTATGCACTATCTTTTCGTAGAATCTCGGAATCTGTGTACAGTTCTTTGCCATGGCGCTTCAGAATTCGCTCTCAAATTCGGATACCACATCTAAATTAATAGATAATTCTACAACGTCTAATTCCATATGTATGTATTGCAAGAAATTAGTCTCTTTGAATAAAGAAGATGTTGTGTTTGTAAGAAAATAGCGCATGCGGAATGTGTCGTTTCTGGTAAACGAAATCAAGATGGTAATTTCTGCTGCTGCATTGAGAATTTCTCTGATATAGATGCTTCAGAAAATCTAGCGAATTCCGATCAGCGAAAAAAATCTGGCCGCCCCCGAAAAGAGAAAAATGATCCGAACCCAAAAAGACTGCGTACTGATGGTAATAACCACTTAAATAGATTTGCAGATGACAGTGATTCTCAAAATTCTTTATTACAAGATTCTTTAAAGTCAAAATTCTCAGAAATCACCACGAAACTGAGCTCTTTGAATGTTCTTGAGTCAAAATTGAATGATCTCCAATCATCCACTGAATTATCAAGAATTCAAAATGAACAATCCTCTCTGCAACTATCTAATGAACTAAAAAATCTACGATCTGAATTGAAGACTACCCCCGAAAAGCGAAATAAACGCTTGCTTGCTGCTGAACAAAAAGCTAAAAAAGCTGAAAGTTTAAATTTAAAAGTGCTTGAAAAAAACAAACAATTGAGTGCTGATAATGAGAAGCTGTCACACCGACTTTTGAATATTGAATTATCAATTTGTGAGTGTGACGTAGTCATTGTGGGTTTCCCAGAAACTGCTAATGAGGATCCGATTACTGCAGTTTGCTCGATCGCCGTAGCATTTGGTGTCCCTCTCCAGTCGACAGAAGTAGTCAGTGTGGGGCGGATGCCACTTCCTCGCGCAGATAACGCAATTGCTAAACACTCTGAAACCATATCTCACTCGACGCATCAACAGAATGATCCTACCACTAATGCGTCTCTAGCTGTCAACTCTGCAAGTGTTCGTAACATATTCGTGCGCCTCGCCGATCGCAACAAACGTGATGCTTTAATCAAAGCTCGTATTTCTATGAAGGATTTTAAAGCTAATTCTATTTGCTCTAGCTTTCCTGCACGAAATATTTACATCAACGAATATATTCCGAATGAGTTGTTCAAATTAACAAGAAAAGTAAATGAAATTGCTAAGCGTAATCAGCTGAGAATTCGCCGAAGAGGATCTGTTATCCAGCTTTACTCAATGAATGGACAACTTAAATATTCTATTACTTCGGAAAAAGATCTAGATGAACTTGAGCAGTCTATTTGGCGCTCTTTGATCGGCACTAATTCTTTTAATGCAAATATCCAATTCGATTCGTCATCTACATCGTCAAGAATTTCTGATCAATTACTCGCATCTCGGACACACACCCAACATGATTCTTCACGTGCTTCGACCACATCGCTAGGTTATTCATCGTCTAAATGTTCTAATGAATTGTCCATTGTACATATTAATGTTCGTTCTTTGACTTTGCATTTCGCGCAGATTAAAGACATTTTGTTATTAAATGATTATGACATATTCTGTGTAACTGAAACCTGGTTGAATAATATTTTTGATTCCGACATTTATATTCCTGGTTATTCAATTTTTCTTTAAAACCATACACTTTAGAGAAACATTTCTAAGGACAATTTTGTTTAGAATGAGTCAAAGAATTCTCTCGAATTTTTTCGAGATGTATTGTTACAATTTTTTATTTTTCGAAAATTTGAAAAACCTAAATTTTGCAAAATGTTAGTTGAAAAATCTAAACAAATTTTAGGGCATTCTTCAACCAATTCTAAGACATTTTTTTTCTGTGCAAATTTTCTCTAAATTGTATACTTTTCCAGATAACAAAGTACTAAATTTTTCTAGATATTTAGACCAATAACTTATTCTCTTGATAACTATAGTCTTTAGAGGAAATTTCCACAGAACAAAAATGTCTTAGAATTGGTTGAAGAATTCCCTAAAATTCTTTTATATTTTTTAACTGACATTTTACAAAATTTAGGTTTTTCGAATTTTCGAAAAATTTAAAATTGTAACAATACATTTCGAAAAAATTCAAGGGAATTATATGACTTACTCTACAACAAAATTGCCATTAGAAATTTTTCGCTAAAGTGTATGGTTTTGAAGAAAAAAATTGTTCAATTTTAAATAGAAATTCGTTACTGTGGTGGCCATTTTGGATTTAACATCGCAAAATTTAAAATATATACCAGTGTCGTTTTTAAGTACAACTATCGAGTGCACGCTTCTAATATATTAACTCTTTAGAAGCACGATATAGTATTGAAAACTCGATATTTGTAAGAAATGCGCCCTGAAAAAACTTGTCGATACAATACAAGAAATGCTAATAACACACATTACGTAAGAAGTGCAAAATGATAGCACAATGCAACATCATGAGACACGCCATGTCGTGCCGTGGCAGGCGCGCGACTTCTGGAACGCGCGGAAGAAATAATTAATTTCGAACACAACAAAATTAGTGTCCATTGATTAATAATGTGCTTTTTATAGGAAATTTGATGAGGAATTCAATTGTAATATTTGAAAAATTCTAAAATGTCGCGAACAACGAGTAAAACAACTTTTTAAATTTGTTTTCTTAAAAAATAAATTTTTTTTTATTTGAGGTTATTAACGTAATTTTTCCCAAAAGATGAAGTCATTACCTTTAGAAAGGTATATTTACTTTTTGTCGTTGGATAGAAAATGATATAGGTACGATGTTCTGAATATTACCATAAAACCCGAAAACCAAAAAATTAAATGCTTCATAAATTTCGAAAAAAATGTTTTTTTTTCTGTTCCCCGAAACACGTGTTTGCTTATTTTATGTCTAAAACTAGTAAAAGAAATTGCAGCGATTTAAAAAAATAGTCGGTCAGAAATTGATCAGTTTGTAGAAGAATGTCTCTTTCCACATTATCACGGTCAAGTGACTCCCTGCGAAAAATTTTAGTGAGGATTCTCATGAGAATCACATGAGAATTTGAAACAAGTACCTTGTAAATTTCATATAAATGTCGTATAGTACTCGCACTATATTACGGAAACAATATTCGATAATATTTTTCAAACCTCGTTTTATTTAGTCTTTAATTTGTTATCATATCTTTGAAATTTCATTTTATTCGTATATTTGAGAGGACTGACTGAAGAATTATGCTCTAAATCCGGATAAAACTACTTCCTGATTACATAGGTCAACATTTGATCTAAAAGGATACTCTAGAAGCGAACTGGTCCCAGCAGGTTTTTTGGGTCGCTGATTACGATGAGCGGGTTGGTTAAGCTTCATCACATCAGGTTCAAGGTCATTTCAAAGTCAATTGGAAAGAAAACCGTTGAAAAATAAAAAAAAATCATGGGTATGTTTTTGAGGTCCCCGAATCCATACCCGTAGTTTAAATCTACGGCCCCTCCTAGAGGTCATTCAAGGTCATTCGCAATGAAATGTGTAGGTCAAGTAGAGAAATAACCGCCTGAAAAATCCGAAAAAATTATGGGTATATTTTTGAGGTCCCCGAATCCGAACCCGTAGTTCGTTTGAAACTACGACACCTCCTAGAGCTCATTCAAGGTCATTTGCAAGAAATGTGCAGGTCAAGTTGAGAAGTAGCCGTCTGAAAAATCCGAAAAATTTCATGGATATGTTTTTTAGGTCCCCGAATCCCAAACCATAGCTCGTTTGAACCTACGACCCCTCCTAGAGGTATTTCAAGGTCATTCGTAGGAAATGTGTAGATTAACCCGTTCACGTCAAAATTGCGCTATCCGCCGGGTACGACTTTCGTCGTTTGTATCATTGCAAAATAATTGAAGCAATCATTTATAAAGTAGGTTACCGACTATTTTCAAGGGTGCTCTTTCCAATGGCGTAGTCAAATTTTGAAAAAAATGAATGTCTACACTAAATAATGCCAAAAATATCTGAAAAAACATCAATTTTTTTAAGTATTTTTTTTTTTTTAATTTGAAACTTATATGGAAAAATAGACGATAGGCGAGTGGAAAAATACATCAAAAGTGCATAAAATGTCTGTACTGAAAAGATATGACAATAGAATTGGTTTATTTCATCATAAAAAATAAAGAATGGCGGCTTTTTTGAAGATAGATTTCGGAAGTTTTCGGTGAACGGATTTTAAAGGAATTCTTTCACGTTTTCAAACAAGTAAAATTATTTTGTAGGTTTTTGGGGTTGCTGATTACGAATCCGAGCTCAAAATGATGTAATTCAAAATGGCGGATACAATATGATGGACAAAAAATGCAAAATAGCCTGGATCAAGATGGATCTCGGTAGTCGGGGTTTTTTGTGGTCGCTGATTACGTATCCGAGCTTAAAATTCTGAAATGGAAAATGACGGATCTAATATGGCGGACAAAGTGGTGCGAAATAGCCTCGATATGTATGAATCTTAGTATTTGGGGAGTTTCTGTGGTCGCTGGTTGTGAAACAGATCCCAAAATATTGACATTCAGAAGGGCGGTTCCAATATGCAGCACTACAAATGGTAAAACAACGTGATGTTAACGAAACTAGAAAATTACAGGGTAGACCTTCGGAAAGACTGGGTCAACTGGAAAAAATTTTATTGATATGTTTTCCGACGTATTTTGGGTTGCTGAACACGAATCTGAAGTCAAAATTTGTCGCTCGGCCATATCTTGGCCGCTGTATTGAAAAATATCAAAAAAACGTCCGTTTTTTTAGTTTTTTCCATTTATCTTGAAAACTCAAACCCCCACAAAAAAACGTTTCAAACAAAAAATGTAGAGCTTGAATTTCTCTACAAAAAAGGTAATACATATTTTCTTCGTAAAGTAAAAAATAACACCGTAAATGAAGGTTGAATATGAGAACGTAGTCAGTGAATTTCAGCAGGATACGATGTGGCCGGATTCAAACCCCGCTAGGTGGCGAATCGCGATTGCGCGTTCTCGTCTCAATAATGGGTTACTGTTTCGTTGATTAGGCTGTTCGTTAGTCACAGCAATATACAGCAAAGATGGAATTTACGCATACTCAATTTATTATTGGATGCGCTGATGAAAGATGGTGCATTCAATTTCTCATTAAGAAGGGTATATGGAAGGATACAATTACTTGTCCCGATTGCAACAAATCAATGCATGAGAATCAGATGTTTCGATGTTATCGACGAAAACTTGTCAAAGAGAAAAAAAAGGAAAAGGTACAATGTAAGAGGTATGTCTCGGCGAACACGAATACATGGTTTCAGTTCTGCCATTTGCCATTACCAAAGGCATTTACGTTCATTGCTCACTTTTTGTGGGTATCAGTTCCATGATATGAAATTATGATGGAAGATTTAGGCATATCCTCTGAAACAATTGCAAATTGGAGCAGTTATTGTAGGGAAATATGCTCCTATTGGGTCGAAACCCATTCCGAAAAATTAGGCGGTCGCGATGTCATTGTAGAAATTAACGAAGCCAAATTTGGAAAAAGAAAATATAATGGGGGCCGTTTGATTGACGGAAAATGGTTTTTCGGGGGATATGAGCGGGGGAGTAAAAAAGTTTTTCTGATACCTGTTCAAGACAGATCAGCCGATACGCTTCTGCAGTGCATCTAGGAATAGATACTTCCAGGAAGGACAATTATGTCCGATTGCTAGAAAGCATACAATTGCCTGTCTGACGAAGGGTTTGAACATTAACATGTGAATCATTCGATCAATTTCGGGGTCAATTTCGTGGATCCTGATACGGGCGCACACACACAGGCCATTGAACGTACTTGGCGGGAGGTTCCTGCAAATATTTGAAGATATGGCATAAAACAAGATGAACTGCATTTACATCTGGCTGAGTAAACAAACGAGCCCTCGCGTTAAAAATTGGAATCTCTGCGTTTTTCGGCGTGATCGCCGAATTTCAAAAAAATAGGATGTCAACTAATTCCATCGAGTTACCAACTGATTAAGAGGAGACACCCACACACACACACACACACACACACGCGCGCGCGCACGCACACACACACACACACACACACACTCACACCCATCCGCACCCACACGCACACACACCCACCCACCCACACACACACACACACACACACACACACACACACACACACACACACACACACACACACACACACACACACACACACACACACACACACACACACACACACACACACACACACACACACACACACATACGCGCACGCGCGCACACACACACACACACACACACACACACACACACACACACACACACACACACATATACACACACACACACAAAGGAACTTTCCTTCTAATTTTGATTCTAGGCGGTAAACACATGATTTTCCAGCAGAAAGTGAAATAATCACCGGAACCGTTTTTTGAAAAAAATAGATTTTAATTTTTAAAATCACGAAAATTCAATTTTGCTTCTTTAGTTTTGATTTGAGAAAAAATCTTTTTATACACAAGTTAGAGATATTAAAAAAAAAAGAATATTTTTATATTTAAGCTATTTTTGTTATACAAAGTATAATTTCGAGTAAAAAACTGAAATTTCACACATGAACATACTTATGAATTTTCATTATATGTAGAATAATATTCTGAATATTCTGTAAATAGAAGAAAATGTATATATCATAATATGAGAATCGAAACCTGTGTTGACATGTAAACAGCACTCGCGTAAAACAAACAAACAAATTACGCGCGCCGGGCCTTCGTTTGACACGAACAATGGAAAATACGCGGTTATTGGTAAATTCGGTTCAAAATCTTCTTATAATATTGTTGTTAAATTCATACAGAACACTATTACGTTGAGTATAACGTGGGATCTCCGGCGATAATAACTTTTTTCAATATTTTGTGCGTTTATGATGGTTATTATTTTGTCGTGATTTGACAGCATTTTTATATCGCGTTACATGTGATTATTATGATTATAACTATTGAAGTATATATTACATATCTCTTTGTACTAAACAAAATATGAAACTACCTGGGTTACGGACGATTGTGCGATACGAGCTCTGCGTGCACTTTCACTACACATGGCCATTTTATCCGCAGGTATTCGATTTCATGACCCTATTTTTCAGAATTACAATTAGCACAGATACCTTTACGAAAATGTGTAGTCATAAACCGGATATAACAACTTTCGAAAATGGAGGTTTTCCAGGTTTGGACAGGTATTTGAGCGATCTAGACCTGTGTGCGCCGTTGAGTCGGCCGGTAGACTGGCTGCTCTGCCACACCCGCTTCAGGATAGGATGGTCGAAGAGGCAGTTACATCCTGGCCATTAGGGGCCCTCAAATTTGTTTCCTTTTAATCATAATAATTTAATAAATAATAGTAAATAACATTGTTGTTAACAACGTAATAAAATTAATTATTCGTGTATAATCCGTAGACAAGTATAATCGTGTAGACAATAGAGAAATAAGAAGTCATGCTGGCTATATCATTGACGTCACGAATGTATTCGTCCCTAAGCAATCAACTAAAAATTATAAATGTAAGATAAATAATTTAAGCCTATGCAATAATATCCGAAGACGCAATTAAATAAAATTAATAAATGCAAACCTTTTAACTAACTACATCGCGTATTCGAATATTATAGACCGGCGAATATTCCGCACTTGCGAAATCATAAGCAATAATAAAATGAACGAACAATTCATTTAATTAATAATTTTCCGTTCATATAGAAGTAAAACGCTGGAAAGATTTTGGAACGATTGCATCAGTACTTACGTGTGCATTCCAGAACCTTCTAGGCAACGAAACAGGACACCTCCATCCGGTAATAAAAACTGATTATTTTCCAAACTGTCAACAAATCAAAGGGCCATAGAATCGCTATCAGGTCGTAAAGTATGATTATTTTTCTTACTTGTCACCAATAAGGTATACAATTCATAGAACTAAACGGTTGGAAAATTCTCAAGTTACTCGGACGACGAGACCGCGCAACCACTGAGGTTGCGTCATACTTCGCTGCAAGCGCATCTCCCTCCATGCGCCAGCACGCTGCGATCACGTGCACATAGCATTAGATACTATATTAAGCAGCACGCTGTGATCACGTTCACATAGCATTAGGTACTATATTAAGCAGCGCGCGCACCGCCTCCCTACTATCGAGGTAACGCCCCACTACGCGCCACCAGACACTCAGTTGTCAGTCTTTTACGATTTCTCCACTGGTACGATTTAATTGTACTAAAGGACTCCGGCTTCCGAGGAAGAACCCTGACTCCGCGAATATCAGGCGCGATTTAATTATTTTCCGACTTATAATTTTTTACGGTTCATTTAATTTTCTTGCGACCTAGAAATAATTCCGTCGTTAGCTTTTAACAGCCTCCGTTAGGCTGGCGAGTAGTAACGCGATCAGTGCAATTGATATTGAATAATTATTACTCTTGAACCTCGCGACTATTCATTTTTAAATCCTTCCTTTCATTCGTTTAAATATTAATGTGTATCATCAAGGCATCCCCCGAGGTCTCTACCCACAACGCCGCTGAAGCCACGTAGAGACAGGAGCTACTACCATATCAACAAAGGCAAGTGCCATTAATTAGATTCAATAATTTCAAACAAATAATTAATATTTTCATAGCTAATTATTTCGAGAGAGATCCTGAGTATTTCTATCCGTCCCGCCTCGTTTTTGCGGATAGCACTCAGCTTCTCCACGATGAACGTGGCGAGTTGGACCACTGCGTCCCATACTTCCTGTGAGTGACGCAGAACCCTACCCAATCGCTCGGGTGTTATTGGGTCTTATCCAAATTTCTGCAGCGGTTTCCGCTCCTCTGCGAACCGTGGACAGTGGAAGATGGCGTGTTCCACGTCCTCGTCCACGCCAGGACACACCGGGCACTCCCGGTTTTCCTAAACGCGGATTCGATGGAGGTAGCTGCGGAAGCAGCCGTGCCCAGTAAGTACCTGGGTCAGATGGAATGTGACGAATCCGTGGTCTCTGCATGTCCACTTCGCCACATTCGGGATGAGACGATGGGTCCAGCGCCCTATGGCTGCTGAGTCTCATCGTTGCTGCACTGTACTTTTCAGCTCTCTCAGCTGCCATTAGATCTATAGGAGGGAACCCCGAGATCACCGAGAGGCCAATGTCGGACACGGTACGATACGCTCGAGCCATTCTTAGCGCTACTGTCCTGCAGGCCCGTCGGCAAGTGGCTCCATAGCTTTTCTTGCTTGCAATGGCGTTCGCCCAGACAGGGGCTCCGTAAAGAATTGCAGTGCTCAGAACTGAAGCAAGGAGGGATCGACGGTATTGTTTTGGTTCCCCTATATTAGGCATAATATACTCCAGTACGCGAGCCACTTTTAGCGCATTTGTGCCTGCATACTGCAGATGGTCTTTGAACGACAATCGCGCATCGAGCATAACACCAAGGTATTTAATGGAGTCCTTCGTTCTGATCCCCTTATCCTCGACCGTGAAGGTAGCGTACATTCTCTTCTTAGTACGAGAGATGAGCACCGCCTCCGTTTTCTCAGCCGCCAAGCAGAGTCCGTGGTTTTTCAACCAGCTAGCTACCACCTCAATAGCGTCATCTCCGAGATATTGGACCTCCTCTATGGTTTTTGTGACGACGATAACTGCAACGTCATCGGCAAAGGCTACCATAGTTACCCCGTCTAGAAGTGATTGTTTGAGCAATCGGTCATACATGACGTTCCAGAGCAAGGGACCTAGGACCGAACCCTGCGGCACGCCTCCTGTGATGTTGTGGGAGCGCCTGCCGTCATCGGTGTCATAAAACAGGGTCCGGTCTGACAGGTAGCTAGAGATAACACTTCTAAGGTAAATTGGTACCTTGAGTTCTTCTAAGGCTAGCATGATGCAATCTCATCAGGCCGAGTTAAAGGCGTTCTTGATATCAAGCGCGATGATAGCACACATTCGCCGGTTATTCCGACTGCCACTGATGGCGTTAGCGGCTAACGTCTTCACCCGGTCGACTGCATCAATGGTTGAGCGACCCTTCCTGAAGCCGAACTGATTGTCGGAAAGACCTCCAACTTTATCGACGGCTGCTTCGAGCCTGGCACATATTATCCGCTCGTACAGCTTCCCGAGAATGTCCAGCATACGAAGTGGTCGGTGTGTGGATGGTTCGTCCAAGGATTTAGAACCCTTGTACAGCAGCACCAACCTTTGTTGCTTCCATTGCACCGGGAAGCATCCATCTTTTTGACATGCGGTAAATGTTTCCAAGAAGATACCTGACCAGACATCCAGCGCTGCGATCTTAACCGCCAGACCCGAGATTCCATCCATTCCCGGTACTTTGCGTGCAGATATCCTCTTAGCAGCCATGCTCAATTCGGTTTCAGTGACGGCTGGTGTCTCGACTGCACCAGGTTCTGCCAACAGACCAGTATCGGTGGATTATTCCTTATGTTCAGGGAACAGATGGTGGATTACTCTGTGGAGGAAGTGTGGGCAAGATGGAGCATTCATTCCCTCGGACTTGATCTTCCTCATGACCGTTTTATACGGGTGGCCCCAAGGGTCCCAGTCTACCTCCTCGCAGAATTCCTGCCAGCACTTTTTTTCGCCATCTTAATGGCAGCTTTAAGCTTCTTCCTCTTTTCTTCGTAAGCCGCAGTTAGTTGTTGGTACTGCGGTTTATGAAGAACTCTCTGGTGCAGTCTCCTGGCTCTAAGACCCTCTCGCCGGATAGCTGCGATGTCCTCGTTCCACCAGTATACTTGCGGTCTGACGCGAGGATTTGATTTTGCGGCCATGGAGACATCGCAAGCCAATGATATGGCCTGGGAGAGGCTTTGAGTCCTTTCTTCGGATGTTCCCTCCAACACTGTATTCTCGAGTGAGCAAATAAACATCTCAGGATCTAATGTAGAAGGTGCCCATCTCTCTTTTTCCCCTCCTTTGCTATTCCGCGCTGGCCTTTTGGTTAGCTGAGGTTGAAACACCACAGCATGATGGTCGCTGCCCGTGTACCAGTCGCTAACTTTCCATTCGTGACCCTCCCTCATCAATTTAGGGTCCACGAAGGTAAGATCAACCACGGATACCTTATCGCCTTTGGTGTAGGTTGGCTTGGCTCCGACGTTAGCGAGCTCGAGCTCCAGCGTGACAAAGGCCTCGAGTAGGGCGCGGCCGCGTTGGTTAGTCTTCGCGCTGCCCCACTCTATTGACCAAGCGTTAAAATCTCCTCCGATTACTACTGGTAGTCGGGAGGTCTTAGCACTTTCAGCAATGTCGTCCAGGGTCCCTAGGAATTCCTCGTAGGTGTCGCTGGGTGGAAGGTAGCAGCTGCATAATCTTATACCAGCCACCTCCACCCATGCGAATTTCGGTAATGGGGTGGCCATCCTGTTGAATATGTGAAAATTTCCGCAGACCCAGATGGCCACCTTGCTGGTAGTGTTCCTTACCCACTTTGAATCCTCTAGGTCCCTGTACTGCTCACTAATGATGGCAATATCGGCCTTTTCCTCTCTGACCAGCTGGAACAGTAGATTCTGGGCCATGGCACAGTGGTTGAGGTTAAGCTGGAGTACCTTAGCCATTGTTGTTCGGTACTCCGTCCTCTTGTGCAGGCTGATATTTAGCCGCACAGTCCACTATTTTGTGGCCCTCTTTACCACATCGGAAGCACTGAGCTGACCGGTCGACTGGGCTCTTGCAGTTCGTTGCCATATGCCGGATCTCGTGGCATCTGTAGCACCGAAGAGGTATTTCTAGGAGCTGTACTCGGCAGTTCACCCAGCCAACTCTCAGCCGTCCCGTCTCCAGTAGCTTCTCGGCTACTGAGACGGGGAGTCTGACTATGGCCGCCTGAGTGCCGCAGTACGCGCCCCTAAGTGTGATGGACTTTGGGGTCACACTTTCCAGGCCGGTGACAGAGGCGAAGGCGAGTGCCACCTCGTCCGTGGTTGTGGCCTCGTCCAGGTCCGTGATCTTTATGCCTTCTATTTGGGTTAGCATCTGGATGAGAGCTGACCCGTTTAGGAGAGACGCGGCCTCGGTTGGAAGCTCCTCCGTTGGTGCTCCGTCCTTGCCCAGTTCCAGGAGGAGATCTCCTGCATTCGTGCGCCGAATCCTCGTTACCCTTTCGCCCAATTTCTTGAGTCCGGGTGCAGTTTTCACCTTTCGTAGGATGTCGACGTATGAGACTCCTCCTGTCGCTTTGATCTTGATAGCATCAGGACGGTGTTGTCTCGGCCCAGTTTTGTGTTCTTGATTGGGTCGCATGCCGACATTCTGTTTTCTCGCTTTGTTCCCAACTTCCCTTCTCCCCGTGTACTCTTTACGGGGCCCTCGAAAAAGAGGCGAGGTCTGACTCGCCCCATCTTTGCAGTCGCACGCCATTTTCGAAGGCCGTGGATCATGCCTCACCTCGGCATAATCCCTTGTTGCCTTTAACGTAGCTCACGCCATATCCTTAAGCTCCTTCTGGAGATTCTTTTATTCAAGAATGAAGTCCACAGAGCCCTTAATTCTCTCCTCCACGACCCGGAGTGTGTGTGTGTCTGTGCGTGGGTGAGTGCGTGCGTGCGTGGGTGTGTGTGTGCGCGTGCTTGCGTGCATGTGTGTGTGCGTGTGTGTTATTCCCTATGTAGGGAATTGTTCCCAGGCTAATTAAAGCAAGGCGTATATTCCCGGCTAGTTAAAGCAAGGAATTGTTTCCCGGCAAGTTGAAGCAAGGACTTATTCCCCGGCGAGTTAAAACAAGTATACTTCCGATTAGTTGAAGCACATTAGTGTGTGTGTGTGTGTGTGTGTGTGTGTGTGTGTGTGTGTGTGTGTGTGTGTGTTCCGAAGCGACGATGCAAAGCTCTACCAGCCAACCCTGCCAGCCGGTGCCAGCAGGAGTGTGGGGATTGCACCCGCAAAACCACCGCCGCTTAGACTGAGATTCCCTCCTCGGCAGCCGCCGCAAGGCAATGCTTCGAGGGGAGCAATCTATGCCTCAGAAGGCCCTCCGCCGATGTTTTGGCTCCTCAAGTGTGGTCGATGTTGGTACCATCTTCTTCCCTCCTAATGGACTTCAGCCTGTCGATGATGGACGTAGCGATGGTAACCACCGCGTCCCGCCATTTCTGTGAGGTGAGCAGACATTCCCCAATACCCTCAGGTGTTAATGGCCCACTCCGCACGGGCACTCCGCACTTTGGTCGATACGGAAGCGACATAAGTAGCTGCGAAAGCAGCCGTGCCCGGTGAGCACCTGGTTCAGATGAAAAGTGACGTGTCCGTGTCGTCTGCCCGTCCACTTAGCTATATCTGGGATGACGTAGTGAGTCCATCGCTCCGATTCTGCTCAATCCCATCTTCGTTGCCACTCTTCCAACATCCTCCTGGACCATCTACTGCGGTTCCGCTCCTGGTCGGCGATGTTCTGCCTTCTTGGTGTTCTGCGGCTCTCTCAGTTGCTAAAAGGTCTATCGGAGGAAGTCGAGGTATCTAATACAGTCAGGTAAGTGCGAGCCAAGCTGCGGGTGGCTGTCCTGTAGGCCCGCCGCACTATGGGGACGGAAGACATGTGTAGGATCAAATTAACCTCCAGACCGCTATTTACAACCGATTCTTATGAAATTTTATATGCATGTTTTTGAAGTAATTTCAAATCGATCTTTCGAGGCCAAATTCGAAAAAAGAAATTTTTTCCTGAAATATTCACTTTTTTTGTTAATTTGAAAATTTGAAAATTTGAATTTGAAAACAGTATGGCGTCAACTTTTGAAACAAATTTCAGAAAAAAATACACCGGTATCGTACTTCTGGGTACGCTGATTACGAATCTAAACTATAATTTAAAAAATTCAAAATGGTACATCCTATATGGCGGACGAATTTTTAAAAAGGATATGAGTTGTATGAAAGTTTGTTGCTCGAGGATTTTTGGGGTCGCAGATAACGAATCAAAAGTTGGATTTTAAACATTAAAAATGGCGGATCCAACGTAGGGAACGAATTTGTAAAAAGCATTTGGATTTCGTTTAAACTTGTTACTAGGGAATGCATGGGGTGAGAAATTGCGAATCAAAAGTTACATTTTAAAAATTCAAAATGTCGGTCCAATATGGCGAACGAATTTTCACAGAGCAATGCGATTTTCTTGAAACTTAGGCGTTTTTTAGGACGCAAATTCTGAGTCAAAAGTTAAATTTCAAAAATTGAAAATGTCGGATCCAATGTAGTGGACGAATTTTTTAAAAGTCATTGGATTTTGTTGGCTTTCATTACTGGGCTGTTTTTGGGAATATTGATTTCGATCACTTCTACAACATGAGTGTTTTTCTGAATTCGCCATTTTTTAATTCTAACTTTAAATACGGTCTCATAGAAAAGAAAATAAAACAAACACTTTTATACTGAATTCAATCGTTTACGAAATCTCGAGGAAACATTGGTGTGTAGTTATTTTGCTTGTATGAAAACGAATGTGACTTGATCTAATATACTATTGTTACATTCGAGGCTGAATGCAAATGTTAATGGGGCTACTATTTAAAAAACAAAAAATGGAAATAATAGTATATACTTGAATATAGGCGTTATGAAAAGAATTCTAGGAACTCTCTTACTCTTTGAAACACCGAAACCCGCTGATAGCCTTTAACCTGCATTATTAGCTAGTTGAATATATCAACAACCCCAGAGTGCGCCACGAGGAGGCTAATGCAGAATTTCGCATTCCACTTTCTTTTACTTTTTTTTTAATTTAAACAATTTTTTTTTTATTTTTTCTCTTTATTTATTTTTTTGATGATTTATGTATTATTTAAAAAATTGTCTCTATACAATCATTCGCACATCATTGCTTTGGCGTTGGGTAGCAGAGAAACACACTTTTTTTTATGTTTTCGTCCTTAAAGATGTGATGTAGGGATCTAATGATAAAAGAAGGTAATGGATCATGTCTAAATTGGTGACAATTCTTGAATATCTTCGTGATCCATACTTACGACATGCTTTCATTTCTTTATTCTTGGACTCGTGGGCTTCCTCTGATAACATTGCAATCGGTAGTGAAAATGAAGCCATAATGTCAACGCTATGAATTAAAATTTTATGCATTGCTGCTGGCATGTGATACCAGCTGTATTCTCTGATATATAATTCCGCTGTTTCGTAGATATATTTTTTAAATAACTGCAAATCTACTTTTTTACTCCCTGCGAGCAATTGTAGAATCACATACAGCCTTTTCAAGAGATCCTCATTGACCCCAGTTATTTTAGCAACAACCTGGTAATTAAAAAAAAAAATTCTACTTGTATTGCCATCATTTGTCGAACCACAACCTTGTTTCACTATATCTACGAATAAGCCTAGCTCTTTACGTATGCTCGTCTGAATTTGTTTTTTCCTTTCGTTAATAATATTTTATCATCTCCTTTTGCGATCCATTTCTTGATAGGCAATCTGTATGCTATGTGAAGAATACACTCCATAAACCTTATCCAGGCGTGTAAGGTTTGTAAGCCATACTGGAATCCATCTTCGTTTATAGATTTATTTTTCAATAATTTCCAATTTGTTCATCTTGGAAGGTTTTGCGTTACAAATAATGCAAACACTAGCAGAAGCTGTCGATGTTAACGCCTGACAGACTTTTCCATCTACCATTGTACACAACATTTTATATTTAATTGAATAAATATCAGCGCCGATAATCACTTTGCTTTCTGCTTGATTACGAATCTCTCCCTTCAGTTCGCTGACTCTCTGGTTAATTTTTTCATGGCTTTCTTTTTCAAAATAAAACCTAATTGGTCGACAGTATCTTATAAAAGATGAACGCTCATTTTTCCAAATTAATTTAGAAGTATTGCATGGCGAAGTAACTTCAAGAGTAAGTGGAACTGCAGACATAATAAAAATGCTTTCATCGCTGTCTTCAATGTTATTAAAATTTTGTTTATACATGCTGAAGCCAGAAGTACCATCGCAACCGTACTTTAGGATCATCGAGAGTAAAAGTTTTTCCTCTTTAGACAAACTTGAAATAGTTTGCGATAAAAGTTTAATAACTCTTTCGCTCGTATGGTCGAGTAACCCTTGCAATTTAATTACCACACTTATTTCGGTAATTTCTAGGGACCATGGTACGGGATAGCACATCTCTTTCGCAGCAGTTACATGCTTGTAAGGAGGATACATGTCAACTCCTTTCTGATTTGATTTTAGTTTTAAAACTTCGTATTGAGACTTTGACAATTTTGCATCCAATAGCAGTGCTAAAGACTCCTCAGCGGATAATAAAAATGTTCTGTTATTGTTGGGAGTGCTCTGCATTTTGTAACGAGCCGTTTAACTCGACCGCGCGGAAGAGAAAGAGCGGCGGAGAGAAAGAGGGCCATTACAATTTATATCGACGCGAGAAACCAAGAAAATACAAAGGACGAGATGCGCGCTTTTCCCGGCCGGTCGGCCATTTTGGATCCCAAGCCCACGTGCGATCCGAGCGCGCATCAAGGGACGTGCGCGCGCAATGACATGGCGCTGGTGCTGGTGCGCCTCTACCTGCGCAGAAGAGGTGCAACGGCGCCCTGGCCGCGCAGCCTCAAAAGTGGGCAACAACGGGCCGAGTTCCAAGCTCGGAGCGCATGTGTCACATCAATGGGGCACAGGCGCTCCAAATTCAAATGAGGGGCGGGCTGTCAAACTAACGTCTAGCAAATGACATTCAAATGTTTGACAGTTCTCGTCCCGATTCTTAGTAAAAGTGGAACTCGGCGACATAACTGGACATAGGGATACTTACCGAGGTATTATAAGACCTGGTAAGTGTCCCTCAAACTCTTCTTTCTGGGCTTCCTGCTGGCATCTTCGCCTGGACGACTCGCTGTCTGCCAAACGATTTTCCGGAGGTACTGGCTGCTCCGACGACGAAAAGCGGGCCCACGCAATTCGACAGCCAGCAACAATTCATGGAGGCGGCGAGGATCATTTAACGAAGAAGACCTCATAATTTGACGACGGCACTCCGTTCGTCCCGTCAGAAATCAACACGAGGCTGCTGAGAATTGGCTCCAGGGTGACAGCAGCCGACTTCCAAAAAGCACGAGACGGATGAAGAACCAGGAACCAGAAGACAATGAATAAAAAAGGAAAAAGTGACGTAAGCCTCTTTCTCTTCCGTCCGTATTAAAATGATATAATGAATATGTGCGTTTAGTTTATGTAATTGTGTTAATTTATTTATGTATATTAATGTATGTGTATGTGTGTTTGTATGCAAAGTATGTGTGCTCGCGTTTTCGTGTCGTTCAATTAATTTATTCCGCGTAAGTTATTTCGGCACTTGACGATAAATGACAGTTTTTATATATGTATGGACTCACACGACGTACCAATGACTCGGTGACTTCAATTTTTATTACTCATGACTCTTATTGTTTTATTCGCGAAACGACGACGAGAATGTTGGTATGTATGTGTGATTTGACTTTTATGACGACTTCAATCGATTTGTGAAATTCAAATTATGAAATATATTTTTGATTGAATGACCAATATAAAGATAATTATGACTTTTCATTTCAGCACATAATGATTCTAGTCTATAATTTTGATTTATTTATGACTATAATTGACCATTTAAATTTTATGTTTGGACGAGTCTGAAAAGTTTTAATAAATTGACTCAGATTGGTTTCAATTTCTTCGCTACATACATCTAATTGTTCAGTGGCACACGTTCTGTTTACGTAATTAATAATAAGATTTTTATCGGGTATGGCATTTAATGCTTCAGTTACCCGTCTCCTTTTTGTTACTTGTGAGCAATCTTGAAATGTTTTTCTTGCTCTTTTTGGAGTAATTGCAGGAATAACGAAGTAAGCTTCTGTCCATTCCCGATGTATCTCACGAAACTTCTCGGCATTATAAAAAACATTTTTAAGATCTTTACGAATTTTTGGTATACCATACCTGTTTAACTTTACTTTCGCCAGTGCAATTTGATCGTCATTTAAAGTATATTTTTCATTAATATGATTTAAGAGCGCATCAGAGGATTTATTTCCTTCTGGTAATTCTACCCATACATCAAACAATTCTCTATTAAGTACTTTAAATTCCGCCATTGCGGTAGGTGAGCATGTATTAAAACTGCACAGCTAATGCAGAAGAATAGCTAATATTTAACAATATGAAAAGGAATTTCTTAAAAAAAACAAATGAAATACAGTTAGGATGGACAATCGGTTATGAAACATAAATTTCATACATTTGTATCACTATTCAAACACAGCGAACATAAATATTTATGTTTAAATATATATGCTAGAAACGTTCGACATCACCTACTTATAGAGTAATGCGCGGTGCACAATGCTTGCGAGAAAGTGGGGACTGTCTCATACATTTGAATTTCTAACATTGTAAATTTCTGAAATTTGTTTCAAAAGTTGACGCCGTACTGTTTCCAAATTCTGTCTTCCATATGATTTTTGTCAATTAACAAAAAAAAGTGAATATTTCAGGAAAAAGGTTTTTTTTAATTTGGCCTCGAAAGATCGATATGAAATTACTTCAAAAATATGCATATACAATTTCATAAGAATCGGTTGTAAATAGCGGTCTGGAGGTTAACTTGATCCTACCCATGTCTCCCGTCCCCATAGTGCGCCGGCAGGAGGCTTCGTAGCTCTTATGGGTGTTCATCGGTGCCCCGTAGAGGATAACGGAGCTTACTACCCATAAGAGGAGGGACCGTCGCGGTCGATAACCGGTCATTGCAAAGAAATCTTCCCTTCGCGTGATTTGCGAACTTGCCCCCTTTGCGTATTTTATGCCGTCCGTTTTCTTGTCGCGCTCTAAAATTTATATACAGCCCCCTTTATTTTGGAAAAATATAGTTTTACAGTTTTGATTGCGTAGATTTTGGAGTTAATTGAGTTAATTCTTTTTAACCCCCTTTTCCCCATCGGAATTAATGGTTACAAATGGTACCCTGGTGTATGCAATGATACTTTAACTTGATATTTTGGTGGATCTTGCAGACCCACATTATGACATCCATTTTTATTGCCCAAAATACATTACCTGGTACGCAATTTTGAGAATTTGGAAAAACTGATATTAACATTCTGATATTTGCCCTGAAATCTTGAATACAAATCCTTCAAATTATACATTAAAAGTTGCTTCTATATATTTGTACAACCGACATCTGATTTAACGGAAATGTAGTCGTTCTTCCTTCGCATTATTCGACTGTTATCTTCTGACAAATAAAAATCTTGAACCTTTTGTATGATTTTGAGATCCGGAGGTCGACTTTTTTATTCTTTGGGTAAAATTTGTAACCCTCTAATTGACGCAGTTTTTTGCCCGAATTATCATTCGACGAGAAACACTAAAATGATTCCGCATTTGACGTATGCTTAATTCAGTGGGCAGTGTTGTTAAAATTTCTATTTTTTGCCTATAATTATCTGTCTTCGATAAAGCGCTTTTAACGTCAGAAATTAATTGGTCGATTATTATGAAAGGCTTAGGTTTGATTATTTTTTCCTAAAATCTTCGAAACCGCTGTTGCGTCCGTATTGCTATCTTCAAATGATGATTTTTGACGTTTTATTTTTCGCTTCGATACATCATATTCGTGAAGATTTTTTTTGTTATTAATTAATTAACGGGCGGATTCGCCCTTTTTCTCAATTGTTGCCGTATTATCTTACTATGATTTGCGAGAGCTGCAGATCGACTTAGACAGATGGCGCCATACTTCACATTTGTGTATGAAATGCAGGACTGCAGAGAAACCTACACCAAGTACAGCAGCAGTCATTAGTCGATTTCCATCAGATAAACAATACTTTCGAAACGTAAACACAAACAACGTGGCTCGGCTTACCAACAGCGAGCTGCTGCTTGAAAACGAAATCGAAAATTGTTCACCAGACGGGGATCGAACTCACGACCTTTTTTATTAATTTTTTTAATTTTCGACTCCCGATCGACTCTTGGAAATTCACAAGTAGGGTCCTCGTCACTGTCATCTATATCTGCATCTGTATTTTGAAATAGATTAAGTTACGAGTAATTAAAATTATCCCTTTTTGTCGCGCATTTTTCTTTTCACGCACTTCAAGACGTGTGTAATAATAAGGTGGAAAAAATTCAGTATTAAGTAAATTTCAAATAATTATTTTTGAAAACATCGTCCATAATTAGTTTTTCCGAAATATATTTGATTTTTTCATATTTGTTTATTTATGGAACGTGAATTATAAAAAATGTGTTCTTAAACATTTCTACAGGATCTTTCATCAATAATGTAATAAAAAATAGCAAAGAGATTGATTTAAATGCATTAACTACAATGCAAATAATAAAAATTTAAAGACATCGATGTGGTACCGTAAGTTACCATTCTGATTCAAAGGGTTAAACCATATCGAAGTTCAATTAATTTATTTTAGCCTATATCTTTTTTACAGTTATGTTATGACTTATACCTAATACATCTACTACTGAATCTTGACATTGTTCATATTCTGTGTTACGTGTAAAAGCTTTCATAATTTAACATTACTGCAGATAATTGTACGCCTACAGGAATAGCAAACGTACTGACTAATGAGAGCACTAAATTCAGGCTTCCAATTCTTCGTCACACACTTAACGTTTTTATAAACAGAATTGTGTTTCTCTTTGAATAAAGGATTACAACACCGATTGACAGTTGGCATGTTAAATACAAGAGAAATATATCTCGACGTAATTCGCGTGCTCCAGAGGGCAGGAAGGCGGAGCGGGGTAGGCAAAACACGTGCCGCGCGAAAATGAGATATTCCACCCGCCAATAAAAACGTAACTACTTTATTTCTAATTACGATCCACAAAATTTCAAAGCGGACATCGATTCGTTATAAAATACGCTTTACAGTAAACTTTGAATGAACTTCCTAAGACGTGGAGAACGTTGTTTATTTTACAAATTAAAAGTTAAGTTTGCAATAACAACATGTACATATAAACAATTGAAAGTTTATATTATTTCAATTCAAAGTATAATATTTCATGTTCACTCCCAGCAAATTTCATAAAGATCGAATCTTTCAATCCGAAGTTATTAATTTTTTACTAAAATACTATCAAAAATTTCAATTGTGCATAACTCCGGGAAATTTAATTTTTTTGAAAAATCCTTTGGCACCTTTAATTAACTCATAATTACGTTTCATGTTACCCATTTTCGAATGAATTCATTAAATTCGAAAATTTGGTGTCACACTTCAGGAATTTTTACTTATATAGTATTATTCGAAAAATTGTTACGCCTCGCTGAAAGTTTCGTGGATTTACCCATATAACCATAATGTCGATTATATATTGAACCGGAATATCGATTCTGTAATAAATTATAGAAAAGTTCGTTAACAAAAAAGTATGTTTATGTTGACTATAACACAAGACAAATATGCCCGCTAAACAATATTCCGTTACAGCAATATCTTTGAAACGTCGCATTATAGCCATGCGACCAAACTTGTTTCATTGCAAAAACATTTTTGGGACGTCCTTGGAACCAGAAATGTCCTGCCACATTTACAGTTTTTAAATAACGTTTCATTCGTAACGTACCTGCGACGTTTGAAAACTATACATCCAACGTTGTAAAAACGTTACATTAAACGATCATAAATAAAAATTATAAGAAATTCGACGAATTATTTTATTCAATTCGAATTTTATTATTATGTACCATTAGATATGTTATGAAAGAATGTAGTTTTATAATTTTACTCGCAAATAAATCTATGAATCTAAGAAAAATCCGTCCCGACCGAGGATCGAACCCGGGTCTACCGGTTACAACGCTGACGTCTTAACCACTACGCTACGCTCGCATACGTATTACCATGCGAACGAGAGCTCTTATACTCAATCGTAGAAGGCTTCTTGATAAATGCGGGTTTAGTTTAAACAAGATATGTTTAATTAATTTTGTCATTTCTATATTGGGAATAATAATATTTTAATATTATTTGACTATTTTGTAGTAATTTATTGTAATTTAAATAAATATTTTTAAGATATCCGCATAATATTTTTTTTAAACGAAACGGATTAATAGACAATGTTTAAAAAAATGTAAAGTTAATTGACACACGTATATTTTACAAATGCACTACTTGGAAATAAGTTATGAAATTACGCGGATATTAAAATTAACACAAGTGAACCACTTTTTAAATTATGAATTAAATTTAATACAATTTACATTAAAAATAATAAGGTGCCAGTTATTTTTCTGGACAAGTGGCGGAAATTTACAAATTTTGTACATAAATATATTAAAAGCGAACGAGTTTTTTAAAATAAATACACTGTATATATAAAATGCATATTCTCTAAATATTACAAAACCCGTTTCAATTTCAAATGTGAAGTATAACAATAGTTAAATTTCACTTCATTGCAGTCTCAGCCTCAAATTACTCTATATTTTAAATTAATTTTTGTAGTAATATTACAAAAAAAATATTGAATTTAATGGACATCAATGTATTTAAGTTACACACGTATAAGAAATAAAAAGAACAAAATTAATAATAGCAAATAATATTATGCACCAGAAAAAAGAATAACTATAAGAAGAAAAAGATTGCATGTAAATCATGCTAATATACGAAAATAAATGCTGCATTCGAAAGCTTCCGAATCTTGATGGCGAAGTCTGAGATGGAACCGGCCGAAACGATAGAAGATATGCAACAAATCATGTCTACGAAACGTTGCATTCGTAACATTACATGAATGTTACGTTAGTAACCTGAATGCGACGTTTTAAATTTCCTTGGTGATTTTGTGACGTTGCAGAAACGATTCCATAAAACGTTTTTAAAACTGTTATAAAGTGACATTCTGGTAATGTTACGCATTAGCTTTGTGTATTTAGATATTGTGCAACGTCGTGTAAACGGCATCAAGAAGTTGTTACGAAACGTTACGTTTTTGCCATAAATGGGATAACATGTAACGTTTCATTTACGTTACATGTTTAGCGGGTGTTAGCTGTATTCAACGTCAGATAAGGAGAGAATAGATTTTATACATATAAATTTAACATACCCGCTTTTATGCTGATGGGGAATGGCAACGTACCAACTACTATTGTTAACTATTATTTCTGAAAAATACTCTAGGAATATATATGATTTAAATTCTTACAAAACGATAACAAACATTCTGCTTTTCTTGGTTCCTCATAAATCACATAAATTCGTGATTATTTCCTTAAAACTTCGATACATTATTTTTATTGAAGACAAAGTAGTAAAGATAAAGAATAAATTATTTGGAGTAATCGCATTCTACCACGAATGATTAACATTTCACTATTTCTAGGCCACGGAGGAGTGAATCAACTTGGTGGCGTTTTTGTAAACGGAAGACCATTGCCAGATGTGGTGAGACAACGAATCGTGGAACTTGCACATAATGGAGTCCGACCATGTGATATTTCTAGACAACTCAGGGTGTCACACGGATGTGTTTCTAAAATCTTGTCAAGGTAAATCTATTGTTTCACAGACTTTTTTTGCTATGGATGAATGATAATAATAATGAATAAATTATTATTAGTCCTATTGTGTTGTATACATGGTGAGTTTTTTATCTGTAGACATTTAAATGTCTCAAATGTTTAAAATAAAAAGTTTATATTTTCCAAGGGGAAAACCGATGCTGTAAAATAAATATACCTTTCCCAGCTTATCGTAGTGGAGGAAAAGGGGCACTCCGAATTTCAACTCAAAACATTCATGATTGTATTCTCATAAAACTACAGATTAAATTATTTTGTCTCATGTAATAAAGCTTTACATATTCCGCACGATACTTGTATGACTAATAGATGTATTTAATGTTTATTTATGACACCGATAAGGCACTTGTTTCAATTTCTCATGAGATTCTCATGAGAATCCTACTTAAAATTTTTCGCAGGGCTGTGATATATTAATCTCCCTCCCGCTTACGTGTGCACCGTTAAAGTAGAGATGATAATTAGAATTTTAATTACAAATATACTGATATTATAATATAGCAATTTAACATTTATATAGTAGTAGTAATAGTAGGAGTAGTTTATTTTCATGATCGCTTAATTGCATTACATAATTTGTCTTCCGGCTTGTGTATATTTGTTTCGCTCTCTAATGTACTAACTTTATTATGCTATATTATCATATATTTATAATATGCTAAATAATAATTACATTAGTATTTTATTTTTTATATTATTATCCATACATATCTAACACATGTTCAGTATATTCATCTTATATATTGACTTTTCATTCAACTTTACGCTCTTTCTCTTTCTTCACGTTTAACATTTAATGTCTTATTCAGTTTACTTAACCATATTCGTACCCATTTCCATTTTCATCCAACATTCCATTCACACTTCATTCCCATCTTTACACTTTCTCCAATTCATACGCCCAATGCTTTAAACCTTCGTCTGCATTCTCACACAGCCCGCATATCCATGTCTGTGGATGTATTGAATATTTATTCATTCTTTCTATATTGCCACACCTTGTCCACGTTATAGTTTTTCGGTAATCTTGCTTTTTCATCGTTCTTCATTTGATACATCCAGGTAGTTTCATTGTTTTAATCCTCTTATACCTTATGTTATATTTAAAATTTACTACACTATTGTACTTCTCTTGTCCATGTACTTCTAGGTTTACTTGTACTTCTATGTTACTTCGTAGCTTTCCCACATCTCTCCTGTTTCCATAATCTTCCCACATATCCAAATGTACTGTTTCTTCTCTTCACTTTCTTCTTTCTTTCTTTCGCACTTTTAGACAGTATTCTTTGGCCATCTTCCCTACCTATTTTCGCCTCGTATCTTAAAGTCATATACCCAGATTCTACCCTTATTTCTTTTACTTTCTTCCCTTATTATGTACCTTGGCATGTCCCATCCACTCCAAGTACTTATTTTATATACTTCTCTCCCACCCCTTCTATTTCCTTCCTTTCTTTAAACCTCCATATTCCAACTCCATAGAACAATACACTTTCTACCAATGCCCATCTTCATTCCCAGTCGTCTATTAATTTTCTCTTTTCAAATCTCCACAGTCATCTCATTTTCCGGAGGGCTTTCTTTATTTTCTCTCTAGTATGTTCCATATTCTTATTGGCCCTGTGAACAACCTACCCTAAATATTTTATTTTTTAATGTGTTTCTCTCTATTTTAATTTTCTAACACCATTTTCTGCTCGTTTCTCTGCCTGCCTCCTTTTCATATATCATTATTTTTACTTTTCAACACTTCGTTCTGTTTTTTCTTATTTCCCAGGTACTTTTATGCCCCTTTCATCACTCTATTAACCCGTTTCGTCACAAAACGACAAAATTTGCCGCCCGTTTTCATCCTCAGTAAGTTTATGGATATCCTTGAGATATCGTTATGAAATTCACGTTTTCTGCAGTTTTTGAGTATGCTCTTTTCGAATCTGAAGTCTGTTATTCCTTATTACTTTCCAATTTTTAAATATGGCACTTGAATGAAAAAAAACGTGGAAAAAATCAAAAACATTTTCAGTAAACTTCAATTTTTATTGCGAAAGAGTTCCGAAATCGTGTCAGGCCTCAGAATCCTGTCGCATAATAAGTTTTACTGAAAGTTGGCCAATATTACGATATAAATTATAAAATGGCCTCCTCTAAATGGCGCTATTTATATGGAATGTGTTTGTTATTTACGTTTTATTAACATATTTTTGGTATCTTGACATGTATTTTGAGGAATATGTAGATTGTTTTTGAGGTGGCTCAATACAAACCCGTTATTAACTTGTGGATATTCAAAATGGCCGATTGAATATGACTTCAAAAACATCTATATAATAAATACCAGACAATTTTTTTTAAATTTTTGTTAACCATATTGTATTCGCCATTTTCGAGTTCCAAACTTTAATAATGGATTTGTATTCAGCAATTCAAGAATAATCTAGAAAAATGTATTCATCAAAATACACGACAAGATTCCAGAAATATTTAAATAAAACGCAAATAACAAAAAAATGTCCAATCAATAGCGCCGTTGAGAGGACGCCATTTTCTAATTTAAATCTTAATATTTAGCAAAGTTTAGTAATATTCATTATGCCACAGGATTCTGAGGCCTGACATGATCCCGGAACACCGTCGCAATAAAAAATGCAATTTACTGAAAATGTTTTCGCATTTTTTTACGTTTTCTTTCGTTTAAGTGGCCGTATTTAAAAAATGGAAAGTGATATCAAAAAACGGACTATAGATTCGAAAAGAGCATACTCAAAAACTATAGGAAACCTTCATTTCACAACAATGTCTCAAAGATATCATTACTTATACATAACATTATAAATAAATGTCAGTTAGAAATTTCTTAAACGCTTAAATTTCAATATTTCGATGTCAATTTCTTGGTATGACGGTTCTTTAACAAAATTATATGTTTTCCAAGGGGAAATGTCGCATCATTTTTACAATACATATCGACTTAAAAAAATAAACATTATTTACCTAATAATTCATATTGAATGTCTTTGGAGGTTTTTATGAATTTTGAAGTCGATAATTAAAAGATTTTTTATAATTCCATATAGTGATTGTCTGTATTGACAACCAAAAAAGGAAAATCTAATTAAATATTAATTTAGTTCAAAATACCCACCCAACCCTATAATAAATATATAAATACCTTTCAAACAAAATTTTTTACCGTTGCTCAATATGTCCGTTAGCATGCCAACGTGCATTGCCACATGAAACACGTGTCGTTATTGGACATCGGTTATGTGCCATGTCGTCAACATGTAAATGACTTACTAAGTCAGTCAATACTAATAAAAAATAATACACAATTAATTTCCTAAATATTAAAAAAAAAAACTTTTCATTATATTTAATTTCTTTTTAATTAATCCGTCAATATTTCTAATAAAATTAAAAAAAAAATAAAAACCAACAAAATTAAAAATAAAATTTATTACACACTTATAATCACTATATTGCAAAACACATGTCCAAAGATAAAATTTATTATTCAAAATTTAAAAACTTTTTCAAAATGTAAGACATTTTTACTTTCTACATTCATTAAAATCTTCCAAATGCTATGTTTCGCACCGATGACAAGCGAATGGATGATTTCGAATTAGTCCAATACAACATAACTCCTAAGAGGTGTCATTAACTCATATCATATACATACACATACACAAACAACAACACACACATCACCCATTCCTTTCTATAAATATACTTCTTATAAATTCTAGTTTACGAATCAAATTGTAACTCTTGATTTGAATTTATTTATTAATTTCAACTAGTGGATTATACGAATCTGGTAAAAATGAATTTTCAAACCAAATATTGACCGTGTTACTATTTTTTTGTCTAATAACAAAATTCTCTAAATGTTTCCTTTTTAATGTATTTGATTCGTGTGCTAAAATTCTGACTTTAGAATAATCAAAGTCATGTGATTTTTCAATACGGTGTTTTGTTAAACCTGTATATTTATATACATCTCCTAGTATATTATTTTTGTGTTCTCTAATGCGGTCTTTAAGTAACCTCCCAGTTTGCCCTATATATATCTTATTACAATTTTTACAAGGTATTTCATACACTATACAACTATTTTCCATCTTGTCCAACTTATATTTGAACGGTTTAATACGTCCCATGTTCGAATTAAATGGTTTATGAACAACCCTGATTTGATCTTTTTTTAATATTTTAGATAAGTTTTCACTTAACCCTTTAACGTAAGGCATACTAGTTGTTTTTAGTACCTACCTTATCATTTCTTTTACGAAAAGTTTTATGGGTGTTGTATAAGTTATGAATCCTTTTTTTAATGCATTCCAGAACCAGATCATTTGGATAGCCATTCTACCTTAAAATCTTTTTTACTAACTTTATATTTTTTTCTCTAAATCTAAATTCAGCAAGTTTTGTAGCTCTATCTATCATACCATAAACTACACTAATCTTGTAATTCATGGGGTGCTCAGAGTTGAAATTTAGGTATCTACCAGACCAAGAACTTTTTTGAAACCAATCTATACAGATTTAAACCATCTGTTTTTCGAATTAACACTATATCTAAAAAACTAATTCTCTTATTCTTTTCATTTCTAGGGTAAATTTTATTCTATTTGTGAATCCATGTAATTTATTTTGAGAATTAAACACCTGTAAAATATCATTATCTTTATCCGAAGGAATAGCCGTAATAATATCATCTACGTAACGTTTAAAAAAAAAAAAAGAATTTTAATTTTTTAATTAATATTTGTTCAAGATATTCCATAGCTAAATTTGAAACTACCGGAGATAATGAGGACCCCATTGGGACTCCATATACTTGCTTATAAACTTTATTTTGAAACTTAAAAAATGTTGAATTAAGAACTAATTTTATCCCTTCACAAAACTCTGTTTAGGGGTTTTTGTGAACGGTTCAATTTGCTTCCATTGTTTATTAATTATAAATAGAATCAAATCTATTGAAATATTGGTGAATAAGGAAACTACATCTAAAGAAATCAATTTATAATTTAAAGGTACAGTTACTTTTTTAATTTTATCTCTTAATCCTTTATGTACGTGGAAGACTTGCCTGTTAAGATTTTAGAGAAATACTTAGCTAATTTATATGTTGGATAGTTAGTATTGGAGATAATGATTCTAAATTGAAGGTCTTGTTTATGTGTTTTCGGCAATCGATATGCTCTCGGAATAACACTATTATAACACTGCCTAGCTGTTAAATTATTAATAAATTCGAATTTTTCCCATTTGTTGACTAAAGCGTTAATTTTAGTTTGAAGTGTACTTGTATATTCGAATTTTGATGGCATATAAGTTTCTTTGTTCCGTAAAATGTTATCCATATCCCTTAAATATACCTCTTTATCAAGAGCCACTGTTTGGTTACCTTTGTCCACCTTAGTAAAAAATATATTCGTATTTTCCCTATAAAATTGATCTATCTCAGTACTGATTTTCAAATTTCCGTCACTAGTATGTTTTTTGTTAGATAGCTGTGCAAAACTTGTGATCATTTTAACGCATTCATTTCTAATTTTATTTTTATTGTCTACTACAATATGATTGTCATTGTCATAAACATCTTTTATTACCGTTAGACCATTCTCTATACTAGCAGAGATGTGATTTACTGGAATATGTTGAACTTCACCTTCAGGAAGTACGAATTTATTTCCTAAGCTACACTTTTTTGAATGTTAACTGGAATATTAACGTAGGTATAATTTTTAAACCAGTTTTCTTTAATCTGAATATCATCCATATCTTTTTCTAATGCTTTATTTCTATTATTGGCAATCCAATTGAATTTTGTACGAAGTCTATGTTTTTGCTCATATAAAATTCTTAAAAATTTCTTTCCCCCAAATTCAAAAAAATTCCTATAAATATTAAACGGTAATTTTTTCATAATATTAAAAGTTAAATTTTGTTTCTTTTGTCTTAATAAATTTATACTACAAATAATGTCTGTAATTTCGAGATTTAAAATCTTGATCTAAAAATTATTTTGAAAATTTTTGACTTCTTGTGTTACTTTATAGGTTTTAAAGTTTCTATATTGTAAAAAATCAAAGTTCAATAGATGATTTGGAAGAATTCTCTTCTTTCGGCATCGAAGAAAAAAGATTCGTTGGTTGATCAATTTGGGTAGAGTTGTCGAAAGCTGAGAATATTCATTTAATAGAAAACTCACTCGGAATCCAAATTCGTGAAGAATCCATTGTGTGAAACTCTTCTTTTGTTTTCTTCGTTCCATTATCATTACTTATAAATAACATTATAAATAAATGTCAGTTAGAATTTTCTTAACCGCTTAAATTTCAATATTTCGATGTAAATTTCTTGGTATGACGGTTCTTTAACAAAATTATATTTTTTCCAAGGGGAAAAAATTAAACACTAATTATGTTTCGGCCGAAGATTAGGGCCCTCTTCAGAATATATTTCTAAAAACTACAAATAATAGTATTGTCGCATCATTTTTACAATAGATATCAACTTTAAAAAAAATAAACATTATTTACCTAATAATTCATATTGAATGTCTTTGCAGGTTTATATAAATTTTGAAAGTCGATAATTAAAAGATTTTTTTTTAATTCCATATAGTGATTGTCTGTATTGAAAACCAAAAAGGGAAAATCTAATTAAATATTAATTTAGTTTAAAATACACACCCAACCCTTTAATAAATATATAAATACCTTTCAAACAAAATTTTTTAACCGGTGCTCAATATGTCCATCTCAAAGATATCCATAAACTGACAGAGGATAAAAACCGGCGACAAATTTTGTCGTTTTGGGACGAATCATTTCCTGACTGCAATATCACCACCATATTCTATCAATCATTATTTTCCCTTTTCGTATTTGTACTCCCGTACTCCTTGTTTAAAAAATTCTCCAGTATGCGCTATGCAGAGACCGAACAGTGTAGGACTTAATGGGAATGCCTGCGTACTTCATTTTTCATTCAGTAACCTCAGTCCCTACCCAAATCTTCCAGTTTGTGTCACTCATCTCTATTTATATTGTGTTTGTAAATCTACAGCTATTGCACACATTTTTTTATTTTCCCTCATTCTTTCTCCTACTATATGCTTAAGAAACTTCATGCAGTCTATTTTCCCCCTATTTTTTCTAAATCCAAATTGAGTCTCACTCTATTCTCCTGCTGGCTCTGCTTCTTTTATTATTCTTTCGTTTATTGTTCCTACATATATTTTACTCGCTGTACATATAAAAGGTACCTCTAATAATCCTGTTAGCGAGCACACCCACACCTGTTGCGTGATTTCTCAGTCGGTAAGTTCAAAGAGGCTGTCCTGACTGATCACGCTTGATCCAACTCCCCCCGGCAGCCGGTAGGGGAAGCCTTTCTGAATATGCAGTCTCCTATCACATAAAGTTGCGGCTCCTGGCATTTCCTAGAGCGACGACACTTCCGGTCAGTCAGTTCCGTCTTTCGAAAAGTATCGGTACGCACAATTGTACGCGAAACGAAACAAGAATCCTTGGGTAACGCAAGGCTCGAATTACGTTGTTTTGTTGTGTCTAGTCCATGTGCATGTCTCGGACACCTCTCCATAGTGAATTGCGATATAGTATTAGGCATAACACATGTTCCGCGAACCAGCCAGGGTCCTCGCATCACGCTATTCATATTTTAATGACAGAATATTTACCGCAATCTTATGTGCAAAATATAGCTGCAAAAAAGAACTCTTTACCTTTCCCCTTTTTTCTACTAATCCTAAATCTTCGCCCACGCAACTTGTAACCCAGTGCTCTAAAAGTTGAAAAAAGGTGTGAGCTTACAATCACGTTTAAAGACAAAAAATCCTAACTGTGTTGTGCGCGAAAGAAGCCTTCAGGGACGGTGTAATATTTGACCGCGTTGTGGTTCACACATAAATGCAAAATGCACCGTGTTAAAAAAGTGCATTGAAATATTCAAATCCCGAGCGCTACACGCATTGGACAACGTTTAGTTATAAGATGAGGCGAGACGATCTCTTCCCCTTCGTCCCGCATTGGAGATCACCTCTACAGAGACCCAGTGCAGGCAGGATAGACACAACTCTTCTACTACAATCAGGGCCCCCTTCTCTACCGGACTACGACGACCAACCACGTGATCGCCGCGGAATCCACAGGTGATATCGAGCCAACGCTCCCGAATCAGTTGCCGCCATATTGTTAACCGCCCGTCTCATCGGCAGTGTTAATAGACATAAATACTTCTACAGCTAGTGAAATTCGCGTTTCAATTATTCTGCTATTGTGCTGCAATAATTTCGAATTCATCGTGGGAACATTGAAACGGCGTTTCCTTGTTTTCTCTTTTACCAGACTTTTATTTAATGTAAAGGAAATTCTAAACGGTATTAGACTATTTTCTCGATTAAAATCTAAAATCACTCAATGGCAGACTCAGACAACTTTTTATTGATTCTTCCTACTAAAAACTATCGTGCGACGTCACTGGCTTCGTTATCGCGCATAGTCACTATGCAATTCGATACACTCAAACGAGTTTGTTCAACTATAATAGTTTCAACGTTAATAGATACCTTAACTTCGGGAACGATAATTGCGGCACAAATAGACAATTTGCAACACAAAATTGACACTGTTTGGTCATCAGGTGAAACGCATATCGATATTTTGTGCGCGAGATCTGATGCTGCGCCGCTTGAAGAAGAGTATCAAAATGCGAACGAATTTTCTTTTCATGAGACGCTTTTTTTAGGTTATTCGGATAAGTTCGTGAGTCTCATCCCTGACGTTGCGATGTCAGTGCAAGCTTGGCCAATAGCGCCGCTGCCTCACACGCCCCTGGAGCGGATTCAAATCCCGACGTTCTCGGGCAATCGTAAACAGTGGCCGAATTTCAGGGACTTCTTTTCCTTCTTGGTAGAATACGCCAGGATTATCGGCGGTAAAGAGCTCCATTACCTGAAAACAAGCCTCTTAGGCAACGCGGTGTGTATCTATAATCTGCAGCAAATGTGGGAAATGGAGGAGATTCCTGATACAGCACGGTGGTTCGAGGACGAGACCCGCTGCGAACAATACTTCATCGACACGACGAGTCGTGACAAGATAGGCAGGTATCACGTGCGCTTTCCATGCGCAACCCTCTGCTCGATCTTGGCGACTTTTTCACGCGTCGAAATGTATATTTGAAGCAGGCGAACGACGACTTTCACGAAAGCCACAGTTAAAGTTGGAATACGATTTGTTTTTACAAGAATATTTGTATCTTGTCCCGGGGTTCCGCGCGATCCCGATAGGCCGAACTATTATTTACCTCATCACGCGGTAGTAAAGCTGCCTGTTTGCTGCCTCGACCACCAAGTTGTGCGTCGTTTTCAACGCGTCTAGCTCCAGCTCAAATTCAAGGTCGTTAAATGATAACTTGTTAATCGGGCCAAAATTGCAGCTAGATTCCTTCTACGCTTCCATTCTTCTACGCTGGCGTCGTAACCGGTACGTTTGCTCTACAGACGTAGAAAAAATGTTTAGACAGATTCGCGTGCACCCTGAAGACGCCAAATATCAAATTATACTTTGGAAAATTTCTCCTCAGCTTCCTCTCGATACCTACCGCCCCGAAATGGTGACATATGGTTTAAGTTCGGCCCCCTTCTTAGCACTGTGTATGTTGCATCAACTCGCCTCTGACGAATGGAAGTCGTTCCCGGAAGCGAGTCGGGAAATTTTATATAACGTTTACGTAGACATTCTTTTTCGCGGGCCGACTTTGGCATACACCAGGCAACTTCGCGATCAAATCATTGAACTTACCCGAGCTGGTGCCCTCAACCTTCGCAAGTGGACATCCAATTGACCATTACTCTTGTCAGATCTACCGAAAGATGCGTGAGACATTGCATTCGATAAGGAGTTCTTCAACGAGGTTTCCGTCAAAACTCTCGGCATCCTTTAGAGCCCCTCCGCCGACATGTTTCGCTTTCGCCATGAGCCTAGCGCTGGTACGGGAGCGTGGACGAAAAGATCAATGCTGTCATGCGTCGCTAAGCTCTTCGACCCCATTGGATGGACAGCAACGGTAAATATTCAAGCCAAAATCATTATTCAATAATTGCGGTCGTATAAACTATGATGGACGATGAATTGCCGGACGACACCCTTGCTAAATGGCTTGAATTTATTCGCGGACTCCAGGACCTTTCCCGGATCTCAATTCCACGTTGGATTAATATAGATTCCATGGAATGCTACTCGATACACGGGTTCACCAATGCATCTGAGAAGGCCTACGCAGCGGTGGTCTACATTGTCGTTTCGTCGAGTCGTACTTCCCTTTTACTCGCAAGCAAGAGAAAGGTCGCTCCAATTAAGCGACTTTCATTTTCACGCTTGGAGCTTTTAGCAGCTCACTTATTCAGCAAGCTCCTTAAATGGAACATAAGTTCTCTCAAGGATAACTCCGCTTCTGTGACGGCCTGATCGGATTCGACTATCGTGCGACACTGGCTCCAGAAAGACCCGTCACTTCTCAAAACTTTCGTGGGTTATCGGGTCCCCTAAATTCCGACTAAGTCACCTACAGTCACTTGGCGATACGTCCCCTCCGCTGAGTGCCCAGCCGACTTGGCATCAAGGGGTTCTTCTTGCCTGGAATTAGCGTCTAATGATCTGTGGTGGCATAGGCCTCAATGGCTCACTATGCCCAGCACACAATGGCCGATACAACCGCCTTATCTCCGTGTCGAAAATGCACGCGAGTCGGCCGAGAGGGAAAAAATATAGATTTTTCATTGGTCGAGTATAAGCCGTATTTAATTTGTTAAAAACCGACCCACGTTACATCGCTTCATTATGTGGTAATTTTAAATTTTTATTTGTATTTTAAGGTTTTATTGGAATTTTTTAAAAATTTAAGATGGCAGTTGATTGGCATGCCGAGTTGTAACGAAATTGACTATTATTTTCTCAAAAATTATTGGCTCAAAAACGAAGTTGGTATACTACAGTTTTTGAGGTCGCAGAATCCGAAACTGAAATCAGATTTTCGAAATTTAAAATGGCGAATAAATAATGGCGGACCAAATTTTTTCTAAAATGTTTGGATTACAATAAATATTGGTATATTACAGTTTTTAAGATCGCTAACTTCTTTGAACAATAAAAAATAAACCATTTTCGATTTACTCTTTTCTTTAAAAAAGAGGCAGAAATCCTTCGACAAAAAATTGTCTATTTGTCCATTTCCATTTTTAGCATCACCCAGGATCAACGACTGGACGTAACGGAGATATGATGCCATTGGGGTGCTTAATTTTCGTTAGTCCCCTTGAGTCCCACGATTCATGGCGCTCGATCTTGATTATTCTATTATTCTTTGCAAATTAAAAAAGGTGGATCCAATATGGCAGACCAAACTTTGCTAAAATGTTTGGATTGCAACAGAAATAGATATATTACTTTCTAGAGGTCGCTAACTCCTAATCTGAAATCAGATTTTCGAATTTCAAAATGGCAGATCTAATATAGCGCACCACATTTTGCGAGTATAAGGTGCAGAAAGTGGACTTGGGTAATTTTTATGAAACTTTTACAAGCCTCAATAACTAATGCAACAGTTCTGTGGAATCTTTGGTGTCCAAATGATATGAATATTTGTATTGAAGGATATTCCATATTTATATCTGATAGATCAGGAGGGCTATGAGGTGGAGCAGCAATCTATTATAAAAATAACTTGAAGTGTAACCGATTTTTTTAACAAGTTGATGAATATGGACTTGAGCAAGTGTGGCTCATTTTTTATATTTATAATAATAAAATCGCAATTGGCATTCTATACAGGCCTTCATACATGTCCCTGAATTATCTTGATAATCTACAAACTACCATTAATGATGTATATACAAGTTTTGATCAAGTCCTTATTATAGGTGATTTGAATATTAATCTGTTGATGTCTGATGAATGGGATGCAGCTAAATTATTAGCATTAATACTAAATATTAATAATATAATAAAAATAAAATAATAATAAAACTAAATATTAATAATAATAAAAATATTAATAATAAAATGTGACATGCACCAAGTAATTGAGAATGCAATTAGAATAACGCCCCATTCCGCGACCTTCATTGATTTCATCATGGTTTCATCTTCAATAAAAATCATAATATCGTTTGCAACTATGAGTTTTTAGTTGCTGGCCATAACTTGGTTGGATGCAGCATTAAATGACTAAGGCCACCGCACATAGAGAAATTTATAACTATTCGCAACTTTAAAAATTTTGATCAGGGTAAATTTAATTTAGCGGCTAGTAGTTTTTCATGGGTAGAAGTTTTAAAGTTTTCAAATATCAACGATAAAGTGTTATTTCTTATCAGATCTATAACTGAGGTATTTGATGTATTTGCGCCAAAAAAGATCATTCGAATTATTAAATCACACCCGCCATGGATTACTGATGTTATTAAGATGTTATTAAAAAATGAAACAGTGGCTGTACTGACACTCGTGCAACTTATGGCTAAGGTTGTGGCGGACGCTTTCTCGTTACAGTCTGTATAGTAATAGAAGAGCGTAGCCACATAGAAGGTATGCATAAATTTTGAATTGCAAAATTTATTTCTTGCACAAATTCTAAAAGTCTACGAGAAGAATAAAGTAAAATCAAGTGGCACTAATTTAAAGCTGCAAGCATTTAAATATAAATATTTATTTAAAGTAATGTCCGTAAATTTCCGAGAACTGTATTATTTGAAATTTATCGTTGTATTATATGCAGAAATCAAAGCAATTGATTCGTGTGTTCCTTTACAATTTACATTGTTCAAAAAGCATGTCCACTATAACGATACCATGGGAACATAAAAATTAACCCATAACTTTTCGAGATTGTTTTTTGTTTATGTTAAGTTTCATTGTGAACGAGATATTGATCAGATTGAAGTAGCAAAAATTAGTTACATGCAACACCATAATCACTCCGAGTAATTAAACTATAGGATCGTTTTTCAGCAGAACCGTTATATCCAGGCAATAGTTACTCAATCAGTGTACTCATTGCTACCGTCGAGTAAAGACCGATGTCGTGTGCCCGAATAAGTTTTACGTTTGCGTGGGTTCGTCTGGTATTGCGTGCTCTTTAGTTGGTTGTGCACTTGGGCCTTGTTATCAAAAGGAGGTTTGCCATTTTTTTAGTGGCGAGGTGTCGGCTCTTTTGGATTTTTGCTTTCGGAATTTTCCAGAAGCTAAAATTTCCGTTATTGCCACGATTTCGTTATGCCAGTGCGCAGTTTATGGACGCAATTTTCCATTTTTGAGTTTTGAGGATGCCACTAACGACAAATTCATCAACACGCGGCAGGAACCGCCTATCAGCCAATGGACTTGACAATTCGCAAGTGTGAGTATCCAATACAATCAGTACTTGTCCATGACCGATCCCGGTGAAAGGAATTTCATGTTCTTACAAGTCGTGCCCAGCTGGGAACATTATTAAACCAGGTGCTATTTATTGCATGGATTGCAACTCGCCGTACCATCCGGGATGTGATGTTCGAGCCAAGGGTACATTCGATTCCGATCAAGTTTTATATTACCGTCAACTTTGCTACTTCAGCAGTCTGCCAAGGTGAATGTAGTTCAGTCTATTGGAGCATCGTTGGGTACTCCAAGCTCGATGGACTTGCCCGAATCCATCGCTATCGTATTATACAATTTTCGTGTGGCCTTCCAATTGAACTGGACGGGCTTTGGAGATAAGCTCGAGCGTGTGTCAAGCGAATTAACAGCTTGTCAGCTTCAGCAGGAGAGCCTTGTTACATAAGTACAAGAGCTCGTGGACAGGCAAAACTCCTTGGATACTTGTGTTTCCTTGCTTGTTGCTAGAGTCGACGTGTTAGATCAAGGACAGGTTGCCAGTCCGCAGCAAGGTATGTCTGACGCGGTTGCGGAAATTCGAGCACAAGCAAGGTGCGAGAAAAATATTATCATTTATGGAATACCGGAAGTTAGCAAAGAAATTGCGGCGCACGTTGAACGAACAGGTCGTGAACCTGAGATTATTTCGGCTATCCTTGCATTTTGCAATATTACAGTACCGACTTCGCTTCGTATTCACGTCTTGGTCAGTTTTTACAGGACTCTTCGAGGCTCAGACCAATCAAATATCACTTGAAACATGGAATCAAATGCTCGGAGCTAGTAAAAATCTCCCGAGACGTGAAACCGACGAATACTCCTGCTATTTTACAAGGAATAGACTTTGCAGTGGGTCCATATCGTACGCCAGCATTGGGAGTTGAAACTCATGTTAGAGTTAGACAGCCGCTCAGTATAGACTTAGAAGTTTTTTACCGTGAAATACAAGAATGGTCGCTCATTTGTGACCAAAGTTCGTCCGCAGCAACCAACACAGGATTAGCCATCATCAACGCGCATCGAGACTCATGCGAGTCAGATTTTTAAGAATGAAACTCGTGTTTGTGGTGTAACGAATGTAACTAGCGTACCTGTCCAAGAGCCTTTGTCCGGGTTTTCTATTTCGACGGGCCTTAGGAAAACAAACGTATCTCAGACATTTCGTTCAAACTGGAGTATCTAATAATTCCGAATCAAACTAACGTATCTCGGAATTACCGTTCAAACTAGCGTATCTCATTCTTCCTAGCAAAACTCGGGTAACTCGGGCGAAATTTAAAAACACGTAACTCATAAGCACTACTTAATTAAATTATTTTGTGTTTAAGTAAGAGAATTTGGAGAAATAATATGGAATATATACAGGGTGTTGTTGCAATAGCGCATGAGAGATATACCATGAGGAAGATTTTTTCTTTTGAAGCCGATGGTGCAAAAATTAATTTTCAGCAAGGTATGGTTTCTTTGAATTTTAAAGTTTATTTATTTTAGGGGTATCCTCCCCAAACGAGACAATTGGTGAACACGTGAATTTCGACCGTTTCAAATCGAACACGTGGTCCGGTAACGGTTGAAATCCCAAATCGATATTGCCGGGAAGGATGTTTCGAAAAAATCAGATGTTTTTATTTGAATAACTGGAGCGCTCGCGGAAGAGATTAAAATGATCAGAAATTTCGAACATTGGGTGAAAACATAAAACTTGAAATGATCAATGTTGGCATTGATGATGCAATATTATAAGTATTGAATAATAATATAAGTACTTAATTAACCTACACATAAATGAAGATAACATGTTTCATTAAGAATTTTTCATTAAGAATTTTTCATTACTTCTCCTAACTTTAGATCAACAAAAATTACACAAGCCTATATTTATTTTCCCATAGAAAATAAATATTTAATGGAATCATTGTATAAAAGTAAAACACGTGATTACACAAGTAGTGAAATTAACTATTTCTACAGTAAATAATTAGACAATAATATTGTTCCGTTTACTATTTCCCGATACTGAAATATCCACCACAGTACTTAACCTCAAATATTCCGCAGTTTTACAATTAAAGAGTTGTTTTAAATATTTTTGAATATTAAAAAAGATGTAATAAAATTGATTAAACAAAAAAAAAACACCTTTTTATAGTAAAAATAGTTATTGTTTGGTATTTTTTACAATATTCCGAATTGTAAACGTAACATACTGTAAATTACAACTTTTCATGTTGTTAATTTTACTATCATGATTATATCACAACCATTTTTATATTTTTTTCATGGTCCCATTAACCCTTTTTTTCTCTATGTGAAAGAATTTGAAAAGAAATTTTCCAACAATGTTGATTTATCTAATCGAAAGTGCTTTTTGACAGAGACTGGCGGTTTGTACAACTTGGATTCCGCAAAATTGGACCAGCTGAAATGCAAAAGTGACAGCATTATTTTAGAAGACATAACAAATTTAACACGAAAAAGACAGAATGAGCTAGTCTTGGACGTTCATTCCTACAAATTGGTGTCGGTTGATGGTCATTCGACTTTAGAGTCACCTTCAGTTATCACTTTTATGAAAATCCTATCTTCAATTTGTCTCTCAATAATCTGTCCGTGGATTATGCAGATACCTCCGGAGTAAATACAGTTAAGGAATCTTCAGCGATTCCACATATTTTACAGATACAAAATAACCCAGAGAAAAAGTCAGCCGAGAAAGATTCCCTAATTTCAAGAAGACCAAGAAAGAGAGTGTACGTTCTACCGGTGAAAGTAACGAGGAAATGATCCCTGAATCCATCAAAATGGAAACGTAAGGCAGCGAAAATGGCGCTTGATCATGGGTTGGAACATTTATCCGCTAATGGAAAACACATTCCTGCTAGGAAACTCGGAGACTCGTGTGGGCCCGGTTGCCGATCTAAATGCGACACTAACGTTAGTGAGATTCAGAGGATGAATATAATGTCAGAATTTTGGGCCTTGGGTGAACATGCTCGACAGTGGGATTTTGTTACTAGACACATCATACTGAGTGATAAGCAATCCAATGTCGTGACTGAAACTCGACGTAAGTAATCACGAAGATATTTTTTCAAAATCAATGAAACAGATGTTTTCGTTTGTAAAACGATGTTTTGTTAGACGTTATCAATTTCTGATGGATTTCTAGAGACAGGTTTGAATAAATTGAAGAAATCATCAGTCCTCACTGATTATCGTGGAAAACATTCAACTCGTCCGAATTCTCTTAAGTCCGACCTGAAGCAAAGTGTGATTGATCACATTGGCCTTTTTCCTCGAGTGGAATCACATTATGTGCGCAAAGATTGAAATCGAGAGTATTTGGAAGGTGAGTTGTTAATCTTTAAGATGTATACATTATATAAAGATTGGATGAAAGAGCAGAATATTGAGCTTGCCACTGGGAGACAGTACCGAGTCATATTCAACACAGAATTTAACATAGGATTTTTCAAACCTAAAAAGACCAGTGTGGTGTTTGTATGGTATATATGAATGCAAATGATAGTGAGAAAAGTAAGCTACCAAATAAATATGACTCTCACCTACTAAATAAAGAACAATCAAGAGCAATGAAGAATGCAGATGCAAAAGAAGCGAAGAAAAAAGAAAATGATAAACTCTGTATGTGTTGTATCAATATGCAAAAAGTTTTACAAACACCTCAGGGAAATTCGTTTCTTATTTACTATCTTGAAAGTTATCTATTTACAATTTCACAATTTATAATATTGGTCGCTACGATGGACATTGTTATGTGTGGACAGAAAACGTGGGCAAGAAAGGTCCTAATGAGATCGCAAGCTTCGTTATGGATTTCATCGAGAAGAAAAGTAAAAATGGAGTAAAAACATTTATATTTTACTTTGATAATTGTCCGGTGCAAAATCGGAATAAATTTGTATTCTCTATGTATGCACTCGCAGCTCTTAAATACAATCTGAAGATTATTCATAGGTTTCTGGAGAAAGGTCACACACAGAAAGAAGGTGACTCCATGCATGCACGAATCGAGGCAAATAGCCCTAATCGTGAAATTTACATTTGTCTTCAATGGCAAGTGTTACAGACGCATCACTGTAAGTATGATTGACCGTGACTTGAGTTTCTGGGAATTTTACATCGAGATATTTAGTACTGATTATATATATTTTGTTTAAGTAAGGTACGTCGGCGTGGGTTTTTCTGCAGTTTTCCTCACGCCATTACACACACGAATGTAGGTAACTGGGTAAAGACGGCTGCAGACGCATAGGTCTATTCGCAAGCATGCCTTCGGTGTGTTATTTGTTTTCAGAGATATGACGTTTTTGCTTTAGTGGTTTTATGCTGTTGGTATGTTGCATTGATACTGCATTGATGTTTCATTTCACGATGTTTTCTCATGATGAAGGAACCTGTTGTCCATGGTGGAGATAGTGATGATTTAGAAGTCTGTGTTAGTTCTTGCACTCGCCTTGAATGGATTTGCCTGGAGGGTGCTGAGGACAGGACATATGAATAAGCGCTGTCATACTGGGCCTGTTTCTCGCTTTCGGGTGAAAGAGAAATCCAAGGGTCGTGAGAGAAGGCTAACCCGGCCCGTCGAAGTTGGCCGATGACTCCTAGTGAATTTGATTGTGATGCCTTCGATTATGATCGGAGCGCCGTGTAGCCGGCGCTTACGATAAGGAGTCATTCGAGGCTTGACGGTATTGTATTGTGATAACTACGATGGGAACTCGTGTGCGGGTCCGGAGAAATCCGTCAATCTTGTGGTTGTTCGAAATTTCAGTTTGAAATTCGATTATGGCGCCAAGGACCTAGACATGGAAGCACTACCCGTTGACAGATGCAGAAAAGTGGCAGATCGTTGTGTAGCAACGATGCATGTTTGTTTATGTTTGGTTTCGCTTTTGCTTCCTCAGTGGCTTGGGAAAATTCAGAATCGTTGAAGAATTCGACGCGATCGGAGATCCGCGGTCCATTCGAAATAAACAAAAGGCTTGTTTGCGAATACGCCGTTTAGACTCGAGAAATAAAAGTTGAACAATCATTTAAACCAAACCGAGTGTTTTATTTACTCGAAAATTTCTGATCGATTATTTACAGCAAGATATCATAAAATCATATAAATGCAGTGGGGAACAATACACAGTAACGGATGTTCCTCAGGCCATGATTCTTGATTTTAAGGAAATGGAAAAAAAGCAACGGATGTGAATAATGAGAAAGTCTTTTTATCTCAAATAAAAGAGTTCCATGTTGATGGTAATGATTCCAACTTCTGCATGTTTAAAACTATCTTCGAAGAAGATTACAAGACTATTTGTATTGACAAAAAGAATCAACCGGTCGATCTTGTGGACTACCACTTACAACGAGCTTATTTTAATGAGCTTGGCATCACTAAAGCCAAATTAAATGATCTCTTGTTCCTATGCGCAAAAAATACGATTCCTCCATCCTTTCACCCATTTTACCTCTCACTTACATCAGCCACTGAAGGAAAATCGAAAATATCCCGACGTCTAAAAACTACAGCTGAGACATACTCTGATAATGAAGATGATGAAAACGATTGTTGAAAAAAGCATTTTAAAAACAAATTTACGCTCTTTTTAATGAAACAATGGAAACACGGCCAATAAGTTTTTCAACTCAAAATTTAGAGTAGCACTGTATATAATGAGTTATAAACAATAAAATATGAAAAAATGTGGACTTTTTAAATTAAATTCTGTTGCGAACTCATTTTGAACACAAATTTACTGATATTTAGTACAAGGTGATTTCGACGTTGATTACGAATCCAGTTGAAAAGTCAAAATGATGGATCCAATATGGTGGCCTGATCATATGAAAAATTCACAAAATTCAATATGATTTCAAATTCGTAATCAGCGACCCTGACAACCCTAAGTATATAGACAACAATTACCATTTTTCTGCTAATTTTTATATTTATTATCACTGCGGCAAATTTTCTTGTGAATGCTATTGGGGAAGAAAAGTACCACCGTCGAATGCGCGGCGCTAGTGTCTTCGACTAAACATGGCCGAAACGGATGTACATATTTAAATAATAAAGAATCCTTTATACAATAATTTACTTATTATTGTTAGTTTTGAAAGAAAATATAGAACAAATGTTGGCGCTTTAAGTGCATTGGGCACAGTTTTTAGCTTAACCTATTCAGATACGTGTTCGCGAAATTTCGGAAGGTTCTATTTAACTAATTACAATTTCGCACAATTATCGACTCAAGAAATGCCTCCGTTTTATTCAGAGAATTCAATACTTTTCAATCAATCTTATGAATAAATAAAATATAACGTAACGACTACTTACAAATTTAAAGCTAAATATCAATGAGAAATTTGTACACTCGCAGCGTCCATGTTTTCTAGTTCACTTAATGCCGCTAGTGCCGCATTGCAACTTTAAATAATTATATTATTTATTATATAATTTATTACCAAGTTTATGATTTACATTATACAATTTATTATATAATTTATTATCAAGTTTTTCGTTAACTTTTGGTAAAAAATTAATTTAAAAAACTATTAATCACAGGCTAGAATACTGTTCGGGATTTTGGAGCCTTTTTTGTAGCTCGTCGCGAGCATAGACTACAGCGGAGTATGGTAAAGTAGATGCGTCACAAAACCCGTGTAATTCTACCACTGAGGTATACGAACCCCTACCAATCCAACGGGGTATTGAAATACGGGAGATTTGTGGAAAGTCCTTCGCAAAGTCCCCCCATTCTTGAACGATATGCGGCGGGAGAGGGTCATCCCAACCAATTTTCAATAACCACAGTGATTGTAGTAGAATTTTAGCTTTTATGATTATGGGGGAGAGCCACCCTAATGGATCAAACAGTTTTGCTACTGTAGATAAGACATTTCGTTTAGTTGGAACGAAATCGGGTGGCTTATTCACTGAGAAGTGGAAACTGTCCTCCTTAGGCGACCATAGAATCCCAAGAATTTTTATCGCAAAATTTTGATCAACAGGAAATTGGATTGCTAAACCACTATGAGATTTATCTAAATTTTCTAAAAGGTCTGGGGAGTTATTCAGCCATTTTCTGAGAAGAAATCCTCCAGAAGCCGTCATTTTTAATGCTTGATCACGTTTTGAAAGGGCGAGAATTTTATCTTTAGCTCCCAAGAATACGTCATCAACCTCTCACTCACTAGTGGGTAACCAGAACTTTCGTCTTACGCTAATTGTTTTAATATCTTAGAGCCAAAGAAAAAATCTTGTCGGACGCTAATACTGCCGGGTCTACGGTAAAAATGGTTGCAACGGAAGATTTAAACAATTTGAAGGAGGCTCTTCAAGCTTCTATCGAACAGTCAACTCGCACTCTTTCCAATGAAATTGGTGGTTGTAAATTAGACATTTCTACTGTCAATCAGACGCTTCTGTACATGAAAAAAGAATTTTCCGGCAGGATAGGTGTCCTAGAGAAAAGAGTTCAGATTTATGAATCCTCCCTAAAGAAGCTGGCTGACAGAGTTGAAATGCAAGAGAAGTTACTAAAGAAGAAGAACATAGTTATTTCTGGAGCTGAACCCGGCCAGCTTTCAGCCAAAGAAACTGCGATTAATCTGTTAACGTCCAAGTTTTCTTTACCGGATGTGGTATTAAACGCAAGATTCTTACGCGACAATCCTCCCGTAATCCTTGCCGAACTGAAATCGGAGGATGTTAAATTTTCAATTTTTAACGCGAAGAAAACAGCCTTACGTAACTCGAAAATTTATATCTCAAACGATCTGACAGACAGAGATCGTCTAATTGCCTATAAGGCAAGGGTGGCCCATCGGATGGCAACTTTGAAAGGCTACTCGTTCAAAAGGAAGGCAAATAGCATTGCCGTTAATAACGTCTGATACAGTTGGTCCGAAGATGATCAAGATTTTACCTTCCCATACCAGGCTTCAGGACGAGATTATCCTACTCCTGCCTCGGCAATGCGTACTGGCTCTCAAACCAACAATGCGTCATTTTCACAACGCCGCTCGCCTCGCACAAATATGAACTCTATGGATGAGTCTTATACTTCAGAAAATCGTCCTTTTTAATTGGCTCCCGTCGTCGCCCGTTGCCTTCAACCTTAGTACGCTACTACTCAACGAGATCTACTTCGTCTTCGAATTCACCTCATTCTTCTACTTCAAATGAAATATTAAAAATAGCGTTTTGGAATGCGCGCGGTGTTTATAATATTTCTTGTAATTCTTTTTATTCGGCTTACGGTATTTTTAATTTCTCGGAAACTTGGTGTGAAGCGAGAGATCGAGTCAAAAATATTGACTTAGGCTTTTCAAAGATTTTTGCTCCGGCCTTCCGTATTTCTAAGTACGGTCGTGCTAGTGGAGGGCTTCTTACTTTATAAAAAAATAACGTAGACTCTACAGAGCTTGAGATCAAGCCTAATTGGACCTTTTATTTAGTTAAAACCTATCCGGCTAATCTAATAATAGGTTCTATTTATTGTTCGCCAGATTCTAGTTTAAAAGAAGATCTTATTTTGCAGAATTCTATTGATACTTTGAAAGCCCAGTACCGCGGTTGTGTGTTTGTTCTTGGAGGCGATTTTAATTCAAGAATCGGAACATTAGATGATTATTTAGATTTTCCTCAAATTTTTGAAGATTCGACTGTAAGTTTGGTTAGAAAATCGCATGACATGCAGCATAACAGCCGATGTATTCTTTTGCTCGATTTCATGCGTTCACACAACTTTATTTTGTTAAATGGCCATACTTGTAGCGACAGACCCGCTCATTTTACATTTATCGGTAACAATGGCTTTAGTGTTGTGGATCTCGTGTGGATCTCTGCATCCCACCTTCATTTTGTACAGGATTTGATAACGGGGGATGATCTGTATGGATCGGACCATCTGTCTGTTTGCGTGAGTTTATATCTCCGCACAGATCGTTCTTCAGTTAGAGAATCCTTCACTCCATCAGGAGTGTAAACGAGGGCAAAATTTTTACGGTCGAATGACGGGATCGCACTGTTTACGAACGCGCTTAAACACACGCGAATTAATTTAAGTTTCCAAGACGTGAACTCTATTGAAAATGCCTGTGGATCGTTCACGAATGTGCTTCGGGATACGGCTGTACAGGCAAAGATTTTGTCCAGGTCAAAAATTATAAGACACCTCGTTGTAATTTTAAGTCGATGGCTTGGTTTGACAAAGACTGTGTTGTAGCTAAGAAAAACTACAACGTATCTTTAAGAGCGATGAAGAAATGTCTGTACAGTCCTAGCTCGGTGCTTTCTTTAAAGACTGCCAAGAAAAAGTATCTGACAATAATTAGGGATAAAATGCGTTCACATGCTGAATTAGTCTCCAATAGATTCGCGGCGGTCCACAACTCTGCGGATTTCTGGAATGTTGTGCGTTCGTTTCGTACAAAACCTAGCGTTGGTCAATCGGTCTCTGATGAGTCGTGGAGGGCCTATTTGTCGACGGTTTATCCGCAGATAAGTGTCTTCCATCTGTCAGTCACTGAGCCCGTTGTTGCCATGTTGGATTCTCCGTTCACGATACTAGAATTAGCCAACAGCATAAAGAGTTTAAGAGGTGGGAAAGCCATTGGTCCAGACGGGTTGCCTGGCGAATTATTTAAATTGCTTGATAGTTCCTGGCAATCCCAGCTTTTGAATTTCTTTAATGAAATTTTTTCGCGTGAAATATTTCCAAAAGATTGGGCTTGTGCAGCTCTGTTTCTTTTATATAAGAAGGGTTCCCGTGAGGATCCGGCCAATTATCGAATGATCGCGATTTCTAATGCGATAAAATTTTCTCACAGATACTGTGTACACGCCTGACTTATTGGGCCTCTCAAGGGAGCATCTTGCCCGACGAGCAGGCAGGGTTCCGTAGCGGAAGAGGCACAGAGGATAATATTTTTTCTCTATTTGCCACTATCCAGATTTCTCTTCGCCGCGAAAAGTCGAAATTATACAGTCTTTTTGTCGACTTTAAACGGGCATTTGACTCTACCTCACATGCTGCTTTGGAAGAAACTAGTCAGTTTTGGCGTAAGCGCGCAATTTGTTAGGGTTTTAAGGGCATTGTATCAGACTGCATCTGTATTTATTCAATCTACTGAGCCCTCTGCTCTTTATCCTGCACCTGTCTGATATTGCTTTCTTTTTTAGGGAGAGAGGTGTTCGTGGGGTGGATGTAACGTCTCTAAAGATGTAACTTCGTATGATTTATTACTACTTTTATATGCCGATGATCTTACGATATTCGCCTCTACCCCTGCAGACATGAGAAGAAAGTTATCGATTCTTGCCGAGTACTGTGCTTTAAATGCTCTTACTGTTAATTCCGATAAAACCAGGGTTATGTGCTTCCGAAAAGCCGGACATCTGGATTCTTATTCTATACGCCTACATGACTTGGCACAGAACCCTTCTTATGCAGTCCCAGCGAACTGGATGGTCCAGCTGAAGACTGTATTGGGAAATACTGGCGTGTTCGGACTATGGGAAAATTTCGAAGCCGATTAAAGGGAGTATTTAAGACCATCGATTGTCGAAAAATTTGCGGAACAGCGTAGAAAAGCAGTCCTCGATGTGTATTATGGTTCTGACTCACCACAGCTTCCTATCTTGCGAGTTTATAAAGACTCGATCTTCTCCCAGTATCCAAAGCGTTTTCACCTGGACCATTTAAAACTTAAAATGCAGCTTCGGCTAGCTACGATACATTCGCGCTCATTAATAATCTCTGGATGTCGATACAATTACGACCCCTGATCCATTTGTACTTTGTGTAACATGGGCAAAGCGGAAAACCTTCTGCACATTCTCTCAGAGTGCCCAATTTCACATTCGATACGTGAAGATCTTTTCGCAAAATTTTCAGAAAATGTTATTAGTGTTTTTATTTGTGAGAATGATCTGTACTCCCAGAAATGTCTTTATAATTTTGTTAAAGCGTGTTTTGTGCGGCGAAATTTTATGATGGGTTTTTAATTGTAATTTATTGCGTTTTATTTTTATTTAGCGTCTGCGTATTCATTCAATTTTTATTCGTTAAATTATTGCGATCTGTATTGTGTACTTGCGTGAATTACTTAAATGTTTATTTTAGATTCTAAGTAATTTTTTATTTTTTTGTACTATTTGATTGTAATTCTGTATTATGAAATCCGGAACTCAATCTCTATGGGACGTAGCTCCCTATACATGAGAAATAAATTATCTATCTATCTATCTATCTAATTGTTTTAAGACTTGAAGAGATAAGTATGGTGCACAAGCCATTCCATACGTGACCGTATTCAGTTCAAACATTTTTATGGGATCACTCGAGTTTTCTCTCCATAAAATGCACTGATATTTTCGGTCTTCAGGGGCAACTTGAATTTGTCGGAACATCTTTTCCATATCTGCCGATAAAACATATGGAAATTGCCGCCATCGTGTGATAATGGAAAAAGGGCATTTTGCAATTTTGGACCAGTATGTAAACAGTCGTTTAATGAAACCCCTGTTGAAGTTGGACAAGACGAATTGAAGACGCCTCGAAGTTTCGTCGTTAAACTTTCCTCACGTAAAACGGAATGATCTGGAATAAATACGTGAGGTACATCATCGTTTACGGGGACATTAATTTCACTCAAATGACCGAGGGCTGCATATTCCGCTAAAAATTCATTATATTTTTCCATAATTTCTGGATTTTGTTCCAATCTCTTTTCAAGTATTTTAAGAGATGCCTCAGCAATTTTTGACGAATTTCCGAGGTTTTTGGAGGACGATTTAAACGGTAAACGTACCGTATAACGACCATTTTTATCACGCGAATAAGTATTTTCAAAGTGCTTCTCGCACTCTAAGTCATCTGCTGATAAATGATTACAAGACGGGGGTTCTTCTATTTCCCAGAACAATTTTAATGTATCATTAATTGAAGAGCCATGCGCATGATAATCATGAATCGTATGCATAGAAGTTAACATCGGAGTGGAGAGACCCATCAAAACCCAACCAAAAATAGTTGAATGGGCGGTTAACGTGCTATTTGATGAACGACGCAATTCATCACAAAGAACAGCACTGTAAATATCTGCTCCAATAAGTAAATCAATCCGTTCTGAACATGTTGGATAGGGTCCGCCAATTCCAAATCCTTAAACGGTGCGAGCGATTTTAAAGGTAAACTAGTGGGCGGAGAATATGAGGTTATTTTTGATAGGACAAGTGCGCGTATTGAAAGCTCTGTTGTGTAATTAGAATTACACGATTGTATGGTACAGGATACAGCGCGCGACACAGACCCGGTTTTGGTCCCGCCGAGGCCCGACAACCAAGCGTCAACGGGTGTTTGTTTTAGTTTTAGTAACTGAACTATAGAATTCGAAACATAAGAAGCTTGAGAACCAGGATCTAATAATGCACGCACAACAACATTTCTGCCATCTGGAGCAACTAAGACCACTCGAGCAGTAGCTAGAAATACCGAATAGTTCGGCGTATTGGTCGCATTCAAATGCGATGTAAGATTTTCCGAAAGATTCTGAAAATCTACCGAAGAAGTTGACGGAATGTAATGATTATTTAAATTTTCCATAATTGCATTTGCTCTGGTCGAGAGGTCATAGTTTCTTTGCCAGGCTTATGCAGTAAAGTATTGTGACCTTGGTTACACAGATTGCATGTTTTCTTACTCTTACACTCACGCTTTTGATGGTTGCCTAAAAAACCAGTGCATCGACGTTTTTTCTGAACACACGATTCACGCTCACTAACTGTAAAATTACGAAAGCGTGGATATATATATGGCTGACGTTCACCATTATAAACGAAACAAGTACCAATCTGTTGCGATTGCGATTGTTGATGAGCATGAATCGCAGACTTTGTATTTTTATTTGAGGAAGACGCATTATTCATATCAGATCGACGCTTTTGAGTTGAAAGAGCTTCTAATGCGTGAAGACGCGACTGCAAAAATGATTCAAATGTATCATAACTAGGAGGTTCATTGTCATCTCCAAGCTTCATCTCCCATTCAGTACGTGATTGCTTGTCTAATTTAGAAACTAAAATATAAACAAGGAGATCCTCGCATAAATCAATAGGCCTTCCAAGATTAACAAGTGTCGATTTCGAAGTAGCAGACATATCGCGCAATCGTTTTAATGCACTTAACCAATCACCCGAGACATCCGGAATTTCAACTATAGACTTTAAACAACTATTCACGAGAAATCTATTATTATTAAATCGTTTTTTTAAGGGCTTTCCAACTACTTTCAAAAGAGTCTACAATAACTGATTCGTTTTGAACAAGACTTAACGCTTCACCGGTTAAACAAGTTTTTAAATAGTGTAATTTTTCAATGTTCGAAAGAGAATTTTGATCAATGACAAGCGCAGTAAATAAATCGCGAAAATCCAACCATTCAGAATATAGACCGGAAAAAGTCGGAAGAGATATTTTTGGTAACCTTAAAGTTGACCTTGGTGCTGGTGGCTGCTCGTTGATTGATGTAGTACTTTGATCGACGTTCTCCGGAGGTAGATTTTCGAGGATGAAATCAATGGCTTCTTCATACGCCGACCTGGCATTAATGAAAGAGTCTTCATCGTACTGAAGTTACAAACTATCTTCCGTATCTGCCGGCTTGTTCGCTCGATGATAGGAGTGGTTTTCACGACATTTCTCGAATGTTCGACTTAAAGTGGCTTCACGGCCTCGGAGTAATTGAGCCGAAGGATTTACTTTATTAACAAGTCGAGTAACCGAAGTGACAACAGAACTAATCAGCTCTTCCTGCTCTTTTATAAGTTGCAAATATGTTTTTGCAATGAATGCACCTTTTAATAAATTCTTGAGAACTCCGAAAATTGGAGAAAATAGCGTGATAATATGTAACGAATGATGTTCGTTAATACGAACGAAGGGTCGCTCAAGGGCGAACTAAAAGACGCTCGAATATGAGCTGATTATTTGCTAAATTTACGCAATGAAAAATGTGTTCGTTAAACGAACAAAATTTCGCAAAGTCGCGAAATGTACGGTCTCCTTAAATTTGGAGAAAGGTGCCTTAATCACACACGAATACTGCGTTTGATAAATCGAACGGACATTTGCGTTTGCAAATAAATAGAAAATAGAGTTCTTTTTCGACGGTTGCACATGAAATCCGCGCTTGCCTGTATACTAGTAGCAGTCTAAGACTGGGAGTCCGAGAGGGGGATTTCCCTGTCGCGAAAAGCGAAGATCCACACAAAGAGGAATCGACAATCAATTCGATTCCCCCGTCTTACCTTGATTAAGTGGGAATACCGATTTTCGCCGAGTGTTGACGAAATTGAGCTATGTCGATGCATCTCAAGACTTGATCCAAATGACAATGCGCAGGAAGAAGTGCGCGCGCAGATCCTGCTCGTTCTTGACGACGCTTCTCGGTGCACAAAATGGCGAAAACGTGGCTCTTCAAAAGGCGGCCATTTTGGCGTTTTCGGCGTTTCATCTCAATTTTTCTCGAAACTTCGCAAATCACTATGGATGCTTCTTTTCAGACTCTTGACGTAGAATCCGACTCGAAGGACCTTGTTCGGGATTTTGGAGCCCTTTTTGTAGCTTGTCCCAAATGAGGTGAAGGAATGAAGCAAGTTAATAAATTCTGTACTCCACAACTGTATTTTGTATTTATCTTTATTGCACAACCGTCGAGAACTTTGAGTACACTGCACAGTAATCCATGTGCATTGTAATCCGTAGAGCACGTAATCAGTACGCGAAACGTGATTATAATTGTTTCGCGAATTACAGTGAATTTTGTTACGTCGTGACGCTTATAGTTGAGTTGAGGCTTTTCTCATAACTGAGCGCGCGCAGCGGACCCGTTTAACCGCTTGAATATCAGCGACATCTATAGAGCGGCTATCATCTATCAAATGCATAATGCCTTTTAATGGCGCGTAAACTATATTCAATTTAAATACTTAGATTTTAATCAAATTCTAAACAATACTATTTACTGGTTATTTTAGTCAATCTTGCTTTAAAATGTGGCTCGGCAAATCCGACAAATGATTTTTTTCGTCTTCCATCGTGAATATTCTAGTTATTTTATGCTTGTTCTTGAGAAGATTTTTCTTCTGTGACTCAGTGGTTGCAGGATTCAAAGAAACAGGTAACAGGAAAAATGTAATTTTTGTTCGACTAAGTCGAAAATAATGTTTTTGTGATGCACAAAAGCTATCATAGGAAACAATCAAACTCTACCCAGAGCGAAAATCTAATCGATCCAGGACCCTCGATATTACTTCAATCTCTCTTACTTAAACACAATTTAAGTAGTGCTTATGATTGAGTTACGTGTTTTTGAATTTCGCCCGAGTTACCCGAGTTTTGCTGCGAAGACTGAGATACGCTAGTTTGAACGGTAATAATGAGATACGGTAGTTTGATTCGGAATTGTGAGATACTCCAGTTTGAACGAAATTTTTGAGATACGTTTGTTTTCCTATGGTCCGTCGATTTTATATCAGAATGTACGTGAGCTTAACCCGAAACTGCGGGTTGCAAAATGCGTTTGCGTTGACAGTGTCGCGGTTGCTAGTTCGTTAGTTTTCCGTGCGCATTATACTCTGTTTTTCGTTGCGATCTTCCTGAGAAGCGTGGTGGGGGAGTTTTATTTGCGATCAGAATTGAGTGCGTGTGCACGGAGATACCCATGATGTACGACGAGTCCGCTTTTTTCGATGTTCTGTTCGTGGTATGTAAATTACGTACGTTCCGCCTTTTAGTTTTCGTATTGTATTTTTCGCCGAGTTTATCTGTACATATTTTTTTTAGCGAGGGCTCGTTCTTATTGAAGATACGGTATGCCAAATAGATCACGACGGGTTGTTGATTTTGGATGATTTCAATGTGCGTGACTTTATGAGTACGGATGTTGGAACGCACTAAAGTAATTCCCTTAGAAAGCGCGAGCATTTAGCGATATTCCAACAAGCTTTATATTTAGAGTAGTTTATTTCCATTCCAAACTGTCATTCGCGTTGTCTTGATTTAATTTTTGCTAACTTTAACCTACCCGTGGAATGCAGTGAGATTCCCTTTGTGCCAGAAGACTCGTATCATCCTGCGCTGGATATCGAAAAGGTCTTATCTACACCGGCAATTTCGCGGGAGCCAGTATGGCCCCATTAAAATACAATGGCTCGTTGGAATTTTCGCAGAGCAGATATTGTTGGGCTTTATGCAGATTTCTGGGAAGTAAAGTGGGACAATGTCTAGCAGTCTTTTTATCCAAACGAAGTCTGTAATGCTTTTTATAATACAGGGTGTCCGAAAAGTAGGAAAACGGTCCTGTAACTTTTCAAAGAAAAGATATTTCGAAAATCGCTGAAACACGTGAAACGATTTTTAAAAAATCTATTTTTTCTGCGGAGTTCCAACCCCCCGCCCCAAGAGGGGGCGTGGGATACGAGAGGGGATGAATAGCTTAAATAGCAACATGGGTCGAGTGGGGACTCATTTGAAAGGTCTTTTCGAGACGAATTAAAAAACACAAGGCATAGATGGCGCTGCGATCAATTTTTAGCTGTCATAATCGACTTTTAAAACTTTTGATTCTAGTAACTTTTGAACAAATGAAGATTTCGAACATTGCCAAAATACGTGAAATAATTTGAAAAAAATCTATTTTTTCTGTGGGGTTCAAACCCCACCGCCTAAGGGGGCGGGGCATGGGGCGCGAGGGGGGATGAATATCTTAAATGGCAACATTGGTCGAGTGGTGGCTTATTTGAAAGGTCTTTTCGAGAGGAATACAAAACACTAGGCATAGATGCTGTTGCGTCAACTTGACGCGGAAGTATTCCTGGTTTGAAATTTTTCAATTCACGTACACAAGAACGTCGTTTTCGTTGAAAGTGACCCACCGAATAAACATTCGAAATTTCTCTTTGCTTGTGATAGAACTTTCAAGTTTTTCACGACTATTTCGTAAAATATCTCGTTGACAGATGGCAACATTCGTGTACTTCTTGATTACGGCTTTCTCGTAAAGGGAGTCCGGTTTGTTCAGAATATTCTAACTGGAAGATCGAGCAAAATTTATATTGAGTGTGACTCGAGTGATACTATAATACTGCGCTTATTCGTACGACAATTTTACTTTTAATTTTATTCCATTATAATTTCTTCTTATTTTTTCATTTTTTGTTTCGTTTTATCACTATTTACTTAAAATTTATTCCATATTTTAAATTCTCTATTGTATCTCTATGTCTCCTTGCTTATGATAGAAAATGTCTTCAAAATCAAAATCCTTATTCTACGGGGATGCGGTGATAAAAAAGATCTTACGAACAAGTCGCCCAACAGTTTAATGATACCCATCCTGATCGTCTACCCATATCCAAATCAACTGTTTGTAAAACTGTTTCTCGATTTCACGATACTAACTCTATCAGAGATCGTCCAAAATCGGGGAGACCAAAAATGGCTACAAACGAAGATAACAGTTTACAGTCTGTGCTCGTGTTGTTCAGGATGTCCATATACTTCAGTTAGGAAGATTGCGCAACAAACTGGTATCTGAAAATCGTCTGTCCATGAAATACTAAGACAAAATAAGTTTCATCCATATATTTGTGCAAGAGCTTTCGGGAGACGATTTCGATCGCAGATTAGAATTTTGTGAGAAAATTATGAGACGGTGTAACGAAAATGAGTTTTTCAAGTTCTAGATATGCTTCTCCGATGAAGCTACGTTTCAATTGAGTGGAGAAGTTAATAGACACAATATGCGACTTTGGTAAGACTGAAAATCATCATTGGATGAGAGATACCACATACAACATCCACAGAAAATCAATGTTTGGACAAGAATTTTGTGCAATCAAATTGTTTGACCTTTCTTCGTTGAAGTGAATTCCACAGCTGTGGCGTACTTAAATTTATTGAATACCTATGGTATACCAGCAATCCAAAATATTACTAATACAGCATACTGATACTACTACAAATTTAAAAAACGGTATGGTCTATTGCAGTCTGCAACTGACGAATTGCATTCAAATCCGAGTATATTTCAGAAAAATGATCCGACATTTCATTTCAGCCAGTTTAAATTAATGAAATGTAATGTATACATGGGACATTCCACGTCAACCGAACTGCTCTGCCTACAATTAGAAACAACCAAAAAATACGAATGAGAGCTCATTTTATATCTTGTGGTCTATACTTTTTATACTTTCGATTGCCGAGTACGCATTTGCAAAATCAAAATGGCCGCTGCAATATGCCGTCCGGAAGCTCTTAATTTGTTGGAAAAAAATTTTAAAACTTGCCTAAAATTAAAATTCGTTGCATGTTTATAGTGCTTTTTATGCTACCCGATGTATTTTGACCTCCCAAACACGAATCACCTCATCACCTTACATTTTTTCTAACCTCAAAAACAGGTAAAAATTCATATTTTTGAATAATGGATTCGGTTAATTCGGCAATTGTCAAAACCTTCATTCGTTCAAGAGCTACTAGATTAAAGATTTTAAAAGTCGATTATGACCGCTAAAAATTGATTGCAGCATCATATATGCCTAGTGTTTTGAATTCGTCTCGAAAAGACCTTTCAAATGAGTCCCCACTCGACCCATGTTGCTATTTAAGCTATTCATCCCCCCTCGTGCCGCACGCCCCCTCTTCGGGCGGGGGGTTGGAACCCCGCTTAAAAAAATTGATTTTTTTAAAATCGTTTCACGTGTTTCAACGATTTTCGAAACATCTTTTCTTTCAAAAGTTACAGGACCGTTTCCCTACTTTTCGGACACCCTGTATAATTTATTCCGTTATGTCAGTATTTGTGCCTATGTCAATTAATTCTCGTTCGTCCCCTGGAAAGCCGCCATGGTCAAACTGCCGCATAGTTAACCTCGTAAGAAAAAGAAATTCGAATGTTAACTGCGACAACACCACGGTTGCGTTTCATATTTCGCGCACGCCACAATCGTCTACGAAAGGAAGTGTACACGGCCACTCGAGCGGTTCGTGTTCATTATTTCAGAACTCTTGAAAATCGGATTACTGTAGACCCGTCCAAATTTTTCGCTTATATTAGGCAAACCATGTCTGCTTCGCGTGTACCATCGTCTATGCATTTCAAGGGTACTACGTTAAATTCTCCGCAGGAAATAGTGAATGCATTTGCTATGCACTTCCAGTCCGTTTACGTTGCAGACTCACCGGAAACACCCACAGTACCAGTTTTCCACCCTGCTCTTGACTCCCTTACCATTTCGGCTTCCGAGGTGTTTAAAACACTTTCGTCTTTACCTGGAAAAGTCTCTTCGGTTCTGGAACAAGTCCCTAGTATTATGGCACATGACTGTGCACCCATTTGCCGAGCCTCTTGCGTTCACTTTTAACTCGTCATTACGCGCTGGATGCTACCCATTACGTTGGAAGAGAACACGCATTTGTCCGATGGAGATTGCCGGGATATTAGTAACTGTAGGCCAATCGCATTATTATCTGCGTTTGCGAAGACCTTCTAGTGCATTTGCACATTCTCCTGTTCTCGGCCGTGAACGGGGTGATCTCTCCTGAGCAGCATGGTTTTATGCCTCGTAGATCTACAGTTACGAACTTGCTTTGTTTGGTTCAGTTCCTTGGATCAGTTCTGGATGGTGGAGGACAGGCGGATGTTATTTATACAGATTTTTCCAAGGCGTTTGACCGTTTGATGCATTTGATTTTGAGAGTCAAGTTGCTGGCAGTGCCCCTTAAGCCGGAATTAAGAAACATCCTTTCGTCATACCTTCTGGATTGGGAACACTCGGTCCACTATGAAGGACATGTTTCTTATTATCAGTCTTCTTGGGTGCCACAGGGTTCAATTCTGGGTCAGTTTCTGTTTTTAATTTATATAAATGACTTGCCTTCTGCAGTGGATTTGTAGGTCCCTTCTTTTTGAGAATGACGCAAAATTATTTGCGAAAATTGACTCGGTAGGCGATTGCTTGTTTTTGCACCGCTGTCTAGTGCAACTTTCTGAGTGGTGCGCTGCCAACAGATTGGGCCTAAATATTTCTAAATGCGAAGTGGTTTCCTTTACGAATAAACGTCGTCCAGTTCTGTTTATTTACTCGTTAGATGGGCGCCGCTTAACCAGGTCGAATATCAAAGTTGATCTTAGGGTCACCTTTGATTGTAAATTGCGTTTAAAGATGCACATTGAGAATACTGTATCAGCGGCGCTTCGTTGCTACCACTTCATTGTTAGTGTAGCCAGACCATTTAGTGGTAGTATGGTCATTGAAACCCTGTACCGTCCTTTTGTGCGTAGTCGTTTGGAGTATGCTAATGTGGTTTAGTCGCGTTATGAAGTCACTTACCTTCAACAACTTGAGGCCGTCCAACGTAGTCTTCTTAAACTTTTAGCTTTCTATAAGACAGGTGTATATCCACCATGTGGTACAGATCATCTAGCTTTACTCCATACGACAGGTTTCCAGTCGTTGGCTGGCCGTAGTAAATTCGCAGCTTTCCCTTTTTTTGTAAAACTTGCGCAGGATTTGATTAATTGTAGGGAACTGCGAGATATGATTAATGTGCTCTCTCAGCCTAGGGATTTGAGGCATGTACAGGTCCTAACTTTATCTTGTTCGAGATCAAATTATGTGAAGTATTGCCCCTTAAATGTCATGTTTGAGTTATTTAATTCTATTAATGCTGAGAGTGTGAACATTAATTCATTCGAAAACGACTTAAATGTTTTATTAGCTCTATTTGAAAAACATCTTGCGCTATAATGTAATCTGCTATTCCGCGTTTGGAATGAGCGCACTCTTATTTTTATTGTACCTTTTTATGAATATGTTACTCGGCCTCCTAGTGGTCCTTGTGACTGGGGGGTCAAGGAGAAATAAATCAAATCAAATCAAATAGAAAACTTTTACGTTTATAAGAAAAGTTTTCTTATTTTTTTTTTAACCAAAACTAGTTAATTGCTATTCGATTATATAAGTTATTGCAAAACGGAATAAGCGTGTTTCAGTTCAGGCGTTTTTTATTTTTTTTTTATTTTTGTACTATATCAATTATGAAATAGTGCAATCCATCCCTATTTTGTGACCCTCGTCCAATCATGACGAAATATACTATTCGCTAGGGTATAAATTGACGACGAATTTAGTCATGGTCACTGTTTCTTTCGATTACCGTCAAACCTCAAGTATCCTCACTGAAAAAACTCGACCATCCGATATTTTTGGACAAGTAGTATTTTTTTGGAGCAACAGCCATTCTGCAGCCTGAGAAAGGAGTTCGTCATAAGGATTAACCATTCATTATTAAGAACTAACCAGTCGTGATTGCTGATTTTATTTAAAAGAAAATGTAAAGGAAATCTAATAGTCCTTTTCAGGGCTTCGCCAAATACTAGACAAACATTATTTTCAGTTTCCAAGGATCCAGGTTCAAATTCCGCGTCCGTGCTAATGTCGAATCAAAATACGTTGTTAAATTCTCACAAAATTCGTAATAACGTACGAGAGCGATCTAAGAGTCGTAGATCATTGTCTAATTGTGACGTTTGTTGGGAAATCCAAGTAGCCGCGCTTAGAAAAGAGGACGACTATAATCCTCGCCTTTATGATTTAATTAATAGGATAACAGAATCTACTAAATTAAAATCCATAGTGATAGTTAAAGAAACACCGTGGAAGTTAAAAACTATAGAATTCGATTCGAAACGTTCGCAAAATTTAACTACCAAAGTTTTTAGGGAAGATCCGCGCTTCAATTCTACTTGCCTTAAGTATTTGGGATCATCGATAAGCGATGAGGAAGATGGTGGACCAAAAAAAGCAAAATCATTCAAGTAATTTATACTTTTTTTTTAAATACATTTATTTTCGTTTAATTATAATTTTGAGTCATTATTTGGTACCTAATGTCAGTCTTATATGTCATTGTCGTTTTGTCCTCCATCGGTTGAGAATAACGTAACAAGTGAGATGTTTTTTGTGGATTACATTTATTCTCGGAGATTCTAAATTATCGATGGCATTTTGAACTTGCAACGTTTAAATTCTGTTCAAGTCATCTTTTTACTACATCGATGATATATCACTCTTCAAGAAGCTGCTCTACCGAGTCTTTGGTGGTTTTGAGAATTTTATAAATTCACTCATACATAACATACTCTAGTCATTCTAATGACCACATATACTTATCATCCACTAAAAGGTCCAACTACTGAAATTGCATGTCTCAGAACAAGTAAAATTTTTGGGTCACAATAATCGAAGCTGACGAATATATTTAAAAAATGAATTTATTCTAATTATCAATAATTTACAATTTCAAAAGAACTCTTCCGAAGCCGTTAAGAACAATATTAAAATACTGAAGTTGTGTAATAGTAAGAAGCATTTGAAAAGAACGTAAAAATACATAGTAATAATTATGATGTTTGGGATAATTGTTCCTGCTGTGATCGCTTTAATTGCTTTTTGCCGTTTCGCAACGTCTTCTTGTTAATTTTCGCTTTTACGATATCATCTAGTTCGTCGAACTCGCATCTATATGTACGCACTTTAAATGAGACAAGCCAAGTAACAGTCAGAGCTGCACGTGTTTGTTGGCGACGATATTGCAAAGTTGGAGGTTCCATTGCTGATTTCTTATCGTTCGGTTCCAGAGGAAGTACGGGGACGAGTCGAAGGTCATACGGGGATAGACCCGGGGCCAACGAATAATTCGGGGCTGAAAAGTACCCGAACTGATTAATTTCGCCTCCCAACTTGGCGCTCCGTCCGGAATATAGATCTCCCGCCGAGTGCTTTCCTCTCAGAGCGAATCGCTTGTCGGTTGGAAAGGAGATACGTCCATGTCTACATCTAAGTGCCGATGATTTGCCGTTGACGCGTCTAGGGTATACTTCTCTTAGCAGTGCCGAACGAGCCCTAACTGCGGCTCGAATTTGAGCAACTACCTCTGCTCGCGAAAGTGCCGATGGAACACGCATGTTTATTGACATACAGCTAACGTATTCTGCAATACGCCGGTCAAGAGACCGAACTTACAACGAAGATTTTCGATGATCGCGCCGTTTTATATTTGCATCATATGTATCCCCGCGTACCAAACAGCAAGTATCAGCTCTGTCCTTTTCTCGCAAATCTGAGCAGCGCCGCACCAATCAAAGAGCAGCTTTTACTCGCGGATAAACAAACCGCGATTGCATCATGTTGCGTAATTCGTTTATTTAAAAGAACTTTGTGCTCAAATATTTTAAACTAAACTTTTAAATCAAACTGAATCGCAAAAGATGCAAATACTATTTTACTTCTTAAATATTATTTCGTATTAGGAATTTTCGTGAAATAATCTTCTCGAATATACCAAGCCTTCGTAACGCATTGTTGTTTTTCGAGAACTCAACGTTCGAATGTTTACGTTTCGGTATTTCGCTGTAATTGCCTGGTTAGAGGATTTATTAATTTAAAATAAAATACATTACGTAATTCCTCTACAAATACTTCGTGACTTATCCTCAAATACTTCCAAATTCTGGAATTATTGATTATTTTAGTATGACACGAACTATAAGTATACGAGAACAGTGTTCCTCTTACTTACAGAAATTACAATGTGCAAACTGATCAAAATTATTGAAATAGTGAATTACGCTGGAGCTGATGTTGATGGCACAAATGGAGATATGTTTCTGATAATCTATACTGTGATCTCTATTCTGAAAATAGACATTTTTATGGGTGTAAAACGGCACTTCTGGATCTTTCTGATGACATCCTTAATAACTGGGATAACAAACTCTTACGTTTTCTTCGTCTCCTGCACGTGCATTCGATATGCTTAATCATAACCTGCTGTTGGCAAAGTTGTCGTTCTATGGAGTATCAGAAGGCACCTGTAATCTTATGAGATCCTATCTTGATAACAGATCATAATTATTATAGTTCTGTAGCTTGATCAGTTTAACAGACGTGTTTACTAATACTCGCAATTGTTCGAGATTTGACGCAGTTCAACATTTTATTTTTAACTATTTAATTTGGTGTATTATTAACGTCTTCTACTGACCTCCACTTTTTTTTGTGTGTATCAAGAACGATTTTTATTAAAAGTACTATGTTCACTTGTTTTTCCATCTGGGTTTGTGAACAAAGGAATTTATTCTCTCAGCGTCACCGCGTTGTGTTTGTTGGCGCTTACATACGCAAGTATTCAACTTCGAGTTGAGTCTGCTCATGAATAAGTCTTTAAAACGGAAGCCTGGTGATATCTCTGACTACAGTCCGATCCTGGTCCGGATATTAATAAGAAATCGATTTTATGCATAGAGTGCAAAAGAATTGTTATTTGTGTGCATGGTATTTACACCCTGTCTGTTCCCAGAAAACCACTAGTAGTCGAATATTTTTCTGTGGCAATAAACGCATTTATAGTTGCAAAACTTGCATTCGTGAGAATAAAATGGTCCCCGACATTATCGGTGGAATCCCTGTGATCAGTGAATTACCTTCTTTACAAAAGCGAACCTCTTCGTCATCTCTCGCAGGAATAACGCCATACCTGGTTTCAAATAATATGAGTAGTGATAACAACCTGATGGAAACGGATAGAACACCTATTCTATCACATCCTACCCAAGAAGCTCTTGATCCATCTTCTGTTAACCTTGCAGATATGTTCTCATTTATCCAGAGATCTTTTGAAATAATGAATGCTGAACTCCGCTTAATTAATTCTCGAATGAATGATTTTTTAACAGAATAAATATCATGGAGTTTCAACTTCATTCAGTTTTAACTTTGAAGGAGGAAGTGTCCTCTATGAATAAGAGAATCGAAATGCTTGAACCTGCATCAAATAAAACTGACATGGACATCGATGTTTACATAAATGAAGCTTCAGATATAATAGCTCGCTCCTGCAATATTATATGGTATATGGTATTACTGAATCTGCTTCTGCAGAATCGAATTCAGTCGTAAGGAATCTTCACATTCAAGATCAATTACTCATGTTAGATGACCTATTGAGGCAGCCTTCTTCGAAGTCTCTATGCGCGTGTCTGCTCGTTACCGAACCGTGTTTTAAGTTTAAATTTCGTGCGTGATAATTACGATTGTTTAAATAGTACTTTCGAGGATTTGAAATGGTACGAGCTTCTTCAATCTAATGTCGATGAAAGTCTGGATAAATTTTACAATATTTGGCATGCTTCGATTGGAAAATTTATTCCTGTTAAAACTGAATTTACCAACTCTTACCCTCGCTGGTTTTTAATAAATCTGTTTCTACTGTGGGATTTCCTGAAACTTAGAAGGTAGCTTTTATACATCCTATTTCCAAGTCAGGTGAATTTCATGATGTAACAAATTACAGACCTATTTCTATCTTAAGTTGTTTGGCTAGAAGTTTTGATGCTGTTGTTTCTAAATATTTCTCTGATTTGTTTTTCAAATTTTATTGTTAGAAAACAGTACCTAATCTGTTACTCTACAGCAATTATATAATTTCGTCTTTCAGGTTCTCAAGTCGAATCGATCTATTTTGACTTCTCGAAGGGAACGCGATGGTTAAGTGGTTAGCATGCTCGCCTCGTAAACTGAACGTTCCTTAGGTCGTAAGTTCGAATCCCCGTCCGGCAACTTTTTCTGATTATTTCCATTGCGGATAATTCAGGAAACCTTGCTGGGCGAAGGTACGAATTTGGGACTGCTACCGACATCAGTCGGTAGTTATCGACACCGTGAATGGTTTTTCCGTGGTCGACGCTTCGTCAATATTGTCTTGAATGAAAATAAGACAATGTTTGCGATGCGCCTGCTACGGCACAGGCCGCCGACTAACTGTTGACGGTGTCGATCATGTGTAGTATTTGTGATTGTTTACTTGTTTGTATCGTCCTGTGTGGGATGGTGACTAAGCCTTGCCCGATTAGCCATAGATGGCATAAGGTTGGCAAGTAAATCTGACAAATGTATGTACAGTAGTACCCCTCCTAAGTTGTACAGTCGGTTCTTTCAAAATGGCCGCGCCCCCGCCAAACTTATACCCCCTGCCTTCTCCCACTTCCGTATTTTCTGTTACGTACGTTGCGAGTGTGTGTGTAACCGAAGCGTTCCGAGGTTTGCCGATCTTTGCCGATTACTCTATATGTCCACATGTTTTAAACATACATAACCTTACATATATATATTGTGGTTATGTGTATGCTGTATCGAACGAGAGTGAACAAAAATTAAAAAAAAATGGAATACATGTACAACGAGAGAGATATGGATGAAAATAATGAAAATGAGGAAGCAGGACTTAGTTCGTCTGCATCGACCGCATCCAACCAAAAAAGCAAAGTAAGTCAACATAACCCAACCTAATTTTTTATAGAATTTTTTGTTCGTTTTCTTTAAATGTTTAATTATTAATATTCTTTGTATATTTTTTAGAAGAGAAATCGAGAAACGGAAGTAAAAAGACTTACCTTTGCAGAAAAGGTCAAAATAATTGAACTTTTGGATTCTGGTGTAACGCAGAAGCAGATCGCCCACATGTTTAACCGGTCGCAAGTTGCCATTTCCAAAATTAAAGCCAACAAGGATAAAATATTACGTGAACGGTCTGTGCTGACCGAACGTAATATGAGTTTGGAGCGGGAAAGATTCTCAGACGTCATCGAATCGCAAGTGGAGAAGAATCTGTACGAGTGGTTTGTACAAACGAGAGCAGGGGGTGTGCCTATCTCGGGCAAACTCCTCCAAGAATCTGCTGCCTCGTTTAACGAATTGTGTGGAGGTCCCTCTACATTTGTAGCCAGCAACGGATATCTGCATAGGTTCCAGAAACGACACAGCATACGAAGTATAACGACGCAAGGTGAAAGTTTGTCGGCAGATGCTGATGGTGCTGCTGAATTTAAAGAACATTTTTTTTCTTTTGTTGGCGATTTCGAGTACAGCAGAGACTGCATTTACAATGCTGATGAGTCGGGTCTAATGTGGAAGGTGCTTCCGAGTACCACACTCGTAGAAAAGGGAGTGACGAGAGCTTCTGGATGGAAGCTGATAAAAGATAGAGTGACCATAATGACTTGTGGGAATGCAAGTGGCACTGAGCGTCTTCCACTTCTCATGATAGGGAAGTCAAAAACACCGAGGTGTTTTAAAAATATCAATTTGGCATCTTTACCTGTCATTTATGACAACCAAAGAAGTGCGTGGATGGACAAGGTGATTTTTAGGAAGTGGTACGTTGATGTATTCCTGGATCATATATTTAGGAAGCACCAAGGAAAAAAATGTATTTTGTTATTGGACAACGCTCCGACTCATCCACCAGCGCAAGAACTGAACGAAATAAGTGACATGTGTTCGGTTATATACTTGCCACCGAATATGACGTCACTCATCCAACCGATGGACCAAGGGGTCATCGAAAAATTGAAAAGGTAAGAATTCATTTAAATTGCTTAATCAGAAATTGAAAAAAGAAATGAAACGAATAAAATATTAAGAGCCGGTTTTACCAACTATAGTTAAAAATTAATCAGTGATTAATGTCAATTTAACCGCTCATGATTGTTCGGTTAAGGCTTTAATCATGGATTCATTATTAATCGGAGTTGGTAAAACCGGCTCTTTTATGAAAAATACAATATTAAAAGATCGAAATTAGTTATCATTAAATATTTATTATTTGCAGATTGTATCGGCAAAATCTGTTGAGAGACCTTCTGCGTTCACAGCATAGGACAAATATACAGCAGTACATTAAAGAGATGGACTTGTACAAGTGCATTATGTTCCTGTCCAAAGCCTGGAATAATGTCACCGAAAGTAATCTCCGAAACGCTTGGAATAAACTCTTCCCTCAAACCGATGATGTCAATCTTGTCGAGGACAACGAAGGTGACATAACAAGTCTTATGCGTCACATTCCTGAATTGCAGGCAGTTACACCGGAGCTTGCTGAAAACTGGTTGGGACACGACAGCACCGATCCAGGTTGGGAGTTTTTGACTCACCGGGAGATTGCTTTCGGAAAGCAAATCGAAGAAGAGGAACCCGAAGATGACCAGGAGGAGACAGAAATGGATAACGCCGAAGAAGAAGTGACATCTAATTTGTCAGCCCATGACCATTTTGAACAATTTTATAGATGGGCGCTAGGCAGATGGGATATAACCGACCAACAGCTACAATCGTTGCAAGAATTGCATAGTTTAGTTGAAGATGTTGCAACAAGTGAGACTCTCAATTTCCTGTGATAAAAGAAAAATTATTTAATTTATTTGCATGTCGTGTACACAACTTGTTCTTTTATTTAACTGAATTCTTTAAATACAGGTTTTTTAGCACTATTCGACTATATTTTTAATCATATTTGTCCCTTGTCCTTCAATCTCTTCAGTATCATTGCAGGTTTCTTCGCAGTCGAACATCACCACTAATTTCAATTTCGAACAGCTAAAAATGAAATTAAGTTAATTTAGAAAATGTGTTTTCCTACTCACAAAATTTTTTTGGAATTTTTAAATTGTCGCATAATATAAATAATATATATAAATAAAAAGCTTGAAAAAATTAAGAAATAGTATTTGGTTCAGTAAATGAGAGCAATGATGAGAATGTAAGAAAGAAAACTTTAAAGTAAAATTTATTTACTCATTAAAAAATATTTCTTTACTAATGTTTGACGAGGAATTCAATGGTAATACGATAAAAATTCTAAAAAATTTATTTGACGAGAAAAACAAATTTTTTTTTACCAAAAAAATGGAATTTTTTAAAATCCATAAATAATTATTTGGAAAATGTGTTTTCCTACTCATCAAATTTTTTTTGAATTTTTAAATTAATTTTGTGAATTTTTTTAATGCGAAAGTAGAATATTTTTTTTTTAATTCTTAAAAATCATTTTAACACAAATAAAATATAAAAAATTAGGAAATAGTATTTGCTTCTCGAATTTGGAAGAAATATAGCAAAATTAGACCTTCTGAAGCGAAAAAAAGAAATATTTTTTGAAAAAAGCTATTAAAATTTTAAAAAGTTCCCTTTTTTTGATAAAAAAAAAAATTTTCTATAAACAAGTTTGGTCATGTACTAGAGTTCGGTTGGAAGAACTATACAGTTTGGTCCTCATAGCCGAACGCATTCGATCAGGTCAATAACGACCAAACAGTTTAGCTGCAGTAACCAAATTTTTCTTTGCGTGTGATATATTCATCGAAATAATGTATTTGTTACAATTTTTGCTTCGAATTGTTTCAGTAATGTGGGTTGAGTTATCTGTTCTAAAGTTTATTTACATTGTTTTAATGCAAGTTCAGTGTAAATTTGAAGTTTTGCGATCAGCATAATGCGGTTTCCTGCGTAAGAGTGCTAGTTTCAAAATTAATTCGCTGATAGAATTTTTGACGAACCTACTCCGAAGCCATTACAAGGCTATATGTCAACGTCCCGACAAATTTCTACCAGTTGTTAAAATTAATATAAACTTTTCTTTTGTGGATTTAAAAAGTTGGCAATATAAAAAATTTGCAATTCAAATTTTAAATCCGATTGTTGTTGAAAATAATTATTCTTCCGTTTAACTCTATGTATTTTAAAGTTGCGAAAATAATAGAATACTTAAAGTTTTTTGTTAAAGGTTCACTTCGTAGTAAATATTACTAAATGTCATAATAGAACACTTCATTGTACTAAATTTTGAAGGATTTATGTGTTTTTTATGTGTAACTAATTTCCCATTCAGAAATCCTTTTTCTCTTGCATTTACAAATTGCGAATTATGTTCCCTTTTTTTGATAAAAAAAAAAATTTTCTATCAATTTTCTATCAAATGAATAAAGAATAAAGATAAAAGTTATAAAGTTACAAAGTTAAAAATAGAAATTTAAATCAAAAGTAAACTTAATTCAATTATCAGTTAACGATCTGACAACACAAGTATGTAATACAAACTAAATTAAGTGCATAAATGTCTGAAAAGTGTGAACCGAATAAGCGAGTACATATGATTAAGAGTGAAGAAAAAACAAATATGCGGTTAATAAAAATGAATCAGTCAATGAGAGCGAGGATGATAATGAGTGCGAATAGACAATAGGATGTCTTGGACTTTCATGTCGAACAGCACGGATGACTCCCATATTCAACTGTCGTCTGGGTTCACTGTCATTTGAAAATAATGTATAAGAAACAACCAACATTTCCTACTGAAGAACTTTATCAACTAAGTGGAACTCTTGATGTTCGTAAAACTCATCGCTTAAGAGCAATAGCGTATTATCAATCGCACAAGTTACTAGTGCCTACATCACGACAAAGATCGACAAGACCTGATCTCTTATACATAATACCAGTACATACCTCGTATAAAGAAGAAGACAGCACAAAGAGAATTACACTATCAAGGACCTCTCGCCTTCAACCAACTACCAATGGATCTACGAAAGAAGATCATCGAGAGTCGGAGCCCTTTCTACAGATTTAACAGCCAAATTTCAATCTTTCTTAGTAAACTTTATAAATAACCTTGAGTCTAGGAAACACCTATGAAGTCAAATTTTATTTATTTGTTAAAATTATATCTTAATTTATAATATCGTATTTAATTCTAATTCAAATTTATGAAATATTTATATTTAATGTTACATCTATTTACCGACTTAACATCTTTTTCTATCGCACTCACAGACAAGTTCACTTAGAACTTACGTGAGAAATCTGTTTGCAATAATTCAGGTTACATCATAGCAAAAATGAACAGGAAAGAATACTGTAAACACAACATTTTATATACTTTATTGTAAACTGGGATAAATAAATGAAATGAAATAAAATGAAATAAATAATGCAACTCATACGTATATGTACATACATACATACATACATAATTGACGTTGTACACATATGTCAAAATTCAACATAACCTGCAAATCGAGTCATCCATGGAAGCGCGAGTGTATGTGTCATGCTTCTGTAAGCGTATTCGGGCGGACTGCACCGCCTGCACCGTTTTTGCACCGTTTTTGCACCGTTTTTGCACCGTTTTTGCACCGCTTGGGGAGACTCCACGGAATAATGCTAAACATATATGTAGCGTTTGAGTGTGAGTTGTTTACCGCCCGAACACGTGCACTGTGACGGTGCAGAAACGAAAACGATGTGATGGGGCTGGAGGGGAAGCGTCTGGTATAACTTTGGGTGGGGAAGGCGTATAACTTAGGCGGGGAGTACAACTTAGGCGGGGATAACTTAGGAGGGGTACTACTGTATGTATGTATGACTTCTCGAAAGCTTTTGACTCAGATAGTCACTCTCTACTATCGAAAAATTGTTTGAATGGCTTAATTCATTTTTGAATGATCGAAGCCAGTCGGTGGTGTTAGCATAAGTGGTGCTAGATCATGCTCGTATCGTGTAACATCTGGTGTTATTCCATTATTGTTTAAATTTAATCCCCAAAAACATTTCTTTCAATACAAAAAAATTATTACAAAAAAAAACAGTTCATGGCAAATTTGTTAGCAAAAAGGTTATATAATATTATTCTACACAAAAAAATGAAATCATGTAATAAAGCCAGGTTATTTCTAAAGAAAGAAACTATACAATGGAGTGTCAGAAAATTGCTAACACAAATTCATTGCTATACATAATATAAATCAGAACACCAAATTTTATACAAAAGGTATTTGAATCCAAAGTACTCGCAATTAACAATGACGAAAACAAACAACATTACAAAGTAATGCCAAGAATTTCTTAAAAATAAATATAATTTAATGAAAAAATATTAACTGAATTGATTAATTAACATAAAAAATCAATACGATTAAATTGACAATATAAATATACAGACCATTATTGCAAGCATTCCTCCCCTGGCATGTCAAAATAAGAAAATATCGTTTTTAAACAATTCGCGACGAAATCATTGTTTAAATAATCATTGTTTATAACGATTTCTGTAAAATGCGCATAATTTGTGCAGAAAATTCTTTATAAAGTGACAATTTCCCTTACATTTCAAAAATAAAGTTTGAAATAAGGAAAATATCGTTTTGAAGCAATTTGCGACATAATCCTTGTTAAAATAATCATTGCTTTTAATGACTTCTGTAAAATGCGTACAAATTGTGCAGAAAATTGTTTTGAAACAATTTGCGACATAATCATTGTTTAAATAATCATTGTTTTTAACGATTTCTGTAAAATGCGCATAATTTGTGGAGAAAAATCTTGCATACACTTCAAAAATATTGTTTGAAATAAGGAGAATATAATTTTGACACAATTTACGACAGAATCGTTGTTTAAATAATCAGTGTTTTTAACCATTTATGTAAAAGGAGCCTATTTTGGGAAGAAAATTCTTTATAAAGTGAAAATTTGTCATTCACTTCAAAAATACTGTTTGAAATATGGAAAATATAATTTTGAAACATATTGCGACGGAATCATCGTTTAAATAATCATGGTTTGTAACCATTTCAATTAAAGGCAACCAGTTTGGACAGAAAATTCTTTGTAAAGTTAAAATTTTGCATACAGTTAAAAAATACTGGTTGAAATATGGAAAACATCGTTTTGAATTAATTTGCGACGTAATCATTGTTTAAATAATCATTGTTTTTAACGATTTCTGTAAAATGCTCATAATTTGTGCAGAAAATCATGCCTACACTTCGAAAATATTGTTTGAAATAAGGAAAATATAATTTTTAAACAATTTGCGACAGAATCATTGTTTAAATAATCATTGTTTGTAATCATTTCTGTAAAAGGCATCTATTTTAAGCAGAAAATTCTGTGTAAAGTTAAAATTTTGTATAATGTTCAAAAATGCTGTTTGAAATAAGAAAAATATTGTTTTTAATCAATTCACGAAGGAATCATTGTTTAAACAATCATCGTTTATAACGATTTCTGTAAAACGCGTCTAATTTGGGCAGAAAATTCTTTATAAATTTAAAATTTGGCATACACTTCAAAAATACTGTTTGAAATAAGAAAAATATCATTTTGAAACAATTTGCGGCATAATCATTGTTGAATTAATCACTGCTTTTAATGATTTCTGTAAAATGCGTATAATTTGTGCAGAAAATTACAAAGAAATACAATAAAGTGAAAATTTTGCAAAGAAACCAAAAACATTGTTCGAAATAAGAAAAATATCGTTTTGAAACAATTCGCTACGGTAGCATTGTTTAAATAATAATTGTTTATAGCAATTTCTATAAAATGCTTATAATTCGTGCAGAAAATTCTTTATAAAGTAAAAAATTAGCATACACTTCAAAAATACTATTTGAAATAAGAAAAATATCGTTAAACAATTCGCGACGAAATCATTGTTTAAATAATCATTGTTTATAACGATATCTGTAAAATGCGCATAATTTGTGCAGAAAATTCTTTATAAAGTAACAATTTTGCATACATTTCAAAAATGCAGTTTGAAATAAGGAAGATATCGTTTTGAAACAATTTCTGACATAATCCTTGTTAAAATAATCATTGCTTTTAATGACTTCTGTAAAATGCGTACAAATTGTGCAGAAAAATGTTTTGAAACAATTTGCGACATAATCATTGTTTTTAACGATTTCTGTAAAATGCGCATAATTTGTGCAGAAAAATTTTGCATACACTTCAAAAATATTGTTTGAAATAAGGAAAATATAATGTTAAAACAATTCGCTACGGAAGCATTGTATAAATAATAATTGTTTATAACTATTTCTGTAAGATACTTATAATTTGTGCATAAAAATCTTGCATACACGCAAAAAAATTGTTTGAAATAAGGATAATATAATTTTGAAACAATTTGTGACGGAATCATTGTATAAATAATCGTTGCTTTTAACGATTTCTGTAAAATGCTTATAATTTGTGCAGAAATTTCTTTATAAAGTGAAAATTCTGCATACACTCCAAAAATACTATTTGAAATAAGAAAAATATCGTTTCTAAACAATTCACGACAGAATCATTGTTTAAATGATAATTGTTTATCACGATTTCTCTAAAATGGGTCTAATTTGGGCAGAAAATTCTTTACAAACGGAAAATTTTGCATACACTCCAAAAATACTATTGGAAATAAGAAAAATATCGTTACTAAACAATTCGCGGCGGAAGCATTGTATAAATAATCATTGCTTTTAACGATTTCTGGAAAATGCTTATAATTTGTGCAGAAATTTCTTTATAAAGTGAAAATTCTGCATACACTCCAAAAATACTATTTGAAATAAGAAAAATATCGTTTCTAAACAATTCACGACGGAATCATTGTTTAAATGATAATTGTTTATCAAGATTTCTCTAAAATGCGTCTAATTTGGACAGAAAATTCATTATAAAGTGAAAATTTTGCATACACTCCAAAAATAATATTGGAAATAAGAAAAATATCGTTTCTAAATAATTCACGACGGAATCATTATTTAAATGAAAATTGTTTATAATGATTTCTGTAAAATGCTTATAATTAGTGCAGAAAATTCTTTATAAAATGAACATTATGCATACACTTCAAAAATACTGTTTGAAATATAGAAAATATCGCTTTGAAACAATTTACGACATAATCATTGTTTAAATTATCATTGCTTTTAGTGATTTCTGTAAAATGCGTATAATTTTTGCAGAAATTTCTTTATAATGTGAAAATTTTGCTTACAGTTCAAAAATACTTTTTGAAATAAGAAAAATATCGTTTTCAAACAATTCACGACAGAATCATTGTTTATAACGATTTCTGTAAAATGCGCATAATTTGTGCAGAAAATTCTTTATAAAGTGATAATTTTGCTTACATTTCAAAAATAAAGTTTGAAATAAGGAAAATATCGTTTTGAAGCAATTTGCGACATAATCCTTGTTAAAATAATCATTGCTTTTAATGACTTCTGTAAAATGCGTACAAATTGTGCAGAAAATTGTTTTGAAACAATTTGCGACATAATCATTGTTTAAATAATCATTGTTTTTAACGATTTCTGTAAAATGCGCATAATTTGTGGAGAAAAATCTTGCATACACTTCAAAAATATTGTTTGAAATAAGGAGAATATAATTTTGACACAATTTACGACAGAATCGTTGTTTAAATAATCAGTGTTTTTAACCATTTATGTAAAAGGAGCCTATTTTGGGAAGAAAATTCTTTATAAAGTGAACATTTTTCATTCACTTCAAAAATACTGTTTGAAATATGGAAAATATAATTTTGAAACATATTGCGACGGAATCATTGTTTAAATAATCATGGTTTGTAACCATCTCAATTAAAGGCAACCAGTTTGGACAGAAAATTCTGTGTAAAGTTAAAATTTTGCATAATGTTCAAAAATACTGTTTAAAATAAGAAAAATATTGTTTTTAAACAATTCACGAAGAAATCATTGTTTAAACAATCATCGTTTATAACGATTTCTGTAAAACGCGTCTAATTTGGACAGAAAATTCTTTATAAATTTAAAATTTGGCATACACTTCAAAAATACTGTTTGAAATAAGGAAAATATCATTTTGAAACAATTTGCGGCATAATCATTGTTGAATTAATCACTGCTTTTAATGATTTCTGTAAAATGCGTATAATTTGTGCAGAAAATTACAAAGAAATACAATAAAGTGAAAACTTTGCAAAGACACCAAAAACATTGTTCGAAATAAGAAAAATATCGTTTTGAAACAATTCGCTACGGTAGCATTGTTTGAATAATAATTGTTTATAGCAATTTCTATAAAATGCTTATAATTCGTGCAGAAAATTCTTTATAAAGTAAAAAATTAGCATACACTTCAAAAATACTATTTGAAATAAGAAAAATATCGTTAAACAATTCGCGACGAAATCATTGTTTAAATAATCATTGTTTATAACGATATCTGTAAAATGCGCATAATTTGTGCAGAAAATTCTTTATAAACTAACAATTTTGCATACATTTCAAAAATGCAGTTTGAAATAAGGAAGATATCGTTTTGAAACAATTTCTGACATAATCCTTGTTAAAATAATCATTGCTTTTAATGACTTCTGTAAAATGCGTACAAATTGTGCAGAAAAATGTTTTGAAACAATTTGCGACATAATCATTGTTTTTAACGATTTCTGTAAAATGCGCATAATTTGTGCAGAAAAATTTTGCATACACTTCAAAAATATTGTTTGAAATAAGGAAAATATAATGTTAAAACAATTCGCTACGGAAGCATTGTATAAATAATAATTGTTTATAACTATTTCTGTTAAATGCTTATAATTTGTGCAGAAAATTCTTTATAAAATTAAAATTTTGCATAGACACCAAAAACACTGTTTGAAATAAGAAGAATATCGTTTTGAAAACATTCGCGACGCAAGCATTGTGTAAATAATCATTGTTTATAACGATTTCTGTAAGATACTTATAATTTGTGCATAAAAATCTTGCATACACTCAAAAAAATTGTTTGAAATAAGGATAATATAATTTTGAAACAATTTGTGACGGAATCATTGTATAAATAATCATTGCTTTTAACGATTTCTGTAAAATGCTTATAATTTGTGCAGAAATTTCTTTATAAAGTGAAAATTCTGCATACACTCCAAAAATACTATTTGAAATAAGAAAAATATCGTTTTCAAACAATTCACGCCGGAATCATTGTTTAAATGATAATTGTTTATCACGATTTCTCTAAAATGCGTCTAATTTGGGCAGAAAATTCTTTACAAACGGAAAATTTTGCATACACTCCAAAAATACTATTGGAAATAAGAAAAATATCGTTACTAAACAATTCGCGACGGAAGCATTGTTTAAATAATCATTGCTTATAACGATTTCTGTAAAATGCTTATAATTTGTGCAGAAAATTCTTTATAAAGTGAACATTTTGCATGCACTTCAAAAATACTTTTTGAAATATAGAAAATATCGCTTTCAAATAATTTGCGACATAATCATTGTTTAAATAATCATTGTTTATAACGATTTCTGTAAAATGCTTATAATTTGTGCAGAAAATTCTTTATAAATTGAAAATTTTGCATCGACTCCAAGAACATCATTTTGAAATAAGAAAAATATCGTTTTGAAACAATTCGAGACGCAAGCATTGTTTAAATAATCATTGCTTTTAACGATTTCTGTAAAATGGGTATATTTTATAACTGTTTTAGAGTCTTAATTTATAATTTAATGGTTCGTACAAAATATAAAGTGACGACCACACAACTAAATCACTCAAAAGTTGGTGAGATTGATCTCGTGTCAACAGTTATAAAAAGTGTCGACCATCAAGTACGACACGACCCGGAAAAACACGAGATGTCTCGATAGGGTTTCTTAAGAAGACAACACGTAGAAAGAAGGGGTGAAAGAAGGTAATGAGTAGATTAGGAGAAAGAATTAGAGATACGAAGTAGATAGCTTCGAGTAAGTACAAATTTATTATAAAAAAAAGATAACTATTGGAAGCCCGAGGAATCTAAAGAGACGGAACCAAACTTGGTACTTACAAAATTAGGCGCGTCGCACCGGTTCAACACACACTCTCTCTTTCTTTCTCTCTCTCTCTTTCTCTCTCTCTCTCTCTCTCTCTCTCTCTCTCTCTCTCTCTCTCTCTCTCTCTCTCTCTCTCTCTCCCTCGTGTCCTATATATTAGGGATGTCGGTCGCTCGCTCGCTCGGTTCTCGGTACGGAGACGTCGGAATCGCCTCACGGACAATGTTATAAAAAAAAAGGTGACGTCGGTCTCGAACTCTCCTGAAAACACCGAATCGTCACAAGAAAATCACGTCGGTATTTTTCAAAATCACAAACACGCGGCCGTGGACGTTATAACCCGAACGATGTGCTACCGGTTAAGGCGAGTAGAGGTCTGCCCGGTACCTCTGGTTGCACCGGACATGTGGTGAAGGATCAGCGCAGATCCCTGCCATACCTCCGCCGGATACGCCGCCATCTAGTTCTGAAAACAAAACTCTAGATACTATATCATAATTATGGCGACAGACCGTCAGCACCTGGGTCGAGGAATAACGGAATGCTTAATACATTCTCAAATATTCGTATAATTATATAATACGGCATTTCCGTTACACCCCCCTCCCAGATGCTGGCTATCCGCTGAGGGTACCAGCTCGATCACCAGCTCCTCAGACCCGGGCTTCATTAAAAGAAAAGGTAGAAGTATGATAGAGAAAGAACAATGATAGAAAAATACAAAAGAATGAGGTACTCTTATGATTTCCGCAAGCAGCCTATGATGATACCTTAGGATGCTGTCAAAGAAAATGAACTTGAACGGTACTATCTATTAACACGGATCCATGTATTATTTTCTACTACGAATAGCGTATTTGTGAGTCGGGACTGTTAAGGGGACACGGGGTCGTTCACTCTTTTTAGGCCTTCCGCGAGAACGCTTACTAGGATAATCTGTCATATTGACTTGATTAGGCGAATTAGGCGAGACCTCTACGTTTTCGCCATTCAACCTATCTAATTGCAGGGGTTGACTAATTAGCCTATCCACGCTGTCGCTAGTCGCATCGTCTAACCTAACTTTCCGAGGCCTACCAGGTAGTCGTCGCTTGACCTCTGCGCCCCTATGGACGCCCGCGTGAACAATACATGTAGAACGACCTAACTCTTCTTGTTCAGACTCAAGTGAAGTAGACTGATGCTCGATGATATCTTCTTCTGCTGGATTCGATGAGTCTTTTTCGATAATTGTTGGGTTCTCTAATAATGGACCTTCTGCATCATGGTATGGCTTCATTTGACTTACATGGCTTTCACCGATATTCTTCCCGGATTCATCTTTCAATTGATACACATTGGATCCTAACCTTGCGGATATCGTATATGGTCCTACAAATTTAGGGACCAACTTTGCCGCAAATCCTTGAGCTGCAGACGAAAGGACATAATTTCTTTTTAAAACGGCGTCCCCTATTTTATATTGGACGTTTCGTCGTTTAGCATCATAATAATGAGCCTGACGTTCCTGCGCAGCTTCTATATTCAGCGTCGCTTCTTGATGTAGCGACCGCAAAGCTTTTAGTCGAGCCATCCAATTATGCATGCTACGTTCTTCTTGTGCTGCGTCAGCTGCTAAGTCTTCATGGCGTCGATGTTGATCCAGTGGAACCAATTGACGTCCGTAGTTCATCATGGCTGGACTCACCCCCATAGAGTCATGACTAGCCGTATTATACGCAAAAGCGAATTCCTCTATATATTTAGCCCATTTTCGGTGATTATCCTCCACGAATGAAATAATCATCCCTTTGACGGTTCTATTCGTTCGTTCCACAGGATTCGCTTGAGGATGATACGGCGGGCTCGTTGATGGTTCAATTCCTCGTTCCCTTAAATATTTATCCATACCCTTGTTCCGAAAAGCATTTCCGTTGTCGGTATGAATGGTTTCAGTCGTTCCGAATCTAAAGAGGACTCTCTCGTTAAACGCCTTGATTACAGTGGGATCAGTCACCTTCCTCACCGGTACACATTCTACCCAACGGGTAAATACGTCTTGGAAGACTAATAGATATTCTCGTCCTTGGGAACTTCTTGGGAAGGGACCCATGGCATCCGCAGTGATTACTTTCCATGGTCCAGGAACGGATCGTCGACCCATTAATCCTGCCGGAACTCTGGGTGGAATTTTAATCTTTTGGCATACCGGACATTTCCGCACATATCGGACTATGTCTTTCCTCATAGTGGGCCAGAAGTAATATCGGGCAACTCTATCCAACGTTTTACGGTGGCCAAGGTGTCCAGATGTAGGGACGTCATGATTCTCCCTCAAGATCTCTTGCCGATTTTCTTCCGGAACGACTAGCTTCCATGCATCCTCGTCGTCCATGATAATATCTAATATGGGGTCTGGTCGATACACATAAAGTCGACCTCCGACTAACTTCCAATAGGGGAATTTAAAGGGATCCTCTTCTAATTGTCGACATTTTTCAACATACCATGTATCTTGACTTTCGGGATTCTCTTGTACTAAATTGATTGGAATCCCCTCATCTATTTCGTACATCCGCGATAATGCGTCGGGTACCTGGTGAAGGGACCCCTTCCGATGTTTGACCTCATAGTCGTACCCCTGTATCTCCAAAGACCATCGAGCTAATCTGCCATTGGGGTTTCGTAAATTACAAAGCCATGTAAGACTGTCATGGTCGGTGATTACCGTAATATGGTAACCTTCAACGTATTCTCGAAACTTATGGATGGCCCAGAGTACTGCCAAACATTCCCGTTCCGTGACCGAATAATTTCGTTCGGCAGGGGTTAAGGTTCGACTTGCGAATGCTAAGACACGTTCGTTTCCATCGACTGACTGACTCAACACCACACCAAGTCCAGTATCGCTGGCGTCTGTCTCCAAGGTATATGGCTTCGTAAAATCCGGTCTATGTAAGATAGGTACCGTACACAATAACTGTTTGATTTGTTCAAACGCTTTTTGTTGTGCCTCAGCCCAAATATAAGGTTGGTCCTTCCGAGTCAACTGGGTGAGTGGCTCCGAAATGGTCGCAAACCTTTCCATAAATTTTCGATACCACGACGCCACACCTATAAATCTTCTTAATTGTTTGAGGTTTTTCGGCGCCGGGTATTCCACAATCGGTCTAATCTTTTCCGGATCAGGCTTGAATCCCTCTCTATTAACCAGGACATCCAAATAACGCACTTCGTCCTTTCCAAAGACGCTCTTTTTCAGATTAATAGTTAAGCCTGCTTCTTTAATCTTTTTCAGGACATATTTCACCCATTTTATATGGTCGTCAAACGACTCGGTGACGATGATGATATCGTCCAAGTAGCAGAACCCATAGGGTTCCAATTCAGGACCGATTAAGGAATCGAGCAACCTTTGAAATGTGGCTGGAGCGCCACTCAAACCAAACGGCATTCGACTAAATTGAAATAATCGCTTGACAGGAACGGTGAACGCCGTGATAGGTTTCGACTGCTCATCCATTTTAATCTGATGATAGGCGCTTCCAAAGTCTAGCGTAGTTATATACTGCGCCCCTTGTAATTTCCGTAAAATGGAATCCATATAGGGTAGAGGGTAGGCGTCTGTCTTTGAGACGGCATTGACTTTCCGGTAATCGACACAAAATCGCCAAGTACCGTCCGATTTCTTCACCATGAGGACAGGACTCGACCATGGGCTTGAAGACGGCTCAATAATTCCCTCATCCAACATGTACTGTACTTGCCGGTGCATTTCTTCTTCTAATTTCTTGGAAACCGGATAGTACCGTTGTTTAATTGGGCGAGTCTCACCTACATCAATTACATGTTCGACCAAATGGGTGCATCCGATGTGTGGATTTTCGGCTGGAACAATAGATTGAACCGCAGCCTCCAGACGTCTCCGTTGATCACTTGTCAATTCCTGCAGACCTGATGTCCTTTGATTCACTTCAGAAGGAAGTGACATCATTGCGACTTCCACTGGAATCTTCTGGACGCTCCCATTTAGCGTAATGTAGTTGTCACGGGGATGAAGTATCACATTAAATTCACGTACAAAGTCAGCACCCAACAAACATTCTGGTTGCAACTCAGGCATAATTAAAACTGTCAGCCATTTTACCACTGCTCCAATACCCAATGGCAAATGCATTTGGCCGGTGATTGATACAGGTCTTCCATCGGCTACTCTAGCGCCTACTCCATTATATGGCTCAATATGGACCTCGTGTTCTTCGGCGAGTCGATGTGCGATTCGACCGATAATAGTACGGGCTGCCCCAGGATCAAAAAGAGCTTTGAGGTGTTGACCTTCAACTGCTACGGATACCCACCATCGGGGACTACCTTCTTCAGTGGCCATGAGAACCTCCGACTGAAGTTGAGGGGCCTTATTGACTGATTTTAGAGAGGTCTGAGTTTCCAGTTCAGGGATAGGTGCGACCTCTGTTACGCATCCCTGACCTCGTTTTCCCGACATCTGGGACAATTAAATTTGGTATAGCCTGCCAGTCCACATCGAAAACAGTTGAGGACCTTCCTTGGACCCCCCTCCCATGTCAAAACTTCGGCCCCGCTGTTCTGGGACGTACTTTGACTTGAGGTCGGCGGCGGCCCTTCGTTGGTTGACCTACTTGCCACTGGCCTATTCATTAGCTTCCTGGACGTCCAATCTTTTCCTGACCCCTTTTTCATCTTGAAGTCTGATGATGATGCTAATGAATAAGCCTCATTTACATAGGGCCGACTAACCATTCTCGGTGACAACGGAGCTAACTGCTGCTTTATCGAAAATACAGCTTTATTGACCGTCGTCTCCACAGTATTCGCCAGCCGTTTTTCCATGGCTTGCATCACAGAAGTACACGTATCCTCGACCATTTTCTTGATATCCATGTCCGAAAGGGTAGGTATCGTCGGCGGCTGCTTTCCTGCCGGTCTACCTGGGGACTCAGATTGTCCACTCATCTCTATCGCAGCAGTGTCGACTTTCTTCTTTTCTTTACTCCGACCTCGATAAGCCACTTCAGGACAGAAGGACTGTTCCGGAGTTGGTGGGGGTCGATACGCCTGCGTATTTTTCACTATCCGCTCAACTTCTCTGGCCTGCTGCAAGAAATCATCGAAAGAATGGATGCGATCTCTCTGCACTGCCATCTGTAACTCCGAACGAAGATTTTGGTGCAGCCAGTCTAATTGTGCCTCCATAGTAGGTTGCGGAGTCCATCGATTCAAAATGGCTCGTAGACATATAAAATAGTCGCGTACTGGTTCATCTGGACCCTGGGTACGCCTTAGAGCCTCCTTCTCTAGTTGTCGCTGCACATTTCGGTCACTCCCATAACAGGATCTGGCTTCCTGGCAGAACTGAGCCCAGGTACTCCAATTTGTATACGAGAAGCGGTACCACTGAAGGGCTACTCCCGTCAATAAATAAGGCAGCGCTTGTAATAGTTCCTCTTGAGTAATGCCCGACATCACACTACACTCGTGAATACGAGTAAGAAAATCGTCGACACTCCTTTGGTCATCTCCAGCGAATGTGATGTTCCACCGTCGAACAATTTCTCCAAGGTCTCTTTTCCGGAAGGCTGGGTCCAACCGACTAACGTAATGACTTTCTGATGCATTAGTTCGGTTGCTTTTCTCGTTCCCTTGATCGGAACGACTTCCCCCCTCCCTAGAGTCTACTTGCTGTGGAAGACTCGACATACCTCGAAGAACTTGTGGACCACTGAATGGTGGCTCCCTCATCACTCTTTCATCTTTTTGAATTTCTTCTGGTTCCGATGTATAGTTGATGTCAAATGTGTCGCGAATTCTCACCCTTTCATTTCTTTCTGACTGACCAATCGAAGTGCTATTTGCTCTATTTGACCAGTCTCTCTCTAATTGTTGGACGACCACATCACTAACTCGGTGCACTAATTGCTCAAAATTTATCTTATCCGGTTCCTGACCTTCCTCAACTCTGGGTCTTACATTGGATGGGCCCGTCACTTGATGCGTCTCTTCTTCTTGAATAAAACTTTGTCTATCTTCATCTATGTTCGGTATATCTTGATTTCGGTGAACTTGAGCCTGAACCCTAATTCTATTATATTGAGTTTGTTCCGCCATTGGAACTTCAAATTGACTGACAAATGAATCTAATAATTGATCGCGACACCCTCTACATTCTGATTCATTTTCATTAATTCTGGTCGGCTCAAAATCACCTGCCGTATAATTTCCTTCTAATCTATCTAAGAGCCTATTAATACGAATTCTTGGCCGACCTGATCTATTCAATTCTAGACGCTCCAATGCGTCATCTAATTCTCGTGGCGACAATTGGAGCACCCATTCATCCAATTCCCTATACTGGTTTGGCTCCATTTTCTTTTTTTCTGTTAATAATTTTTCAATTTTTTCTAATATTGCACTAATTAAAAAAATACTTGAGCCCACCGTTACTAGGAACCAGATGATCATAAAATAGGGTCCCATATACGCCAATATTAGAATTTTTTTTTTTTTTTTTTTTTATTGGATGTCCAATTTATTTTTCAATTAAAATTAGATATGTATTTAAAAAAAATTATTTTATAAAAATTAGTATTACCTATGTATTACAAAAAATTATTTTATAAAAATTAATTTTCTAATAAATTAGTAAATCCTTAATTCTTCCTTTAATTTATATAAAATTGGACATCCCTTATGTTGTATCCTAGTTTAAAAAAAAAACAAATAAATTTTCTAATTAAATTGTCACGTCAATTTTTCACTGTCTATTATAAATCTTATATAAACCTTTTCCACCTAATCAAGCCAATATTGTCGAATATTCAATAATATATTAAATCTATTAATTATAAGACAACCATACCTAAGACGTTATTATACCATAGACACAAACAATTACTATTATCACTGTCATTTATATAAAATCTATTTCAATTTTAATTATTTTGTCTTAACGTCCATTAGTTAAAACCAACCAGAATCAATTTATTTTATTTTTGTCGCACTCACTTAATAAGACTCAACCATTAATTTCAATAACTATAATTTTCTTTTATCTCGCCATTAACTAAAAAAAAATTTTCAAACAATTTAAATTTTCCTCATATCTATTACATTTCATATTTTATTCATATTCCACATTTAGAACATTCAAATGTCCTTTTCTATTGTTTATTTTCATAGTCGACTCTATTTTTCTCAACATCGACGAAAAATTTAAAATTTATTTATGTCTCAAATATTCAAATTAATTAGGAGTCTACTTTACCTTGCTTTCTTTTAATATTGTTACTATTTGTCATATTTTATTAATAAATAACTGTAATTTACATTACTATACATATAACATATATTTTTCATTTCCTATTTCCAAGTCAAAATCTGTAAAAATTCTTTTCTTAAAACTTTCATTTTAAAACTTTCGTCTTACATTACTTCAGACATTTATTTAATTTGAGAATTTATTAAATATTTAAAATAAAACTTAACAATATAAATTAACAGAAAAATATCAAAAACACAAATTTAAAATAATTGTATTTAATGAAATGTAGTTAACTTCAAGTAATATAAATTTAAACTGTTGATTTAAGAAAGGAAAGTAAACAATAACATGTGTTATCCTTTATACTTGGAAACGACTAAATATTTCTTAACTTTTGAATATTTTTATCAACAAAAATATAATGTGTCGAATTGAATCCAAAATTTTTTTTTTTTTTCAAATAAATTATTAGACACAATATTAAACATTTAAATCATTTCAAATATATGATTCCTCTTGTAAAATGGAGAATCGACTATTAATTCTTATCAGCCGACTCAATGCAATAATATTAGTCGACTTTAATTATTACTAATCTGTCGACTCTTTTACTTATCGTTGGCAACTATAATAACTTATGTCCAACCTCAAAGATAACCTTCGTCGACTAATTTTATTTTTCTTAGTCGACTTTATTTTCTTCACTAAAATTTATACACTTCACACACTGTTTGTTTTATTATTTTACCATTATATAGTATATTTTATTTCATGCATTCAAATTTCATATATCAAGGCCAGTTTTATGACTGTGCCAACCGAACTTTATCAAAATAATTAATCTTTTGACCATATGAGTCAATTTTGATTCGGGCGCCAATTTTATAACTGTTTTAGAGTTTTAATTTATAATTTAATGTTTCGTACGAAATATAAAGTGAAGACCAGACAACTAAATCACTCGAAAGTTGGTGAGATTGATCTCGTGTCAACAGCTATAAAAAGTGTCGACCATCAAGTACGACACGACCCGGAAAAACACGAGATGTCTCGATAGGGTTTCTTAAAAACACAACACGTAGAACGAAGGGGTGAAAGAAAGTAATGAGTAGAGTAAGAGAAAGAATTAGAGATACGAAGTAGATAGCTTGGAGTAAGTACAAATTTATTATAAAAAAAAGATAAATATTGAAAGCCGGAGGAATCTAAATAGACGGAACCAAACTTGGTACTTAAAAAATTAGGCGCATCGTACCCGTGCAACACACAGACTCTCTCTCTCTCTCTCTCTCTCTCTCTCTCTCTCTCTCTCTCTCTCTCTCTTTTTTTGCATAAATAAATACCTTAGATACTTAAGATTATGAATAAAAAAAAATTTCACTGCCCGACATTGCACATAAGCACAAGAATAATTTTGTTACTGCGCAGCACGCAGTTCTGACGATTTTCACGCGTTAACATGCGAGTTAGTCTTGTCGCTGTACGAAACATATTCACTTAATATCAGTTTTTGTTTGATCTAACCCAGGAAACTAACTACACAATCAAAAAATTGTGCACAAATATAATATACAGGGTGAGTCTGATAGAAGTGACCATAGGGAAACCCATGTTAAGGCTACGCGCCTCGTGATTGGTCGATTCCGGTGGAACGTTGCTTGCTCGCTGATTGACTGTGTTAGAGCCACAAGAATGTAAACAAAATACTGTCTGTATGTATGAAATATGTTGTGTGACATAACGGACATAACAACGTTTTGGGCTTATGTAAAATGTGTCAAATCCATGAAAGGTGTAACACAAACTCAAATTCAAGACTCAGTTCGTGAATCTTCTACTTTTGTTACAACCGGATGCAGCCGATAAGTTGAAGGGTTTTCAACAAATCAATTGGCAAGAGTAAAATGTGCTATTCATCAATGATGCAGAGATATTCTACCGTATTCTATTCCAAAAATGCTATCAGATAAGTTTTTGGTTTTAATAAAATCATTTCAATTTACAGCAAAGAATCTGGTACTTTGTGTCGTGTTATTACAGATACAACCGCTCAGATCATCATCGCTGAGTCTTGAATGTAAGTTTGTGTTACACATTTCATGGATTTGACACATTTTACATAAGTCCAAAACGTGGTTATGTCCGTTATGTCACACAAGATATTTGATACATACAGACAGTATTTTGTTTACATTCTTGTGGCTCTAACACAGCCAATCAGCGAGCAAGCAACGTTCCACCGGAATCGACCAATCACGAGGCGCGTAGCCTTAACATGGGTTTCCCTATGTTCACTTCTATCAGACTCCCCCTGTGTATATATATATTTATATATATTATACCATTAAGACCGTATATATTTATGTATATGTTACAAGTCTCTGCACGCAAAGAGAAACCAAGCCCTTTCAATTTCGGAATCGTTAAAAAGAAAAATTCATATGAACGCGTGTACTCATGTTATACATATATAAAAATAAGAACAACTATTTAAAAATTTTTTTTTTTTAATTTAAAGGGATTGGTTTCTCTTTGTGTGCAGTGACTTGTTTAAACTTGAATATCTGCACTGCGGTGGAAGCTATGGTTAGTGCTAATAAGTGTTGCAATCCTCTGTATAAAAAAAATCATAAGTGTATCACACAAAATTTGGAAATGCAGTAACCATCAAAAACACACTTTCAGTTTCACCAGTTTAAAGCGATTGATAAAGAAAAAATTGAGCGCAAAATTTTTTCTGAAGACCCGAGAATTTTTTTAAATAACATAGTTAAGAAAAACAAAGCAAAGAAGTCCCATCACACGAAAAGATAAAACATATTTCTACCGTTTTTCAATTATTTAAATGTAATTAATTATGTTAAAGTTTTAAATTATGTGATTCTTAAATTATGTTAATGTAATTATTAATATATTTAATAAATATTACAATGTTTTACAATCTTATTATTTTTAATTATATCCTTTTCTTGTTTCCTGGATAAGACTAAACAAAAACTGATATTAAAGTGAATATGTTTCGTACGGCGACAAGACAAACTCGCATGTTAACGCGTGAAAATCGTCAGAACAGCGTGCCGCGCAGTAACAAAATTATTCTTGTGCTTATGTGCAATGTCGGGCAGTGAAATTTTTTTCTTGATTCATAATCTTAAGTATCTAAGGTATTTATTTATGCAAAAAAAAGTTAATTTCGGCATGGAGAAAGTAAAAAAATTGATAATTGTTTTAAAAAAATGAATAATTTTTAGGGGAAAACTTTTTTTTTCAACTGAAAATATTTTTTTCGAATATTTCGAAATATTTAGTCGGCTTCGTGGCTCAGGCGGTTAACGCACTGGATTACGAAGTCGTAGGTCGTGAGTTCGATCCCCGTCTGGAGAACAATTTTTCGATTTCGTTTCCAAGCAGCAGCTCGCTGTTGGTAAGACGAGCCACGTTGTTTGTGTTTACGTTTCGAAAGTATTGTGTATCTGGCGGAAATCGACTCATTACCGCTGCTGTACTTGGTGTAGGTTTCTGCAGCCCTACATTTCATACACAAATGTGAAGTATCCATCCATATATGAAGCGCCATCTGTCTAAGTCGATCTGCAGCTCTCGCAAAATCATAGTCAAATAATAATAAGCCAACAATTGAGTAAAAAGGGCAATTCCGCCCGTTAATTAAAAAAAAAAAAAAAAAAAAAAAATACACATAAAAAGGAGAAACTATAATTCTATACATATTTTGCCTAGGAGCAATATTGTAGGAGCTAGAAATTTTTGAAAAATTACGATCAAAAAACAACTTGAACTTTAACACCCTGTATCTAGGCAACCCGTTATTATAACTTAACCATATTTGGTAGATTTCATGTACTCTATTGGTACAACAGTTCTACCAAGTTGCAGCTTGATCGGAGACAAATGGTGCGGAGGTGTGCTCAATTGGCGTGATTTGACTCTAAATGATAATTATTTATCAAGATTTCTCTAAAATGCGTCTAATTGGGGCTGAAAATTCTTTATAAAGTGAAAATTTTGCATAGACTCCAAAAACGCTGTTTGAAATTAAAAAATATCGTTATGAAACAATTCGCGAGGCAAGCATTGTTGAAATAATCATTGCTTTTAACGATTTATGTAAAATGCGTATATTTTGTTCAGAAAATTCTTTATAAAGTGAACATTTTGCATACACTTCAAAAATACTGTTTGAAATATGGAAAATATCGCTTTGAAACAATTTGCGACATAATCATTGTTTAAATAATCATTGCTTTTTGCGATTTCTGTAAAATGCGTATAATTTGTGCAGAAAATTCTTTATAATGTGAAAATTTCGCCTAAACTCCAAAAATACTATTCGAAATAAGAAAAATATCCTTTCTAAACAATTCGCTACGGCAGCATTATTTAAATAATAATTATTTATAAGCATTTCTGTAAAATGCTTATAATTTGTGCCTAAAAATCCTGCATACACTTCAAAAATATTGTTTGAAATAAGAAAAATATCGTTTTTAAACAATTTACGGCGGAATCATTGTTTAAATGATTATTGTTTATAACTATTTCTGTAAAATGCTTATAATTTGTGCAGAAAATTATTTTTAAGTAAAAATTTCGTATACACTCCAAAAATACTATTCGAAATAAGAAAAATATCGTTTCTAAACAATTCGCTACGGAAGCATTATTTAAATAATAATTGTTAATAACCATTTCTGTAAAATGCTTATAATTTGTGCAGAAAATTCTTTATGAAATGAAAAATTTGCATACGCTTCAAAAGTACAATTTGAAATAAGAAAAATATCGTTTTTAAACAATTCACTACGGAAGCATTGTTTAAATAATAATTGTTTATACCCATTTATGTAAAATGCTTATAATTTTTGCAGAAAATTCTTTCTAATGTGAACATTTTGCATACACTCCAAAAACCCCTTTTTGAAATAAGAAAAATATCGTTTTGAAACAATTCGCTACGCAAGCATTGTTTAAATAATCATTGCTTAAAACGATTTCTGTAAAATGCTTATAATTTGTGCAGAAAATTCTTTATAAAGTGAAAATTTTGCATAGACTCCAAAAACACTGTTTGAAATAAAAAAATATCGTTTTGAAACAATTCGCGACGCAAGCATTGTTGAAATAATCATTGCTTTTAACGAACTCTGTAAAATGCGTATAATTTGTGCAGAAAATTCTTTATAAAGTGAAAATTTCGCATACACTTCAAAAATACTGTTTGAAATAAGAAAAAAAATCGTTTTGAAACCATTCACGACGCAAGCATTGTTTAAATAATCATTGCTTTTAACGAATTTTGTAAAATGCGTATAATTTGTGCACAAAATTCTCTATAAAGTGAAAATTTCGCCTACCCTGCAAAAATACTGTTTGAAATAAGAAAAATATCATTTCTAAACAATTCGCTACGGAAGCATTATTTAAATAATAATTATTTATAAGCATTTCTGTAAAATTCTTATAATTTGTGCCTAAAAATCCTGCATACACTTCAAAAATATTGTTTGAAATCAGGAAAATATAAGTTTAAAACAATTTATGACGGAATCATTGTATGAATAATCATTGCTTTCAACGATTTCTGTAAAATACGTATAATTTGTGCACAAAATTCTTTATAATGTGAACATTTTGCATACACTTCAAAAATACTGTTTGAAATAAGAAAAATATCGTTTTTAAACAATTTACGGCGGAATCATTGTTTAAATAATAATTGTTTTTACCCATTTATGTAAAATGCTTATAATTTTTGCAGAAAATTCTTTCTAATGTGAAAATTTTGCATACACTCCAAAAACCTCCTTTTTGAAATAAGAAAAATATCGTTTTGAAACAATTCGCTACGCAAGCATTGTTTAAATAATCATTGTTTTTACCCATTTATGTAAAATGCTTATAATTTTTGCAGAAAATTCTTTCTAATGTGAAAATTTTGCATACACTCCAAAAACCCCCTTTTTGAAATAAGAAAAATATCGTTTTGAAACAATTCGCTACGCAAGCATTGTTTAAATAATAATTGTTAATAACCATTTCTGTAAAATGCTTATATAATTTGTGCAGAAAATTCTTTATGAAATGAAAAATTTGCATACACTCCAAAAACCCCTTTTTGAAATAAGAAAAATATCGAATTGTAACAATTCGCGATGCAAGCATTGTTGAAATAATCATTGCTTTTGACGAATTCTGTAAAATGCGTATATTTTGTGCAGAAAATTCTTTATAAAGTGAACAGTTGGCAGGCACTTCAAAAATACTGTTAGTAATATGAAAAATATCGCTTTGAAACAATTTGCGACATAATCATTGTTTAAATAATCATTGCTTTTTGCGATTTCTGTAAAATACGTATAATTTGTGCACAAAATTCTTTATAATGTGAACATTTTGCATACACTTCAAAAATACTGTTTGAAATAAGAAAAATATCGTTTTTAAACAATTCACGGCGGAATCATTGTTTAAATGATAATTGTTTATAACTATTTCTGTAAAATGCTTATAATTTGTGCAGAAAATTATTTTTAAGTGAAAATTTCCCATACACTCCAAAAATACTATTCGAAATAAGAAAAATATCGTTTCTAAACAATTCGCTACGGAAGCATTGTTTAAATAATAATTGTTTTTACCCATTTATGTAAAATGCTTATAATTTTTGCAGAAAATTCTTTCTAATGTGAAAATTTTGCATACACTCCAAAAACCCCCTTTTTGAAATAAGAAAAATATTGTTTTGAAACAATTCGCTACGCAAGCATTGTTTAAATAATCATTGTTTTTACCCATTTATGTAAAATGCTTATAATTTTTGCAGAAAATTCTTTCTAATGTGAAAATTTTGCATACACTCCAAAAACCCCCTTTTTGAAATAAGAAAAATATCGTTTTGAAACAATTCGCTACGCAAGCATTGTTTAAATAATAATTGTTAATAACCATTTCTGTAAAATGCTTATATAATTTGTGCAGAAAATTCTTTATGAAATGAAAAATTTGCATACACTCCAAAAACCCCTTTTTGAAATAAGAAAAATATCGAATTGTAACAATTCGCGACGCAAGCATTGTTGAAATAATCATTGCTTTTGACGAATTCTGTAAAATGCGTATATTTTGTGCAGAAAATTCTTTATAAAGTGAACAGTTGGCAGGCACTTCAAAAATACTGTTAGTAATATGAAAAATATCGCTTTGAAACAATTTGCGACATAATCATTGTTTAAATAATCATTGCTTTTTGCGATTTCTGTAAAATACGTATAATTTGTGCACAAAATTCTTTATAATGTGAACATTTTGCATACACTTCAAAAATACTGTTTGAAATAAGAAAAATATCGTTTTTAAACAATTCACGGCGGAATCATTGTTTAAATGATAATTGTTTATAACTATTTCTGTAAAATGCTTATAATTTGTGCAGAAAATTATTTTTAAGTGAAAATTTCCCATACACTCCAAAAATACTATTCGAAATAAGAAAAATATCGTTTCTAAACAATTCGCTACGGAAGCATTATTTAAATAATAATTGTTAATAACGATTTCTGTAAAATGCTTATAATTTGTGCAGAAAATTCTTTATAAAGTGAACATTTTGCATGCACTTCAAAAATACTTTTTGAAATATAGAAAATATCGCTTTCAAATAATTTGCGACATAATCATTGTTTAAATAATCATTGTTTATAACGATTTCTCTAAAATGCTTATAATTTGTGCAGAAAATTCTTTATGAAATGAAAAATTTGCATACGCTTCAAAAGTACAATTTGAAATAAGAAAAATATCGTTTTTAAACAATTCACTACGGAAGCATTGTTTCAATAATAATTGTTTATACCCATTTATGTAAAATGCTTATAATTTTTGCAGAAAATTCTTTCTAATGTGAAAATTTTGCATACACTCCAAAAACCCCTTTTTGAAATAAGAAAAATATCGTTTTGAAACAATTCGCGACGCAAGCATTGATGAAATAATCATTGCTTTTAACGAATTCTGTAAAATGCGTATAATTTGTGCAGAAAATTCTTTATAAAGTGAAAATTTCGCATACACATCAAAAATACTGTTTGAAATAAGAAAAAAAATCGTTTTGAAACCATTCACGACGCAAGCATTGTTTAAATAATCATTGCTTTTAACGAATTCTGTAAAATACGTATAATTTGTGCACAAAATTCTTTATAATGTGAACATTTTGCATGCACTTCAAAAATACCGTTTGAAATAAGAAAAATATCGTTTTTGAACAATTCACGGCGGAATCATTGTTTAAATGATAATTGTTTATAACTATTTCTGTAAAATGCTTATAAGTTGTGCAGAAAATTATTTTTAAGTGAAAATTTCCCATACACTCCAAAAATACTATTCGAAATAAGAAAAATATCGTTTCTAAACAATTCGCTACGGAAGCATTGTTTAAATAATAATTGTTTTTACCCATTTATGTAAAATGCTTATAATTTTTGCAGAAAATTCTTTCTAATGTGAAAATTTTGCATACACTCCAAAAACCGCCTTTTTGAAATAAGAAAAATATCGTTTTGAAACAATTCGCTACGCAAGCATTGTTTAAATAATCATTGTTTTTACCCATTTATGTAAAATGCTTATATAATTTGTGCAGAAAATTCTTTATGAAATGAAAAATTTGCATACACTCCAAAAACCCCTTTTTGAAATAAGAAAAATATCGTTTTGAAACAATTCGCGACGCAAGCATTGTTGAAATAATCATTGCTTTTGACGAATTCTGTAAAATGCGTATATTTTGTGCAGAAAATTCTTTATAAAGTGAACAGTTGGCAGGCACTTCAAAAATACTGTTAGTAATATGAAAAATATCGCTTTGAAACAATTTGCGACATAATCATTGTTTAAATAATCATTGCTTTTTGCGATTTCTGTAAAATACGTATAATTTGTGCACAAAATTCTTTATAATGTGAACATTTTGCATACACTTCAAAAATACTGTTTGAAATAAGAAAAAAAATCGTTTTGAAACCATTCACGACGCAAGCATTGTTTAAATAATCATTGCTTTTAACGAATTCTGTAAAATGCGTATAATTTGTGCACAAAATTCTCTATAAAGTGAAAATTTCGCCTACCCTCCAAAAATACTGTTTGAAATAAGAAAAATATCATTTCTAAACAATTCGCTACGGAAGCATTATTTAAATAATAATTATTTATAAGCATTTCTGTAAAATTCTTATAATTTGTGCCTAAAAATCCTGCATACACTTCAAAAATATTGTTTGAAATGAGGAAAATATAAGTTTGAAACAATTTTTGACGGAATCATTGTTTAAATAATCATTGCTTTCAACGATTTCTGTAAAATCCGTATATTTTGTGCAGAAAATTCTTTATAAAGTGAACATTTTGCATACCCTTCAAAAATACTGTTTGAAATATGGAAACTATCGCTTTGAAACAATTTGCGTCATAATCATTGTTTAAATAATCATTGCATTGCTTTTACCGATTTCTGTAAAATACGTATAATTTGTGCAGAAAATTATTTATAAAGTGAAAATTTTGCATTCACTCCAAAAATACTACTTCAAATAAGAAAAATATCGTTTCTAAACAATTCGCTACAGAAGCATTGTTTAAATAACAATTGTTTATTACCATTTCTGTAAAATGTGCATAATTTGTGCAGAAAATTCTTTATAATGTCAAAATTTTGCATACACTCCAAAAACCCCTTTTTGAAATAAGAAAAATATCGTTTTGTAACAATTCGCGACGCAAGCATTGTTGAAATAATTATTCCTGGCCACCATCTGCACGGTCCACCCACTACTGTGAGTATCCAGTGTTACTCGAATTGTGATTGCGCCCCTCCCCCCCCGTATTATAGTGTTTCTATTCGGACTCTAATTACCCTCGCGCCTCCGCGATAAGTTTTCTCCGGTCATTTTTTTTTTGTGTAACAATCCCATTCGCGAGATTAGGACCCGCGCCGTAGGTGACCTGTAAAATAGTGTGTAATAGATATTTCGGAAAATATATCGATATAGGAAAAATCACCGTTGTAAATTCATTTCGATTCCCGTTTTGAGAAGGGTTATAAAATGGCATCCCAGGTGGGGAAAAATCTAATTAGATTTCCCAAAAATTGTGAAATTCGTGTCGGGAAAGTTCGCCGGAGAAAGCTTTTTTTTTGTCGTTTGAGTTTCGCGTTTTTCCAGCTCCGACAGTACCGTTCGCGCCCCCTTTTTTTCGCTTGGCGCAACCATTAGTATTAAGAATATAGTATTGAGAAAAAAGGATATTCATATTTAATGTGTCTTCTTTTCCGTTCTTTGAATTTCCTACGCTACTCCTCTTCCTCTATCAATAAATATTGCGACACCGTAAGCTGGCCTGGAGATAGCGTGACGTCATAGGACGTCCGCCTTGATGTCCCGAACCAGAATCGCAACTGGGATACTTCTGTCGCATCTGCGGCTACCCGGAATGCAAATAATTGTCCGGCGTGTGCGCGTAAAAGGTCGGGAAACTGCTAAAGGGGTGGGAGGGAATCCCCGAGACCCCCCTAGCACATCGGGTTTCACGCCCCACTCAGTCGCGTGATACGGCTAGCAAAGCTGTCGATAAATATAAATAAAAAGACCGCGCTTATGGGTATTCAGCTACCGTACAGCAGTTTTCCACCCTTCGTACTCCCATCGTACCACGTAAAAGATTTGCGTCAATTGGTTCATGTGAATATAATCTTGGGATTGTAGACGCAGACCCGCGTCCCCACTTACGTCTTGCCTTAACCCTTTAATGCCCGAATTTTTTAGAACAGTCGGATTCGCTTGAAACATGTTACTCGGGGGTTTTTGGGGTCGCTGATCACGAATCTGATATCAGTTTTTCAAAATATTGGATCCGGCATTTTGAATTTTGAAAAACCGATTCCAGATTCGCAATCAGCGACCCCAAAAACCCCCGAGTAACAAGTTTCAAACGAATCCGACCAATTTGAAAAAATTTGTCCGCCATATTGGATCCGCCATTTTGAATTTTGAAAAACTAACTGTAGATTCATAATCAGCAACCCCAAAAACCTCCGAGTAGTCTTTTTCATTAGCTTAACGTTATTCAATTTTTGATTTTCTGAATTTTTTGTAAATCTTGCCACAAAAAATTTTTTTTTTATTAGTGTAATAATTAAAAAAATGTTAATTTTTTATTGCAATATAAATTTTTTTCACAAAGTAGGATAAATTTGTAGGTGTTGGGTATTTGGAAATCGAAAATATTCCAATTTTTTTGAAAGTTATGAAGGTTTGAAGTCAAACGTGGTTTCGATCGAAACCGCTGGGCGTTAAAGGGTTAAACGGAAATGTTATAAGGGCTCTTGTAGACACTGGAGCTCCGCGATCATATTTAGGGGTTGCATGTCACGAGATCGTCTCCCAGTTCCTAAGACCCAGCAAAGAGCAAGTTAAAGCCGCGAATGGGGAAGAAATACTTGAGGATTTGCGATATTCGCCCTGAATACCGCGGTCCAGTCATCGACCAAGATGACTCCCGCATTTCTTAATTTCGGTCGCAACCCGGTAGCGATTAGGAATTTGCGTCCTGACCTTCCCCCTCCTCCGCCCACGCTACCTAAGGATCCGGAGTTCTGGCGTGATGGGATGAGGAGACTACTGTTAATCCATGATTGGGTACATCGTAATCTTGAGCGCGCCGCGACGCGCCAAGCCGAGTATTATAACCGTTCCCAACGAGAAGTAACATACCAGGTGGGTGACCTAGTACTACGTCGCATCCCGTTCCTTTCGTCGGGGATCCAAAATTTCGCGGCCAAACTCGCGCCCAAATTCAGCGGTCCCCACCGCATCCTGCGGGTAATCTCTCCCGTTGTCTTTGAGCTCGACGACCCAGAGAGTCGTTAGAACTCTAGGACCCATATTAAAGATTTGAAACCCTATCACGCCCCCGACGAGGGGAGTAATTCTACAAACGACCGGACCGCGTCGACTAATACGCACGAAAATCTTTCTGGCTCTCGGTCGAAACCAATTATTCAGAACCCGGTGAGTACCGACCCGGTGCCGCGTCGCCGCGGTCGACCTCCGAAACCATCCAGAGAAATTCCCCGCTGTCCGAGCGAAATACCACGTGCGTCACGCCGCAGCGAGGCCCACCTAACGGCAAGGTCGCCGGAGACAGTCGAACCGACTTTCACTCGCAGGCGCCCCGGTCGTCGGCGCAGAGTGTCGACTCGGTGTGCGCCTCCCACACCCACACCATTATTTGAAGGACGTTATGGTCTACGATCCCGTAGAACCTAACTGCTGCACTGGTACCACGATGTTTTGCAAAAGTGCCCCCGAAAATAATGAACTGGTTTAGGTAGCAATAATTTACAATTCGCGTAGGAAGAACCAGATGACATTACGATGCTTTGTGATCCCCTTATCAATGTAGCGCTGTCCTTTGCGATATACATTGCGATTTTTTGTATTTACGTTTTTGTTTGAATTATTTTCAATGACTTGCTTTATATCGCGTTTACGTCCCCACATCTGCCGTCTCTCGCTCCGCGAAGCGATGATGACGCGATGATTAACACCCCCTTCTTCAACACGATTGTGTTTGGTTGCCCCTTGCGTTTGAGTTGTCCCTTTAGTACAGGAATCCATATACGTGTGTACGCGTTTTTCAGTTTTCATTAGCGATTTGTGTCAGTCCATCGCGTTCAAATATTAATAATAGACCATTTTTTTGTTACGACATGTCGTCGTCAATCACGTTCAGATTGCTTCTAATAGCGATATTGCTGTGTTTCGATTTGCAACCTTTGCACGTAATTATACGATCTAATAAAAATTCCCGACTATGATACGTTACGATTTGATACACAAATTCTATAATTTTTTTGTGTGTCGTGGCTCAGTTTTCCGACAACGTTGAGTAAGTTCCTGTTGCGGGCCCCAGTAGCCGCAAAGGATATAAGAAGAGATAGTTCAGTTGCGCGAAATCATATGGTTGAGTTTGATTTCGTGGAATAGCCCCCGTCTCTTAAAAATTTTTTTGTGGATTAGCACTTACTCACACTAAGTATGCGAGTAACTTTGATTTGCGTGAACCCGCGGTTCTGTTTAATAATTAGAATGTCACTAAGTCATGACTTGTAGTTAGTTTATTCGGGACCTACGCTAACTCGCGTAGGTAGCGAATTTGGAGTTTGGCTCACGCCTAATCGCGCAAAATCTTATTTAATATTTGTGTTTTTGCAATACATCTTTAAATGTCGTCGTCCCATGGCGTTTTCGTTGGGCCATCAGCAGCTCTAACGAACGGACTTTCATTAGATTTATTAATGTCCGATAGTGCTGAGATGCGCTCATACTGGTGGTAGTAGTGCATTGCGTCGAAAACCGACTTGGAATTCGCGTAGTTCGAGTTATGCACTCGGTTTGCTTGAGTTTGTATTACGTCTAGTCACGCTACCTATGCGTTATCTTGATATTGCACTAAATCGGGCATTTAGATAACCTACGTTGATTTTACGCTAAACAGCGCGACTTCATCAGCCCCATGGGTACGTCTCGGACGACGCACGCATTTGATAGTTTCAAGCTGAATTCGCGCTGATTCGCGCATGCAAAATGTGCTGATGATACTATGCTAAGCCACGTGTTCGAGTAATTACATTTCTACGCCACGGTAAACCGCGATCTTATCGAGTCAATTTGGTATGAGTCGCAATAAGAACACAGTAGAGGTATTTGCTGTCCCTTCGCGTTTTGTTGGCCCGGAAAATATCGTGCCGTTGTATACTATGCTATTGCAGATGCGCTTCGCAGTTACGTAATCTGTCTAGTGTAACACGATATGCCCCCCCCCCACCCAAGTCTATCGTATGGCCGCCTAAAGTGAGTCGGAACCTCGATAGCCCGACGTGACATCATCGTCTACGAATCCACGAGTATAGAGTTTGCCCGGACATACTTCCAGAGAGGGCTAATGTTTCAATTATGGAGGTTCGTGCCTCCCCTCCGTCGCTCCTCTAGTTAGTCGCCGTCGGGAGTTCCTTCCCCACATACGGAGACGAGTGACGCCAGGACTTCTCTCTCCTTCTCTCCGAAGGCAGAAGCCGAGACGATAGACGCGATCCCGTATCTCTCTCTCTCTCTCTTCGAAGAAGAAGCCGGCTTCTCCCTCCTTCCACGGATCGCCCCGACATCGGGCCCCGAGATGGCACCACTGGAGAATCGTCGAAGAGACGAACGAGCGCGCTTCAAGGATCAGTTGAGTACAGCCCTTTGCTCGATCGAGGACAGCTCATGCGCGAACAGCGAAAATACCGGAAAATACGTTTTTTTCTGTCTGTGTTCAACGACAGTGTCAAGTGTCGGATCCCGCGACAAGTAAGGCAGAAATTGGGATATCCGTGCCTAGTGCCGCAGGGAACGTGTCACAAAAGACTCGCCGAGGAGAGGACGCCAACATCGGCTCGCCGACTCCAGGCCCCGTCGATCCTCATCCGAAGCGGCCATTTCTGGACCCCGATTCCCGCCCACCATCTGGACGGTCCACCCGCTACTGTGAGTATCCATTGTTACTGGAATTTTGATTGCGCCCCCCCCCCGTATTATGGTGTTTCAATTCGGACTTTAATTACCCTCGCGCCTCCGCGATAAGATTAGGACCCGCGCCGTAGGCGACCTGTAAAATAGTGTGTAATAGATATTTCGGAAAATACATCGATTTACGAAAAATCACCGTCGTAAATTCATTTCGATTCCCCTTTTGAGAAGGGTTATAAAATAATCATTGCTTTTAGCGATTTCTGTAAAATGCGTATAATTTGTGCAGAAAATTATTTATAAAGTAAAAATTTTGCACACTCCAAAAATACTATTTGAAATAAGAAAAATATCGTTTCTAAACAATTCGCTACGGAAGCATTGTTTAAATAACAATTTTTTATAACCATTTCTGTAAAATGCGCATAATTTGTGCAGAAAATTCTTTATAATGTGAAAATTTTGCAAACAGTTCAAAAATACTGTTTGAAATAAGAAAAATATCGTTTTGAAACGATTCGCGACGCAAGCGTTGTTTGAATAATCATTGTTTATAACCATTTCTGTAAAATGCTTATAATTTCTGCAGAAAATTCTTTATAAATTTAAAATTTTCCATACACTTCAAAAATACTGTTTGAAATAAGAAAAATATCGTTTTTAAACAATTCGCTACGGAAGCATTGTATAAATAATAATTGTTTATATCAATTTCTGTAAAATCCTTATAATTTGTGCAGAAAAATCTTGGATACACTTAAAAAATATTGTTTGAAATAAGGAAAATATCATTTTGAAACAATTAACGACGGAATCATTGTTTAAATCGACCACAAAACCCTATTCATGAATTTTTTCAGATTTTTACGGTGGTTTCTTTCTCTGCTTGACCTTTAAATTACCTTGAATCTAAGGTCATTTAACCTTATGAAGGTCAACTGACCTCAGATTCCGATTTACTGATCTCGAAAACATTTGTATGAATTTTTTCAGATTTCTTGAATCGTATTTTACATTTTTATCCCCGAAACCCCTAAAAATAACACTGAATGACCTCTACCGATAGAAGCAAATTATAAGTAAAAGACGGATTCGGATCAAGGTATCACAAAACCCGATTCATGAATTTTTTCAGATCGTTCCGACTGTTTTTTCTCCATTTTACCTTTAAATGACCTTGAACATGGCCTGATGGGGCTTAACTGACCCTCTCATCGTAATCAGCGACCCCAAAAACTTTACCAGCACCTATGTCGTCCCCGCGTTTACGCATAGATGAAATGTTGACCTACTGTGTTATTTTGAATCTTGTAGGTCATAGTCAGGAGTGCTTATTTCTTGATTATCTTGCACACGCATTTTATACGGGTTTGAAAAGTACAGTTGAACACAGGTGATAACTTTCGAAAGTTATTTTTCTAAAATTGTTGGTCGATCCGATTTCTTTCGCAATTTATTTATTTTTAAATTATTTTTATCATATTTATTGCTATTGATTACTCGACATTAGGCTACTTGAAAACGAAATTGAAAAATTGTTCACCAGACGGGGATCGAAATCACGACCTAGTTGCGTTGCCGCCTGAGCCACGAATCCGATTTTTATTAATTTTTTATATTTAATTTATTATGCTATTTTTTCAATGTTTTAATTTCAAAATTATCCCGATTAACACGATAAACCAAATATTTAATAATATTAATGTGAGATGTGCTCATACAGAGTTTCGACAATTCAATAAAAAATATCTCTATAACATTTCACTAAACTTTGTGATGAATATTGTTTAACACTTATTTGTACCCGCCATACGAAGAAACAATAAGATAATTTAACAATAAAGAACAAAACGCATTGAATTCATTAGAAATCCAACAAATAGTTATTACGCGATAATGAAACACAATAACCTGTACGCACGAGAGATGGAACCAAAATAACGAAAACTTAGCTGCATGTCCTTGAAATATCAAAACTGGCGGGATGGTCACTCTGCGCCGTACCAAACCGTTAATGTTCGATGGGATGAGGATTTTCGCCCATGAGCTCTGAAGCCACGTGGCGTCGTTCTCGTTGACAACCAAACGAATTGAGCAACAACGCGTACCCTTGTGAACGCCACTCTACGAACATAAATATTTGTTCAGCAATATTGTGTTTGAAACGATAGTTTCACTTGTCCGTAACGTTCGTTGTAGTAATGATGCGCGAGATAAAAATGGTTCGTAAAATTGTGCAGATTTGAACTCATCACGTGACCCTGACCACAAAACGTGCAGCCAAAGTCCCCGAATATAAGAACGTCCTTCAGTTTATACAGCAAATGCTTTTCGACGTTGTCCTTACTATAGCACTCAAAGATTGGACCACGATCGGATGATGTTCCATTGAAGTGACACGGACGGAGACAACGATGCCAAGAAGGTAGCTCTGAAAAGTCGCGTCTACCCAAAAACGTGGAAAAACTTCGTCTGACGTGCAAACTCTTCGATGTCCCGTTGCAAAACTGCCCCATTCTGTTACCAATTACACCTCGATGTTCGCTGATTAAATTCATATTTCACGTTGTACCTTCTCTCGTTACAAAGGCACACTTCGGTTACTTAGGCTAAATAAACGGAAGCTTTAATATTCCGAAATCACTGGTGCTGTCAATGCGAATTGCTCACTCAATCTGCAGAGAAGCTCAAGAGGAAAAAAAAAGAAATAAAATAAAGCAAGAAGAAGCTGTTGTAGAAAAACGAAAAATGCGACGCTTAGTTCACGAATTGAAATTAAAAAAAAAAAAAAAAATATTGAAGGCTACTTACATCCACCATTTTGAATTTTCAAATTCCGATATCAGATACATAATCAGCGATCCTAAAAAGACCGAATTATGAGTTTCAAGCGTTTTCGTTTTGATATAGTGTCTTCGATACCTATTACGCTGGACGCCAATGTAGATCAAAGTATGCCATCTGATAACAAAAATTCGTCAGTCAACCATCAATATGCAATCTATAGCAAGTGTTTAAAAATGAAACTATCCCGTTTGGTTTTAACTTGATCTCGTGCAAGTATTTTTGTCAGAAAAAAATCAAGAACTTGGGAAATGACCACTGGTCGAAACGACCCCGTTGCTTGATGTCGTTCCAGAACAAACGAGATTGCCACTAACGGAGTTTAGGCAAAGCCACAAGGTTTCTTCTTTTTTAGTTTAGATAGTGGGAGCAGACTGAGGAAATCGTGACCAACGTTCGCTAAGCGTAAAACTCGCCCTCATCGCAAGCGCCTATTCCCTTGCCTAATTGCACAATGTACTTTTTTACATGTTAGATTTTGTCTAGATTTCACAATTATTCTTTTACAGAAACGTTGTGATCGCCTACTACTTCAACTACATTTATTCCTACAATTTGTCATGCACTGTTATTGTATTATAATACATAATTATATTTTACATTATTGATTCCGTCTTTGCTTTGATCCGTAGAGCCAGTAGCGTCTTCGTTACGAATTCCACTTCCGAGCACGTCAAATTTACTACTATCACTAGGTTATTTCTCATAATGTGAATAATAGTGATCCATAATTTTTCCTGTACAATAATTTTTTTGCTACTTTTCAAAACATTAGTTTAAAGTGGAGAGTAACATTCAACGGCCTATACACGAATGGCTTACATACCTCGCAGCGTTTCTTATTTTAGTTGTAATTTTTATATAATTATGATGGATGGTATTTATGATCTCTAAAATCTAGCGTGAAAATACTAGTTTACATATATGCACATATAAATAATTCGGATATCCCCCATTATAAACTGTGACCGACGCTTTATCTTAATATTCTTATGAACAATATTTTCCACGAAGGTCTTGGACTCCTGTAATATCATGTAGTAAATCCTACTATGAGTCGCATGGAATGAGCTCTTACCGAGTTTAACTTCCCTTAAGATGAACTCAGTATTTTATAACCTTTGTGAAAATGGGAATGACCGTTATATCTCGTCTTAGGGACATTGTGCTGCTTCCTTGATACCTTTTCACAAGATCGTCATTGCAACATATTGCCGAAAGCATGACTTTGAATAACCTAGACGAACTGGTTCTCTGAAAATTGAGAAAATCCTTGCCCGGGCTTTTTCGGGAAGTTTAGACGTGGTTGTAGCAATACATGCAATAGACAAATAAGCGAGGACAATCAGGTTATCTTCAGAGCAGAGAAGTTGTCCAGTTGGCAATAGGATCCATCCCAATTTCACATTTTATACGAAAAAGTTAGCACGCCCGAGTGTATTTGACAAGGTGGAATTAATTTTCTAGATTCATTAGATTCAGGTTGATAATGTTTATTTGGTTACAGAAGAATTAAATTGTACATTTTGTTTAATTACTTATGGACCTGGTTTCAAATTCCCCAATTAAAATTGTATCCTCTTCCTGGATATCAGTTAACGACGAACCATCGTATGACAGAGTGGTCCGATGGACCAATACCGATTACAATTTTATTGCGTAGTGATTGATAATTACCTAATAACAGTAAAACCGTCCATTTCAATGAAGAATTCCTTAATTCATTAGAATTTTGTAGCTAAATTTAAGCGTAAATATTTATTATTGAAGTCAATCGACATAGCAGTTATAGTTATAAATTGCTATTAGAATTTGAAATTTCATTACTTTTTACAATTCGCTAATAGGGTTGGCTGCGAAGTATAGTGGGGTCAGTTTCGGACTACCAGTTTTGAGATTCTCGAACCCTAGAATATATTTAATGTTTCCTGAATCGCACTTAACCACACCCAGGCCAGTGCAACTCCCCATTCTCCGCTTCGCAGGATGCCAGGTGGCGCTAGTAGTCTTCGTCCGACCTATAATTACCCTCGCTAATGCTACCCTTATGATTTTCCGCCGATTTCATATTTGCCGCCTGTTTCAAATTTCCCGCAAATGAAATTCGGATTAAATTTAAACTTTCATCGACCGACTGTATTTAAAGGATATACGTAGTGCGAAGTGAAGGTGTGAAATAAATAATAAATAACGCGATATATTTATCAAATATATTATATAATTGATCTGATTCCAGTAGGCATATAACTCTCTTTATATTTACTGTATTGATTGGAAATATTTACAGAGAGTGGTTTGTGGCATTCCGTTTTGAGTGCACAGAATTAAATCTTTCTTTTTGTACATGACTTCCTGATACAGAGAACAGATTTTATATTGATTTTATACAAATATGTAAGTATTTGTATTCAATCAATATATCGTCTAATAAATTGCACACTTTTTTGGAGGGGTTTCGGTGCCTGTTTTTTTTATTTTTTGTGAATTTTTCAGGTTTCATTTATCAAGATAGTAACATTATACAAGAAAATGCCAGCTTGTATAGTGTTAGGATGTACATCCGGCTTCAAAACTGAAACGGTGAAATCACCACTATTTCATGTGCCACAAGACGAGTCACTAAAAATGCTGTGGCAAATTGCGATTCGCAGAAAAGATGTAATTCTTACATCCGCACATCGAGTTCGTGGCAAACATTTCCTTGAAGAAGACATTGTGTGGAGAAAGGAATTGAAGGATGCGAAAGGAAATATTTTAGGTGTATTATTCATTCATATAAACAACTGCAATATTATTACTTGCATTCAAATATTTATTGCATATTATAAAATTTCCTAATTTCTATTTAGTTTAAATTAAGGGCCAACCAGTGACAAAGCTGTCAAAAAAAGCTGGTAATTTTGTGCCGTAACTGTTAATTTTCTGGTAAATTTATCAAAATTTCTTTACAGAAATTTTTTACATCTAATTTTAATTTAAATTTAAGATTTCTTTACAGAAAATCTCCATGTAGGTTCGTCATAGCAAGGCCCTACCACGTGAAGTAATATATTCACGATTTGTAGCTTATAAATAGAAAACATCACACCTGGAGCACCTAACAGTTTCTTGTCTGGCATTGAACTTGACAAATTAACAACGAAAAATCAAACCTCAAATTTTGACGTCAAACATTCAAGTTCTATTTTTCCTATTTATAAGCAACAAATGCTGATAATATTACTTCACCTGGTAGTCCTTGTGATGAGGAACCTATTTCAGTAAAGAAATTGTGACAAAAGTAAATAAAAAATGAATGATTACGACGCAAAGCTTCCTTTATTTTAGACATCGTCTTTATGTTGCACGTATATAATTTTTATCTTTTACTAGTCAAAGTTATACACTATATTTTTAACACTTCATTAAATATTTTCATTTTAGTCTGCAAAGTATAGAGCTCCTCGATTAGTACCTGGAAGTGTTACACGCATATTTCAGTGGACAGAGTGTTCAACAGGCAGTGTCGAGCGTACAACTCCAATTCAATTATACAATATAGAGAATGCAGGCAATGCAGACTATGCAGACCGAAAAATGCAAATATGTCAACAGAAAAACATGGCAATCGATTTAACTGAGGTGCTGGAGGTAATAGAGGTGATTAACAGCATTGACGGCAGCAGGACGGTGGAGCAAACGGCAATAATAGAAGTTGTGAAGCCGTCAGAAATAGATGCAGCCCACACAAGTACAGACGCAATAGAAGTTGTTGAGGTTGACCCACGGACTTCAGTTGATCTTGGCGACCATGACCAATCATCTATGGTATTCAATTTTATATATTTTACTATTACTACAAAAACATTTTTTAATATAATACTTACGAATACGAAAAATTATAATTGCTTACTTAAAAGACTTATGTCTAGTCGTTTTATATAATTGAGTAAATATAATTGAATAAATATAATTTTGTAACTTTTCATTCTTTTCATATAAATTTCTATATCAATTTAGTAACTTGAAAAAGTAATTATTCTCAAAGAATGTCGTATATAGTGAAGTATATATTTCTTTTAATATGTACTTCAATATTGTTATTATTATTTTTTTTTAGTGGGCAGGGGGATGCTTTTACGCTCCATAATAATACATAATGTCACATGGATTTGTTATGCGATCCATAAGCCACCGTGTGTCGGGCTCGTTGCTCCCCTGCCACAACTTCCCAATTTGAGGACACTAGAAAACATGAACTTGCAAATAAACATCTTGCTTATCCGTCCATTCTATATTCCTCAAATTATGAAGTTCAGCCGTAAGAAGTCATACCGGCGAAACCCCTAGTTTAAATCTGAATGCAGATTCGACGTTAGCTCCGCTAATACTTACCATTATTGTCATTATTATTATTATTATTATAATTTTTTTTTACGGAGGGGGGAAATGCATTAGGCACCATAGGGGGTTGAAGATGTTGTGTAACCCCCCCGTGTGTCGGACTCCCTCGCCTTTGATGTTAACGGCAAGGTTTACCGACAAAAACCCTAACCTCCCTTGGCCCTCCAGAATCCACGTGTGCAGTCTGCAGCAGAAAAGTGGCTCCTATATCCATCTCCTCCGCTGCAGACTGCGCCGGGCCATTTCGTTTGCAACAGTAACCACTCCCTCTACCATTGGGTTAGTGGTTACAGGATCTCGTGTGACCTCAGTAGACGGAGAGATCCCAGCAGCACTGCTTTCTGCATTCGGCCTGCGATGGAACTTGCATGTTCTCGACAGGCCGGAATGCTTTTGATGTTTTGGAGGAAAGTTGGTCTCATTCCTCCCAGCACTCCAATTATCAGCACGACGAGCTTGATTTTGAACCCTCGATACAGCTTGCGAATCTCGAACAGGAGTTCCTGATATTTCATCCGTTTTTCGTCCTCTTTGCTGACTATATTTGTTTCTGCTAGTGCAGAAAACTCGATGACGAAGATGGATTTGTCATCGAAGTCAACAAGGACGATGTCAGGCTTATTGGCTGATATTTGCCTGCTCGTCGGGAATGAGTAATTCCAGTATATTCGGCACGACTCATTCCCGACTACGGATTCAATATCAGTGGGGACGTACGGCAAAACTGGGGTTGCATCAATACCATAAGTGCTGCGAAGATGGTAATACAGCACTCGAAGAGCCGCATTGTGATGTTCGATGTATGCTGAAACTGCATATATTGGGCATGCTGCCAAAAGATGCATTAGTGTTTCAGCATGACATCTACACAATCTACAAAGCGTACTCTGTACCGCCTGGTGTAAGATGTTCTGGCGATACGCTAAGTTATTGATGACCCCATCCTGGCACGCGAAGATAAAACCCTCGGTCTCGGATTTCAAGCCGGCTGATCTTAAGAAGGAGAAGGTCATCTCTGCCGACAAGCCAAGTTGTTGGACATTTCGAAAGAATTGTCCATGCAACGGCTTGTCGATATGCCTTCCCTCCAACATACGGAGTTGTTCCTTCCGTATGTTAGCCCTGAGACGCACAGGGCACAGATTGATGATTGATTCAGCCTCCTGTGCACCACTACGTCCCACGTTGAAAACCAGACCGAGGTTTCGCGCCGCTCGTTCCGCCATGTTGTACAAAAACGCCCCCTTTCCCTGAATTCCATGCTGATGTATGGCATCATCAGGGGATCCTCCGTTCGATTAATCACGTCGCAAGCTGTTTCGAGGAACAATCGGTCATGCATACACTCCAGGCTTAAAAGGCCACGACCTCCCATATTTCGGGGCAAATACACTCGTTCCACGGAAGATCCTGGATGCAAACTGCGTTGCATACAAATCATCTTCCGTGTGCTTCGGTCAAGATCCCTTAGCTCGTCAACGTTCCACTTCAGTGCTCCAAAAGAATAGAGCACTGGTGATACGGCCAACATATTCGTGGCTGCCACCTTATTTCTCCCGGTCAATTCTGATGACCAGATCTGACGGAGAATGCGCCGGTAATTCTTAATGATGGTGGTTTTAGCAGCCTGCACATTCCTGGACATGCCTTTGAGGTACGCCCAGGTATGTGTAGGCTTCTTCGGCGCTAAGGTGGCGGATGATATTTCCGTTGACGAGCTCCATATCGTTGTTATGGGAGCCTGACCTTCCTCTGTGCAAATGAACGACTGCACACTTGTCCAATCCGAATTCCATGCCGATATCTCTCGAGTATGTGAGGGCGATGTGCAGAGATCGATGTAATTGATCCTCGCCTGATGCGTATAATTTAAGATCATCCATATAGAAAAGATGGGTGATCTTATGTACACGTTCACCAGGCGGTCCACACATGTACCCTTGAGATTTCCGGAGAGCAACGGATAGAGGCAATAGTGAGATGCAGAAGAGCAGAGGACTCAGAGAATCCCCCTGATAGACACCTCTTTGGATTTGAACCAATCTAGACATGGTTCGACGCTTGCCCGATGTCATGACAAAGCGTGTTTTCCAAAGAGGCATCGGGTCTTCTACAATTCTCACTATGTTTGGGTGGACTTGGAGGCGTTTGAGCAACAAGCGTAAAAGCTCGTGCGATGTTGAGTCATACGCCTTCATGTAATCCAGCCAGGCTATCGACAGGTTACGCTTGTACTGGACTGCGTCCTGACAAACACACCTGTCGATAAGCAAGTTGTCCTTGTAGCCGGATACACCCATTTTGCAGCCTCGTTATTCTACTATCCGTTGCCACACCGGTTTCACGGATTGCTCAATACGTTCGTTCAAGATGTTAGTGAACAATTTGTATGACGTATTGAGACACGTCATCGGTCTATGGTTTTTCGGATCGGACAAGTCTCCCGATTTTGGGATCAGTGTTGTTCGGCCCTCCACCAGCCAGTGCGGAATGGGTTGGTCTCCATTTATATGAGAGGTGAATATTCGGGCTAGGTGTTGATGGACAGAAGTGAACTTCTTCCACCAATAGTTGTTAATTCCATCCCAGCCCGGCGAGGAGAAATTCCTCGCTCCTGTGATGGCATTTTTCACCTCTAAAGCACTGACGGGTGGGCAATCTTCACTTTCTTGTGTGACTTCGTCGCACAACTCGGTCAAGATTTCAATAACTGGAGTGTCTGCATTAAGCCTAGATGTTCTCTCGTAGATGCTCCCCCAGAATTCCTCAACTGCGGCCATCGACGGAAACTCGCTTGAGGCTGCGATACGATGTTTGAAGAGGTTGGAAGGATTCGTCCAAAATATTGCATTTTGTCGAATTCCATCCTCCCGTCTTTGCAGCCTCTTTTTGGCATCCGCCAAAACCCGAATTTTATCCGCCAAACGTTGCTTGATGTTGAGCAACTTCAGCTTGTTCATTGTGTGATAGTACGTCCGCAGTTGTCGTGCGAACTTCTTGACTTTTGCCGTAAATGAACGGCCAGATGTTAAATATTCGATCACACACTGAACTCGGGAAGCGAGCTTCCGTGTCAGTCGAATCTTGCCGTTCAATTGAGACATGCGTTTTGTAATCTGCCGACTCCCCGATATCTGTGTCAGATTTCGCGGAGTCACCAGATCACTTGCAGCCTCGTAAACGGCACAATTGACTTGCCACAGGTCGCAGTCATCTGGAAGAGCATCCAGAAGTAAGCTATTTGCTCTGTCTAATTCTCGTTGTTTAGGCAAAATTTTTGTTGTCAAATTTTGCCTAAACACGAGTGTCGTGCTTTCGTAATGTGGAGCATCTCTCCCAGCACCGCGTACAGGCTCAGTTGTTATTGCCCGCACATCCGGTACCGGTTGACAGCTGGGAACAACGAAACCCGTCCGCCTCAGATAGGCCACATACTCTCTCAGTTGTTGTTGAGAAAAGCGATCTGCCAGTTCGGGATGCATTACTGCAAACCGACTATGCATTCGCGCCATGTAGCCTCTCTGTTGCGGACAGCTCTCCTCGTAGCAGCGCATAAGATCTTGCCTGAGATCCTCCGTCCACTGAAATCGTCCGTGGGCATTCGTGCGTTGTTGTCTCGGGACACCTGTTTCGGCTCCTCCACCTCGGGACTGGGCTGCATCCGAAGCAGCCCGATGGTCAGGAGCCCTGCGCGTTATTCTATGAGTAACCGCAAATACAGGGAGTAGGGTGGTTAGCCCTAACCCCCGTTGTTATGCCTCTCTCGTTTGTCTCTTACCTCGCCATCCACTAGGGTTGGTTACCCAATCTCTGGCAAGGTTGCTAAGAGTCCAGGGCCCACCGGCTTTAATAAGCACACGTGGAGGTGAGAGTAGGCCATTTGGGAAGATACGCTAAGATGCGGCTTTTTGCATAGCCGCATTGTGTTACGCATCATTCCCTTTGGGCCCCTTTATTATTGAGCCATTATTATTTGTTATTGTTGTTGTTATTGTTATTATTATTATTTTAATAATAACTTTAACAACAACATTGGTTTCTTATGTCGCTCAATCTGTACGAAAAGTGAGAAATTTTTGCTCAAATCTCTACCAGATCAGCGTGAAAGGTCACTGCAACCACGCCCCAAACTATGAGGTAGGTGATTGCAGTGTCAGTCATGAGTCGATTCCCGTCTGACAGCACCTCGAAAAATGTTAAACAGACAGCATGGCTTGTCTTACATATCGCGAACTGCTGCTTGTAAACAATTCCGAAAAACTGCCAGATCGGGGATCGAACTCACGACCTGCGACTTCGTAGTCCAGTACGCTACCGCCTGAGCTACGAGGCCTTATTTTTTTTTTTTGACGGAGGGGGGAAATGCATTAGGCACCATAGGGGGTTGAAGATGTTGTGTAACCCCCCCGTGTGTCGGACTCCCTCACCTTTGATGTTAACGGCAAGGTTTACCGACAAAAACCCTAACCTCCCTTGGCCCTCCAGAATCCACGTGTGCAGTCTGCAGCAGAAAAGTGGCTCCTATATCCATCTCCTCCGCTGCAGACTGCGCCAGGCCATTTCGTTTGCAACTGTAACCACTCCCTCTACCATTGGGTTAGTGGTTACAGGATCTCGTGTGACCTCAGTAGACGGAGAGATCCCAGCAGCACTGCTTTCTGCATTCGGCCTGCGATGGAACTTGCATGTTCTCGACAGGCCGGAATGCTTTTGATGTTTTGGAGGAAAGTTGGTCTCATTCCTCCCAGCACTCCAATTATCAGCACGACGAGCTTGATTTTGAACCCTCGATACAGCTTGCGAATCTCGAACAGGAGTTCCTGATATTTCATCCGTTTTTCGTCCTCTTTGCTGACTATATTTGTTTCTGCTGGTGCAGAAAACTCGATGACGAAGATGGATTTGTCATCGAAGTCAACAAGGACGATGTCAGGCTTATTGGCTGATATTTGCCTGCTCGTCGGGAATGAGTAATTCCAGTATATTCGGCACGACTCATTCCCGACTACGGATTCAATATCAGTGGGGACGTACGGCAAAACTGGGGTTGCATCAATACCATAAGTGCTGCGAAGATGGTAATACAGCACTCGAAGAGCCGCATTGTGACGTTCGATGTATGCTGAAACTGCATATATTGGGCATGCTGCCAAAAGATGCATTAGTGTTTCAGCATGACATCTACACAATCTACAAAGCGTACTCTGTACCGCCTGGTGTAAGATGTTCTGGCGATACGCTAAGTTATTGATGACCCCATCCTGGCACGCGAAGATAAAACCCTCGGTCTCGGATTTCAAGCCGGCTGATCTTAAGAAGGAGAAGGTCATCTCTGCCGACAAGCCAAGTTGTTGGACATTTCGAAAGAATTGTCCATGCAACGGCTTGTCGATATGCCTTCCCTCCAACATACGGAGTTGTTCCTTCCGTATGTTAGCCCTGAGACGCACAGGGCACAGATTGATGATTGATTCAGCCTCCTGTGCACCACTACGTCCCACGTTGAAAACCAGACCGAGGTTTCGCGCCGCTCGTTCCGCCATGTTGTACAAAAACGCCCCCTTTCCCTGAATTTTATGCTGATGTATGGCATCATCAGGGGATCCTCCGTTCGATTAATCACGTCGCAAGCTGTTTCGAGGAACAATCGGTCATGCATACACTCCAGGCTTAAAAGGCCACGACCTCCCATATTTCGGGGCAAATACAGTCGTTCCACGGAAGATCTTGGATACAAACTGCGTTGCATACAAATCATCTTCCGTGTGCTTCGGTCAAGATCCCTTAGCTCGTCAACGTTCCACTTCAGTGCTCCAAAAGAATAGAGCACTGGTGATACGTCCAACATATTCGTGGCTGCCACCTTATTTCTCCCGGTCAATTCTGATGACCAGATCTGACGGAGAATGCGCCGGTAATTCTTAATGATGGTGGTTTTAGCAGCCTGCACATTCCTGGACATGCCTTTGAGGTACGCCCAGGTATGTGTAGGCTTCTTCGGCGCTAAGGTGGCGGATGATATTTCCGTTGACGAGCTCCATATCGTTGTTATGGGAGCCTGACCTTCCTCTGTGCAAATGAACGACTGCACACTTGTCCAATCCGAATTCCATGCCGATATCTCTCGAGTATGTGAGGGCGATGTGCAGATATCGATGTAATTGATCCTCGCCTGATGCGTATAATTTAAGATCATCCATATAGAAAAGATGGGTGATCTTATGTACACGTTCACCAGGCGGTCCACACATGTACCCTTGAGATTTCCGGAGAGCAACGGATAGAGGCAATAGTGAGATGCAGAAGAGCAGAGGACTCAGAGAATCCCCCTGATAGACACCTCTTTGGATTTGAACCAATCTAGACATGGTTCGACGCTTGCCCGATGTCATGACAAAGCGTGTTTTCCAAAGAGGCATCGGGTCTTCTACAATTCTCACTATGTTTGGGTGGACTTGGAGGCGTTTGAGCAACAAGCGTAAAAGCTCGTGCGATGTTGAGTCATACGCCTTCATGTAATCCAGCCAGGCTATCGACAGGTTACGCTTGTACTGGACTGCGTCCTGACAAACACACCTGTCGATAAGCAAGTTGTCCTTGCAGCCGGATACACCCATTTTGCAGCCTCGTTATTCTACTATCCGTTGCCACACCGGTTTCACGGATTGCTCAATACGTTCGTTCAAGATGTTAGTGAACAATTTGTATGACGTATTGAGACACGTCATCGGTCTATGGTTTTTCGGATCGGACAAGTCTCCCGATTTTGGGATCAGTGTTGTTCGGCCCTCCACCAGCCAGTGCGGAATGGGTTGGTCTCCATTTATATGAGAGGTGAATATTCGGGCTAGGTGTTGATGGACAGAAGTGAACTTCTTCCACCAATAGTTGTTAATTCCATCCCAGCCCGGCGAGGAGAAATTCCTCGCTCCTGTGATGGCATTTTTCACCTCTAAAGCACTGACGGGTGGGCAATCTTCACTTTCTTGTGTGACTTCGTCGCACAACTCGGTGAAGATTTCAATAACTGGAGTGTCTGCATTAAGCCTAGATGTTCTCTCGTAGATGCTCCCCCAGAATTCCTCAACTGCGGCCATCGACGGAAACTCGCTTGAGGCTGCGATACGATGTTTGAAGAGGTTGGAAGGATTCGTCCAAAATATTGCATTTTGTCGAATTCCATCCTCCAGTCTTTGCAGCCTCTTTTTGGCATCCGCCAAAATCCGAATTTTATCCGCCAAACGTTGCTTGATGTTGAGCAACTTCAGCTTGTTCAGTGTGTTATTATTATTAATATTATTATTATTATTATTATGCTCATTATAGCCCCAATTTAATATAGAATGTCTTATACATTTATAAATTCAGGTATTTAATTTACTTCACATTTCTTTTAGATTCAGCAAGAATCAAATATGAGCGTAATTGACACAGTATTTTAAGTTTCAGGCTCTATTAAACTCCCGCAATATTGGAGTTAAAACACGACAGAAAATAATGGTAAAAGAATGATTTATTTTTACAATACGATATGTCAAAAAAATGGTGAGGGCTTGCCGACAATAGACATTATCAAAGGAGTAATTTTGGAAGAAGATATCATACCAGCAATACCTAAAATAAATGCTCTTGGATTTGCTGTGAAAGGTCTGAATGATATTGATGCCACATTATCTAATAACGTACCAATCCAAAATGTCTCGCATCTACAAAAATTCTTGATAAAAATAGACAAATTAAATTTATGCAAAGGAATAACAGGAAGTGCAGATTTTAAAGCTGAAGTAAATACAGACAAACTGAACTGTGATCGATTTGGTTCATGGCGACATAAAAAATGCCTATTATTACTTGATAGGAGAAAAACAAAATGTAAATACTGTGTAGAGCCCCAAAAAGGCATACAAAAATGTATTGTTCGTCAAAACATGAAACAAAAGAAAAACCGTATCCGAATACCGCTCTTAACACCTGCCAAGCAAAAAAAATTGCAATTAATAAGGAAAAAATATAAATCAGCAATGAGAGCGAAAAAAGCAGCTATCGGAGTAATGCAACGCTGGAAAAAACAAAAAGAAGTTGATCTCATGAAGGAAGAAAAACTTGAAGATCTTTTACAACATATTAATATGTCTGAAAATGAAAGAATTCTCATTAAAGAAATCGTACAGGTTGCTAAGTGCAAAAGTGCCAAAGGGAGAAGATATTCCGAAGAGTGGATGCTCTTGTGCATGTTTATGCATATGCGATCACCAAAGGGTTACCGATTTTTGCAAGAAAATAATATTCTTCCAGTGCCCTGCATTCGAACTATTCGAAAGTAAGTCTTATGAAATGAACATTCATTTTATAGGATTCAAAATTTTTCTGACAATATTTAATAAAGATGAACTAATCAATATATACAAAATTAATAATAAATATATATCCAAATCAATAATAAATATATACAAATAAATAATAAATATATACAAAATAAATATAAAAAAAATAAATAAATAATAAAGATGTACAAAATAAGTGAAAAAAATAATTAATATTTAAACAAATGTTTAAATGAAACGTGTTTGCTAATTTCATTTTTCTTTTTTCAGGTACCTGTCAATTGTCGATACGCATTGTGGATTTGATGCAAATTTTTTTGAATTGTTTAAAAGCTATATGAGTAAAAAATCTGAAATGCAAAGGCATGGTGAATTATTGATTGATGAAATAAGTACAAGGAAAAGCATTTCTGTAAATACCACGAACTTAACGTATAAAGGTCTAATTGATTTTGGTGATGATGGCAAGAAAGCTACCGACATAAGTGAGAAAGCTGATCACGGGCTTGTAATGTTTCAGCCATTTGCTGATACGTATTCACAACCTGTGGTAGTGTTTGCTTCGAATGGTCCAGTCACTGGAAAAGTGCTGTCTCAATTAATCATTAAGGCTTGCACCTTAGTTGAAAATGCTGGTGCAAAAGTTCACGCAATAATCAATGATGGAGCATCTACCAATAGAGCTTTTTGGGATGTAGTAGGCGTAAAAGGCAAGAGGGGTTCACTGAAAAACTATTTTGAACACCCACTTGACGCAAAGAGAAACATATATGTCTTCTCTGACACGCCACATCTGATTAAAACGAGCAGAAATCGACTCTATAACAACAAACAATTGCAGGCAATTTTCAACTATTACTAATTTTACTAAAATTTTAATAAATTATTTTAAACTGAACAGATGGATCCTAATGAAAAACCAATCAAATGGGATTATTTTAATATTTTATATAACGAAGACAAGAAACAAACACGTAACTGTATAGATCACGATTATCACCGTCCTGAAATTTCAGATTGCGTGGCTTACTGTTTTACAGCACAAATGTCCCAGCGTATATTAAAATTTATAGATCGTAACACGTGTCGTAAGGCATTATTAAATCCACAAAAATATTATAACCAACCAAAGGCATCTCTCTTAAATCAATTGGTCACAGATCCTACGAACGCTTTTGTCCATCCAAATATAAATTTTTCTAATTTTTTTAAAAATATCGAAGAATTATTTTGTAGACACAGTAATTCAGCTAACGTCGAGGAAGTATAACAGAAATTTCAGAAACGTACAAATTTACGCCGTCTTCCGCGACGTCGGCACTTTTCGGTTCTGGGAACCTGTTGTGGAGTTGCACTTTTTGTGAGTCCTGACGATTGTTGCAGGTTCCCACCGAAAAATGCTTATGATTTCCGGCTTCTTAAATTACTAACGTTTCGCTGGTCGGTCTTCGAATTCGCGAACATATCGCGTGACCGGATATCAGCGAATGCTTATTCTAACTTTTATATTATTAAGTTAGACTATTTACATTAAGTAATATATAATGCGATCGGTTACGACGCCGGTCGTAACACCCCCCCCCCCCCCCCCCCCAAAAGGACGGCGGTCCTCCGCCGCAAATATTATTTAATGCCCATAAATATTGTATTGTTAGTATCTTATGTACTATAATCGCGTGGATGCTGGTACGGAAAAAAATGATTAGTACCATAGCTTAAGACTAAGACCGCGTTACAATATAGTCTGTTAGTTCTGGTTCGCCACTGGTACTAGGGCGAAGTATTGTCTGTAAATTTTCGGGGGTTTTGCCCTGATCATTGAGTTCACCGCCATCGTTGTCGATTCCCAGTGTTATTTCATCGGTCTTCGCATTGTAGGTCACATTGCGCGACGCATCACGTCGCGATGTCCGGATGAGTACGTTTTTCTTCTTCCTTCCAATGATTATTTTCCCACGGAAGCATCTCCATATAACATATACAGTGATTACGAGGATTACGAGTGATGGTCCACCATATATAGTGGCGTTCTCGACTACTTGTACTCGTTGCTGAAGTCGTCTCGCACGTCCAATGGTCCGTGCCCGATTTATTAATTCGCCAAATTTGATGTTGCTCTCGAGCGTTCCTGGTACAATGTGCGAATTTTTGGTCTTCTGCTTCTCGTTACGTATACTTTCACCCACTCCTGACACTTCGACTCCATCACGTATTAAGAGTTTAGTGATGTTCAACAATTTCGACCCATATTGTTCTAATGTTGTTTCCGATGTCAACGTTTTTGATACGATCAGTGTTCCCCGTCTGCGCTTTACATCCTGGTGTGAGAAAGATTATTCCGGCTCCCTTTAAGGGTATTGTTATAGTTACCACGTTGTCGCAAATTACTCTAATTGGCTCTTCGTTTGCAGCAGAGTGCAGCCATCGATTTGCTGTTCGCAGTTTCATCCAGAACGTTGGGCCTTGTTCCAGAATGCGGACATCGCAGTTCCTGAAGTCGTTGAACTGGATGTCGGTTATTAATCTTACCTCAGGGGCATTCCGTGTGAGATCGCCAACGTTTCGGAGTCAAGTTTCAGATCTTATTCAAAATTGAACTACGTTTAGAATGCGTAAAGATAAGCCTATCCTATAAATTTCAGCTCAAAATATTAATTTGTTCAAAAGTTATTGATAAAAGTGTAAACGACAAAAATGAAATTTTTAAATTTAAACCATTTTTTAAACGGCCATATCTCGAAAACTATTATTCAGAGAAAAAAAATGTCAAATTCGAAAATGTGCAGAAATTCCTAAATTTTTTACTGGTGTAAATAATATAAACAAAATATTATTGTTTATAACAAATTTTCAAGATTATTTTGTTGTAACTCAATTTTCGCTCGATATGCCATTTTTTTTTCTCGTGACATGAACAAAAGTTGTTCGCAAAAGTATTTTCTTTAATTTGGCAAAATTTCAGTTTGTCATCTTTGAAACTGGCTTTGTAATGTTAAGAAAACCGAGCGCATGAGTGTCCGCACGCGCCGGCCGGGCCGCTAACAGGTACGGACGACCCGGCCGTATCGGCGCTATTCCCCTTTTCCAGGTATACATTACATTCCTATCTGTGTTTTTATCTCTATGAAAATATATTTTTTTACAAAATGCTTTTCTGTACATTGAAATTTTGAACATTCTGAAAGTATGCAATTTAATTACATCGACTTTTCTTCACGCTTTGCCCAGGCTTAGGACTAGCAGATTTGCGTTCTGGCGCGTTTAAAAGCTGACTGTAATAGTCATTGTCATTTTTAAAACTAAAACTTACATTTAACGTTTTTAACTGTGTCAAGCATTTACATTATCTTTCTAATTTCATAATTAGTCGAATTCGAAAATAATTTTACACAAATATCTGTCGGATGATCGATACCATTTATGGGTATAAACGAATGAAAACTTTTGATTTCCTTAATCTGTTTAGCTTTTGAAAATCTGTTTTTTAAATCTTCTTTTACTTCTTCGTGTTCAGTATGAGTGCAATACTGAAATTGTATACTTTTTATGTTCTGTGTTGCCCAGATGTACAATTCTTTTGGGCTATTTATCTCGTCGTTCACTTTCTGCAAACTTGCGCGTCTTGCCAATCTCTTTACAGTACCACCAACACCGACGCATGCGCTTTTACCATGTGAAGTTGCAAAAAAATGCCACTCAGCTTCTATTTTGAAATCTGCATAATGATGAGCTAAATTTATGAAATTATATTTATTTTTATATTATGATGCTGCACCATCAGATACGTATATAATTTTCTTAATATTTGGTTGATTTATTTTCAAATATTCAATCAGTTTCGTCTGGAATAAGTACACGGCATTTGTGTCGTGTTTTAGATATTCTGATATCAATAAAAAGCTTTTATGTTTAATCATATTATCTGCGTCATTTGCTTTTGTATAGATTACGAATGGATGGATTGTAACTTGATTCTGAGACCAGTGATGACTTTGAATTTCATCCTGTATTATAAAGGAATAATTTTCTGAGAAATCGCCCACTACCAACACTTCATCAGAGCGCAGATTTTCTTTTTTCATTTTTATAAAATTGCTTTGGTTTCGGGCTATGAAATCGTGAATCTGAAGTTTACATATTCGAGATTTAAGTTCTTTCAAATATTCTTCTCTGTTGTATTCAGATTGTACAAAATCTCATCGATTATTCAGACACTTCCATTCCTTGAATATAACCCTGTTAATATTGTTTTTATCAAAAATATTTTCCAATTGATTATATATTTTTATAAATCCCGGACATTGTTGACCTTTTCTAAAGTGGCATTCATACGGGGAACGGTACGTTTTGCCACAGCACAACGTTGCCATTTACAACTTTTCTATACGTGGAACTCTGGATAGTATAGTACAGCGCGGGAAGACGTTTTGTGAGAATGTGTGTGCATTATCCGTGGAGTACGGGCGCAGGAAACTGTGACAGCTGTCTGTCCTTTTCTTTTTGCTCGCTTTCTCTCTCAACACATTATCCACGTTGCGCCATTATACACACATGCGAAACCTCTGCATGTGTGGCGTAGGTGTGATAGCGAAATGGCGCAGCCTATTATATCGTGCAGCAGATCTCGGGGAAGCGGCGGAAACGAGATCCCGGATTAACCAACACCAGGAGTCATCCTATGAGATGGTGTCCGCATTAGATAAGTACACAAATTATTCAATTTCATATTATTTTTAACATAAGAAATTGATTCTTTGTTGGTAATTTTAGTTTCGGGACCCCACCTAAATTTGGAGCAGATGGACAACAGCCGAGGAGGAGGACAAGGATGGATCGCCTTTCAGTTAAAAAGTAAATAAATTGTATGCTACATTATTATCAACCACTTTGAAAAGACGAACCAGGTTTCTTTCAAGGAACATATTTCATTTTTCAATTTTCAAACAACTGACTCGTTTCATTAAAAATAATAATTACTTTCAATGCAATAAATGAAAGGACATCGCAATTAAAAAGGCGAACATGTCATATTAGGTTCCGCATGACCTATTGAAAAATTGTGCAATATTGAATTTTTACTTTATTTAAAAGCACAAACTGTGCATTACGCTACCATGCAATTAATCTATTATTATTTACGTTTGTGCGTGCTAATTCCTATTTTAACTTTTTACAAAGTTTACTGGTGTCATTGAACACAAAGTTATTTTAATTACAATTTGTAAGTGTGCGGTGTCCTGTTTGCACTACTCGTCGGAATGGTTAATTGAGTAAATTAAAAAGGCGAACATGGCATGAGAGGTTCCGTATAACCTGTTTGAAAAGTTTTAAGCCCAAAACGAGCACAAATTTGACAATGTGCCAACACGCAATTAATCTTTATTGATTCATCACATTTTTCATATTATACAGTAGACAAGTGAAGTAAATTTGATTATTTTGATTTTTATTTATTAGTATTTTTTTACATCTGTTTAATTCAATTAAATATATATTGGCGTACTAGTAACTAATGCATTAATTACATAACAAAACATATTTAAGCGAGGTAAACATTCAACGCGTTGTAATTTCATCGTTTACAAAGTCAAAACAACCTTGTAACATTCCTATTTTCATCAAAATGAATCCCATGTGCACGTAGGAACTTTACTTTCTCAAACGCAGTTCGTAGGCATTTTTACACTTTTTCACAGTGTAGGGTTTATCTTCATTACTAACCTATATTCAAAAGTCCAATTGTAACCTTCATGACATCGAAGACAGAGGTTTTGTCACGATACTTTCCGCAACTCCTAGGGCCCATCGTCATTGTTTCCCTCGGCGGTTGTGTGGCTGCTCCAAATTAACTGAAAATATACCCACAAAGAATCAATTTTTTACATTAAAAATAATATAGAATTGGATAATCTGTGTATACTTATCTGATGAAAAAGCCGACACCATCGCTTGGAACGACTCCTTGTTGTATCGGGATCCCTTTTCAGCTAGTTCCGAGTGGAGGAGTTGTGGGGTCGGACCTACAGCATCTCCTGGAAAACATATACACAAATGTGTCAAAACATATACACCTGGTACATATAGGTATGTAATTGCCAACCAACCCTAAAGTATAAAATTTGTAGATGGGCCCAGACTATCAAGCCATTGGCGAAGTCGATTCTTATTGGCTAAGAGCGGGTGTGCCGTGGAGAAATTGCCCGCCACTTCTGTACAAGCGCTCTTAATTCTTCGTTGGTCTATGGCAAGTTTTCTCGGGGTATGTATGTGTGTATGTAACCGTTTTGTTGTGTGAATGCGTACGCATTGTCCATGTAATATGGGCGCGCGCGCACGACCTGTCACATATGTCTGTCCTTATCTTTTCGCTCGCTTTCTCTCTCTATTATACATGTGCCAGCAAAATGGAGCAGACCACTCGCAGAAGTTGTGGAAACGGGAACCCGGATGTGAACAACACCAGGAGTCGTCTTAGGAGATTGTGTCCGCATCAGATAAGTACAGAAATTATTCAATTGTATATTATTTGTAATATTAGAAATTGATTCTTTGTTGATAATTTTAGTTCCATGACCCCACCTAAATTTGGAGCAGACGGACAAAAACAGCCGAGGAGGATGGTGGATGATGGACAAGGATGGCTCTCAGCAGTTGCAGAAGCTATCCCGACAAAGAACATCCGTCTCTGATGACCTGCAGGTTGCCACGCATCTTTTGAAGATGTAGGTTAGTAGTAAAGTTAATCGCTTTATTATCTTTAGTTTCAATATCGGATAAATATTTTCAATGCAATATTTATTACAGTCAATGTTGGTGCGTGATAACCCGTAAATGCCTATACAAATTCTACATTAAAAATTACTTTTCATTACTTCGCAATTAAAAAGGCGAACTTGTCGTGTTAGTTTCGGTATAACCTATTGCAAAATTGTCCAATATTGAAGCTTTCCGTTATTTAAAAGCACCAATTGGGCAATACGCAATTACGCAATCAATCTATTACTATTTACGTTGGTGCGTGCTAACTCCTATTTTAATGATATGAAAATATGAACTACTACACATACTCGGTTTTGAATTTTCAATTGAAAGATTGTTATTAGAAGTCGATGACAAATTATTTCATAATAATTATTATTAAGCTCCGATTTGAAATTTGTAATACACCTGCGGTTCATTAGAGGCATGTTAACTTTAGTCGCTCTTAAGTACATTTGTCAGACATTTTTAACAGCCTCAAAATTGATTTAATATTATTTATTTGCAAAGATATGTCTGTATTATTGAATATAAGAGACCTAAATTCGTTAAAATTATTATTCAACTCCAATTCTGAACTTGTAATGTGCCTACGATGTATTACAGGCATGTTAACTGTAATTGCCGCCAAGTACATTTGTTGGAAATTTTTTGAATGCCCGCTCCATTTATCCTTTAGTACATACAATATTTATCTATTAGCATATCAATTTTATAAATCTTTGCTATGTTTAAAGAATCATATTTGTATCACTCTGACGATAATTATAATTTGTAAAACTTTTGTTCACATTTTTGGCAATCTGACGTAACACAAAATTTGTAAAAGTTCGATATTAAAAATGTCAAATTTGCCCATTATTATATTATTATATTATATTACTATATTGTTATTATATTATATTATTATTAATATTATGTTACTCAATTTGAAACTTGGAGAATAGAACACCGTGAATTTGAAATTCGGATCGAGTTGTCATAGTTAATAATTCGTTTTTTTTTTTGACATATAACGCAGTTTTTTCTGACGTATTAATTTATCCGACGTATATATTTATTTAAAATGTCAGCAATAAAAGACAGTGAGAACTTTAAAAGAAAGTGGAATGAAAAAAATATTTTTGGTGGTATAAAGTACCATTACGTCAAATTAGGAAAGGACGGTATACGGTATGAAAAAAAATTATATATATATGTACATGCTTCTTTTGCAATGCATTTATTTTAAAATCGATCAACAATTGTCGAAAAATGACGTTTAATTATGTATATTAAGCATTAATTTTAAAATTCGCCCTTCTAACTATGAAGCTGAAACTAACAGCGGATTCAAATTTCGTGTTTCAGTATGAATTTTGTTTGACAGCATCCCAAATGATAAAAAACCGACGCTGTAGTAGGGAAAACCCATTAAAAAATTTTCCACTAACATTTAACCATTGTTTATAACAATTCCTAGCAGCTAATTCACTCAAAACCGGTCAGACTAGCTCGTTTCAAATTGAAATTCGCTAGAGACCTTAGTAGTGATAATTGAAACCGATTAGCTCTGGTAGAAAAAATTAAAAAAATTTCCGTCTATTGTTTATAACAATTTTTCACTCTCCAGCAGCGGATTCACATTAAGATGTCAAGCTTTGCTCGTTTCAAGCTGGAATTCGCTAGAGGCCTTAGTAGTGATGCTTGAAACCTATTAGCTCTGGAAGAAAAAATTTAAAAAATTTCCGTCTATTATTTATAACAATTTTTCTACTCTGTAGCAGCCGATTCACATTAAGATGTCCAGCTTTGCTCGTTTCAAGCTGGAATTCGCTAGAGGCCTTAGTAGTGATGCTTAAAACCTATTAGCTCTGGCAGAAAAAATTAAAAAAATTTCCGTCTATTGTTTATAACAATTTTTCACTCTCCACCAGCGGATTCACATTAAGATGTCCAGCTTTGCTCGTTTCAAGCTGGAATTCGCTAGAGGCCTTAGTAGTGATGCTTAAAACCTATTAACTCTGGCAGAAAATATTAAAAAAATTTCCGTCTATTGTTTATAACAATTTTTCACTCTCCACCAGCGGATTCACATTAAGATGTCCAGCTTTGCTCGTTTCAAGCTGGAATTCGCTACAGGCCTTAGTAGTGATGCTTGAAACCTATTAGCTCTGGCAGAAAAAATTTAAAAAATTTCCGTGTATTGTTTATACACATTGTTAACAATAGACAGATATTTTTTTCTGCCAGAGCCACTCGGTTTCAAGATCCACTACTAAGCTCTCTAGCGAATTCCAGCTTGGAACGAGCATAGGTGGACATCTTAATGTGAATCCGCTGCTGGAGAGTGAAAAATTGTTATAAACAATAGACGGAAATTTTTTAAATTTTTTCTGCCAGAGCTAATAGGTTTTAAGCATCACTACTAAGGCCTCTAGCGAATTCCAGCTTGAAACGAGCAAAGCTGGACATCTTAATGTGAATCCGCTGGTGGAGAGTGAGAAATTGTTATAAACAATAGACGGAAATTTTTTCAATTTTTTCTGCCAGAGCTAATCGGTTTCAAGTATCACTACTAAGGTCTCTAGTAAATTCCAGCTTGAAACGAGTACATACGGAGGTCTTAGAGTGAATCGGCTGCTACAGAGAAGAAAAATTGTTATAAACAATAGACGGAAATTTTTTTAATTTTTTCTGCTAGAGCCACTCGGTTTCAAGCATCACTACTACGGCCTCTAGCGAATTCCAGCTTGAAACGAGCAAAGCTGGACATCTTAATGTGAATGCGCTGCTGGAGGGTGAAAAATTGTTATAAACAATAGACGGAAATTTTTTTAATTTTTTCTGCCAGAGCTAATAGGTTTTAAGCATCACTACTAAGGCCTCTAGCGAATTCCAGCTTGAAACGAGCAAAGCTGGACATCTTAATGTGAATCCGCTGCTGGAGAGTGAAAAATTGTTATAAACAATAGACGGAAATTTTTTAAATTTTTTCTGCCAGAGCTAATAGGTTTTAAGCATCACTACTAAGGCCTCTAGCGATTTCCAGCTTGAAACGAGCAAAGCTGGACATCTTAATGCGAATCCGCTGGTGGAGAGTGAAAAATTGTTATAAACAATAGACGGAAATTTTTTTAATTTTTTCTGCCAGAGCTAATCGGTTTCAAGTATCACTACTAAGATCTCTAGTAAATTGCAGCTTGAAACAAGTACATACGGCGGTCTTTAGTGAATCGGCTGCTACAGAGAAGAAAAATTGTTATAAACAATGGACGGAATTTTTAAAAATTTTTTCTGCCAGAGCTAATCGGTTTCAAGCATCACTACTAAGGCCTCTAGCGAATTCCAGCTTGAAACGAGCAAAGCTGGACATCTTAATGTGAATCCGCTGGTGGAGAGTGAAAAATTGTTATAAATAATAGACGGAAATTTTTTAAATTTTTTCTTCCAGAGTTAATAGGTTTCAAGCATCACTACTAAGGCCTCTAGCGAATTCCAGCTTGAAACGAGCAAAGCTTGACATCTTAATGTGAATCCGCTGCTGGAGAGTGAAAAATTGTTATAAACAATAGACGGAAATTTTTTTAATTTTTTCTACCAGAGCTAATCGGTTTCAATTATCACTACTAAGGTCTCTAGCGAATTTCAATTTGAAACGAGCTAGTCTGACCGGTTTTGAGTGAATTAGCTGCTAGGAATTGTTATAAACAATGGTTAAATGTTAGTGGAAAATTTTTTAATGGGTTTTCCCTACTACAGCGTCGGTTTTTTATCATTTGGGATGCTGTCAAACAAAATTCATACTGAAACGCGAAATTTGAATCCGCTGCTAGTTTCAGCTTCATAGTTAGAAGGGCGAATTTTAAAATTAATGCTTAATATACATAATTAAACGTCATTTTTCGACAATTGTTGATCGATTTTAAAATAAATGCATTGAAAAAGAAGCATGTACATATACAGGGTGGCCGATTTATCTGAAGACATCGAAATATCTCGAGAACTATGCACAGAATCAAAAAAGTTGTCGGATGAAAGTTGTTCGACACGAAGGGGGGCATCCAGGGGGCAAATAGGGACAATTTGATCCCTTTATGAAAATTTAATATTAAAAATTCTAATATTAGAATTTTTAATATTAGAATTTAGTAATATCAATTGCGAAAATTGTTATTCTGAATATGAAATTTTAATAACGTCCATTCGAAAAATTAAGATTATGAATAATTGATATTCTTCATATTAAAAATCAAAACTGATTACATAAAAATTGTGCATACAATATGGAAGCAATTTTATAAATAAGTTTTCTACCTTCAATAAAATTACATTTTAGGTTTTAAATTTATTATTTAATAAACAAAAAGAGGACATCACGCAATCCATTAAAAAACGCGTCATGTCCCTTCACTCAGCTCATTCATTCTCTCTCTGTATGTTTTTTCCGAAATGAGAATAAATAAGCTGAGCATTGACGGTCAAACCAGCTTCTATTAAACAAAACGAAACTCTTACTTCATTTGGGGATTTCGTCGCCATCTACCGGACCGCGAGAGAACTCACGTGGTTTCATACATGTACATCGCTTGCATTTCGGCCATCACCGGCGCCGGTTCTGCTACATAACGCTAGAGGGCGACATAACTCGAAAATAAAGTAGCATATCATTTTATACATAAGTTGAGTCACACGTAACCAGTTCACCTACATTTTTCTCTACTTTCCTGAAGGGAAGTAAATGGATATCGCGACTTTCTAATCCCCATATTAAAATTTAGTATTCACGGTCTCTCAGTGTAAGACTGTTTTTGAAGTCCATTGTATTGGTAGTAATTCGGTCGGAGGTCACTTTGCTTTTAGAATAACAACTTTCCGTTTACGTGACTATTTTTTGTCTACCCTTCATTGCTAAAATCGAATGGCAAGTTAAAAATGAATCCTGCTACAGTTCCCGAAAAAATCGAAATGATTCTTATTTATGGTGAATGTAAGAGGAATATTGACGATGCTGTTGCGTTGTATGCTGAGCGTTTTCCAGATAATGCTCGCTCGCGTTCTTTTTTTTACAAAGTTATGAATGCCTTTCACTCTGATGGCAGCGTACAAATGAAAAAAGGAAGCGAAGATTAACAGTTACAGGAGAAGCTCACGAAGTAGCTGTACTAGCAGCTATTCACCAAAATCCACATGTAAGCACACGACAATTACATCGCGATTCCGGCATTTCCAGAGACAGTATTCAAAGAATATTGCATCATCATAAGTTTCACCCATATCACATTTCACTGCACCAGGAACTAGATGGCGATGATTTTCATAACCGCGTGGTGTTTTGTGAATGGGCATTTCAAAAAATGCAAACGAACCACAATTTCTTTGCTAATGTATTATTTTCAGATGAATCTACATTCACGAACCATGGTGGCGTCAATAGGCATAATATGCATTATTGGAGCGTAGAAAATCCCCATTGGTTACGACAAGTTAATCATCAACGTCCTTGGTCGGTGAACGTTTGGTGTGGATTCATAGGAAATAAACTCATTGGTCCTTATTTCATTGAAGGTAATTTGAATGGAACAAAATATCGAGATTTCCTAGAACAAGAAGTACCATTACTACTTGAGGATGTTGCTATGGACGTCCGACGGACAATGTGGTTTCAGCATGATGGTTGCCCAGCACATTTTTCAAGAGTAGCAAGGGAAATACTAGACCGTGATTACAATGGTAGGTGGATTGGTAGAGGTGGCCCCATTAATTGGCCTGCGAGGTCACGTGATCTAACATCTCTGGATTTCTTCCTATGGGGTTACCTAAAAGGTAAGGTTTATGAACAAGTACCAACGACTCGTGAAAACATGGTGGTACGCATAAGAACTGCTTGCGCAGAAATTTCTGCAGATATGATTCTATCATGTATAAAGTCATTTGAAGAAAGAATAAATAAATGCATTGAAGTGGAAGGTCAACATTTCGAACACTTACTCAAGTAAGTGAACAGTGAGACAGTGAGAGGCAAGGGGACTCACGTAAAACAAGCACCCTAAAGGGAACAGAAAAATACTACGTCCACGTCGTTGTTCCTGGGTAACGCTAAATGTATTTTTTCCTGGCTTTGTTAGAATGACCGTATTCCATATCCGGTACGCGGGCGAAAATTGTCAATATTGGAGAATCCAAATCTGCAATAAAAACTGGGGGTTCTTATTTAAGTTTTATTGTTGTTGCCCCCACTCCACCCCCAGGGGATGGGGGAGTGGGTAAATTTCATTATTACTGGATGCCCCCCTTCGTGTCGAAGAACTTTCATCCGACAAATTTTTTGATTCTGTGCATAGTTCTCGAGGTATTTCAATGTCTTCGGATAAATTTGGATTTTTATCGATTACAGCGCCACCTGTGAACCAAAATGCAATAGCTCCTAGGTCAAATTCGTGTACTTTTTTTCCGGAGAATCCAAATCTGCAATAAAAAATGGGGTTCTTATTTAAATTTTATTGTTTTTGCCCCCACTCCACCTCCACCCTGTATATATAATTTTTTTTCATACCGTATACCGTCCTTTCCTAATTTGACGTAATGGTACTTTATACCACCAAAAATATTTTTTTCATTCCACTTTCTTTTAAAGTTCTCACTGTCTTTTATTGCTGACATTTTAAATAAATATATACGTCAGATAAATAAATACGTTAGAAAAAACTGCGTTATATGTCAAAAAAAAAACGAATTATTAACTATGACAACTCGATCCGAATTTCAAATTCACGGTGTTCTATTCTCCAAGTTTCAAATTGAGTAACATAATATTAATAATAATATAATATAATAACAATATAGTAATATAATATAATAATATAATATTGGGCAAATTTGACATTTTTAATATCGAGCTTTTACAAATTTTGTGTAACGTCAGATTGCCAAAAATGTGAACAAAAGTTTTACAAATTATAATTATCGTCAGAGTGATACAAATATGATTTTTTAAACATAGCAAAGATCTATAAAATTTATATGCTAATAGATAAATATTGTATGTACTAAAGGATAAATGGAGCGGGCATTCAAAAAATTTCCAACAAATGTACTTGGCGGCAATTACAGTTAACATGCCTGTAATACATCGTAGGCACATTACAAGTTCAGAATTGGAGTTGAATAATAATTTTAACGAATTTAGGTCTCTTATATTCAATAATACAGACATATCTTTGCAAATAAATAATATTAAATCAATTTTGAGGCTGTTAAAAATGTCTGACAAATGTACTTAAGAGCGACTAAAGTTAACATGCCTCTAATGAACCGCAGGTGTATTACAAATTTCAAATCGGAGCTTAATAATAATTATTATGAAATAATTTGTCATCGACTTCTAATAACAATCTTTCAATTGAAAATTCAAAACCGAGTATGTGTAGTAGTTCATATTTTCATATCATTAAAATAGGAGTTAGCACGCACCAACGTAAATAGTAATAGATTGATTGCGTAATTGCGTATTGCCCAATTGGTGCTTTTAAATAACGGAAAGCTTCAATATTGGACAATTTTGCAATAGGTTATACCGAAACTAACACGACAAGTTCGCCTTTTTAATTGCGAAGTAATGAAAAGTAATTTTTAATGTAGAATTTGTATAGGCATTTACGGGTTATCACGCACCAACATTGACTGTAATAAATATTGCATTGAAAATATTTATCCGATATTGAAACTAAAGATAATAAAGCGATTAACTTTACTACTAACCTACATCTTCAAAAGATGCGTGGCAACCTGCAGGTCATCAGAGACGGATGTTCTTTGTCGGGATAGCTTCTGCAACTGCTGAGAGCCATCCTTGTCCATCATCCACCATCCTCCTCGGCTGTTTTTGTCCGTCTGCTCCAAATTTAGGTGGGGTCATGGAACTAAAATTATCAACAAAGAATCAATTTCTAATATTACAAATAATATACAATTGAATAATTTCTGTACTTATCTGATGCAGACACAATCTCCTAAGACGACTCCTGGTGTTGTTCACATCCGGGTTCCCGTTTCCACAACTTCTGCGAGTGGTCTGCTCCATTTTGCTGGCACATGTATAATAGAGAGAGAAAGCGAGCGAAAAGATAAGGACAGACATATGTGACAGGTCGTGCGCGCGCGCCCATATTACATGGACAATGCGTACGCATTCACACAACAAAACGGTTACATACACACATACATACCCCGAGAAAACTTGCCATAGACCAACGAAGAATTAAGAGCGCTTGTACAGAAGTGGCGGGCAATTTCTCCACGGCACACCCGCTCTTAGCCAATAAGAATCGACTTCGCCAATGGCTTGATAGTCTGGGCCCATCTACAAATTTTATACTTTAGGGTTGGTTGGCAATTACATACCTATATGTACCAGGTGTATATGTTTTGACACATTTGTGTATATGTTTTCCAGGAGATGCTGTAGGTCCGACCCCACAACTCCTCCACTCGGAACTAGCTGAAAAGGGATCCCGATACAACAAGGAGTCGTTCCAAGCGATGGTGTCGGCTTTTTCATCAGATAAGTATACACAGATTATCCAATTCTATATTATTTTTAATGTAAAAAATTGATTCTTTGTGGGTATATTTTCAGTTAATTTGGAGCAGCCACACAACCGCCGAGGGAAACAATGACGATGGGCCCTAGGAGTTTCGGAAAGTATCGTGACAAAACCTCTGTCTTCGATGTCATGAAGGTTACAATTGGACTTTTGAATATAGGTTAGTAATGAAGATAAACCCTACACTGTGAAAAAGTGTAAAAATGCCTACGAACTGCGTTTGAGAAAGTAAAGTTCCTACGTGCACATGGGATTCATTTTGATGAAAATAGGAATGTTACAAGGTTGTTTTGACTTTGTAAACGATGAAATTACAACGCGTTGAATGTTTACCTCGCTTAAATATGTTTTGTTATGTAATTAATGCATTAGTTACTAGTACGCCAATATATATTTAATTGAATTAAACAGATGTAAAAAAATACTAATAAATAAAAATCAAAATAATCAAATTTACTTCACTTGTCTACTGTATAATATGAAAAATGTGATGAATCAATAAAGATTAATTGCGTGTTGGCACATTGTCAAATTTGTGCTCGTTTTGGGCTTAAAACTTTTCAAACAGGTTATACGGAACCTCTCATGCCATGTTCGCCTTTTTAATTTACTCAATTAACCATTCCGACGAGTAGTGCAAACAGGACACCGCACACTTACAAATTGTAATTAAAATAACTTTGTGTTCAATGACACCAGTAAACTTTGTAAAAAGTTAAAATAGGAATTAGCACGCACAAACGTAAATAATAATAGATTAATTGCATGGTAGCGTAATGCACAGTTTGTGCTTTTAAATAAAGTAAAAATTCAATATTGCACAATTTTTCAATAGGTCATGCGGAACCTAATATGACATGTTCGCCTTTTTAATTGCGATGTCCTTTCATTTATTGCATTGAAAGTAATTATTATTTTTAATGAAACGAGTCAGTTGTTTGAAAATTGAAAAATGAAATATGTTCCTTGAAAGAAACCTGGTTCGTCTTTTCAAAGTGGTTGATAATAATGTAGCATACAATTTATTTACTTTTTAACTGAAAGGCGATCCATCCTTGTCCTCCTCCTCGGCTGTTGTCCATCTGCTCCAAATTTAGGTGGGGTCCCGAAACTAAAATTACCAACAAAGAATCAATTTCTTATGTTAAAAATAATATGAAATTGAATAATTTGTGTACTTATCTAATGCGGACACCATCTCCTAGGATGACTCCTGGTGTTGGTTAATCCGGGATCTCGTTTCCGCCGCTTCCCCGAGATCTGCTGCACGATATAATAGGCTGCGCCATTTCGCTATCACACCTACGCCACACATGCAGAGGTTTCGCATGTGTGTATAATGGCGCAACGTGGATAATGTGTTGAGAGAGAAAGCGAGCAAAAAGAAAAGGACAGACAGCTGTCACAGTTTCCTGCGCCCGTACTCCACGGATAATGCACACACATTCTCACAAAACGTCTTCCCGCGCTGTACTATACTATCCAGAGTTCCACGTATAGAAAAGTTGTAAATGGCAGCTTCCTAATGGAAAGCTGATCGGCCTGTCAAGCCGCAACAAAACGCGCCACCATGCAGGCGTGCCCCTGAACTAATTTCGACAAATGCCGTGTATACGGAACCTGTCGGTAAAATAGAATAGAGTTTTGAACTCGTGTTATCTTTGCAGATTTCTACTTTATAGATTGTAAAAAAAATAATTATTAAAATTAATATAAATTAATTTTACATTATAAATTATTATTACAAGAAAAATAGATCACACATATACTTTTTATTACATTTTAATTACAATGCAAGCGTGAGTTGAGATCGCTAAAAAGTCCGTCAAATGAGTATGAGCTTTTGTCAAACAAGATTTTCGTTTTATATTAGTCACAATAAGTTATTAATATTTTATGGGACATATATCATTGAATAATATTAAATAATATATAATAAAAATATCATTAAATATGAAATAAGTGACTTCAAACAATTGATCGTTACTTGTTTTCCGCGAAGTTTTCACATATAGTAACGATGATCGAGTTAGTCCGGGAGCTGGGTACCTTCCCGTGTGCACGAGGCAGTCCAGTCCCGGAAGAGGGTGATTCTTATGTATTTTTACCCGTAGAATCCGAATCTGTTGGTCAAAATTCTTGAAAAGTGGTCGTTCTTTTTTTAATCGCCATTATTTAAACAATATATAAAAAGTTGTTTTTTCGTTCCCGGACAAAAATTTTCTGACATTTTAGGTATTTCTGAGAAGGAAATCATTTGTACACTTTTCTGTAAAACTTATACTTTAGAAGTTACGGCCATTTTAAGTTTGATTTTTGTGAATTTTCACCAACTTTGGTGGTTAAATACTACCATGCGGATTATTATTTTTTGAAATTCGAAGTGGATATTTCTTTTTGAAGGTATCAACTGCATATATATAGAAAAAAAATGAAAATTAACTTATACTATGTATCGTTATTCATGACAAACAAACGGCGCTTCGATAGGCGCGTCACCCGTCTTACGCCTTCTGGGGCGCTACTTCGATGCATGTATTTCTCACCGTTATGAATATCAACATGTTTCTGTACGGTTTCTGTTATTTTATAATAGTTTTATGACTCTATAATAAATTATAAATATTATATAACTATAAATATGCAAATAAATTATATAGCAGTTTGACGAGTATCTTAAGAAAATTTGTTTTTACATGAATTTTTTTCGTACCTTATTCCTGGCAGAAGCTTTGCGATTACAATTTGTTGTAAAGTTATCCATTGGAAGTAATAAAGTTACATATAATGCAGTAATAAACAAATACGCATTCGGGGATACAACCTGGATGTCTATTATTTTTTGCCGTTTTTTACTGGATGTTTTTTTTCTAAATTAAATGTTCTAATTAAAAAAGATTAGTTTAATTTTTTTGCTTCAGAGGTCGCATTACTATGTTTAAAATCCGATCGTCATTTGTTTTAAACAGCTGTGCCTCGGTTTTTGTTATTCCCCTCGTTATATCCCGTTTATAAGTTTCCTATTATGAAATAATTATGGATGCTAAACGAATACGTTTATCCGAAGTTACAAATGAATCGGTCTTAAATTTGAGTTATTGTGTTATTTGCGGAAAACAAGATGACATTAAGTTATATAGTGGAACTGAGGGTCGAAAAAAAATTTGGATTGCTGCGCAAGAAAAAAAAGACGAAGTATATGCGAGATTATCTACATTAAACATCAGAGGTAAATTTTGATGATGTATAGTCATAATTTAATAAATTAGGTACGTCTATTGTACCTGACAATGAAAAATGATGTAAAATATCCAACATTATGTTTCTTTATACGGAACTTATTTTTACAATTTCATAAGATTATTAACAATCGATACATCATTATTACTTTACAGACACATTTAAATATCACCTGACTTACATGTTTTATAAAAAATACACTTTAGACTTAAAATCAAAATGTGAAAATCCAGTCTTAGATTCTGAGGAAACAAACTGCGTTTTACCTAATATTTCGTTGGAAGATACTCATAAAACGCATCCTACTATGACGAGATCGCAATCGATTTTCTGTTCAGTTGATGAAAACGGTACATTAGACATGAGATTAATAAAATGCGTTATATGTGGTAAAATAAAGAGCAAAAACATAATAAATAAGTACAGGATTACTGAGTTATCACGAGCAGAATCGTTTTTAAATATAATTAAGACATTGAAAGATGATGTTTTCAATCGAATTGTATGCGATAAATTGTCCGCAGACTCGATAATTGAAAAAGGGCTGTATTATCATTCTGCATGCTTAAGAACATATGAAAGAAAATTTGATCGACGAAAGGTACTTGATAATATTAACACACAAGTTCCAAATGAAGAAATAAATGAAATTTTATTTTGTGATCATGAAGAATCAAACTGTAACTTCGAAAATGAAATAAGTAAACGGGGAGCATTGATTTTGGAATATATCAAGATAATTGAACCTCGAATTTACGACGGTGAAGCTTTTGAACTAAGTACTTTAACAAGAACCATAGAAGAAAAATATGATTTCAAAGAAAGTCTTAATAACCGCTTGATAAAAAAGGTATTCATTGATTATTTTGGTGAAAGCATTTCGTTTTCATATCCACGACAACGTAACAAATCTGTTTTATTGTACTATCCGAAAATATCGCAAGCAGAAATGGCAAATACAATTCGCACTTCCGCGAACGTTAGTAGCTGTGCTCTTGAACTGAGGAAATCTTTATTTGCTGTCGATTTTAATTTGGAAAATAAATATTGCGACGAGCATGACTTACAATTATCTTTAGACAAAATGACAATTCCAGATAGTCTAGCAGAATTATTTTCAACGTTATTTAATATTAATGTTGATCGTTTAAAATCATTAGATAATATAGCGCAAAATGAATTTGATGCTAAAGCATTCAAAATAAAATGTCTCTATCAAATTATGTTTTATATTGCGCACGACGGACGCAAACGTACACCATTGCATGTTTTAACTGGTTTATCAATCCACCATATGACTAAAAACAAATCTGTTATATCTAGTTTGAATCATAGTGGCTTATCAATTTCTTACGACGAAATTGAAAGGCATCGGAGTAGATTAGCACTTTATACTGCTCGATCAGCTGAAACAAAAATGCCTTTACCTAGCAATTTTGATCCAAATATTTTTACAACAGCTGCTTTTGACAATTTTGATCACGAAGAAAATACGATATCAGGTTTGAATGGCACACATGATACCGTTTCAGTTTTATTTCAGGAACAACATGACACACAAATTGGTAAACCTGAATTTGCAGAAACGGAATTTAATGTCAAAAGATCCTTTGATAAATCATTAAAGTGTCAGATGAAAAGGGATTTTACGAAGCCACAAAAAGAACTAAATTTACCTGCAGATATTTCAAAAAATACGGAACATATTTCAATCGAACCTGAAATGTATAATCGTAACATGCGAGCAGATGATTTAGCATGGCATTTATGCCGCTTAAGTTTGTCTGAATCTACTGACGATACAATACGATTAAAATGTAATGACGATCAAAATATACCATCTTGGGCAGCATTTCATTCAATTCTAGGAAACGATTCTAGACGTCCTCAATGTACTGGATTTTTACCTATGCTACCATATCCAGTTACGGAATATGATACGGTATATACGGTCATGTCCAACTTCATTGAAATAGCTCAACAATTAAAACAACAATATTTACCTATTGCTTGCGACGAAGGAGTTTATAAAATTGCTCGTCATATTAAATTTTTAAAAAGCGAAGAAATGATGCCTTTAGTTTTAATTTTAGGTGGATTCCACATGACGAAAGTGATTTTTAGTAGTTTAGGGAAGTTATTAACTGGAAGCGGAATAGAAAATGTTCTCATAGAAACTGGTTTATTTGGAATTAATGTAACAAATCAGGCTTTGAGTGGGTCACATTATAACCGAGCTATTAAAGCATACTTTATTATTAGTGAAGCTCTTACACGTTTACAATTGCAAGCCGTTTTGACCAATTCTAATTTAGAGGTTTACAAAAATGAATTGGAAATGTTAGAAAATTTAAAAAATTGCATTTCCGAACAAAGCTTTGATGAAGGTAAATGTATTCTGAAATTATTTCAGAATTCGTCGCAAAATTTAAGAAACGGCTTTAATGAATTTGTAAGCAAAAGATCTGAGGAGTCACCGCTTTTCAGATATTGGAATAATATACTGATCATAATCGATCTAGCGCGTGATTTAATACGAGCAGACCGCCAAGGCGATTGGAATTTACACGTGACTACAGTTAAAAAATTACAACCTATTTTCCATGCAACGGATCGGGTCAATTATGCACGTTGGAGCTCTATATACTTAGAAGATATTTTAAACTTAGAACAAGATATGCCAGAAGTACATGCTGAATTTGTGTCAAAAGGGACATTTACAGTGAAGCAAACATCAAAATCTTGTTCTTCTGTAGCCATGGATCATTGTTTAGAACAAAGTATAAATAAATCTGCAAAAAGTCGTGCATCAGGCATTATAGGCGCAACTAAAAAAAAAATACAGTAGCAGCTTGGACTCTTATTTTTCATGAAATGGCTGCTATTACAAATGTATATAAGAATGTAACGAACGTACAAAATAATAATTCGGACTTACAGGTCCATCATGAGTTTTCGTCATCAAACACAGCTAACACTGAAGAAAGCGTTAGTGGAGTAGTTGACTATCTTTTGCAACATGATGGAAACCCTTTCCAATTAGGAAATCATCCCTTAAGAAACATGATAACACAGGAATTAGTTGATGAGAAAGCTGCACAACTTTTGCTGCAAGCATTTGAAATTGGTTGCAATCAATATAATAAATTTAGGCAAGAAAGAATTGTGGAGAAAAATATTTCTTTCTCAGCTACTATTCATCGCAATAATCTTCCTAATTTCAAAACAACTTTTAACAAAGAATTAAAGAGTTCTGTAAAAGCGAAGAAAAATGTTCATCAATTTAACCGTTTAATCAACATAGCAACAGAACGCAACTACGATATTGAAGACTTATTAAGTTATGAATTAACGTCAGAAAATTGCTTGTTTGATGATGAAGGATTAATTAAAAAAGAAAGTAATAAAAGTCAACTTATACATATACTTGAAAAAAACTTAAATCCAGTTGATTACGAAATGACATATTCTGGTGTAAGTGTAGTAGTTGATGTGATGTTAATTTGTCGAAAATTAAGATGGAAGTATTTGCATAATTTCCAAGACTTTGCAAATGATTTTTGTCAATCAATATCACGAAAGAGTTCTTATGGTGTCATAAGTCGAATTGATTTTGTGTTTGATGATTATTTCGAAAATTCTCCTAAAGTCATCAGAAAGACTACGCAGGGCAGCTAGTGAATCAATTACACTTTATAGTATTGACGAGCATACTCCAATACCAACCCAAGAAGCTAAATTTTGGTCATCATCAATTAACAAAGAAAAACTTCAGTTGTTTCTTCGTAATTACATTCTCAAAAATGGAGACAACTTATTCCCCAATATAGAATTAGTTTTCAGTACAATAAAATCACAAGAATGTATATCAACTAAGGCACATTTAAAAACAGATTGTACTTTGCCTATGCTTCAGCGATTTGATATTGAAGAAGCTGATGTGAAGATAATTTTACATATTGCGAATGCAGCTCTTGAAAAGAGCGCAAAGATTCTTTTACTCTCTTCTGATACGGACATTATTGTTTTATCACTTAATTTTTGGGAGATTTTTTCTAATTATGGTCTAAAAGTATGTATCTATATTAAGTATATTCACAAGAAATTGCATTTTATGCATTATTAAATTATGAAATCATAAAATATTGATCAATTATTTTCTAGGAATTATGGATACACGTTAGCTCTGCAAATAAAAGTAGAAATATACCGATTCATAAATTAGCTACGTGGTTAAGATCACCGATGTGTAACACAATTGTAGCTGCTCATCACCTAAGTGGCGCTGATTATACAAGTAAGGTGGGCACTAAATTAAGTGCTGTACGTGCTGATCCTACAAAGTATTTACAGAATTTTGGTAGAGGTAAATTATTTAAAACTAATGTTTCTAAAATATTATGCATTGGTCTTATCTAAAAAATATGTCTACACATTCATCAGGTACATCACTAAACTTCATAGAACTTTGTATTGATCAAGCAGAATCATATCTGGTGCAAATTTTACAAAAAGACAGTACGTGCAAATCATTCAATGAACTACATAATTATCAGTTTCATTATGGGACGAAACAAAATATTTGCGACTTACCTCCAACTTCTGCGTCAATACGTCTACATATATCAAGAGTTTATTTTATTACTTACAAACAATTGAACTGTTTAAACGAAAAAGCAGAAATTTTAAACCCGCTTCAATTTGGTTATATCCAGGAAAATGAATTGCTATTACCGAAAAAAATATTAATATTATTACCTTCAATGGATAAGTTTACACCAAATTGTACTTGCAAAGCATGTGTCAGGAATACGTGCCCTTGTGTTGCAGCTCAAATACCATGCTACTCATTTTGTTCGTGTAAGAAACAAAATTCATGTAAAAATAAATTTTCTTAAGATACTCGTCAAACTGCTATATAATTTATTTGTATATTTATAGTTATATAATATTTATAATTTATTATAGAGTCATAAAACTATTATAAAATAAGAGAAACCATACAGAAACATGTTGATATTCATAACGGTGAGAAATACATGCATCGAAGTAGCGCCCCAGAAGGCGTAAGACGGGTGACGCGCCTATCGAAGCGCCGTTTGTTTGTCATGAATAACGATACATAGTATAAGTTAATTTTCATTTTTTTTCTATATATATGCAGTTGATACCTTCAAAAAGAAATATCCACTTCGAATTTCAAAAAATAATAATCCGCATGGTAGTATTTAACCACCAAAGTTGGTGAAAATTCACAAAAATCAAACTTAAAATGGCCGTAACTTCTAAAGTATAAGTTTTACAGAAAAGTGTATAAATGATTTTCTTCTCAGAAATACCTAAAATTTCAGAAAATTTTTGTCCGAGAACGAAAAAACAACTTTTTATACATTGTTTAAACAATGTCGTTTAAAATAAAAACGACCACTTTTCAAGAATTTTGACCAACAGATTCGGATTCTACGGATAAAAATACATAAGAATCACCCTCTTCCGGGACTGGACTCCTTCGTGCACACGGGAAGGTACCCAGCTCCCGGACTAAGTATTTTAGGCGATGAAACGTTGATTTTCTGTTAGTACGCGTCATCGCTAAGGGCATTTTTTAATATACATTTTTTTTATTTGTAATTCATAGTAATTCTCACGCACGCCGTATTATCCATTACATACTATTTAATGTGTTTTTTTCAAATGTATTTTGAATAAAACGTAGAAGGGTAATTCCATTGACTTTCGTCCAAAAGGTGTTGCTGGCATGTTTCAAAAATATATTTATTTTATAAATAAGTCATTATTAAACTCCGTACGATCCATGTCTGCTAACGATTTAGGTAATTATTTTGTTATTTTTTTTTTAATTTGCAATAAAAAATATGCGAACACGAAAAAATGACGTTTACAGACCACGTTTCAACCTGCTTTTATTTAATAAAGATAGTTTTAAATGAAATTTCGTTAAAAAGGAATGTTAATATATATTCTAAAAATGTATTTGTACTACTTTATTTTGTATAACAAGTTTAATAATAATAAGAAAAGTGGATTTGAAATTGGTCAAAAAGCTGTCAATTTTTGTAATATTTAGTATCAGATTTTTTATAAATCTATTTTCCCAATAACTTTGATAGTCTCCAGAACTGAAAATGAATACATTTACTTCTTTTATTCCACAAGAACCAATTTAAAAAATCAGTTTTATTAGTATAAAATTCAATTTAAAAATTCGAAATTCGTACAAACTGACGTAATTCAATACATCATATCGTTTTTCTGAATGCTTTTAAATAGGTCTTTTAAGTAAACTTTTCACATACTTAAATTTGTAGAAAATGAACACTATATTCAAATTTCACGAGAGTATTTTGTATAAATTCTGAAATATTTCAATTTGAAATTCTTTACAAAACAGGGTAGTTTTAACAAATTCAAATATAGTCTGAAGTTGACAGGTTTGCCGATAATCGATTAAAATCAATTTTATTTAAATTAAAAATCATGATTATAATTTATATGTCATTTTCTACAAATTTAAGTATGTGAAAAGTTTACTTAAAAGACCTATTTAAAAGCATTCAGAAAAACGATATGATGTATTGAATTACGTCAGTTTGTACGAATTTCGAATTTTTAAATTGAATTTTATACTAATAAAACTGATTTTTTAAATTGGTTCTTGCGGAATAAGAGAAGTAAATGTATTCATTTTCAGTTCTGGAGACTATCAAAGTTATTGGGCAAATAGATTTATAACAAATCTGATCCTAAATATTACAAAAATTGACAGCTTTTTGATCAATTTCAAATCCACTTTTCTTATTATTATTAAACTTGTTAAACAAAATAAAGTAGTACAAATACATTTTTAGAATATATATTAACATTCCTTCTTAACGAAATTTCATTTAAAACTATCTTTATTAAATAAAAGCAGTTTGAAAATTGGGCTGTAAACGTCATTTTTTCGTGTTCGCACATTTTTAATTGCAAGATTGTTATCGTAATGATTCTTACTTTGCGTACACTTTTGTTATTTTGCGCACTGTTTTTTTATTTTGCGCACAATTTTTTTATTTTTCCAGAAAAGTGAATTTTCGCAACGCAAAAACAGTGCGCAAAACGAGATTTTGCGCACAGAATTGCATAAAATTATTTAATAAAAGATATCATTTGTAATAAATGAATGGATGTGAATTCAAAATGTTAAATTCCCATTCGCCCAATCCAATGAAAATAAATAAAAAGAATATATTTTTTTAACTCCGTGCGCGAAGTACTTCGCACACTCAAATCAGTGCGCGAAGAATTTCTCTCACGGAGTTAAAAAAAATAGCTTACGATACACGTGAGCGGTAGTTGATTTTCGCACTCGTTACACTCGTGCGCAAATCACCTACTTCGCGCACTAATATCGTAATCTACTATTTTGACGGATTTTATTCAGTTTAAACACAACTTTTTATATTATTTTTTTTTCATTGACTGCATCACGGATAGGTGTCAGTCAATCATTTTTTTTTACTATGATTCAAAGGTTTAGAAAAGAAAAATGGTTACTTTTAAAAATTTTTATAGAAAATGTTTTAAAAGGGTGAGAATTTTCGACTGCCCTGCCTGCGAGTGCGGATATCCAGAAGAGGACATCGATCACATTGTCGGGCAATGCCCTATAGGCATAGGTTTGAGAGACAGAGACAAGATATGATAGCTAAGATCAAGAAACACTGTCCTCTCCCAAACATCATGTCTAGTGTTCTGTATATCTTGAACCCCACAGTTATTGAATCAATAGACAATTTTTAAAAAAAGAGTGATTTAAAAATATAACTAGGGTGCCTTCGACCCGCTGTGTAAAGTAATAGTGCTTGACCAGCTCTTTGAGACTTTATGTCTCTTTATGTGCCACATCTTACGTTACAAATCAATAGCAAACTTCAGCCGCCAACCCCACCAGGGAGCTCCTCCCCCTGGACCCCCGCTCATAGACATATTTTCTCACTCGAGAGATACCTATTTCCGAGCATACTGTCTCTTGAATGACTTAATATTGAAAATTGACAGTTTCAAAACTTCGACCCCCACCGCAGGTCAAACGAAGCATAAATAAATATCATTTGTGTTAGCTTAGAACCAAACAGAACCTCATTTCAAAGTTTTTTTTTTTATTTTAAGCATTTAAAACGGATGTTTTGATTTCACTCCCTCCAAATTTGGTGGTGGGGGCCTTTGCCCCAGCTGGGGGTGTTTCCCCCATTTGCTCATGATCGTTAATAAAAAATCGACTGAAATACGCGTGCTAAAAGTTTGTGGTAGTAAAAAGTTTGATTGGCAGAAATCAGTTTTTTAATTTTTTTTTATCAACGGATATATGTAGCTATCCCAAAATCTAATCAGATCTAAGTTGAGCCAAGACGAACATTTAAAAAAAAAATTATATCGATACGACAATTGTAAGGTATGTAAACCGGGCGTACAAAAACGCGACACGGACGGACGGACGTACAACTTAACAGACTTTGTTTTTTTTTGCATTCTTGGGCTCTACAGGGTCTGAAACGTCGACATTTGATGAAAAACTATAGGGTCATTTTTTTTCGCCGGCAGAACAATTCAATACTTCGTCCGACCTTCGGTCGGGGCGAAGTATAATATGTGCCTGTCCCATCTTACCCGACCAAAAAACAACTCGAAAATAATTATGAACACAAAAGAAAATTGACGACGGGAGTGGATGAATGCGCATGTTAAAGCGGATGAAAATTGAAGTGTCCCATCTCACCCGAACTTACCCTAATAAATATTTTTATATTAATTCCCTGGGAAGAAAATTTCGATTTATGCTGATATTTTTGTTCAAGTTTGGGTCAGCAATAAAAAAATTTTCGGCGAATTTCACCACAATTCGTTAAAAAATTCAGTCAAACATTCGATCAAATTAACATTCGCGTTTAGAAAATTTTAGAATCATTTCTCGCCAGGGGTCTTAATAACCATATGCATTTCATTTTTTCCAAGAAAAATTCATTCATTTTTTATACCTGAAAAACCCGACAACTTCAAAAATACGACTCTCCAAAACCGACATTCAAAAATCTGACAGGCAGAAATCCGGCACCTCGAAAAGCCGACACCTCAATAAACCGACACTTTAAAAAATCGACACTAGATTATAAGACACCTCCAAAAATCGACATTTAACAGATTAATTTTTCCAAATATGCGTAAAATATACCTAATACACATAGAAACAATATATGACCCATTACAAACCTCGGTCAAAATTCTATCTGCTATGTTCAATACTATTACATTAATTTCCTCGACACTTACAGGCTTTAATCTTTCGATATCAAAAAAAAATCCACCTTCCCATTACAGACGAAAGCATGTTTTAAGCATATTTGGAAAAATTAATCTGCCGGTGTTCATACGTAAAAAACCGTAAAACATTCAAATTACGTTTCAAAGGGGTGGGGATGACAGACGGAATTTTGTCCGAATTTTCTTAGAGATCTCATTTTGTCTCTGCATAAATGAAATAATTTTTCAGAATTTTTCGAGTTATTGATTTTTTGGTGTATGGTTGTTATTGAGGTGAATCTGTAAGATGAAATTTTTTTTGTGGTGGGTATTGCTGTAGGAGATTGATCACTTGAGTGTGGGTCATAATATTTCTAACATATCCTAGAATATTGGAAGATGTACTCAAGCGGAAATTATAAATTTGTAGTGTGTTACTTATGAAAAATATGCAGGGCCCAGATTGATACCTTTATTCCGTTATTGCTTTCCCGCGCCGCCCCTGTCAATTCGTTCATTGAACGTTCGGAACTTCAGGTACATTATGGATAGCAGAAAAAAACTGTTTTCAAAAATAATTACTATAAAAATATTGTAATTCAATTTTACAACGTTGAAAAGCACCCGTTTTCGCCGCAAACATCGAAACGCACCCGTTTCCGCCGCTAATTGAAACAGTCCCGTTTTCGCCACAAATCGAAATACAACCCGTTTTCACCGCAAACCTCGAAATGAACACGTTTTCGTGGCAAAGACCGAAATGAACCCGTCTTCGCGGCGAACGGCTGGAAAAAGTCGTGCGCCGCGGTCATCACTCGTGCGTAACATCGTATTTGACCCACAAAAAACGGCGCACAAATTTTCCGCATAATATATCGAAATAGTACATTACGTAACTAGTGCGGGAAATAGGGTTTGTAGCCCGAGCGTAGCGAGGGCGGCAATAAAAACGAATGCGATGGACCCCTAATTCCCGCACATGCTACGTACTATATTTTTCCTAATAGTATGCGGGAAACGCGTATTTCCCGCATACTATTAGGAAAAATACCGTTCGACACTCGGGCGTAAGAATTCGATTTTACATTTTAAAACATTTTAAAACGATCAAATTTTGGAGTATTTTTTTGACATCGAAATTTTTTAAAGTGCTTGAAATATGTTATTATTGAAGGTTTTCGGAGACAAATTCACTCTTGGAAATTTTTCGATATCGACTGAAATGGCGGAGATACGAGCATTCAAAGTTTGAATATTTTAATTTTTTTACTCTTTAGTCGGGTTTAAAAAATTTATATCTCGGAAAATACTCGTCGTAGCGTAATCTGACATCTATACAAAATTTTCAGAAAATATTTATTCTATATAAAAAAAAATAATTGACTTCTAAAAAATTAATTTTGAATATTGTTATTCGTAATTGTTATAAACAAACTGTGCGCATTTTCAGGCGGCCAGAGTTAAAAATTTTAAAAAAATATATAATATAGCCAAACATGTTTTCTTTCGGAATCCGTTGAAAAAAATGAGTGCCCGTGAGAATTGGCACCGTAAGAAATAAATAAATAAAGCGGCAAATGCCGTAGCGCTCGGAGGAATGGTATACTGCCGGACGGTATAGGCGCAGTTCATATTTGGGTTTTCGACTACTGTCCTCCATCTGAACTTCTTCCGAGATTTGCGGAAGTTTCTCTTTGTAGCATCGTCGATGGCAGGAAGCGCACAAGAAATCCGTTGAATTAAGCTCAGAATACCGTAAAAGTAGCTGTGTGCTGACAGCTCTCAGATTTGTCCGGCGTCGAGAATGACTCTTAAATATATTGGCGCTCTTAAATATATTGGCGCACTCACAACAATTTCACTATATCACTTAAATCACGAAGTTCAGGAGCAACCTTATTCAACTAACAAGGTTTCCGTTAGACTGAAAATTCTCGGCTTTATATTTTTTATGGGACTAGTACAAAAAAATTCTACCCCCCTAACTTTGTTTTGTTTAATTATTTACATAATTTGTTTAGAAAAAAAAATTATTTTCTCGACAGGATTTCACTTCTATGTAGTAATAACTTATGTGGATAAAAGTATTTTCACTAAAATTTGAATTTCCATAGTTGAATAAGAGTTTAAAATCTTTGAATCGCTATAACTGAAAACACGATTTTTCAAGTTAGGTTGTTTTTCCATCCAACGCTTCATATGTGCTTATACCTGTTCTGCCTGAAAATATTGCTAGATCAAGCATAATTACGAGTAATTTAAAATAGTCATATTTTTCATGGATTTTCGTGGACTCGATTGAATTATCCATTTAACTTTCATAATGTAGGTGAAAAGTATATTATGAAATGTAGAAGCATAATTATTAATTAGAATGTACGAAACATTAAAATTTACATAGAATATCGTAAATTTACAATTAAAAGAATTAACATTATATAATAATTCTTATCACCGAACTTCACTAAGCGCGGAGCACAGTAGTCGAAAACCCAAATATGAACTGCGCCTATATACCGTCCGGCAGTATACCATTCCTCCGAGCGCTACGGCATTTGCCGCTTTATTTATTTATTTCTTACGGTGCCAATTCTCACGGGCACTCATTTTTTTCAACGGATTCCGAAAGAAAACATGTTTGGCTATATTATATATTTTTTTAACATTTTTAACTCTGGCCGCCCGAAAATGCGCACAGTTTGTTTATAACAATTACGAATAACAATATTCAAAATTAATTTTTTAGAAGTCAATTATTTTTTTTTATATAGAATAAATATTGTCTGAAAATTTTGTATAGATGTCAAATTACGCTACGACGAGTATTTTCCGAGATATAAATTTTTTAAACCCGACTAACATTAAAATATTCAAACTTTGAATGCTCGTATCTCCGCCATTTTAGTCGATATCGAAAAATTTCCAAGAGTGAATTTGTCACCGAAAACCTTCAATAATAACATATTTCAAGCATTTTAAAAAATTTCGATGACAAAAAAATACTCCAAAACTTGATCGTTTTAAAATGGAATGACACATATTCATTATCGCCGAGGAGAATAAATAAAAACGATCTGTTATAATTTTTTGCATTTTTATAGCTTTTCCGAAAGATTATCAAAAAAAACTTTGGGAAAAAAATTCCCCTGCAACAAATACTGTTTTTCAAGCTGGAAACTTATTTTCGAAGATATCTGCAGTAAAATGAAAAAAAAAACGTTCAAAACGTTTTTTTAAATGTATTTTCAATCTGCCGTCTTCAGTACGTCGGATCGTCGATTTCTGTTATTATATTCGTAATCTGGAGAAAAAAATACGTTAAAATGGTATATTATAAAAGTCTTTGGCAATGTTGTAGCTGTTATGAAGGATTACCAACAAAATTATAAAAAAATTTCTCCTAACCACAAATGTGGTTTTGCGCGCTTGAAACTCAAGTAAATTCTTCTTCTTATTGATAAGAATTTATGGTAAAAATTTGAGAAAAAAAAGGTGGGGTTTTTGAGAAAATTGAGTTTATTTATTTTTACAAAATTAGCCGAAAGTTTGTTAATTTTAAAGATGTTTTAAAAAAGCCAACGAATTTTTAAAGAATAAAAAGTCACCTATAAGTGTCATGCATTTTTTCCATTGGCGCATATAAAATTTATTTCCCATACATTTGTTCAGACGAAATGTTAAAAACAGTCGAGGCATCGGTTTTCAACAGTAGAAAACAAAAGACAAACGCGAGCCTCGAGATTTCGTGCCTCTGCTGTACCGATCGACTTAGTCCGGACACACACCAGTACCTTTCGACGTAGTTCCAAAAAATATGTTTCCATAGAGTGCGCTGCGGAAAAACGGACGATTTCTTATACACGGGATGCGAGATCTCCCACCTCATCTCTGGTTTTAACATATCATGATACGTGATAGGAACCTTTTCTGTATTGTTCTCGTCAAAAAGAGTTGATAATTTAGCACCCGCAATCATTACTTTTGTATTTTGATGATATGTGTAAACGCAAACATTATGGGAGCCGTCAGTACTATCAACCAAAATGCATTGTTTAGGACGAAATTCACAGAATTTTGAGAACCCGATTTTTATGTCAGAGTGATCTTCAATGAATAATGCGTAGATTTTCTTCAAATTATGCAACAATAAACGTTTCTGCTCGTGTGATTTTTTCCTCCCTTTCTTACTGTAATGAAATCTTTTTGGCCAGGGCACATGCGGCTGATATCATCACTGCAATAAAACTCTCGCACAAGAGTAATTATATCTTCGGATACACTATTTCCACGTCTTAAATCGGGATATGACAGAATTCCCCTTTTTTACGTAATTTTTTTGCAGCCTTTGCTAAATATTCAGTGCACTCAATTTCTCTTCTCATGTCCATTGAACTCCAAATCAAAGGTAAAACAGTAAGTATATGCATTTTTTCTGCAGTACTATTTGGTTGCTCATATTTTTGTCGAAGTTCCGTTAATATCTCTGTTTGAAAACACCTTTCGCTCGCATGTTGTGCTGTGTAATTATTGATTAATGTTTTCTTTAATGTTGCACTAAAAAAATCTATCGAATTTTCAATTATATGAGGAATTTCAAGATCAACTCCATCAATTTCCTTTTGACCAAATAGTTGAAATAATCTGTTTAATGCTTGAATGACATCTTTCTTTAGATCATCGTGTGATAATTCGTAATCCATGTCAACAGCATCATTCACATTGCAGTAAGGTTCTTCAACATTTTCGCGTAGTAATACCGTTTCATCATTACAGCATTCCGAATTATTAGAAAGCAAATCTTTTAAGTCCTTGTAACAGTGAATACTATTGCACATAAAATCGCCACGTTTCAACAATCGATGATTAAGTAAATTACCACTTACCTTAAAAACCTTCAGTCGACGAGTATTATGTGTTTTGAACGGATTACAGCACTCTTTAAACGGCATTTTTCGAGATAAAAACGCAGATTTACAAAATTTATCAAATTGTCTTTTGGATAATATAACTAAAAACTGATGTGCTCAGTGCCAAAGTAACCTAAAGACTGATCCAACTTGGAAAAAAAGTTCTACATAAATGAACGGTGTACATGTTTTTAAACAAACCCCTCTTTCAATTTCCAAGTAATGACCCAAATAAAAATATGCATGTAGGAAAAAACATCGGGGTAAACCTATTTACTTAACACCATTTATATACCTGACAATTTTACAAACACACAGTAAGGCATATACTGTATGTACCTGGAAAGGGGGATAGAGCGCTGATACGGCGGGTCGTCCGTACCTGTTAGCGACCCAGCCGGCGCGTGCGGACACTCATGCGCTCGGTTTTCTTAACATTACAAAGCCAGTTTCAAAGATGACAAACTGAAATTTTGCCAAATTAAAGAAAATACTTTTGCGAACAACTTTTGTTCATGTCACGAGAAAAAAAATGGCATATCGAGAGAAAATTGAGTTACAACAAAATAATCTTGAAAATTTGTTATAAACAATAATATTTTGTTTACATCATTTACACCAGTAAAAAATTTAGGCATTTCTGCATATTTTCGAATTTGACATTGTTTTTCTCTGAATAATAGTTTTCGAGATATGGCCGTTTAAAAATGGTTTAAATTTAAAAATTTCATTTTTGTCGTTTACACTTTTATCAATAACTTTTGAACAAATTAATATTTTGCGCTGAAATTTATAGGCTTATCTTTAGGCATTCTAAACGTAGTTCAATATTAAATAAAATCTGAAACTTGACTCCGAAACGTTGGCGATCTCACATGGAATGCCCCCTCACAGTCACTGCGGTAATCCGTTGTGTGGAGTGGCAGGTCACCCTTGCAGATATATGTACCGTCGCCTTGCTTACAGTTTTGATAGATTTCTGTTGTCAGCCGAACGTATTGGTTTCTATCGTTGGAGATGCCAGAGTATCGGGTCGACGGCTGAATAAAGGCTGATCGCGATATATTTGCCATAATTTCGGGTACCGGTACTGGTGTGTGTTCGTAGATTATGAATCGGATATGGGAAACTAATGGTATACGCACCACGTAGATTAATGTTGAATCTATATATGCGATTTTCATCGTAGAAATTTGTAGGAGCGAATCTAGTGTGAGTGTTGTGAACGGTATCGGAAAATCGCAATCAGGTGTGAGATTGACGATCTCCTTTATATGTTCCGTCAAACTCGTCATGAAGACGAATTCGGGGTGTATCTGACCTGTTTTTGCAAATAATATTGCATGCGTCAGCTGGTCGGATTCTAGTGCGTACCGATGCAATTCCGCCTCGATGATGGTCATGATGTGTGCTAATTTATTTGTTCTCCAAAGTTGTTCTGACAATGACTGAATCTTTGTCGCTGTTCCCGCAGTTCCTCGAATTATGCGTTTACGTTTATCATTTCCTGCCTTATTCCTGAAAATTCCACGGATATAAGTTTTGTTTGTTCTTCTACGAGAGTGGCTGTCTCGGAAATTCTGTCATTCGTTGTTTCTAATTGTTGTTGTAGGACGTGTATCTCCTCCTCGTCTGCCGTGCCAAAGAGAACTTTGGATATTTTCCCAATTGCACCGAAAATGGCACGTTTTTTTCGGGTTTCTATTCCTGTCAGCAGCTCCAGCACGTCTGTATCTCTTCTGGCGATGTCTTTGAGTCTGAGATAGGCCTGGCGAATCCGGTCATTCAGGTCGCACGGGTGGTCTGACATTTATCTGCACTGAGAGTCCAGGGTTTTGACATTTTCAATGAATTGGTCTCCTTTATTGAAGTAATTAGATAATGGCACTCTCGATATGAGATGCCATTCTGTATGCGATAATCTCATTGGGCCTATCCTTTCTGAATAGATCCCCTGGTTCTCTTGTATCGGGATGTTCGAATATTTCTCCATGTGTACCCTGCAATGATATAATTATCTCCCCGTTATATTTTGTCATAATCACGCTCGTCCCCCCTCCACGACAGATCTGTCGCGCACCTCCCCATATAATCCTACACTGCCGCTTCATTTATTCTTAATTATATGTAGATAAATGTTTTCACGGTCGGGTGAGTGAAGGCTTGGGTATTGCAAATGTATCTAAAAAAAATATTAAAAAAAATTTTATACGGTCAAATCGTTCATATATTCTTGTATAGAATTATGTCGATTTTTATGCAAAACGCGTGAGAAATAAAAACATTACGGTGTGCGGGAATATTAAATACATGGTATAAACATTCGCCGACGATTTTACGATTCTAAATACCGACGATAGAGATAGTGTCCGTGAGTTTTTTTATCATATCTTTAGGAAGGAGTGTCAAGTGGACACATGCGTCCAAGTGGTGACGCCGTCTCCTGTGCGAAGAGCCGCACATAGCGGAGAACGATAATTCTCTTCTCTCCGCAGCCTTCCCAAGATATCTATATACTAGATTCGTCATCGGATGGATTTGCATTTCGTTCTTCATCCTTGTCGACGAATAAGGGATCATAGCCCTTCCTTAATTTATCTATGTGAACTATTTTTGTGTGCGATTCGTCTACTTGTAATTTGACGTTTCGTGTTCCTATGAATTCTAATATTTCGTATGGGCCCACAAACATGTCATCAGATTTACCAGAACCTGGTTCTTTGACGAGCATTACGCGTAAAACGCGAAGTGTTTTATGTTCATTTTTCGATCATAATATGTTTTCGATCGATGCTTAGCTTGATTTAGGTTTAGTGCTGCAATTGTTTGTAGTTCTAAGATGTTTTGGAGGTTTTCTTGCACGTACTCTAGGTACGTCATTACGTTTTCCCTCGGTGGCGAGCTGGACGGTATTCGTGCCGGTTTACCATATACTAACTCATGTGGTGAGTATTTCGTAGCCTCATGAGTGATTGCGTTATACGATAACATGGCATATGGTATACATTTATCCCAGTCTTCCCAATCATTAACAATGCACCTTAGATATTCTGTGAGGACATGGTGGCTGCGCTCAATACTTCCATTTGATTGTGGGTGGTGCGCGGAAGTTTTACATTTCTTTATTTTAAATAGTCGTGCTAGCTCGTTAAGAGTTTTTGGCATGAAGTTCCTTCCCTGGTCTGTCAGTATTGCTCTCGGCACTCCAAACTTGCATATAAATTTTGTTGCGAGCGCGTCAGCAATTGATGTTGCCGTTCCGTCTGGTAATGGTATTGCCAACGAATACTTTGTTAGTAGGTCCTGGATCGTGAGGACAAATCTGTTCCCGTCCTGAGACGTTGTCGTCGGACCCCAGATGTCCATGGCGACCTTATCGAAAGCTTCGGCTGGTGTGTCTGTTATCACCATCGGGAGCCGTGTCTTATTTCGATTTGTCTTTTTCTGGTGACATTCGTAGCACCGTTTAATGACTTCTTCGACGTCGGATCTCATATTTTTCCAGTAATATTGTCTGGATATATAAAGGTAAGTTTTCGTTATACCTTTATGTCCGCCTGTTGTTGAGCGATGAAATCCCCGTATGATTTGATATCTTTTGGAACCTGATGGGACGGCTAATGAATTTTTGAAGATTGTGATTTTTACTTTGGATTTTATACTGTCTCTAAATGCTTCTGGGATAATCATCAATTGTTGTTTCGATAGTATGTCAAAATCGTGTCCCGTGTGTAATATATTTGTTCCGCATTCTTTGATAATCGTATTTAATTTTTTTCAGGCATGCCGTTATGGCTGATTTCGTTGCTCTCTCGTCTATAGAACTTTTCACTATTAACGCGAACACGAAATATTTCCCTGACTTAGTTACTATTACTTCACCAATTTCGGGAATGCCATTTTTTAGTGTTTTTGATGTTATAATAGATTTTTCTTGAAGCAATTTCCCTACTTCACTGTCCAGACGACAATCGGCGGTGGTAAAAATGCCTTATGTCCCTTTTCACTCGTTAGGTGTTTATTCGAGATTATTATTGAGGGCTCTCCTACTTCAAGAGAATCTGTTGACCCGATTGGTGTTGAGTTTTCGTCTGATTCTTCGATACTTTGCGTTGACGACGTCGGAAGTGGCTGGTTTTGGGGCCCCTGATCATCTTCATCCGTGCTTTGGGATGTTTCTAGTGGAATGTTCTCATCCGATGACCCTCCCCCTGGATCTGGCGATCCTCCTTCGGGATCGGGCGATCCATTTGCTCCCTGGTGGTTTATCCCATCTTTCTGTTTCAGGAGCGGCGTACAGTATCGGTCCTTTAGGTGCAACTGATACCAAGTCGTTGTTTCTGATGTTTTAATTAGAAAGTAACTTGTCGTAACGGGGTGATCATCGAAATGTATGCAGATATTAATTCCAAAGTGTAAGCTGAACAAACGAACGTGGTTGTCATCCCCGAAATCGTTTGTTGTGAGTAGTATCCTGCGCGCCTCACTCGGTTCCGCGCATTCCTCAAATCTTCCTAGAGCCAAGAGTCTCTGTCGTAGCTGCATTGGAGTAATATTGAGGTGGTGTAATATTCTGAGGGAGTCGAATAAGCAGTTTCCATCGGTTGCGACCCGTTCGTATTGTCTTAATATTGCATATGGTTCAGCGCAATGTTCGCTCGTTAGGTAATTCATAAGCAGGTGCTGTGATTGTTTACCCATATCATCTGTCGGATCATCTGCTCCGAATGATTTAGTACCGTCACGTCTTACGTCCATGTGACATAGATCGGGCGGGGAAGAAGGAGAGGTTGTTGGCTTCCCTCGTCTCGAGCGATGAGAGCCGTCGTCGCGTATGCACTCGTTCATGCTCGCTTCGCTGAGAATCATACTCTCTGTGTTAATCGGAGAGGGGGTAGCCTGGATCTCAGTGCCTCCCGATCGGTCGTACGATGCATTTGCATCCGATGTGGGTAATTCCTTAGCACTGCTAGAGTCATGTGTTGCGTTTGTCATGCTATTATATGCGTCTTCGTCGCGTCTACTGCCTCTCTTTCCCCGCTGTTGAAAGAGAGACGTTTCCCCGCTCGCTCCCGTCGGACTGCGAGTCGGCACGTCTTTCGCTCATTCGTCCATGTTAGCCGTTACGTTATGCGTGGTTTCGACTCTCTCCGTATGCCTATGCGTACGGAAATTATCCTGTCTCGCTTCGTGTGATACGGACGTCTCGCGCTCTTTGCGCTTCTCGCCCGCGGTGTTTGATTTTTTCCTTCGAGATTTCGTCTCGAAAGTCTCCACTTCTGAGCTTTCGTTGTCACCTTCGTTATCATCTAGCCGCTCGACTTCGATTTTTACCTTATATTTCCCTGTCCAGTGTTCATTATTTTGTTGTTCATTGTTTTTTCTCGGTGGAGGGCCCTGATTTTTCGGAATCTTTGGAATGAGAGATGACTGTTCGTGCTCAGTCGGTATTTGTTCCATATTTAATTCGTTATCGTCCGACTCTGGTATTACCATTTCGGTTGGACAATGCCCCAATCGATCTTTCCATCTCATGCGGTAATCGTTGTCACGATTCGACATGAATTTGTCGATGTCCGATATCGCGGACGCTTTGGAGTGTTCATTTACGGAGTCCGTATCCATGATTACTGTTTGGGGAGGTGACTCCACCTGCGGTGATTGGGTTTGGGCGTCTACCGCGCGTGGCAATTCTGGTTGTAACTCTTGACACACCGGTGATTTTTGAAGATCATTTCTCCAGTATCGCGTTCCCGCTCGTGTTTTGCCGTTATCACTATCGTTCCGTGGATGTTTTGGTTCGCTCGTATCAACCGTCTCCCAGGTCCAATACTTGCTCACCGATGTTCCTTTCGGTTTCCTTTGCACTTTGCGTTCTGTGCCTAAATCTCCAATTTCATCATCGATTTCCGTGGTAGTGTCGGGGTCATTGTCTGTGCGTCCCATTTTTCGATCGGCTGGGTTCCCTGAACTTGAATCCGATCGTTTGCGCGTGCTGTACTGATGGATTTTTTTTGTCTTTTTGCTCCCCGTTCATTCGGTTTTTTCTTCCTCAACGGGAGCATATTCGCTGCTAATGGTGAGTTTTCCTTTCCATCAACGTCTAGTTCTGGTCGGTGTACTTTGTCTGTCGGATTTCGCGTAACGCATCCGCGTTGACATTCTGTTTGCATTGTTTATAAACTACGTCATATTCGTAGTCTTCTAATTTGTTCCTAAAACGATCCATGCGTAGTTTCATGTTCTTCATGTTTTTCATATGAATTAGCGGCTGATGATCTGTAACGATCGTGAATTTCCTGCCGTATGAATATGGGCGGAATTGCTCAGTCGCGATTACTATCGCAAGCATCTCTTTGTCACCCGTTGGATATCGGGTTTCCGCATCTTTCAGACTTCTCGACGCGTAGGCTACTGGCGTATCTTTTCCTATTTGTCCTTTTGATAGGATCGCTCCTATTCCGTAACCCGAAGCGTCTGTGGTTACTATGAATGGTTTTGAAAAGTCTGGAAGCGTTAGTATCGGTGCGCGGCATAATGTCGATTTCAGTAATTGGTATGATTGTTCCTGTTCCTCGCCCCAATTGAAAGACTCGGTTTTCCTGAGTAACTTCGTTAGTGGGTGTGCGGGTAACCGGCTAGGCCGAGGAATTGTTTTATTTGTTTTTGGCTTTTGGGACGCGGGAAATTTCTAACCGCTTCTATATTTCGTGGATCTGGTTTTACCGTATTATTTCCAACGACGTGTCCCAAATACCTCGCCTCTCTGCTCAAGAACGTGCACTTTTGTGGTTCTAAGGTAAGATTAGCCTTAGCCAACCGTGCCATAAGCCTGCCAAATTTTATGGCGTGCTCTTGCAGATCTTTGGCGTAGATGACAATGCATCAAGATAAACAAGCATTTGAATTAGGCGCTGGAATGCGCTCGGGCCATTCTTTATACCCATTGGCATTCGTACATATTCGAAGTGCGCATTCGGCGTGGAAAATGCAGTTTTGTGCGCGTCTCGTTCGTCCATCTCAATTTGATGAAAACCCGATCTTAAATCCAACGTTGTATAATACGACGATTGTCCCAACTGATCCAATATGTCCACGATATTTGGGATTGGGTACGCGTCACCGATTGTTTTTTCGTTTAATGCACGAAAATCGATGACGAGTTTCCATTTCTTTTCCCCGTTTGGGCCTGCCTTCTTCATCACGACCCACGCAGGCGAATCATATGGTGAGACCGATGGTCGTATTATTCCGGCTTCGAGTTACTCCGTTACTAAACGTTGCATCTCTTGTTTAATAGCCGGCGCGTGGCGAAATCTTTTTGCTCGGACGGGTCTTCGTCCGTCTTGTGTATTCTGTGTTTATACAAGGTCGTTGCATTCAGTGGTTCTCCGGGTAAACTGATACGCGTATTGTGTAACGAGGCGTTGAACGTGCTCTCGTTCCTCTGGTATCAATGCCTTTAAATCCATGAGCGCTAACACTTGCTCCGCGCGACCTTCAATGGCACAAGTAGCATGGATTTTCGCGTTTCGCGACGGGTGATCGTCACTTGTGCTTTCTTCGTCGATTTCGTCGCGCGTGCCTATGTTTCCGCTCGCAATGTGGCATTCTTGCAATGTCATAATCGGTAATATTGTTTCCACGACTTCATTTGTCGTGTTCGCCGCGATCGCGTACGCATACCCTTCTCGATTTGTCACTAATACGTTTCCCAGAAAAACGCCTTCAACCGTGTCGACCCTTGGTAAAACACCGCATTTCACATCATTCCCAATTTTAACGCGCACGACTTTCCGCCTACGTGGGGGAATTTCTACTCTGCGTGTATCGGCAAATGGTACAATGGCATTTCCTATTTTGAAAATATCTCTTACACCATCTATCACTACGAAGTGTTTCCTTATAAATGGCGTACCCAATATACCATCCTCAGGGATTGGGAAATCATCAAGCACTATTTGTGCATCGATGGTTTGACCCCGGAAATTTATCTTCACAGCCCCATACGTATCTATAATCCCTGTTCCGATACCGCTTAAATGAAATGTGGTGTCTTGGTCGGGACACATGTCGCGCCGCAATTTCGATAGTTTTACAACGTTAATTTCTTAGCCCGTATCCACTAGAAAGGTTGCATGCTTATCGTGTAGGTCATTACTAGTGACCTTTATTCGCGGGCAGCCGCGCACTCCAACATGTCCGCAACGGACCGTTGTTGTTTTATTTTCAACAACCTCATCTGTTGGGAGTGTTCGGACTGCTGTTGCGGCTCGCTCGGCCCCGCAGTCTCGGCCCGAACGCTCTGGCAGTTTAAAGTAATCTGTCCTTGGTTCTGGCCCTGATAATTTTGGTTATTATTACGCCCGCTTTTCTTATTATTCTTCCCGTTTGGTTTATTTTGCGCGGTATTTTGTGCGGAGGTTGGGGGGTTCCTGCTGTTCGGTGCATTATAGTTAGGGTCACACGGTCGTCCGAAATGTGTATGTTGCGCGGAATTTGGGGCGCGGTTTCCCTTTCGCGGCAGCATACGGCCCTGTTTTCTCGCCAATGCTATGCACCTATCCTGCGTATGTCCGATGCGCTTACAGTATTCGCACCGCGTGTTATTGTAAGCCCGTGATTCGCACGTTTGCTCGGTGTGCCCTTGTATCTGGCAATACGTGCATACCAACATCGTGTTCTGATATGTCGCGTCGCTGTTTGGATAGGTCGCTTTTGGGCTTTGATAGTTCGGATTTGACGGGTAATATGACGCGTTGGCGTTGGAGTAGGTCGCGTTATAGTTATGATAGTTAGGGTTAGGGTGGTAATAAGACGCGTCGGCGTTTGAGTAGGTCGCGTTAGGGTTGTAATACGGGGGGTGATAGTCATTTGCAGCGTTAACTAAGAATGCTGTAGCTGCTGCTCCATAATTTTCCCCTCGTGGAGCTTGTTGGAGTTCTTGTCCGTTTCTAGCCTTATATTGGGCCTCGGACTGACTCGCACGATCTATCGCGTCTTGTAAGGTTGTTACCCTCGCGGTCCTTACGCTAAGCTCTGTTGTAAGGTGGAGGCCCTCAATGAAATGATCTAACGCTCTACTATTTATTAACGCAATAAGACCCACCTTACACTCGGGTGTATAGGCCGTCGATGCATTCGTTGCCTCGATCGCCTCGCTACGCAAATTAGTCATGCGCAACCCGAAATTTTCCGCACTTTCGCTCTCCTTTTGATACATGGCATCGAATTTGGTTATATAACTGTGCGGGTCGGCCCGCTTGCCATATATCCGATCCATGGTCTGCAGGAGTGCGTCTACGGATTCGTATGAATCCATTGTCTTTGCGAAAATGTCTGCTTTGCCGCGCAACTTTCTCCGTAATAGAAATTTGAACAGTGCTCTCCCATTTGGGGCGAGCTGCGCCAACGCATCGCGACATATACTTGCAAAGTAATGATAGTTTTCGCGGTTCCCGTAGAATTCCGGCACAGCTGCTATTACATCCTTGGCCGAAGTGTTTAAGAGTAATTACTGGGGTATCGGTGCCGCGACCCCTTCATTGTCCATGATTTCGGGTCCATGATTTGTGCTCGATCGTTCCTCAAGTCCCGAGTTGCGAGCTTTCGCTCGTTGAGGTATTCGCTACCTCTTCCGTCGCTCGCGTGGATTGCCGAGATCGCTGTTTGCGATCTCGTATTTTTCGCGCTAAAGGTGATCCTAACAAGTCCCTTATTCTGCCGCGTTTTGTCATAAACCCGTGACTTTATGTATTAAAAAAAAAATTCCTCGCTCCTTACAGACAAAAAAAAGGACGAAAGAAAGAAGAAAACAAAAAATAATTTTTAAAAAAAACGCCTGAAGAAAAAAAAATTTTACACGAATATCTCACACAATTACTGTTGTCGATATGAAAAACGGCAATATTGGATAGGGAAGGTGTCGCGACTTACCCGTCGATGGTCTGGAAGACGGCGGTGAGGACGACAACGGTGATCAGGATCCCGGTGGCCATGTGCGTATCCTACTGAGTCTTCGGTTGTGGGGTCGGTTGATTGGGGCTGGCCGGCACTGGTTATTCCCAAAGAGTTTCCGTCGCACTTTAGCACAGTTCAATATCACTGTGGCACTGTTTGTCGGCACACGCGAATTTGTTTTCTGATTTAAGTGTTTAAGTTCGTTCCGTTTATTGAGTTCGTAACTCCGCGTAAAGGGGACGAAACCCCACACGATATTCTAATTTTTTTTTCACATAAAAAGAAATCGCGCGCGAAGCGTCACTTCTGACACCAAAAAGGAAGTTTCCTGTTACGAATGTACAAAATAACTGGAATTGCAGAGTATTTATTGAAGGTTTATTACCCGTCCAGCATCCGTACAAAAAACTTCGACGCGCTATGGCGAACAATCGACGCGCGTACTTAACTTGTCGATGTTCGGGAGCCCCCAAAAGGTTTTGTTGCTCCGTGTGATCGCGATCGCGATTAGCCTAATTCTGCCCAATCCGTTTTCATCCATCGACGGCGAAGGCGACGGCTTCGCCGTCATCCGCGACGTCGGCACTTTTCGGTTCTGGGAACCGAACCTGTTGTGGATGATTGCACTTTTTGTGAGACCTGACGATTGTTACAGGTTCCCACCGGAAAATTACGATTTCCGGCTTCTTAAATTACTAACGTTTCGCTGGTCGGTCTTCGAATTCGCGAACATATCGCGTGACCGGATGTCAGCGAATGCTTATTCTAACCTTTATATTATTAAAATAATGAGATTAATATAAAGACAATTTACATTAAGTAATATATAATGCGATTGGTTACGACGCCGGTCGTAACATATATATATATCGGGCATTCCACGTCAACCGGATCACTTGGCTGGCCAAAATTCATTACCGCCAAAAAAATTGTTTCAGGGCTTAAAATTTAGCTGAGTATATCTACTTTTAATTTCCGTGTGGTATTTTTGAAAATTCAAAATGGCGGCTCCAATACGGTGCTTAAAAAGACCACACTTTTGAAAACGAGAGTAAAAACCTTTCATACAGCTTTTTGTGCCCAAGAAAAATACCATTTTAGAATTTAGTTCTTTGTTATTGGATGCTCCAATTACGAATCTCATATCAGAATTTTGAAATTCAAAATGGCGGATCCAATATGGCGGAAGAATTTGTAAAAAGTGATCGGATGTTGCTGAAACTTGTTTCTCGGGGGGTTTCGGGGTCGCAGAATACGATTCTGAACTTAGATTTTAAAGATTCAAAATGGCGGATCCAATATGGCGGATGAATTTTTAAGAAATGAACGGATGTTGCTGAAACTTGTTTCTCGGGGGTTTTCGGGGTCGCAGAATACGATTCTGAACTTAGATTTTAAAGATTCAAATTGGTGGATCCAATATGGCGGATGAATTTTTGAAAAGTGATTGGGCGTTGTTGAAACTTGTTCCTTTTTGGAAGATTAAGATTCTTATTTGGAATATGCCAAATCTTCAGTCAATTCGTTCGAATGTGCGGCATCAATTAAGCTTTTAAAATTTTGTGGTATGACGCAGAAGCAGATGTTGTTCGGCCTGAAGACTAGCACGCGTTGCTTCCCTTTTTAAAGTCGCGCCGATACCATCGCATGCTCCTTTTCCATGCGCTGTCGCATGAAAATGCCATTCTGCTTCAATGCCGAAATCGATTTTGTGATACATGAGATTACTCATTTGGAATCTATTTTTATAATGTTGTACCGCACCATCGGTAACATAAATTACATGTTGTACGCGTGGGCACACTTTTTTTTATTTCAGGAATAATAGTTTGTTGCATTACATACACGGCCGATGTATCATGAGTCAAGCTGTTTGATAATAATATATTACTAAAATGGGTTATTGTACCTTCTGATTTGTAGTAGAAAACGACAGGATGAACCGTACATTGGTCGTTGTTGTAATGAAACCCTTGTGCTGCATTTTGTACAACGAATGCGAAGTTTTTCGAGAAATCACTGTGAACTAAGTCGATTCGCAGATGGGGCTGTCAACAGCAGCGCAAATTAAGTTCCTTTTTTTCGGCATTGAAGCTGAATAGCATCAATTTTGTACTTTGTGCTAGCCCAAAACCTAATTGCTACTTACGGGAGTGTGAGTCTTGTCCTCACTTGGATAAATTTTCAGATTCTGTATCGCGTGTTTTGGAAGAGAATGAAATTTCGCAAATTCTTTGCAGCACATGGCAATCCACTTACAGATGTGCATTGATAAAAGAATGTTTTTCAATAGATACTTATGTTGACAGACAGTGCTCTAGATTGCCTGAATTCGTATTGCACCACTTTATTTCTAAGAGTCAGTCGCAATATGTAGAAGAACGTAAAGCGAACCTTCAATACGGTGAAGTATTAGTTCACAGTGATTTCTCGGAAAACTTCCCATTCGTTGTACAAAATGCAGCACAAGGGTTTCATTACAACAACGACCAATGTACGGTTCATCCTGTCGTTTTCTATTACAAATCAGAAGGTACAATAATCCATTGTAGTAATATATTATTATCAAACAGCTTGACTCATGATACATCTGCCGTGTATGTAATACAACAAACTATTATTCGTAAAATAAAAAAAGTGTGTCCACGCGTACAACATGTAATTTATGTTACCGATGGTGAGGTACAACATTATAAAAATAGATTCCAAATGAGTAATCTCATGTATCACAAAATCGATTTCGGCATTGAAGCTGAATGGCATTTTCATGCGACAGCGCATGGAAAAGGAGCATGCGATGGTATCGGCGCGACTTTAAAAAGGGAAGCAACGCGTGTTAGTCTTCAGGCCGAAGGAAATTCAGCAATTTTGAACGCAGAAGCTCTATATATATGGGCAAAAAATAAGTTAAAAAATATTCAATTTTTCTACTATACTAAACAAACACACGAGAAAGCTCAGAGATTTCTAAATAAGAGATTTACAGTTGCCCCAGCCGTGCCAAATATTCGAATGTCACATGCATTCGTACCAGATTCAAGTAAGATATTGAATGTTATGACATACTCAAGTGCTATTAATCCCACTAGTAAAGTCCAGTACTGAAGTTATTGACAATTTTTAAATTTAAAATGACGGTATATTCTTAATATTGATATTGCTATTATTTCTACCATTATTGACTGCTATTAAATATTTAAGAAATCCAGAAATGATTTTTATTGTAAACCTTTAGCAGACGGGGTTTTCAGAGCATATGACAATGTTCGATTACTTTTTCCTTTTTTAAATTATATGATTAATATGATTCTTCCTTTTGTGAGAGGCAAGGGGACTCACTTCCAAAAAGCACCCCAATTCGTGAGAGCCAAGGGGACTCACTTTCAAAAAGCACCCCAATTCGTGAGAGGCAAGGGGACTCACTTTCAAAAAGCACCCCAATGGGATGAGAACCCTATCACGTCCGCGTCGTTCATCCTGGGTAATGCTAAGAAGGGCATGATTTTTAGATGCATCTGCATCGAAAACGAAACTCGCTCCGAATTGACGATACAAAATCAACATCACTTCAAGAGCTGCGGGAAATGTCGGAAGAGAAAAACGACAATCTAACTTTACGGGTAATAGTGCCTCCTGGCGATGGCACCAGCTGTTACATATACGGTTCAGACGTCGTAACTTCTTAAATCCGAAGGTTGCAATAATTCATTAAACGACTTGTGTTCATACTCATATTATAACACTATACCCCTACTAGAGGTAAGCTATTCTATGTTTAACCGATTTTCGACATTATGTTGGTACTATACAATTTTTAATTTAGCTTTGTCATCCACCAGATTCGTATTGTACGACCCCAAAACTCCCCGAGGAACAAGTTTCAACCACGCCCAATCAATTTTTAAAAATTCATCCGCCACATTGTATCCGCCATTTTGAATCTTTAAAATTTAAGTTCAGAATCGTATTCTGCGACCCCAAAAACCCTCAGAGAAACAAGTTTCAGCCACATCCGATCACTTTTTACAAATTCATCCACCATATTGGATCCGCCATTTTGAATTTTGAAAATCTAACAGCAGAATCGTATTCTGCGACCCCGAAAACCCCCGACAAACAAGTTTCAGCAACATCCGATCACTTTTTACAAATTCATCCGCCATATTGGATCCGCCATTTTGAATTTTGAAAATCTAACAGCAGAATCGTATTCTGCGACCCCGAAAACCCCCGACAAACAAGTTTCAGCAACATCCGATCACTTTTTACAAATTCATCCGCCATATTGGATCCGCCATTTTGAATTTTTAAAATCTAACACCAGAATCGTATTCTGCGACCCCGAAAACCCCCGAGAAACAAGTTTCAGCAACATCCGATCACTTTTTACAAATTCATCCGCCATATTGGATCCGCCATTTTGAATTTCAAAATTCTGATACGAGATTCGTAATTGGAGCATCCAATAACAAAGAACTAAATTCTAAAATGGTATTTTTCTTCGCCACAAAAAACTGTATGAAAGGTTTTTACTCTCGTTTTCAAAAGTGTGGTCTTTTTAAGCAACGTATTGGAGCCGCCATTTTGAATTTTCAAAAATACCACACGGAAATTAAAAGTAGATATACTGAGCTAAATTTTAAGCCCTGAAACAATTTTTTTGGCGGTAATGAATTTTGGCCAGCCAAGTGATCCGGTTGACGTGGAATGCCCGATATATATATTTAAATTTTTCCTTTACAGCTGTACGAGTTCTTACCATTTTTTTCTTATAATTTTGCTTCCAAAATTTGTATTCATCTCACATAACCTTGTACATGTGGATTTCAATTCCATATCTGCCACATGTACTAACATTTCTAATTTGTGCGCTATTCTAAATTTCCATTGCTCTTGTTTCTGCCATTTTCATAGCTTTATTTAGATAGGTCCAGCATGGGAATGCACGAGTTTTTATTTTGTTTTAATTATGTTTGTTTTTAAATATTAAAGAAGATATATTTCTTAATGACGCTGAAACTAGCAGCGGATTCGCAACACTCATCTTTCATCGTCCGGGACACTTCATCGTCTGGGACACTTCATCGTCTGGGACACTTCATCGTCTGGGATACTTCAAAGTCTGGGACACTTGTTCGTCTAGACATTTAATCGTCTGGGACATTTCATCGTCTGGGACACTTCATCGACTGGGAGGTTTCATCGTCTGGGACACTTCATCGTCTGGGACATTTCACCGTTGTCCCTATGTCCCTATGGCGGAGCCCCCCAGACCCTCCTTTTTGTAATAACCTAACCTCCAACCAATAGATGTGAGTAAACCCACGTGAAAAATGCATCCCTTCGGATATACCATGAAATGGTTAATTGATTGTATGCACAATTTTTGTTTCCAATGGAGGGCAATAGGTAGAGGTGGGTGGCCCAATGCCGACGGTGATGGGAAATATAGAGCAGGGGGTAGTAGGTACAACCCGGTTGGGTTTGGTCGACTTTCCCCTACTTATTGCACTACAAGCTCCCCGGGTCGCACGTGGCTTCGCAAACCTTACAACACCCTGAGGGGGTTAGTTAGGTTCAGTTAGTACAAGAAGGGGGTCTAGGGGAGGAGTTTCCCCATGACATAGGGACAACGGTGGATTCAAGCTCCACAAGTCCATATATACCTGCGATTCCCTGGTGCACGTATTAGCGCTAATAACATAAAAAGCTACGGAGCGCACTACCTAGATCCCATAATCGGCGACCTCGAACACCTGGTGCTCGTATTTGAGCTAATAACATAAAAAGCTACGGATCGCACTACCTAGACCACGTAATCGGCAACCCTAAACAACCAGTACACGTAGAATAGCTAATAACGTAAAATTCTACGGATCCCACCACCTAGCCCGTAATCGGCGACCCTGAAGACCTGGTGCACGTAGAATAGCTAATAACATAAAAAACTATGAAGTGTCCCCGAGGACGATGCGCCCCGGACGAACAAGTGTCCCGGACGATGAAATGTCCCAGACGATGCAGTGTCCCAGACGATGAAATGTCCCAGACGATGAAGTGTCCCAGACGATAAAGTGTCCCAGACGATGAAATGTCCCAGAAGATGAAGTGTCCAAACGATGAAACGGAAGGCTATGAAGTGGGATACGATGAAATAGAATACGATTAAGTGCACTGGTACCTAAATATGATGAGCATCAAAATGTCCATAGAAAAGCAAATGCAAGCATTCGGTACACACGTAAAATGTAACACGAAATGCTTAAATTCCAGTAGTTTTAAACAATATCTTCTTCGCTTTCATAAAAAGGCCTACAAATATTTATTTATAAATTGCTCTGTTAAAAATACAAATACAAAATTTATGAAAAAACATTATAAAGAACATGCTGCAAATTCAAACATGTTTAGAAAATGTGGGTATTACATGGAAGAAAAAGAAACTTTCAAAAATATTAATTCATATCGAATACATGTGTCTACATATCATAGAAATGTGGATCACGATGTATTTGAAAATAGAGAATCATCGTTTTCAAGGAATGATCATAGCGAACATTTATTGAATATTCATAGTAGTGAAACACATTAGTAACAGATCGCTAAAGGTCCCTCTAAACGCATAGCAGTTTCTGCCATACTTTCGTTACTGATATCACTTGCAACTCGCTTATAATATTAGTATCCTTAAACATCAAAGGATGAACTCTTCAAAAATAAAAAGTATTCGATAAATAAGAACAAATAAATCAAACTCAATTCCACAGACGTAAATATACAGATATTTTAAGCGTGTTGCAAGTAAAGTCGGTAACGAAAAACGTGTCACGCATTTAGGAAGACCTTTAGCGATCTGTTATTAATCTGTGGTAGTGATATAATCGAAGATAACACAGAAATTGAGATTCAAAAACAACAGACTATTCCCTTATTTGATGAAAATGACTCGTCCGTATCAAATAACTCATGTAACAGCAGTTCAAAGTCTAATAATGAAACAATAAATGCAAAAGATGATTTATTAAATATATATTTAAAACTATCAAACATTCTTTAATTACATCACTAAGTCAGATAATATGCTTAAAAACTATAATTGACGATTACCTAAAACGAAGAATAAAATGTTTTCCTGGTGTAAAAATACGGCCTAAACATGAATATATCATGCACAATCCTGAGTTTTTAAAACATCTATCAACTCTGCGTTGTGAGAGTGAACATATATTTGTTTTAAATATAATTAATCATACAATAATAATTTATTCAGATATTTATACATTTGGCAGGAGTAAGCGTTACAATTTCCCGCCACTCTCTACATTATGCATCGCAAAAGTACATAAAATACTCGTCCGCGACCTGAAATAAGATATGTTAAAAATATTACTCTAACGCTAGCTGAAAAACATGAATTATTACAAACACTCCTCGAAAATCAGTATCAGTCTTTAGCGAATATAGAAAATTCTATTAAATACACTACCGAATACTATGACAAAAATGTTTTAAGTAGCAATCGAAAATTATTTCAATTGCTGAAAACAAAGTATACAATAAAGACAAGACAAAGAATTTCAGTAGAAAACGAGTGTTAAAATTGTATCGAATCGGATAGAGAGTGTTGAGGAAATTAGAATGAATTAAGTACCATAGGAATGAAAATAACATTTAATGCATCGAACCTTTATTCCGATTACCATTACCATATATATTGATATACGATATATGATCGTACGTTCATAGTTTGTTTATATTTATTCGACACTCCGAAGGGATCAGTCTAAGAGAAAGAAAGAGATGAAGGGGGGCGGGGGGAGGAAGTGAATGTAGAAAAGTTACACACAAAGAGAAAATATACCTAGTATATACTATTATTGAAGCACTGGAATTTATATATAAAAATAAATAAACTTTCATATAAAACAGATTTTTTTACCATATTTATTTATTTCAAAATCCTCACTTTTTTAACCATTTATGTATACGGTTGTGAAGTTACTACCACATGTAATAAGTGTGAACTTACCGCTAAATCGTTGTTTTACTACAACTACTGTAAATATCACTGTGGAAATATAATTTGACTACACGATTACAAATTCCAAATTCCAACCTCTCATTTCGAGCCCGCGACCAGAACATTAGCAAATCGCGCAAACCATGCGGCGGACCATGACTATGAGCGCCACAACATCTAAGCGGGGGACAATAACGGCCCGAGCCGAACAAGTCAGTTGCACGGGTCTGACCACGCCCATAAATTTCATCAGCTTGATAGCTAATATAGAAATAGAAAAGCAAAAACACATAGAAAAGTCCCTGTATACCGTACAATTTTCAATTTACGAAAAAATTTATTTTTGAAAGCCGTATAATCTATATTATTTAGGGAGTCGGCATGGGAACACTCTCCCCTATAGATTTCCTGTTTTACGATATGATTTATATTGCAACCAAGATTTGTAAAAAAGTGACCCGTTGGAAAATTATACAGTGATAGGAAAAAGTCTACGAACGGTCAAATATTCGTAGATTCATCGATATTACAAAAATCGTTTTACTTATTTCAGCGTCTTTGTAAAATATCGATGGTTCTTGAAATATTTGACGGCTCCAGGATTTTCCCCCATCAGTGTATATAATTAGAGATATTAATCAAAAGATTACTTAAAGGTTATTCCATCATATTTGGTATTGTGTAGATTCCTTATATGAAAACTCTTTTTGACCAACGAAGTCTTTGTAAAACTGTTATAGGGGTTCTAAACTGGGTATTTCGCTAAGACTTTGTCATGAAATGTATTTCCGGTTTTTCTCCACGATATGTGAACCGATTTTACTGAAAGTTTGAATAATCACGAAAAACGCATTGTAACTGCAATTCTACTGAAATTATCAACATGCCGAATTTGTATTTTGTTTTCGGTACTATTAAATTACATTACAACGCTAATTTTGACATGACGAGAAAGTACTGCTGAAATAGTTAAAAAAATACATTTTTGTAATTGCGGGCGTAAAGTTTGTGCGTAAAGTACTTTTGATGCCTATCTTTCGCGCTTAAAGTAAACTTTTATGCACTCCCGACGACGAAATTCGTAAAATGACCGGTCGTGCGTAAAGTTATACTTTACGCACTCAAACAGGCATCAAAACTTTACGCACTCACTTTACGCGTGCAAATACAAAAAATAGGATACCTAACACATGTGTAAAGTATAACTGTTACGCACGGGTCGGGAACCTCGTATGTAAGGTTCCCGTCCCGTGCGTAAAAGTATACATTACACCCTTGTTAGGTAATGTACTATTATACAATTCCGCGCGAATTTCATGCATCGTTATGAGTTTAATCACATTTGCAAAATATACAAATTTACGAGTACACATTTGATGTAAGAACATGGTTTATTCCATATATGTACAGACCGGCTGCTTGGTTGTTAACGGCAGATTCTAGTAAAGTGCGAATGTGAATTTTCAATAAACGTCGGAAACCCCTGAAGATACATAATAAAGAAATTAAACGAAGAAAATAAAAGAAGAACTTATATTGCAAGTATATCTAGCAATTTGTTTATAAGGCACTTGAATATTGTAATTCATTCTAGAATACAAAATGAAAATAATAGATATAAAACGCGATCTAAAAAATGTCTAGCCTAAATAAATGCTGGCTATAGAACAAAGCCAGCCGCTGCCGGTACGTCTTCGATACAGCGATTAGATGAGCAAGTGAATTAAGATATTTATATTTGCGAAATAAACGTTTCTTGAAGAAAAATAAATATGCTCTTTTACTTTCATTCTATACTATAAAAATCTGTGATATTAATTAAAATGACGCGAGTGTTGAATATTACTAGCTGATTTTTAGATGAAATATTGACAATCAATTTCGTGTATTTATGTTCTATGTACTAGGATTATTTCAAATGACTCTGAAAAAAAAATGTTGGTATGTTTGGTGCAGGTACTATGAAACGGGGAGTTTCAAAGCTGGTGTTATAGGAGGCTCAAAACCTAAAGTAGCTACTCCACCAGTTGTCGATGCTATTGCTAATTATAAACGTGACAACCCTACAATGTTTGCGTGGGAAATTCGTGACAGGCTTCTCGCTGAAGGCATATGCTCGCAAGATAATGTTCCATCGGTTTCTTCCATTAATCGGTAAGTAGCCTGAATTAATAATTGAGACGTGGAAAATATTAATTATATTGGAGCATTAGAGTAAAGTAATTGCGTATTTTCCTTGACATTTAGGTCTTCTCGCAACTAATTATAGTCGACTTATTTGTATCGGTCATCCGAATATGTATACTCATTCTCGTATAAAAAGATAATTATTTGGCAGAGAAGGTTTCGTCGAGAAGTAATTGTACGTGGTTGTATAATAGGTCTTAGGTACATTGTGTTTATCAGTGCATTAAGAGAAATATTTCCAGTCTGACTTCAGCAGCATTTGTAGGAATCATTTGAGGCATTCATTAAATAGTACCATACTAATTTTAAACAACTATTATACTGGTACCACAGCTTTCTAGTTGTGCGATTTCGAAGTATAGACCATGTATGACCACCGATTGAACCCCGTTTACCAGCAGGTAGTGCGTCAAATTCTAGACAGTGACTTATATTGTCAAAAATGATATCACACTACCGTTTCCAAGTCATTCAGCATTGAAATTAACCAACGGGACAAGAGCTTGGCGATTCACGCGATCTGTAGCATTGTTGGCGAATGTGGGGAACGAATTTGAAGAAAATGCGTACCGTCGGTAAGCTGCGCTTTTTGTTTTCCGGAAGGGATCCTGACGTCCGAAAAAGACTGTCAAAAATATCGATGGGATTCGAAATGCTTCACCTGTAACCTGCAACGCCCATCTGACGTCAAACAGAAAATGGCATTCGAATTAATAAAGGATAGAATATTAATCAAACCGTAAAATAAAATATGATTTTACAGGTAATAAATGCACGAAATAATTTCGAGTTATATAGGTAATCCGGAAAAGTATTATGTGTACATTTTATAATGAAAAATTAAAAATGAAAGATGCAAAGCTGGTCGAGGGAATTGAAATTTAAAAGATATCACAACAAATTACAGTGGTATAAATTTACCGTAGGCAATTTGACATCTAATGCAATTTGTAGGTTTAAGCCGTTAATTATATTAATTTTTAAATGAACCTACGTTAAATTTATAGTATTGTTAATAGACTCTGAACGCGAATGAGTCCTCAATACTAATTTTATTTTTAAACCTTTATCAATTCTTCTCTTTACTTACTAAAATCATACAGTTTCAAAATTTAATTATACAAATTATACTAATTATACATTAAGAATCGGTTGAAGTGGACAGTTTGGAATATATTTCCTGCATGACCTATCTTTAACTAACATATCCCCTCATTAATTCACATCCATAATGATAACGGTATTTACATCATTAGTATGGCATGATAATGTATTTAGTTCTATAGTTGTCTTTCTGAACATTTTGAACTATTATTATCATTACTATTATTAGCGCGCACAAGTACATATTACAAATATGTATAATTCGATTAATATACCAGAATAAATTTTCTATTCAATAATTTGGTTTGTTTTTTATTTACTAATGTCCTTTAACCACTTTGGCGGCATGGCGTTCCATTTGGCGTTCCGTGGTAAGTGACAGAAGCGGCAGAAAATGCGAAAATGGCGTTCCTACTTATACTCGATTTCTAAAGTCATTGGACAAATTGAGCTTGTCAAAACCAAATATTTTTATTATTAAGATCAACAAACATCAATATAAAAAAAAAATTATTTTTTTGAAGTTTAAAATTGTTTATTAAGAGTTTAACTCAGCCAATTTTTAATGTTTTTTATGAATGGCGTTCCACTTTCACCCAAAGAACATCAGTTTTCTGCTTCCAAAAACAATAGGATTCTCTGGAAATTTATTACTCGGGGGTTTTCGGGGTCACTCATTACGAATCTGAAATTGGTTTTCCAAACTTCAAAATGGCGTATCCAATATGGCGGACATCGTTTCTAAAAATTTATCCAATTTCCCTAAAAATTGTTACTCGGGGGTTTTCGAGGTCGCTGATTGCGAATATAAAATGGGTTCATATTATTTACTTTTTATTTTTTCCGTAAAATCAAAAGGTTTGAAAATTTTTTATACGCGGAGAGAAGTCGTCGTGTATACAGTAAGTGGGGCGCAAGCGCGGTGAAACGGGGCCATATTGGATCCGCCATTTTTAATTTTTGAAAACCAATTTCAGATTCGTAATCAGCGACCCCGAAAACCTCCGAGTAACATGTTTCAGGCAAATTGGATAAATTTTTAGAAACGATGTCCGCCATATTGGATCCGCCATTTTGAATTTTTAAAAACCAATTTCAGATTCGTATTCAGCGACCCGAAAACCTTCGAGTAATAAATTTCCAGAGAATCCGATTGTTTTTGGAAGCAGAAAACTGATGTTGTTTGGGTGAAAGTTGGAATTTGGTTAGAAATTGGCTGGATTTAAACTCTTAATAAACAATTTTAAACTTCAAAAAAATAATTTTTTTTTATATTGGTGTTTGTTGATCTTAATAATAAAAATATTTGGTTTTGGCAATCTCAATTTGTCCAATGACTTCGGAAATCGAGTCTAAGTAGGAACGCCATTTTCGCATTTTCTGCCACTTCTGTCACTTACCACGGAACGCCAATTGGTACGCCATGCCGCCGAAGTGGTTAAATAATAATCAAGACGAGTCAACATAGATATAGTTTTCCTTTCCTAATTAACCATTCCTTCAATCATTTAGGAATCTTTTCTTACCTGGGTTCTCCATAAATACCACGCATGTGTGTATCAGAATTCAGTATTAGTTCGTAGTTAGGGCGTTTGCGGCTGATTCCTTCCGCCAAACCTCTATTTATTATTTTGCATGTCTATATACATTTTTTTTTTCATATTATATTCTTTTATATTATTTGCCTTTTTCATTCTTTAGATTTATTATCATTGCATGCTGACAAATCATATTCATGTACCAGTCTATTCCAAGTAACTGTCAAATCGAAATTGTATGAACTTTATAGTTATGAATATAATTTTTATCTTTTCCTTTTTCTCTTTTTTTCTTTTACCCTTTTTTCGTTGTTAATTTCATTACTAGTTGAGATTATAAATGTTTCGACAAGGCCTAGCGTTTTGAGAATCCGAGCGATTACGCTGCAAGGTGTTTGAAATGTTTAGAAATTTTATAAATATGGCATTTTAACATCTAATGCAATTTGTAGGTTGAAGCCGTTAATTATATTAAACTACGGTGGTAATACATCTCTGTTTAGGAAAAAGATTTTCAAACAGAAAATCAATTTAGATATTTTCAAATATTAATTAACCTCTTCCAAGAGAACGTTTTCATTTATTTTTATAATTTCATGCACTAGAATTAAAGGACAGAAAAGCAGACAATAATACTTCAATAAAACCTTCTGTCACTTATTTTTATTTTTTGTTTGAACGAATTGTAACGAATTCTTACACTGCCTTTTACGCCGATAACATAATCGACACTAGTGGGCGATTGTATCTTACTGGGCTTTTCTGATGGCTGAAAATGGCCGATGGCTTTAAATAAAATTTGGTAGATATGAAGAGTCGTTTTAACATTTCATATTCTCTGAATATTATTTTAATATAATCTGAGTATAACCCGTATAATCTGTGTCTGAAGTATTCGTTTTTTGCATTTTTGTGTAATGGCGTTGTCGAATATCACTCTTCGCAGTGACGTAATCTGCCCCCTTTTTGGGATTTCCTCTGACTTCATTAAGAATGAAGTATTGTAACCAACTTTTATTAATGTAATGATATGTTGCGTTTATGAAAAGTTCAAGAACCCTGATCAGAAACTTAAATTTTCTGATATCGCTGATGTTGTCGCTTCAAAGGTAAAATCGCTGAGGATTAAGACTTCTATTCCGGTTGCTAAGCGAGTTGTACAGATGATTCAGGCTTTTCGATCCTCTTATTCGGGTATGCTATAATATTACCGCTGCTTATAAATGTGCTGATTTCATTAGTTGTACTTGCGATAAATCTCGCAAGGTTCCTCGCTATGAGCAGGACATTCATTGTGACCAGAGAACTGTTCGCGCTCTATCTATTATATGTCGACTCCGAGCAACAACTTCAGTTTTAAATAAAAGAGCCGCTAGGAAATCTCGGTCAATATACGGACCTACACTGAGAGAAGACCGGTTATGCACATGTACGGTGTATAGTGCAACAGCAGTCCGATAGCTTTACGACATATGCTGCGCCAAATTTAGGGCAACTGCTACCCCAAGAATTTTGACATCTGCTGCCCGATATGCATGATATAAATGCCGCATCGAGAACTGGTTGTTTATTTACATTATTTGTTTATAATTACCTTTCCTGTACATGATACGTAAATAAAGAACGAAGAGTAGATAAGAATGTTAATACATATTGTTTTTATATTATTTTTATGTATCGAAACCTGTAATGAAATTAAGGGTTTCTCTCGCACCTTGCCGTTCGGACACCGGTTACACTAAGCTTAGGGCAACTGTTGCACTAAATTGGGAAAGTGTCTGCCCGAAGGCTACGGGCGACACGTTTCCCTTAGTTAGTGCAGCTGATGTTCCCCATAGTGTAGCCGCTACACCAAAGTGCTCTCAGTGTAGGAATGGCGTAAATGTCGCTTGCACATAGCAGAAAGGTCGTCCATGACGAAGACAATGACGACCTCATTGAGCACTCTTAGGCTCAGAAAAATGATCCTGATTTTTCACTTAAAGTTCCTCCTTTAAACAAAAATACCACTACCCCAATATGAGTTCAACTTTTTCGAAATGAAATTTTAGGAGATCTTTTTGGCTTGTCTTTGGATGTAGGTGTTGTAAATGTAGACAACACAGCTTTTGCAGTGCATAGGTCCGAAATCCGCAGACAGCGATCGAAAATTAGGCAAGAGCTTGCGTGACAGACTGCAAATAAAAAAATTGACAGTTTCTACTTTTATGGTCGAAAAGATCAAACATTAACTCAAATAAAAAAGGCTCAAAATTTTAACCTCAAACAATTGCGGGGGATGATATCTCTCTAATTCATGAACCTAGATCAGAATATACAGGGTGTACGAAAAGTCCCGGGACGATTGAATAACTTTCGAAAGAATAAAAATTTCAAAAATCGCCGAAACACGTGATTCGATTTTTCAAACAAGCTATCTTTTGAGGGGGGGTTTCGGCCCCGCAACCTCAAGGGGGGCGGGGGGCACGAGGGGGGCCAAAAATCTTAAATGGCAACATGGTTTGAGTGGGGGCTCATTTGAAAGGTATTTTCGAGACGAATTCAGATCACTGGTCATAGAGGGCGCTGCGATCATTTTTCGGAGAGATTTTTAACTTTTTTAGATCTTAGACGTACTAACGTTTGAAAAAATGAAAATTTCGTAGTCGCCGAATCGTGTAATTCAATATTCTTAAAAAACGTCTGAACTTTCACTAAATAGTTTTTTAAGAATATTGAATTACACGATTCGGCGACTACGAAATTTTCATTTTTTCAAACGTTAGTACGTCTAAGATCTAAAAAAGTTAAAAATCTCTCCGAAAAATGATCGCAGCGCCCTCTATGACCAGTGATCTGAATTCGTCTCGAAAATACCTTTCAAATGAGCCTCCACTCAAACCATGTTGCCATTTAAGATTTTTGGCCCCCCTCGTGCCCCCCGCCCCCCTTGAGGTTGCGGGGCCGAAACCCACCCTCAAAAGATAGCTTGTTTGAAAAATCGAATCACGTGTTTCGGCGATTTTTGAAATTTTTAATCTTTCGAAAGTTATTCAACCGTCCCGGGACTTTTCGTACACCCTGTATAGTCCACGTAAATCAAGACATGATCCAGATATCTGTCGCTCCATCTGTGAATTCTTTGCTAATTCTGGTTCAGATTTCAGTGAGGTAGTCGTAATTGGATGAGGTGCTACTGTTACAAATACTGGGAAAAAGAGCGGTGTAATTTGTTTAATGGAACCGAGACTTGGTAGATCGGTGCATTGGTTTGTCTGTCTCCTGCATGCAAATGAACTTTTTAAAGGCATTTAATGGAGAATTTTGATGGTGCTACAAATGGGCCACGATCATATAGTGGGCTCATTGGCAGTTGCCTTATTAACTGTGAAAATCTCCCAGTGATAAAATTTACTACATGTGCTGGGCAAGTCGACATTGACTTCGATGCCCCTGATCTGAATATGCCCCTCATCAACGGTTTTGGGCTCTGCAAGAAGATCTGCAAATCAGTTCAAACAGGTACATGTCCAACTAATTTGTTTTGTCATAGGCCTGATGCTCTCTGCCAGTCTCGCTGGCTTACTACAGCTAACAGAATTCCGATGCTGTATATATAAGCGCGACACGTTCTTCTGCTACCTTCACGCTCATGGTTTCTTTCATATCAAACGATCATGCACCAGCTTGGTCGAGATAAAGAAACATCATTCGTTCATTTATGGTCCTAAGATGCTTCACCAAATGATCCTTTGCTCTAGACCTTTTTCAGGAAGGGTTTGGAAGTAATCTACCCTATCTTGTAGCGAAATGCCTATTATATTCATCCCGAGAATTTGCTGCTGGCAATGTTATGTGATGCCCGATTACACGTAAGGCAATGTGCAGTTAATTACATTCTTGAAGGTCACGGACATCAGAGCAGTCGAGTACGGCACTTTAAAATACATCCATAGAATTACACAGCAACGCATTACACAGAGATAATAGGCTGGGCAAAAAATCACCAAAGTCTCTGAACCTACCTGCTTTGCGCCAATATTCTCAATCGCAATTAGAAGAATTTGAAGTCAATGGTGTGCTTGTGATAAAGTTTAATCAAATTTCCTGCCATATGGAGGCTGTAGAGCGATGCGTAAAATTGGTCCTGGAAGCCGTATCCAATGTCAGTAATTTCAAGAACAGAGATGGGTAAACATACAAACTACTCTGAAGTCTAGGGGGCAAATACTCCAATTTAATACCAAAGCGGATTAACATACACATAAAATCATTCTTCGTTTGGTTGGTTGGTAGGGAAGGGTGTGGGTGGAACTCGATGTGCAGCTAGCTTCACGTGGTGAGTTCTGAGTCGCATGTCAGTTAGTGCGCGGACCAAGAGCTGCACACTAATGGGACGACAAGGAAGAGGGATTGGATATATCTCTTCCATCACCTACAACTCTCATATCACAAATATAACACTTTTTGGTTTATGGTTGTTCAATGTAATCACGTATAGTATGTACATTCAAATTTGATACAGTTGGTTTTAAATAAAAAAATGGGGAAATATCGTACTTCTCGCTTATCCTGTACAAGGTATACAGACATCTTCAATATCTCGAAACATTGTTTCCATACCAGTACATGGCTTATAGAATACTGTAACGTTGAGAAACCCCGCTAAGAATAATAATTCTTTAATCGTTTTATAAGAAGTGCAAAAGAATCAAAATTTGAATAATTTTTTTAAACTGCAAAGCTTTTGGAGCGACCATAAATATTATCCGATCGGGCAGAGCTTTTACACAGTTCAGTATGATCATATTACGCAACATTTCCGCACTATTGGAATCTCGAAATCCAAGTATGGATTATTTCGCTCCACCCTTACATCTATTTCGATTGAAAAATACTTCCTATATATGACGAGCATTTATGATATAAAAGAATTTTTATTGTGGTGTTGTTCGAAATTTCATGATGTCTTAACAAGAATACAATGGTTTCAAAGAAATAATTAATCTCAGCAATCAAATGTTTATTGTTATTAGCACTCATGAAGTATTTTTTCCAATTGCTTAGTGTGTATGATATTGAATGAAATCAAGTTTTATACATGGCCGTATTTAAACTTTGAGTAGATTCATTGCGCAATTAATAAAATTGATTGAACTGATATAGGAAACCAAATTTACAAATTTAATGAATTATTTTGTTAACTTGATTCTTCAACTGCCGAGAGGAAGTTCAGACTCAGCTTGGCATAGGCCGCAAGTTCGACACCATTAAAGAAAAAGTAAGTAACTCTGTATTTTTTTGCCTACCTCTTTCTTTACTTAACGTTCCTATAGCTTTATAATTCTAGGACTACTCTAACCCACACGAATCTGACGTGAAACGAAACCAGAAAACAAGAACAGATACCTTCTTTTACCTTACTCCTCTGCTTTTCCTTATTTATTTCCTATAATAAAATCTCACCTAATAAATTGATTTCTATTTAAAATATTAATTTTTGTACATTTTTTATACCCTTCCTTCTATTGCAGCAGCCCCCCTCCCCCTAACAAAGTATTTTCGGTCGATTCAATTTTTTGACCGCATCTTGTCGGGTACGGGATGTGAATGGTTCTTGTTTTGGATGAATTAACATTTAATTACAACAAGGAATTTACTCATTCATTCAAAGAAAGGCCGGCCTGTGATCCAGCATGGTCAGAATTAATAATAATTACTTAATAATTCCGGTCAAAGAATTAACCGGATTTCACCAACTAAAAACAAGTTTCTGACCGGGATATAGGCGAGTTAGCCCGACCGGGATCCAGTCAGGTGAACCGCTCAGAGCCCAAATACAAATCGCGTAACCTAACTGGATTCCGACCATGACCCGGTCAGTGGCCTGTATAGCAGTAGTATGCTTGCTATGATCCTACATATTTTGAACAAAGTAGTTAGTATATCCGTTTTTATATGTAAATTTTTAATCATTCTAGCACGGCGGGAGGGTGAAATTTCGACCCGTACCCGTGTTAAAATTTTATCTGTGTGATTTAAATGTGTAAGATGAAGATTTGCAAGTAAATGTAACATGCTTTAATATAAGTAAATGAAATAAATTCACTAAAAATTTGTAAAGTTAAATATAAATGTACGTTTTTCCCAAAGGAGGAATTTAAAATATTTTTTTTTAAATGGAAAACTTTTTTTACAACATGAAATCATAATAAAAATGTAAAGATTAATAGTTCTATAGAAATTAACATAAATCGACAGTAATCCACTACCGCACGCATTAGGGATAACTTGATCTAATTCATGCATTGAGATGGTTGGCTAATAAATTTGGGTGCTACACACCATACAGTGGTTTTCGTTATTGTTCCCATCGAAACGGCAGCCAGCTGTACCTCCCGAAAAGAGCTACTGATTTACGAGTTGAATCCCTTTGGGCATGCTTAAATCGATATAATAGCTTGAAAAAAAAACACCCTTTCAATAATATATTTTTAAAGTAATAGGCAAGTAATTACAAACTGAACAGCAACGAAACTAAAATCATTTATGATTAAGAAAATATCAACTTCTAACTGGTTGAAACAACATCGACCTTGCCTTTACTGATTGTTCGGAAACCTTATCTACCCTTAACTCGTTCGAACAAAAATTTATATTCCCTTTTCTAGGTTATGAAAAACCTTATATTCTTTTAATTGGACTGATCAAACCTTATATTGCCTTAATTGGCTGACTGAAAACATTATCTACACCTAACTGGTTGCAATACCTGTTATAACGTTTACTTTGTTTGGGTTAAAAAATATTCACCCTTAACCGGCTGAATAAAACCTAACTTGCTTTTACTGATTGATGGAAAACCTTATCTACTCATGTATTCTCCTAATGCTTTTAGTGCTGACAAACTTTGATTTTTTGCACATTTAGGTGTGTAAGGATGAAATCTAAACATTTTATATCGGAAGTATAATCTTCAACAAATTTGTCGTGGGTCACCCTGTAAAGCAGCTTTAGCTGCGGTTCACCCTTTGGCCTGATGAGGCCGTTCTGTAACCCCTCTCTTCTGGCCAATAAATACGTATAATAATAATGATAATAATAAGAGATGGTTACGATGGCTAAGGCGTCCGCCTTGTTTCGTAACCTGAACGTCTCCGAAGGTTCTGGGTTCGAGTCCCCGCGTAGACAATTTTCTGCGTGTTGAATTGAACTCAGTACCAGCACCGCAATCACCTACCTCACGGTTTGGGGCGTGGTTACACTGACATTTCACGCTGATCTGGTAGAGATTTGAGCAAAAAAATTTCTCATTTTTCGGACAGATTGAGCGACATAAGAAACCAATGTTGTTGTTTAAGTTATTATTAAAATAATAATAATAATGACAATAACAATAACAATAAAAAATAATAAATACTTCAATCGACATTTAACATCTGGCCGTTCATTTACGGCTAAAGTCAAGAAGTTCGCACAACAACTGCGGACGTACTATCACACACTAAACAAGCTGAAGTTGTTTAACATCAAGCAACGTTTGGCGGATAAAATTTGGATTTTGGCGGGACGCCAAATGCAACATTTTGGTCGAATCCGTCCAACCTCTTCAAACATCGTATCGCAGCCTCTCGCGAGTTTCCCTCATTTGAAGAATTCTGGGGGAGTATCTACGAGAAAACATCCAGGCTTAATGCAGACACTGCGGGTATCGAAATATTTACCGAGTTGTGTGACGAACTCATAGAACAAAGTGAAGATTGCCCACACGTCAGTACATTACAGGTGAATAATGCCATCAAAAGAGCGAGGAATTTCTCCTCGCTCAAGGGGCCCAAAGGGAATGACGCGTAACACAATGCGGCTAAGCGAAAAGCCGCATCTTAGCCTATCTTCCCAAATGGCCTACGCTCACCTCCACGTGTGCTTATTAAAGCCGGTGGGCCCTGGACTCTTAGCAACCTTGCCAGAGATTGGGTAACCAACCCCAGTGGATGGCGAGGTAAGAGACAAACGAGAGAGGCATATCAACGGGGAGTAGGGCTAACCACCCTACTCCCTGTATATGCGGTTGCAATCAATGCAACGCGCAGGGCTCCTGACCATCGGGCTGCTTCGAATACAGCCCAGTCCCGACGTGGAGGAGCCGAAACAGGTGTCCCGGGACGACGACCAGCTCATGTCCACGGACGATTTCAGTGGACGGAGGATCTCAGGCAAGATCAAATGTGCTGCTACGAGGAGAGCTGTCCGCAACAGAGAGGTTACATGGCGCGAATGCATAGTCGGTTTGCAGTAACGCATCCCGAACTGGCAGATCGCTTTTCTCAACAACTGAGAGATTATGTGGCCTATCTGAGGCGGATAGGTTTCGTTGTTCCCAGCTGTCAACCGGTACCGGATGTGCGGGCAATAACAACTGAGCCCGTACGCGGTGCTGGGAGAGATGCTCCACATTACGAAAGTACGACACTCGTGTTTAGGCAAAATTTGACAACGAAAGTTTTGCCTAAGCAACGAGAATTAGACAGAGCAAATAGTCTACTTCTGGATGCTCTTCCAGATGACTGCGACCTGTGGCAGGTCAATTGTGCCGTTTACGAGGCTGCATGTGATCTGGTGACTCCGCGAAATCTGACACAAATATCGGGGAGTCGGCAGATTACAAAACGCATGTCTCGATTGAACGGAAAGATTCGACTGACACGGAGACTCGCTTCCCGAGTTCAGTGTGTGATCGACTATTTAACATCTGGCCGTTCATTTACGGCAAAAGTCAAGAAGTTCGCACAACAACTGCGGACACACTATCACACACTGAACAAGCCGAAGTTGCTCAACATCAAGCAACGTTTGGCAGATAAAATTCGGGTTTTGGCGGATGCCAAAAAGAGGCTGCAAAGACGGGAGGATAGAATTCGACAAAATGCAATATTTTGGACGAATCCTTCCAACCTTTTCAAACATCGTATCGCAGCCTCAAGCGAGTTTCCATCGATGGCCGCAGTTGAGGAATTCTGGGGGAGCATCTACAAGAAAACATCTAGGCTTAATGCAGGCACTCCAGGTATTGAAATCTTCACCGAGTTGTGCGACGAAGTCACACAACAAAGTGAAGATTGCCCACCCGTCAGTGCATTAGAGGTGAAAAATGCCATCACGGGAGCGAGGAATTCCTCCTCGCCGGGCTGGGATGGAATTAATAACTATTGGTGAAAGAAGTTCACTTCTGTCCATCAACACCTAGCCCGAATATTCACCTCTTATATAAATGGAGACCAACCAATTCCGCACTGGCTGGTGGAGGGCCGAACGACACTGATCCCAAAATCGGGAGACTTGTCCGATCCGAAAAACCATAGACCGATCACGTGTCTCAATACGTTATACAAATTGTTCACTAACATCTAGAACGAACGTATTGAGAAATCCGTGAAACTGGTGTGGCAACGGATAGTAGAACAACCAGGCTGCAAAATGGGTGTATCCGGCTGCAAGGACAACTTGCTTATCGACAGGTGTGTTTGTCAGGACGCAGTCCAGTACAAGCGTAACCTGTCGATAGCCTGGCTGGATTACATGAAGGCATATGACTCAACATCGCACGAACTTTTAAGCTTGTTGCTCAAACGCCTCCATGTCCACCCAAACATAGTGAGAATTGTAGAAGATCTGATGCCTCTTTGGAAAACACGCTTTGTCATGACATCGGGCAAGCGTCCAACCACGTCTAGACTGGTGCAATTCCAAAGAGGTGTCTATCAAGGGGATGCTCTGATTCCTTTGCTCTTCTGCACCTCACTATAGTCATTCAAGCCTGGTGAACGTATACATAAGATCACCCATCTTTTCTATATGGATGGTCTTAAATTATACGCATTAGGCGAGGATAAATTACATCGATCTCTCAACATCGCTCTCACATACTCAAGAGATATCAGCATGGAATTCGGATTGGACAAGTGTGCAGTCGTTCATTCGCACAGGGGAAGGTCAGGCTCCAATAACAACGATATGGAGCTCGTCAACGGAAATGTCATCCGCCACCTTAGCGCCGAAGAAGCCTACACGTACCTGAGCGTACCTCAAAGGCATGTACAGGATGTGGAGGCTGCTAAAACCACCATCATTAAGAAATACCGCCAGATCTGGTTATCAGAATTGACCGGGAGAAATAAGGTGGCAGCCACGAATATGTTGGCCGTATCACCAGTGCTCTATTCATTTGGGGCACTGAAGTGGAACGTTAATGAGGTAAGGGGTCTTGACCGAAGCAGAAGGAAGATGATTTGTATGCAACGCAGTTTGCATCCAAGATCTTCCGTGGAACGACTGTATTTGCCCCGGAATATGGAAGGTCGTGGCCTTTTGAGGCTGGAGTGTATGCATGACCGATTGGTCCTCGAGACAGCTTGCGACGTAATTAATCGAACGGAGGATCCATTGATGATGCTAGTTCATCAGCATGAAATTCAGGGGAAGGGGGCGTTTTTGTACAACGCGGCCTGAAACCTCGGTCTGGTTTTCAACGTGGGACGTAGTGGTGCACAGGAAGCTGAATCAGTCATCAATCTGTGCCCAGTGCGTCTCAGGGCTAACATACGGAAGGAACAACTCCGTATGTTGAAGGGAAGGCATATCAACAAGCCATTGCATGGACAATTCTTTCGAAATGTCCAACAACTTGGCTTGTAGGCAGAGGTGACCTTCTCGTTCTTAAGATCAGCCGGCTTGAAATCCGAGACCGAGGGTTTTATCTTCGCATGCCACGATGGGGTCATCAATAGCTTAGCGAATCGCCAGACCGTCTGACACCAGGCGGTACAGAGTACGCTTAGTAGATCGTGTAGATGTCATGCTGGGACACTAATGCATCTTTTGGCAGCATGCCCAAGATATGCAGTTTCAGCATACATCGAACGTCGCAAAGCGGCTCTACGAGTGCTGTATTACCATCTTCGCAGCACTTATTGTATTGATGCAACCCCAGTTTTGCCGTACGTCTCCTCTGATATTGAATCCGTAGTCGGGAATGAGTCTTGCCGAATATACTGGAATTACTCATTCCCGACGACCAGGAAAATATCACCCAATAAGCCTGACATTGTCCTTGTCGACTTCGATGATAAATCCATCTTCGTCACCGAGTTCTATGCACCAGCAGAGACAAACATAGTCAGCAACTCCTGTTCGAGATCCGCAAGCTGTATCGAGGATTCAAAATCAAGCTCGTCGTGCTGATAATTGGAGTGCTGGGAGGAATGAGACGAAATTTCCTCAAAAACATCAAAAGCATTCGGGCCTGCCGAGAACATGCAAATTCCATCGCAGGCCGAATACAGAAAGCAGTGCTGCTGGGATCTCTCCGTCTACTGAGGTCACACGAGATCCTGTAACCACTTAAACTATGGTAGAGGGAGTGGTTACCGTTGTAAAAGAAATTTTGCTGCAGACAGCACACGTGGATTATGGAGGGTCATGGGGGATTAGGGTTTTAGTCGGGAAACCTTGCCGTCAACATCCAAGGTACGTAAGGGAGTCCGACACATGGGGGTTAAACAACATCTTCAACCCCCTGTGGTGCCTAACGCATTTCGTCCTCTCCGTCAAAAAAAAAAATAAAAAAAAAATAAATACTTCCTTAACCTCTTTTTTCTTGTAAACCACTTAAAAGTAATGAAATTCCTGTTGATTGTTCATATGAAGACATTTATTAGCATCAGCCGTATTGGATCGGCCATTTTGAATTTTGAGAATGTGATACCAAATTCCTACTCGGCAACCACAAAACCCACATATACCCTGAAGTTTGCAATTTCTTACTTATTGCTTTAATTATATGACTGAAAAGGCTAATACGGTAATTGGCTAAAACGATATTACTTAAGGGGCATTTCCCAACCCATCAAATCGCTTTAAGGGCGATAAAGAAAAAATACGTGTCAAATGTTTTTTCATACCCTACACGTATACAAAGTTTCATTCGAATCGGTGAGAGACGCTTGTATAATAGGTTTACTTGTTAGATCTGATTAGATTTTCAAGCTGATCTACCTATGTTAAGGACTGCAGAAATTTAAAGAACTTTTTCTTTTTCTCGTACTTAAAATCATTTTATCAACAATGTAGAATGTACGTTTTGATGTAGACGAAGTGAATTTACAATCGGACTTAACTCTTACAAAATTTCGACAGAAAATAACGCTCACAAAATTTCGAAACGCGATTATGGCAAAACTAATAGGACAAGATATTTCCCCCGCTTTAATGACGATATGTCTATTCGCGGATCCGCTCTCGGGTGGAGACGTACAGGACAAACACAGGAACGGTACAAGCACAGATGTAGGCACACACACACGCGACATCCACCCAGAGTCAGTCCTCCCTACCCCAATATCGGTACAACCAGCAGATTCGGCGGTCTGCGTCATAGCGGGTACGTCGCGAGAATTATCCTATCTTTATCCGAGATAAGACCCACGACGCGGATAAGACTCTGACGGTAGCGATAACTGCCGACATTACCGATAACTACCGACGATACCGATAAATACCGACGATACCGATAACTGTCAACGGTATCGATAATTGTCGATAGGGGTCGGCAGATGTCCCAAATTCTTACCTTCGTCCAGCAAGGTTCCCTGATTATTCCAAACACTGGACATAAGCAGAAAAAATTGCACGGACGGAGTTTCGAACTCGGGATCTTCGCAACGTGCAGTTCCTGACGCCTTAGCCCGCACGACCATCTCGCCGCTTATAATAAGGGAAAACTAATAATTCGTCAGTTTCGGACTCTCTCATATAAAAAGTACATGTCAATCCCGAGGTTGGTTCGAAGGGCCAATGCTCCAGCTAAAAAATAGCTGATATATTAATTTATCAAATTCAGCTTAATTTTCAGTTTATTCCCATTTTTCTCATCTTTCGATAGGGATGTCCGATATCTCTTTTTGTAGGTATTTTTATCCTCAACCATTCATGCCAATTAGATTGCTATAATAGTTTCAAATTTACGAGCAAAAAACTAAGAAAAACTTGATTTTTGGATATTAAATCGTTTATAAGAATTAAAAAAGGTGAACTCGTATTAAATAGAAGTAGCTTTTCATTTACGCATTTTACTGCATATAAGCGCACAGTTCGTTTGGACTAGTAGTGTTGTGAACCATTTTTCGGATGAACTGCGATGGGGGTCGAAGAATTAAAAATGCTCACTTTAAATTTCGCTTATTTTCAGGAAAAATTATACTAGATAAAAATATTTATTGAGTAAGAAAAAATAGTCGATCCCAGAGTCATCATGTTTAGTCACGGACACAGCTCAGTCACGGAAAAACGAAAGTGGCAAAAAACACATCGTCGAAGTCACCAGCTACTGCTTATAAGATGTTGAGGATACTTGTATTCCTAATCGAATCTATTAGATTTTTAAATGCCGGACCATTTCTTTAATATTTAATTCATTTCGACATATGCATTATGAATTTTTAACTCAAAAGTTACAATAAAAAACCTCTTTATTAAAAGAGACAATTTAAATTTACAGGTCACCGGGTCCCTATATTTTTATTTATGGGGGTACAAAAGGAACAAGTATACCTGACGGAGCCTGAAAGGTAAGTGCAAATAAAATAAAATAAGGTCAAATAAAATAGAGACGGCAATCCACGGTATAAAACCAGAGATCCTTGCGGCCGTGGAACAAAATATTTTAAAACGTATTAATGCATGTATTCGGGTTCAGGGTAGATATTTTAAACAATGTAAAATAAAAATTCATTTTAAAAAAAGTCCATATTCCATTAGCTTTCTTTTGTAGGCTTCGAAATAAGGATGCAGTATCAAACACTGCATATCCAGCATATAAATAAGCGAATTTTATTAAGCAAAAATGTTAGTTTTGTCTTTTCTGTGAAGCACCAAAAACTAAAATCTATCATAGTTTGTGATGCACGATGGTTCTCATTTCAGGGGTATTTTTCTTACAAAGCAATATTTCTCAGCTTGGGAGGAAAAATAGACAATTCCTCCTAAAGCGCGAGATAATCATCCGAGCCTAAGGCGAGTTTGTTTGACTGCTTTTCGACCGGAGATTTGAATACGATTTTTATGCCTGAATGCACCGAAAGTGAGCATTCTAACTAATCGCAACGAGGCTGCTATTCTATTTCCCTAGCTTGTAAAAACAAACAAGACTAAATTCTTAAATTGATACATCTGAAATTCAGGGTAGAGGCTTACTTTCAACCCGAAATGGCACTAGTTATCTTTAATTCAGTCAGTATTTTAGCTTAAAGTCTTACTCTCAGACATGAAAATTTATCATATCAGACATGTTTTACATGATATTTTGGCTTAAAATAAGATTGATTGAGCTTATAGCCTCTAAGTTGGACAAATCTTATTTCAATCCGAAATATCGGCTAAAAGTCAGTTTTGCTGTTGAACAACACGACTATAGCCTATACATTCACTAAATTTAAGAAAATTAGCTAATGTTGGACTAAAATTAAGCCTTACACGATGTTGAATTTTCGACCTGACAATTTTAAGACTTAATTTTGCTTGCCCCGGGGGATATTTTCTTTGTAGTCTTAACTGAAAAAATCGTTATTGTCATGACTAGGGCGTAAAAAAACTTTACACCCTCAAGCGATCCAAATTCACGGGAATGTTATATATGCCTATGTCACGAACGTAATATTTCGTTATACGGGATTAAAATACGAGTTTATGCGTCAAATTTGAAACTCGAAAGGATCAGAAATTTACATTGCGACTTTAAGCCCCAAAATTCGGAGGGTAAAATTGAATTTTAAAATCCTTTATGACGAAAAAGGTTCTAAACTAAGTTCGAATATAGGCTCAATTTAAGAGGTAACAAACACAAGACCAATTAGTGAAGGGCATTCCTTATACTTTATGGGATTTGCACTATGTATGTTTCCGACTTACCTAGCTGACGGATGTTTATGTGGGAAAAAATGTTGATTCTGAAAAATTGCTTAGAAAAGTTGTAACTAAAATTGTTTAGCAATAATATTTCCATTCGATGTATTCTTGAAATAACCATGTATAATGGTAAAATTCTCAAGAAAATTGTTCTGTTTGTAAGAGTTGAGGTACCAAATAAGCTGTTCTGCTCAAATCTGATAACACCTGGGGTTTCCTTTAACTAAGAAATGTTTCATAAAAATCCACAATGGTTTAATTTTCTAGTACCTAAAGAAGGAATCTTTTGCAGGTATGAATATTATATGAAAGAATTTGTAATCGCTAATCTGAAGGATACACGTCATTTAAACCTCGATCATTATATGAAATATATATGTCACTAAGGCAAATTGTTGAAGAATTAAGTTAAGAAAATTATTCATTAAATTTGTAAATTTGGTTTCTTATATCATTTCAATCAATATTATTAATTGCTCAATAAATCTACTCAAAGTTTAAATATGGTCATGCATAAAACTTGATTTCACGCAATACCTTACACACTAAGCAATTAGAAAAAATACTTCATGAGTGCTAATAATAATAGTGAATTACGTTGAAGTAGAAAGTTTCAAACAGAATAAACATTTGATTGCAGGGATGAATTATTTCTTTGAAACGATTACATTCTTTTTAAGACACTGTGAAATTTCGAGCAACTCCATAATAAAAATTTCCCTGTATCATAAACGCTTCATCACATATAAGAAGAATGTTTCAATTGAAATAAATATTTTATTGCATCGTTGAAATCTTTCCTCGAACTGTCTAAATTTTATTTTGTACTATTACTCAAAACAAAAATTGAAATATTCATTCATTTCAATATTCAAACATCGAATTCTTCATTAAATTAAACAAGATGTGCTATTCAATCAAGGACAATAGTATCAAAAGGATATTTGATTAATGCAAATTCTGAAGCATCACGTTAGTAAAATCATTCGATGAATTTATTAATCTTGTTTCGATGAACTTAAATGTCATTTCAATTAACTTTAGGCGTTTCTTCAATAAATTAATTCATGATTACGTTATGCCTATGTACTGTGACTCCAAAAAAATCCGTACTCCGAAATTCCTAACCCACCGTCGCTGTTCATAACCGCCCGCAACCGAATCACAGAACCAACCAAATCCCTGGGGTCACAAATTCCTGCGGCGCGCGAAATGTTAACTGAGGGCGCCAGGTATGCCTAAGAATACCTAATTTATCAAAGCACTGCAAGATGCTAGTGCAATCTAGGTTCAGCCCCGAGACGAACTCAACCAGGACTGCTCATATGCCATGCCTGGCGCCACACTCGAAAAGAACTTTTCGCAAACCCGGAAATAAGACACGAGGAAAGCTAAGTCCGCCGAACGTGATGCTCTGGGACGTCACACTGCGGTGCCGACAAGATGGCCGCCGGTTCCGAACCGCGGTCCGCGACGCGATCCCCAGTTAGCTTGGCCAGCCGTTAACTAGCATGGTCGACATTTTAAATTCATAATCTAGCTTCTGATGAACGGAAACACAAGCTCGTTAATTTTACCTTGGTTCGCTGGATCCCTCTTGTGAGTGATCGTATCTTGAACTTCTTGGTTATCTTTTCACTCTGTTAGGTTAGAGTGAGCACTGTGGTTATCTGCAATCTTGCCTCTGTTGTGAGGTGGCGCTATCTTAGGAATTAACGAGCGGAATTTTTGTGCAATTAGAAGGTTTTTCTCGGGTATTACTCCAGCCGATCTGTCGGTAAGGAAAGAATCATGCGTGCGATGTTACTGAACCAGGCTCTCCGCGCGGTTGCCGATTCACGAGCAATCTTTGTGGTGCCAAGGCTATCTAGCACTGCCGGAAGCTAGTGCCGAGTTTTTGTTATGTTGTTGTACGTGTGGCCAACTGTCTCTACGAAGGCGCTAAAGCTGTTGCGTATAAGTATGAGTGTGTTAATTTGAATAGCAATGTCCGCGATGAAACGATAGCGTACGGGTAAGTGCAGATGGTTAAATTAGGAAATTCGGGGTTTAATCGGTTCGTTAATTCACGCGCTAAGTTTGAATGGGTTTCGGGTAGCGTAATTATGGTGATTTTTCCGCGTTTGGTAGATTTCAGTGAAGGGGTATAATCTGTCCATTTAGACGGTTTCTGTAAAGTTTCGTGCGGTTCGGATGATGTCGGTCAGTGTAGTTTCGGTAGGTGATTCGTATAAATTCGTGTAGGTAGTCTAGTGGCGTATTGGGGAAGGCGCGTGCTCTTCGGACGAGCGCGGTTCCTCGACGGGTTCGTCGCCAGGCACCGCGGGCGAAAGTCCCGACCGAGTCCGTCGCCAGGCACCGCGTGCGAAAGTCCCGACCGAGTCCGTCGCAAGGCAGCGCGCTACGGAAAGTCCTTGTCGAGTTCCTCGGCGGGCACCCCGTCTTTAGAAAGTCCTGGTAGAGTTCGTCGCCCGGCACCGCGTGCGAAAAGTCCCTGTTGAGTCCGTCATAGGGCATCGTATTAGGAAGTCCCTGTCGAGCTCTCCGTCGGGGGATCGCGTGTCGTCGCGTATCGGGGAATTGCGTAAAAATTTGACGCCCATAATTTGGGGCGCGAGAGAGAGAGAGCGCGAGAAACGTAGTGAACCGCCCCACAGTCATTCCTGACGAATATTTTTGGAAATGGCTCTCGGTGCTCGAATTCTTAACCGAAAGCAATATTTTTTTTTCTAAATGTTCAGTAAAGCTTACAGAACCACTATGAGTTGCGTTTTTTGAATATCTTAATTCTATCGCCAACAATGTTCCGGTAAAATTGTTATGTGCAAGGAGTGTATAAATAATATGCGAGGTAAGATTAAAAATCATTATAAAAAATAAAATCCATTGTATAAAAGTATATAGCGAGGTGGTTTCGAGGTTACTGAGTACGAATTTGTTGTTAAAAATCGAAAATTCAAAAATGGCGGATCCAATATAGCGGACCTAAAGTCGAAAATTAATTGAAAATTTATAAAAATGGATGAAAGTCTTAATATGAGGGCTTTCGAAGTTGCTGAATACGAATTTGAGGTTAAAATTCAGAAATTCAAAATGGCAGATCCAATATGACGGACTTAAAATCCGAAAACTTTATCAATTTTAGGAAAGATATGTGTACGGGGATTTTCAAGGCTGCTGAGTACGAATTTCAGGTTAAAATCCAGAAATTCAAAATGTCGAATACAATATGGTGGACATAAAATTCAAAAACAATTTAAATTATAGGAAATATGTATGTATGGAGGTTTTCGAGCTTCAAGAGTACGAATTTGAGATTAAAAATCGGAAATTCAAAATAGCGGTTCTAATATGGCGGACCTAAAATCCGAAAATTATATCAATTTTAGAAACATCTGTTTATGGAGTTATCAGGAGTTGCTGAGTAAGAATTTCAGGTAATAATTCCGAAATTCAAAATGGCGGATCCCATATAACGTTCTTCAAATTTCCTAAAATACACATGCGATGTGTTGTCATACTTTCCGAGTACTAATTTGAAATTAATATATTGGACTCAAATTTGACAAACGACCGAGGCCTTATGAAAAAGGGGATAGGGCGGTAGGGGATAGTCAAAGTTACATGTAAATGATAGTTATCGAAATTAAGATGTCAGAAGTGGCGAATAATATATGAAGTGTACTATCGAAATAATGCATATATGTATATAAAACAACCGTAATTAACTGAACATTGGAATTTCAAAATTGTACCAAAAGAATCTAAAATAATTACAGTATAATCTTTGAAGAATTCTAAACATGATGAATTATAAGCATTTTTGTTCTTTGCATATTTTGCAATGTCCAAACTGCATATATTTAGATATATATATATACAAATGAAGATGTTTTTCAGAGGTGGGCAGTATTTGCGGACCCAAAAATTAGTTTGTCCGGCTAAATTAAAAACAAAAAAAAAATTATATTTACCAAAAGAAGCTTTGGTATTAGTTATGCCAGGCATGGATCTGTCTGAAGAAGATTTTGAAGAAATCCTTTCGTCGCACATACTTCGTCATGCTTAAGTCTATAAAATTGTATGAAAGGGTAAAAGGTCTTTTATGAATAAATTATTAATTCATTCTCGACCGTTTATATAAATTATATCAATACAAATTAGCGTCAGGTAACGGTCACCACAACACATTATTCAGAAAAAAGTTATACAATAACAAATAGAAAATTACAAAACAATGTTATAACTTATTATAAAAATACATCATACAAAAATAAATAAAAAAATTACAATAACGCCATTTTCGCATTTTCTGCAGCGTCTGTCACTTACCACGGAACGCCAAATGGAACGCCATGCCGCCGAAGTGGTTAAAGGAAATTAGTAAATAAAAAACGAACCAACTTATTGAGTAGAAAATTTAGTCTGGTATATTAATCGAATTATACATATTTGTAATATGTACTTGTACGCGCTAATAATAGTAATGATAATAATAGTTCAGAATGTTCAGAAAGACAACTATAGAACTAGATACATTATCATGCCATACTAATGATGTAAATACCGTTATCATTATGGATGTGAATTAGTGAGGAGATATGTTAGTTAAAGATGGGTCATGCAAGAAATATATTCCAAACTGTCCACTCCAAACGATTCTTAATGTATAATTAGTATAATTTGTATAATTAAATTTTGAAACTGTTAATACAGAAAATAATATCCAAAAAGCGGAAAGTAAGGAAATTATGGCAAAAATATAGATCTCCTGAATTAATATCCAAACTGCATAAAGAAACTAATTATATACGTACTTCTAATTATTCTCTTTGGAAGGTGGCAAAGAAATTAAAACAACCTCATACCCCGTTACCTCCTATCAGAACAAATGATAATGAATGGACGAGAAGTAATGCGGACAAGGCTGTATCATTTTCCAAATCACCTTAAAAGTCTTTATTCCACATTCGAATGAACCTCAAACCTAAGAAGATATTGGAATTCATCAAGTATTGAACGAGACACAGAACTAGAATTACCTAATAAGCCATTCAAAAGATCAGAAGTGATTAAAACTATCTAAAAAGAAATCACTCCAAAGAACACGCCAGGTTGCGATTTAATAACTGACCATATTCTTCAAAACTTACCGAATAAGGACTATGAATTTTTAACTCAACTATTTAATGTGCTAGTAAGAACAGGCTATTTTCCTTCGCAATGGAAAGTAGCTCAAATTATACTAATTTTAAAACGCGGTTGAGGTGAGCATATAGACCGATCAGCTTCCTTCCCATTTTATCAAATGTATTTGAAAAGCTATTACTTGGGTGATTCTTTGGAAACTGTGATTTTTCATGTTCAAGCAAATTTTTATTTAAAAAACCGTCAAAACGTAAGTTAATAAAGTGTGAATATCTCATTCGTGGTCTTCCTCAAATGTTGGAAAAAAAAATGTTGAAAAAAATGATACACTAGCTGAGAACAACGAAAAGTAGATCCCAAATGTCTGTACCGTCGCATGTCCGATATTAAAAATTGAACTTTCAAGACGTAATTTCTATTATAACGGAGTATGGAAACTAATAAAACAATTTCCGGTTGAAAGATATGAGGTGACAATAACTTTTCCACATGAATTCAATCGTCCGATAATAATAATGTGCACATACGTTAACTAACATTAATGTCCTCGAAATTTGCAAATTTTTGAAAAATTTGAATTAAACCGCCGCCGCTACTCCTACAATAATCCAATATGTCGGGAATGACTACGATTTGACACTCAGACATCCACTTGAATGTTTACACCGGCGACTATCGGTGTTGCGCGGGCCTCTGGGCGAAGATAACTCCAAATTGAACGAAAACTCACGTGTCACGGAAATAGGTGTCCGTACCGTCATCACCTGTGGTTTTTTTATTATTAACGATATCGGAGTATTTAAGGTCGCAAATTGTACTTTGTGGAAGGCTGAAGTAACCTCAATTTCCCCGATAATAAAAATTCAAAACTTCTCTGTGCTTCGCGGGTTTCAAGAGCAAATGTCCGTACCGTATTTGTCCGTACCGTCATTGTCCGTACCGTCATTGTCCGCACCGTCACTGTCACAGTCGTGAGATGGAGCTTAATGTGCAGCCTATCCCGGTGCACACATTTATGAGAATAGAGCGGTAACGTGGGCATGAACATACGATATAAAAATGAAAACTATTTTACGCTTGATCCGGTGCAAAAACGTTGGTAAGCTGATTCTTGACTTGCAAATCATCCTGATAATCATGTATACGATGTCCAGGTGTCTTTCTCTATAGTGACCGATATCCAGGTATGTCCGCACCGTAGTTTTTCGATCTAGGTATAGCGCTCCATAGTTTTCAGTGTCTAGGTGCCGTATCGAGGTTTTTCGTTACCCAGGTATACGGTACCATAGCTTCTGCAGTCTAGGTGTACCGCACCGTAGTTTTTCGTTTTCTAGGTATACCGCTCCATAGCTTTTAATGTCTAGTCGCATAGCACCGTGGTTTTTCATTATCCAGGTATAGTGCTTCATGGCTTGCGGTGTCTAGGTGTCCGCAACGTGGTTTTTCGTTATCCAGGTATACCACTCCATAGTTCTTCAGTCTAGGTGTATCGCACCGTAGTTTTTCGTTATCCAGGGATACCGCTCCATAGTTTCTTTAGTCTAGGTGTATCGCACCGTAGTTTTTCGTTATCCAGATATACCGCTTCATAGTTTCTGCAGTCTAGGTGTATCGCACCGTAGTTTTCCGTTATTTAAGTATACCACTCCATAGTTTCTGCAGTCTAGGTGTACCGCACCGTACTTTTTCGTGTTTCAAGTATACCGCTCCATAGCTTTCGGTGTTAGGTGTCCCGCACCGTGGTTATTCGTTCTCCAGATCTACTGCTCCATAGTTTTCGAAGTTTCGGTCACCTGCACCGGGCTTTTCTATGTTCGAATGTTCCGCTTCATAGATGTTTTTGTGTCGACGTGATCTGCATTGTAGTTTATTTTTCAAATCAAGAATCAGCTAACGAACGTACTTGAGCACCGGCTCATGCCCATAAATGTGAGCACGGGCATGAGCTCGAACTTAAGCTGACACTCACTACTATCAATCCCGGCCTTATTATTATATTATCTTTTAATTTGCCAAGACGCGTTGTGGGTATTTGCAATTGAGAGAAACAACGACCCAGTATCCAATGTCAATCTAGAATGGGTGCTACGCCAGGCAGAGAGGAGGATTTGAAAAAAAAAACAGAGAAGCAGCGAGGAAGAGAAGACAGAAAATACGAGATGATCCAAAAGCTTATCAGGCATACTGCGAGGCTGAAAGACGACGAAATGAGAAAAGAAAGAAAGAGGGAAAAATTAAAGGCGTACACGATCTAAATGTAAAGGAGAGAAAAAACCGTAGAATTAAAGAGAAGCTGGCCAAGAGGAATTGGAGAATGAGACAGCAGTTATCCATTCCCAGTCAGAACAAGGGCAACGATCCAAGTCACAGTTTTGTCACCAAACAGGCCAAAGTTGGAAGGAAAAGACTTGTGAGAAATTCAAGACAATCGTATCGAGATAATGCGAACCTCATTCGTCAGAATGAAAAGTTGAAGAAGGAAATGGCCAAATTGCGGAGAAAAATTGCTCGATCCAAACCTAAAGGAGTTCAATATACATCTCCCTTTTCAAAAATGAAAAAATTTGTAAATGGACGAAAGATCGCTCCTGATATAACTGAAAAATTAGTTGCAGGAGAAATCATTATGCAGCAAATTAAGACTTCTTATACAACTTCTAAATGTAATAAATTTAAACAAATATCGGGAAGAGTCTTATCTGGAAAAATTGTTAAAAAATACCATAAATTAGCATTTATTAGAAAGAATGTAGTACCAGTTGTTTCCTCCAGAATTTTCCACATTGGCGAGTCACTGCAATACTCAAGGAAGGAAATTGCAGGTTTGAAATTTCTGAGAGAACGGGTCCAAAAGTTTTATGAGGAAAATTCTGAAATTGATCCAGGGAAAAAGAACTGCAAAAAAGTGAATGGTCAATTAGTATCCAAACGTTATATGGGTGCCAGTATCAAAGATTTGTACTTTGCTCTGTAGTGAGACCTCTCTTCGTATAAGCTTCTCATTCTTCGCTAAATATGGGCTACACCCATGAGAATTATGGATTGTTGGTCAGTGCGTTACACAGAATAAAAATTTTGGCAGCAAATTCTACACAAAAAATTATTAAACAAATTACGTGTTGTGAACGTTTGGAGAAGTTCTTGCTAGAACATGTGAGCAGTGCATGAGCAAAAAGCTGGAGTATAACCTGCAAACCGTGAATCCTGATGATGAAATGTTTTATATGAAATGGGAAACAAATAGAGAGCATCGCCTTAATGAAAAATCTCAAAAACCCATAACTGTTTCAATTACAAAGGATCGATTTTCAATTGAATTGGATTTGCTAATGGCTCATGAGCTGCGAGTTTTTCATCAGAAGAAAATCATGAGGACAGTAACAAGTAACTTGGGCTCAGAGGAGTTGGTGATTTTAATGGATTTCAGTGAGAATTATACCTACAAACTGAAGTACAGTCAGTACATTTTGGGGCAAGCCGAGAACAATACACTTTTCATACAGGTATGCTGTATCTCTCAGAAATGTCTAAAGGCTTCGCTTCTCTTTCGAAATCTCTTCGTCATGATCCAGTCGCAATACTAGTTCATCTCAGGAAAATTCTGGATACTTTCTTACCACAGTATTCGTCCGTAACAAAGTTACATTTCTTGAGTGATAGCCCCAGTACTCAATACAGAAACAGAAAAATGTTCTACTTGATAACTCAATATCTCCCTGAGAAAGGGTCCAGCTGACGGAATGGGAGGTAGCTTGAAAAAAATAGCGGATGACCAAGTGAAGTATGGCACTGATATTTCAAACTTTGAAAGTCTTGTCACAATCCTACGTAGTCGAGTCAAAGCAGTGCACACTGACACTGTGACCATTGACGAGATTCAACGTATTGATGCTGTACTCCCGAAAAGTTTTAAACCTTTCACAGGAACCATGAAGGTTCATCAATATACCTGGAATAAAAACAACTCCTCGCTCGTTTTTTTCAACTCGTTAAGTTGTTTCGTTAAGACTGTCTTCCGGGAGAGAGTTTTTCATATTTCGGTATTGGATCTATGAACTACGTTCTCAAGTCAGTTCAACTTCCAAAGATGTCGTTTAAAACAAATGTGACCTCAACACCAGCAGTGGCGGAAACTGGAAGCTCAAAAAGTAGACCTTCGAAAATCCGTGGCAGTAAGGATACCAAAGACAAAACTCATCGACAGAGAAATAAGAAACAAGGAGACTCAGACACAAAGTACTCATCGTCTAAAGTACTCCAGCCTGAAACTCCCAGGAGAAGTTTGCGGTTCATCGCAATAGATAATGACTATTCATTCTCTTTTCAGTTTCATCATTGCTTTCATATTTTTCCTATTTTTCAGGCTCAAAAAATCATGATAGGACTCTTATTAGTATGTGCAGTTACTGAGGCCTACAGATCCGGTTTCTTTTTTTCTAAACTAAATGAAAGTTTATTAAATGTTTTGTGTTTAAAAAAAAGTTATAAAATGTAACCTGGATAAAAAAATCATTGTTAATTGACATGTTAATTATGACATGTAAACAAAAAAAAAAAGAAATCATTTTTGAGAATACAAAGTTATAAACGTACCGTGACAAAATTTATTTTATGTTTTTGGGGTCGTTGATTACCATTCCGTTATCAGAATTTCAAAATTCAAATGGCGGATTCAATACGGTAGACAAATTTTTTCAAATTCATCGGAATCTCTTGAAACTCGTTACTCGAGGGTTTATAGGTTCCCTTATTACGAATTTGAAGTCAGCTTAGAGAAATTCAAAATGGCGGATCGATATTTTGAATTTTGAACATATGAGATCATATTCGTAATCAGCGACAAAAAAAAACCAGAGTACTCAGTTTTATCTCGGTCGAGTAATTTTTTACGAATTCGATTCGCCATCTTGGATCCGCCATTTTGAATTTTGAAAGTATGAGTTCAAATTCGTGATCAGAGACCCCGAAAACCCCCGAGTAACAAATTTAAACTGTTTTCCATGTAAATAAAAATGTACTCTTAAAAGGGTTAAGTAATAAGGCTGTATTCACTGATCCTTTGAAGTTGTAGCGTATTAACTTCTGGTACACTTTTGGGAACCCAAAAGTACCCCGAAAACGTATTCAAGCTTGTTAAGTGAGCACATTCATTGTCGTACAAATTTCCATACTGAAAAATCACCCACTTATAAGGCTCAATCCAATTTTCGAAAAAAATCAATTAATACCCAACCATCAATCCGGATTCCGACAAAAACACAGCACTATTGAACAAATACATCGTATATATAAGAAAATCTATACAGGTGTAGTAAAAAAAGGATACAGTTTAGTGGCATTCATAGATATCTCGCAATATTTCGACAAAGTATGGCACAATGGAATGCTGTTCAAAATTTAAAAAAAAAACCTCATATTAAATTATTTTATTCTATTAAAATCATATATAGAAAATAGGTAATTTTCGTGAAGTATCGAGAAAAGAGAACTGGTATACGCAAAATACAGTCAGGAGTGTTCTTAGCCCACTACTATACCTTTTATATTTATCCGACCTACCTACCAACAGTAATACTACCTCCGCACATTTGCCGATGACACTGCGATTGTTGCCACACACAAAGATGCTGCAATCGCTTCTCAATTACAACAAGAAGCTCATAACGATGTAAAAATGGTTTAAAACAAGTTATCGAGACAGATTAAAAAACGATCAGAATATATTGGTTACAAGCCTTAGAACTTCTGTACGCGGAACCAGAAGATTGAAGAAAAAAATTCCAACAGATCTAATAAACATCATATAAGTGTTCTAGACAAATCATAACATGTGACAGATTGTAATAATATTAGGAAGTTAAAAAAAACCACGCGATGCAAGCCGACGCAAAAAACTAGCGCGTCTATCGACTGTCTCCCCTATTGTGGTGCAGTATCGGCTCCGCGGTTTAGAGCGATGTTCTAAAAACTAGCGCCATCACAGTAGCCCCCCATTTAACCCACGAATATACCTCTAATACTGCAATACCAGTAAAATTCTAGCGTCTTCTCGACAATCTCCCCTAATATTGGCACTGCTGCTTCCTTAGGACATGAGTTGATTTTTCAAAAATTCACAATTACCATAAACGCGCAAGCAGGAGTAAGAGTATCCCGATCGAAATAAATAGTTCATTATATCGATAAACTTTCAATTCGTTTAAATGTTACGTGGATTGATTTCGATTCATTTTTTATCTTTATTATTAATAATTTTCTTAAATCAGATTATATGCACTATTCTATATTTACCATTATATTCCAACAGCTCACTCGTTTATGAAATTGAAACTATGAAATAAAAACACTCTGTTTTATTAACACTATCAAAAAATACTTTATTGTGTATCAGATCTATCCTCAGTGACGAGCTCCGGCTCAAGTCGCTTCCTGGACACAAGTGACCAGTTGACGAAAAAGGTCGTTGTGTCTTCTCAACTTTTAGAACGTTCGCGAATACCGCCGAATTTGACATTCCGCGAAATATTACTAAATGTCAACGGTGACAGCTCGTTCGAATATCAAATTATTATACAGTATCAATACAACTAAACCTAAACTCATACACTCATACAACGCTCGCTTGCTACTCTACAAATACACAAAGATAGCATTAACTTTTAAACGGACCGAATATATTATATCTCGCAATTCAAGCGGTACGTAACATAAAAAGTAATAAAAATAAGTGAAATAAGAAGATTTTATTAAAGTATCATTGCCTGCTTTTCTGTCCTTTCATTCTGATGCATAAAGTTATAAAACTATAAAACATTATTCTTGCGAAAGAGGTTAATTATTTTATAAATTATCTAAATTAATTATTAACTTTCTCTAAATACAGATGTATTATCGTAAAGAATAAAATTTAAAAACGATTTACTTAATTTTTTTATGCTGATTGCTCACTAAGATTATTTAAACTGTAATTAGTTGTGGTATGTATTGAATTTCAATTCACTCGGTTAACTTTGCATTTTTCATTTTTAATTTTTCCTTATAAAATGTACACATAATATTTTTCCATGTTTCCCATAAAACTCGAAATGATTTCCCACATTTATTACCTGTAAAATAATATTTTATTTTATGGTTGTAATAATATTCTATCCGTTATTAATAGGGTGGAGAGAAATAATCAATTTTTCGATATAGAGATTGTAATAGTACGAGAAAGTGGCGTAATATGATCATACTGAACTCTGTTAAAGCTTTGCCCGATCGAATAATATTTGCCTTGAAGTTTCAAAACGATTAAAGAATTATTCTTAGCGGGGTTTCTCAAAGTTATAGTATTCTACAAACCATGTACAGTATGGAAACAATGTTTCGAGATCTCAAAGATGTCTATGGGTCATTCCACAATTAAAATTTTAAATTCTGCGGCATATTCTTTTTCATATTTTAAACAAAAAAAGGGAGTGCATTTCCGGTACCGAATGGTGGCACACGCTGACAGTTTTAGCTCCGTGTTTTTATGTATCTTTTTAAAACTGCTTGTGCATAATTGTCCGTGTCGAAGTCACCAGTGTAGTTCGTGAGCTGTCCTACAAGAATCTTCTATTTAATTTTAAATCTGTACTGTCCAAGAAAATTCTCAGTCTTCGTCGTGTGTCGGATTCATTTCTAACCTTGAAAAGTCACTGCAAGGTCGCTGTCAAATTTTTATTACATGCCAGGTTATATGCACCCATTATTTCCTGTCATATTGTTCGCCGACTGCTGACTGCATCACACCGGAATAGAAGGCGGGTGAGTTTTTATTTAAGAATAAAACTCATTACTGTATATAACTCACACGTGCCAAGCATAGTTACTGCGCATCTTTTCTGCGCACCATCGGACCTCTACATCCGTAGGCAAAGCTGTGGTGTCGGTAACTGTCGGTAACTAGTGTCTGGCTACTGTCCCGCGAGAGGCAGCACGTCCTGGGTGTCCATGCAACAGGAGGAGTCGACCACGCCTTCCCACTCTCCACCGACTACGCCAGTAAGCTCGACTGGTCAGGAGACCGAGTCGCCAGCTACACTTCACTCGCGCTTAGCAAGAGTAGGAAGGCCCGGGACTGCGAATAAATGGCTCGCGTATAGAGAACCGCAATCCAAACCAATTACAGATTTTTTTTTACGAAGGAAGAGAGCTTGCTCTCCTGAAGCTTCTCCGTCAGCCGCCCTGGTTGAGTTTCCGCCCAAGCGACTCTGTGCTGTTTCACCTATTACAACGACTGGTCCACCCATCCAAAATATGGAAGGTCAACTAAAAAGCATGCAAGATTCCATCATTGCAGCCCTGTCTGCAAAAATTGATGCTAAAGTTGATGCGGCAACCAAATCAAACCTTGTTGCCATTTCGGACCTTAGGAACGAGGTCCTTAGTGAGGTCACCAATTTGAAGGCCAAAATAGAAGATCAGGAGGCTCAAATTGCGCACTTGACCTCTGAACTGGAGCAGCAAAACAAGCTACTGAAAAAAAAGAACATCAAAATTCGTGGCTTGAAGATGACGGGTGATCCAACTGCCTGTGTGGAGAAATTTTTAAAAGATGTATTCGACATCTCGAACGTGGTCGATACAGCGTACTTGGTACGTACAGAACCACCCATAATAATCGTGGAACTTACTTCGTACCGTTCCAAGCTCCACATCATTGCCCAGAAACAACGCCTCCTAGCGGGCAAGAACATTTATATTGACGCCGACCAAACGGCCAGGGAACGACGTATTGACTACCACGCCCGGCAGCTAACAAAGAAGGCAAGAGCAGACCACAAAAAGACTGAACGTAAATACCAGAAGATTCGTGTGGATGGTGTTTGGTACAGCTGGTCGGATGTAGCGGAGACCTTTATACCGGAGGTCTCAACATCATCTACTGGAATGGAGGTCGACTTCTCATCCTCTCAGCCGATCACGTCAGCTCCAAGCGCATCTCGATCGCGCGCCAATCGTTCCCATCTAAAAAACGCATAGTTGCAGCCCCGTGTACCAGCTTCAGGGGCTGCCGAACATCTCAACATGCCATCATCCACCGACTGACTTCTCAACCCTCTACATCAGCACTACCAGCTCGCCAAACTCATCTGCCAGTGGAGCCACCTCATCGGCGAGACCTTCCACTTTCTGTTATCTTCTGGAACATTCATGGCCCTCACAACTACTCCATGGCTATGAAATACCATCAACATGGGGTAATAAACTTTAGTGAGACATGGTGTGCTGAGCCATCTGCACCTTCATCGTCCCAAGATTTAGTGAACTTTTGTGTCCCGGCAACGCGTGAAGGCTCAAGAGGACAATTCAGCGGCGGCTTGTCAACTTTTACTCCGTCGTCAGGATCACCGGTGCTGATTGAAATCTCCGCCCACTGGCTTTTTATACTAATTAGAACTCATCCGCTTCCGTTAATTCAAGGCTCGTTTTATTTTCCGCCAAATTCTGACCTTACTTTGTTGCTATCTTCTCTTCAGCTCGTCCTCGACTCCTTAACAGACAAATTTCCGGATAGTGTATTTATTTTAGGAGGAGATTTCAATTCGTGGACCGGTGACCTTGACTTTGAACGTGAATTTCCGAACTTGTTTGAGGAGACTCAATTCGTTGCTGCCAGACAAACTCGCGATAGTCGATATAATGTCCGTGGAAAATGTCTCTATGATTTCATGTTTAATAATAATTTTATACTTTTGAATGGTCGCTCGCTCAGCGATTCCCCCGCGCAATTTACGTTTTTAGATGTAAAGGGCCGAAGCATTGTCGACTTGGTCTGGGTCTCGGCTAATCATTTATATTTAGTGAATGACTTTTTTATAGGCCCCGATGGTGGAGGCTCGGATCATTTTCCGACAGTTGTTTTGTTGTCTCTCTCGTTAGTTAATTCTCCGTCCGTGTCCCATTTTCCAGCCAGCGTAGCATCAAGGTATGTAACGTCGTGGTCACCCGAGGGGGAGGCAAAACTAGTTAAATACTTCCGCGAAGTTGACCTCTACACATTGTTCTACGACCATGCCGCGCAAAGCCCGTCTTTCGACTCTTTCTGTTCGGGTCTTCTCAGCCTTCTCATCCAGGAGGGATTAGTGAAATCCACAGGTTCTTTCCGGTGCACAAACACCTTAAGGCGTTTTACTAGCTAAAAAACGCCATACTACGAGTATAGCAGATGCCTTCGCTGGGGTGAGAGATGCCAAGAGTTTCTGGTCGGAGGTTCGGAGGCACAGGCGGGCGCCACCTTGTGCCTCACCGGTGTCCCTGGAGGCTTGGGCCGGTCACTTGAGGCTCCTCTATCCTTCGAGGCCAACGGCGTCTTTAACATTCTATGGGGCACTCGACGAAGATCTTGACGGCCCTATTCTTCCCCAGGAGCTGCGGGAGAGCATGAGGAGATTAAAATCGGGTAAAGCTGTAGGTCCGGACGGCATCCCAGCAGAATCGTGGAAACTACTCACGGGAGAGTGGTTTTCCTATGTTTTGGATCTTTTTAATGTCATTCTAGTAAATGAGCTGCCACCCGAGGGGTGCATGGTGGCTGATCTCTTCATGCTCTTCAAAAAGGATGACCGTTCAGACCCTGAAAATTACCGTGCCATAGCCATAACTAATGCTTTAACGAAATTATTTATGCAGGTCCTTTCGGCGCGGCTGGAGTACTGGCTCTCCCAGCGCAATATACTCCCTGAAGAGCAAGCAGGATTTAGGAGAGGGCGCTCTGCGGAAGACAACATTTTTACATTAAATGCAGCAATTCAGATTCAGCTTAGGAAAAAAGCCTCAAAGTGCTATGTCCTTTTTGTTGACTTCCGCAGAGCGTTCGATTCGATCCCCCACACAAAACTCTGGCACAAGTTATACAATATAGGGATTAGCGCCAAAATGGTTAGGGTGCTTAAAACCTTTTACGATTCAGCTAAATCGTCTATTCTATGTGCGGGTGGCTCTACCGACCGAGTCAGGGTGACCGAGGGCGTCCTGCGGGGGGAAATTTTGAGTCCTCTGCTCTTTATTACGTATATCTCCGACATCCTGTCATATTTTCGTGAACAAGGCTTAAGAGGAATCGACTACACATCAACATACGACCTCATGATGCTTCTCTTCGCTGACGATCTGGCGATTTTCGCGTATTCCCCTGCTGACCTTAGAATGAAACTGAGGACGCTAGAGTCATTTTGCAATCTGAACAACCTTGTAGTCAACCTATCTAAGACTAAAATTATAGTATTTAGAAGAGGCGGCCCTCTAGACGCCTTTTCTAGAAATTTTTGCTACGCAAACCAGCAGGTGGAAGTTGCGGCCACGTATCCTTACCTAGGATCAATCGTCTCCTCTTCGGCGAGTGGGCTGAAGGCGGCTGAAAACGCTATAGCAAGGACTCGCCAAGCCACTGCGGCGGGTCTTGGCTATAATGGCTTCAGCTAGATGTGATTCGAGCAGTGCTGCCCTAAAACTCTACGGTGCTTCCATTATATCTACCTTGTTGTATGCGGCTCCCTGCTGGGCCCTAGGCCATCTAAATTCTCTTGAATCGGTGCAGGTCGAGTTTTTTAAAAAATGGCTTAAGCTCCCTAAGTCGACACCGCCCTACCTTTTGCGTCTCGAATTGGGGCTTTATCCAATATCGGTCGAGATAGTGCGTAGAGCGTTAAATTTAGTACTTAAATATTTGCAGCAACCACCGGATAGTTTGAGGCGACTCGGATTAATAAGGCTTTATGAACTTAGTACCAGAGACAATGGTGTTTCGGCAATAAACTGGCTTACTCAGTTAAGGTTGGTCCTAGGCTCGCCTCTATACAAAAATCTTTGGGATGATTTTTCGGCAGCAAATTGGGAGTCCAAGGTGGCCTCCACTTGCGAAAGTTATGCCTCCCTTCAGCGTAATCGTGACCTTAAACGCTATTTCGAAACGGACTCGATCCAGATGCCTCTATATAGGCAATTCTCCGACGGACTGGCCTCTCTTGCTCCGGAACGTTGCCAGATATCCCACTTGCGCCTAAAAATACAGTTGAGAACAGCCACTATATTCTCGCGTTCGTTTTATGTCGGTAGTACCTTCTACGCGTATAACCCGAATGAGCCATGCTCTATTTGTAACACGGGTGAAAGGGAGACTTTAATTCACATCCTGTGCAACTGTCCCCTTTCTACCCCTTCAAGATCCAGACTCCGTCGTAGTAGCATTTTGGCGAACTGTTCGGAAGAGAATATAGTGGCCTTTTTGCTACACTCCGCCCGACCCTCGTGTGCTGAAAATCCTATTTGGATTTGTCAGCTCATGCTTCGCTAGGAGACAATTTCTCCTGGATTTATAGTTTCTCTCTCTATTGTACATTATGGCAATCACAGTCCAGTCGTTTTATAACATTAGGCCTAGTTTTTATCCTTGCTTTTTGATTGTATAGTCTCACTCGTCTGAAATTGTAATTGCGTGCCATTTTGTTTTTACAAGAACAGTATATTATTTTTCAATTGTATAGTCTTATTCGTCTGCACTTGAAATAGCGTGCGATTTTGTTTTTATAAGTTCAGTATATTGTTTTTTAACTGTATAGTCTTACTCGTCTGTAATTGTAATTGCGTGCGATTTTGTTTCAAAAGTTCAGTTTATTGTAAGCGTTGTGTACCATTTGTGTTCTAATTATATTATTTTTTGGTGCACTCTACCCTCAAGAATTTTATGAAATTCACTTATGGGTCAATAAACTTATACTACTACTACTACTACTACTATTTTAAACAAAAAAGAAAAATAAACGTGTTTTTTTATTTTAATATGATATCTAAAATTTTTGAGTTATGATTTTTCACAGATTACGATGTTATAAATACGTATTACTTTCAAATTCCTGTAACACAAATTGGTTTGAATATAGCAAAAATATTTGTTAGGATGAAAGATTCGTATTTGCTGACGCTTTGCGATGAAATATAAAAAAATTTAAAAAAAAATGTTTTACATATTTATTTGATAAATGTTATAAACAAATTCGATTTTATGAAAAGCGGCATGATTTTTAAACTTTTTTTTGCATTAAAAATATTCGTTCAACTATGTAGAAAATACTGCAAAAATTTCAGAATCGCCCCTTAACAACTTTTTAAGTAATTAATTATTGTTTAAAGAACTGGGCGGGGGCTCGCCGTTTTGCAAACCCGAGCGCGCGGAGCTGTGCCTTTCGCACGTCGTACTGGTTTTGATGCGATTCCTTCTACACGAATTTTTATTATTCTAATGGTTAGTACTTTGAACAACGGTACAAATAATGTATACTATTAAATTTTACTGTCATTGTTGTAATCCTTTCAAGGAGACAGCACATTTCAAATATTTTATTAAAAAAAATCGATTTTTATAAATTCGAAATGATTTTAAAAAATGTTTGTTATTCAAAAATTCACATACAATATGTAATGCATAGCATAAAATTTATAATTCATGTTGAAGGAATCGCATCAAGACCAGTTACGACGTGCAAAAGGCAGAGCTCCGCGCGCTCGGACTTGCAAAACGGCGAGTCCGCGCGCAGTTCTTTAAACAATAATTAATTACTTAAAAAGTTGTTAACGGGCCATTCTGAACTTTTTGCAGTATTTTCTACATAGTTGAACCAATATTTTTAAGCAAAAAAAAATTTTAAAAATCATGCCGCTTTTCAGAAAATCGAATTTGTTTATAACATTTACCAAATAAATATGTCGAACATTTGTTTTTTTTTTTAAATTTTTTTATATTTCATTGCAAAGCGTCAGTAAATACGAATCTTTCATCCTAACAAATATTTTTTCTATATTCAAACGAATTTCAGTTATAGGAGTTTGAAAACAATACGTTTTTATAACATCGTAAACTTTGAAAAATCATAACTCAAAAATTTTAGATATCATATTAAAATAAAAAAACACGTTTATTTTTCTTTTTTGTTTAGAATATGAAAAAGAATATGCCGCAGAATTTAGAATTTTAATTGTAAATCTGACGTGGAATGACCCCTATATACCTTGTACAGAATAAGCGAAAAGTATGATATTTCACAATTTTTTCATTTAAAACTAATTCATTAAAACAATGCATCGAATTTGAATGTACACACTGTATGTGATTACATTGAACAAGCATAAACCAAAAAAGGTTATATTTGTGATATGAGAGTTGTAGGTCATGGGAGAGATATATCCCCTCCCTTTTCCTTGTCATCCCATTCGTGTGCAGCTGTTCGCCCGCTGTGTGACTGACACGCGACTCAGAACTCACCACGTGAAGGTAGCTGCACATCGAGTTCCACCCACACTAGGGTGTCCCAAAAAAAATCAATGTTTTATTTGCTGAAACGCTACCCCTGGAAAATGTTCCTTAATAAAAATTAAGAGACGTATTTTTTATTTTTTTTAAAATCATTTTTAGAGGTCGCGCTAGTCGATTTTTCGTGACACAATGGGGTTTTCACATTTTCAATTCTTAAGAAGGTAATAGTCCAGGGGCGCGCTTATGGTACGAGTCTACCAAAGGGTTTTACATGTATTTTCATCCCCTGAATCCGAATTTATTAATATTACTAAATCCTATGTTTATTTTGCGATTTAGGTGGGAGATGTTATAGTTATAAACAATTTTTATAAATAAAATCACGATTTTCACGCTTTCGCGATTGTTTTTTCTATGCCACAACATTATTCATACGTTTTTTGGGTCGCTGATTACGAATCTGTGATCAGATATTGAAAATTCAAAATGGCAGATCTAATATGGCGGAAGATTTTTGAAAAAATAAATGAAATCGCTTGAAACTTGTTACTAGGGGGTTTTTAGAGTCGCTGATTACGAATCTGATATCAGATTTTGAACACTCAAAATGGTAGATCCATTATGGCGGATAATTTTAGAAAACTTAAACGGATTAACTGAAAAAACTCCTTAAACAGCACGCGTTATTCCATTAATATTCCTAGAATATTCCTTTGGGAAATTGGAAATATTCCAAAGTAATATTCATACATATTCCAGGAATGTTGAAATGCCCAACGTACGGTAAATTTTTGTGAATATTACAAGAACATTAAAATAAACTAAGAATGACTCGATTTTTGGTTGCATTAAAATTAAATAAATTAAAAAAAAAAATATCATCCAGAGTGGGACTCGAACCCTAGGTCGCTGCATAGAAACCCATGCTCTGAATCACTCAGCCACACATCCTGTCGAAATAATTTGCAAACATAAGCAATCACACCAGGCTCCTAAAGAATTTAGTTTTTGCTGGAATGAAAACAAAATCTGTAAAATTGGTTTGAATTGTAGTTGTTCAGAGAGACAACACCAGCTCAGAATAAAATCAGAATGAGTTTTCGGAGTTGAAAAACCCATGCCAATGTAAAATCCACATTACAAAGATCTAAAATGTCAGTTTCAAATCGTTTATGTAAATAAATGTAGTATTCGTTGGCATGTCGCCAATGTTGAGGTTGATATAGGTCGGGATGTCAAAATACATAAAATCGGAATAAATTCAATCAATGTTGAACAACTAAGAAACAATTTATTACATAAACAATAAACATACTGTAACGGAGATCCTGAGCCCGCACCAGGGGCGACGAAATCTCCCTTAGCACGGCCATCCTCGGGCCCGAATTAATATAATATAATATAATATAATAATAATGTCATATTAATACATTGTTTGTTTCAGCGCCCCGGCACTGTGCATCGGCACAGTGCGGGCCGAATAGAAAGAGACAGAGAGAGAGAGAGAGATAAGAGAGAGAAAGGGTGAGAGACGGAACCGCGGAAAAGCGTCAGATTGCGTTTGGTTTCCGCGCCGTTAGCGAGTCGTTCACGGTGTTCGCGAATTTTGGCATGTTTTCGCTCTTTATACGCGTGTGGGTGATTTGTGCCCCAGAGCAAATAATTTGGGATTAGGCGAATCGCAGCCCAAAGTAAGTACCAGCTTTAGTTGCCTGCCTCAGCGGCAACGTTCATTCTCGCTCCTCTATCTCTCCGATCTCTCTCTCGGTCGCAGCGAGTCCCAGGCGAGGGACCGAGGACACCGAGTCCGTAGAGAGCCGTTAATTCGGCGTGACGGAGTTTTGGGCCTGTTGCCCCAAAATCGTCAACTCCGTTTCCGAAAAGATAACGTAATTCGTGGAGCCCGTTGCTCCGTAGCTTTGCTAGGGGTCCGTTGCCCCGAATTTGTACATTTTGTTAGTTATTTTTATAGTAAATAAACGCATTTACTTGTGCTTTTTTTAATACCGGAGCGTTCACTTTACCAACTCCTTTGTTTCGAGCCGTACACGTTAAAAAACCATAACGACCGTCTCGTGGGCTCCGCTGTAGAGCCAGTCGGTGAACGAGTTTTTCTCCGCGGGTTGAGTCCGCACGAGGACGTCGCGATCCCAACCGGTCGAAGGAGTCGGGAATTCATCCGGGAGCTCTGTCCGGAGCCAAAGTGTCGCTATTGCGCCCCAAGGAGAATAAAAATCGTTACATGGCGCCCAACCGTCAAACTTAAAAGAAAATTTGAAAGAAAACGGCAATTCCAAATAGGGCAACTCAAAACTGTAAAATTGCCAGTAACAGTGCGCGAAAAAAAATCGTCGGTAATATTATAATTTCGAATATCGAAACAAAAATAATACGATCCCCGGAAAGTGATGGGTAATAATCCAATCTCCGGGAATGTAAACAATTGCCTGTAAATACAAAGGGCAATTCGAGTAGGTATAATTCTGGCACGATTGAAAATGACAAATTAATTGGAAAAATTTAAATTTAAATGTTTAAAGAATTTTAAATTAATTTGGAAGTCACTATTGTGCCAGAATAAATTAGTCCAACCGGAAGAGGAATAAAAATTGAGAAAATTAATTCCAAATTTTTTTATTTTAATTTCGGGGGACAGAAATTAAAAATAATCGCCGATTCCGAGAAATGCCTTGATAAGCGGTTCATTTCCTGGAACGGAAAAATAATCGAACAACGCAATTCGAAATTGAGAAGCCGAAAATAATATAGACAGTTGAATTTACGATAGTAATTGTTCTCATTTTGTCTTAGCAAAGAACAAATAAAAGATAAAAAGCAAATAAATTGCCAGGCACAATAGTGCCAGAATTACAGAAATTAATGGATATCAAAAAGTATTTTTAACGAGTATTTTCAATTTCGGTAAAACCGAAATTAAAATAATCAATATTTCCGGGAAATAACGTGTTTATGAGTCGATTTCCTGGAACGAGAAAAATAAAATAAGTATTAAATAATACATTTCGGTCGAAAAATTACAAATTCAGAAATAATTGAATTTATTGAACAGCTGTATAGCGTGCGAATAATTGGCACCGAAAAGTGCCAGTTTTATCGATTAAAATTTTTTTTAGCGATTAAAATTTTTTTTCTTAGATATATTTTTATTGTGCAAAACAAAAGCAAGTTTTCATACTTTGCGATTGGTTTGTTTTGTTTTACAGTACTTGTTTAAAACGTGAACAAGTGCCAGTAGAGAACAATTGAATATAAATTGGAGGAAGAATCAATTCATTAATAATTAATTTAAATTAATAATAATTAATAATTTAAAAATTCCATTTATTGAATTTTGTTCTTTACTTGCAAAATAATACTCACAAGTGGCAGAGAGCACAAAAGGTGAACTGGATAGATGAGAAATAATTAAGAGATTCTTGTTTAGTGTTTTGAGGTGTCTATAATAATTTTGAATTCTTTATTAAGTCGAGAAAAATAATAACTATTTATTAGACATTGGTACACTAATTAATCGCGACAGTTTTCACAATACATTAACGCCGCACAGTAGATCGAACTAAAGTATAAGGCCGGACATAGCGTAACAAATGAAAGTGTGAGAAATTATGTAAAAGTATGTATAGTTCAGATGATTATTAGCTAATCTATCACTATACGTGACTTATATTGCTAAAATATTCGATTATAATTACTTAGAGTAGTTCAAAGTAGTCGTTGAGTACAAGGTTGAAAAAAATGTTCTTAAATATTCAAAACTTACAATTATACTTATGAGTAAACACATAATAGATGAGAACATAAGATCTTCATGTTTCATTAAGTATTTCGAAAGGTACTAAAACCACCCCACAGATTATAAAAATGTGCTCTAGATTTTGAGTTATTGAATTATTAAGATTACAGTTAACGAAAATAAAGATAATGAAATTTTAAACATGATTTTAAAAAATGCCTCGCATTGCCGCGCAAATGTACGCATTGCATTTCTTTCGGGACATCTTGAAGTGATAATCTACATTAATTTCAACTGCTAATAATTGCAAGTGTCGTAAAAAAATAACATTTTAGTTCGCTATCTTGAATTCGCCATATTGAATTTTCAAAATTCTCTGAGGCCAGATTTGTAATCAGCGATTACGAAAACCCCCCTGGTACCCAGTTTCACCTTAAGAGACTTGATTTTACTTTTTTCGGCCATCTTGAATCCGCCATTTGGAATTCTTAAATTTTGAAGTCAGATTCGTTATTAGCGAACTCGAAAACATAGAAATTAATGTTTGCGCTTAAAAACATGCTTGGTGTGACTCATAATAGTCGTTTTAAGACCCATGTCCGGCTTCCCCTATCTCTCGATCCACTGTGCGCCGGTTTCGTTTTGGTGAATCGGATGACCGGTGTATCAAAAAGTTTTCGGCAGACTTCTCGCAGTCTTGCTTTCTTTCGTGTTATACGAAGTGCCGGTGGCGTCCCTGGCGGTGTATGCGGTGAGAAGGTGGCGTTGTCGGGTGGAGTAGCCGTGATAGCCGGGACCTGAAGATGTAGGTTTCCGCTATCCGCTGACGGTGGACCTGGATGCTGCTTCTCGCCGCCTCTTGTAATTCGGACCGCCGACGGGATTAGGCGAATCGCAGCCCAAAGTAAGTACCAGCTTTAGTTGCCTGCCTCAGCGGCAACGTTCATTCTCGCTCCTCTACCCCTTCGATCTCTCTCTCGGTCGCGGCGAGTCCAAGGCGAGGGACCAACGACAGCGAGTCCGTAGAGAGCCGTTAATATGGCGTGACGGAGTTTTGGGCCTGTTGCCCCAAAATCGTCAACCCCGTTTCCGAAAAGATAACGGAATTCGTGGAGCCCCTTGCTCCGTAGCTTTGCCAGGGATCCGTTGCCCCGAATTTGTATATTTTGTTAGTTATTTTTGTAGTAAATAAACGCGTCCACTTGTGCTTTTTTCATACCGAAGCGTTCACTTTACCAACCCCTTTGTTTCGTGCCGTACACGTTAAAAACCCATAACGACCGTCTCGTACTCTTCGCTGTAGAGCCAGTCGGCGAACGAGTTTTTCTCCTCGGGTTGCGTCCGCACCAGGACGTCGCGATCCAAACCGGTCGAAGGAGTCGGGAATTCATCCCGGAGCTCTGTTCGGAGCCGAAGTGTCGCTATTGCGCCCCAAGGAGAATAAAAATCGTCACAATACAAAAGTCAGAAAACTAAATTTATAAATCAAGAATATGCCTGCATAATTGTACTTCTTTTTGGATTCTGAAGCTCTTACCTGTTCTTTTCAATAACTTGAAGAAGACATTGTTTTTCGTTTTCTTTATTTGTTAAAATGGAGTTATACTCTTGTATTAACGCAACTCCGCGTTCGGCTGCATCATTTACAACTTTAGGTTATTGAAGAACTGATTGCGCATTCCGACATTCATCAAGGTCAGACCAGAAAATTGGATCTGTTTCCAAAAAGTCGCACAGTAGGGATCGAGAATAGTTTGGCTAACAAAAATCGCTGCCACATCAACTCTACACCGATCGTAATGAATTTTCTCTTTTTAAGTCAAAGCAAGAGTCGTACTTTATGAATCCAATGCGATATATCGAATTTTCACGAGGAAGAATACAGTAGAGGGCGTGGCAGTGGTGCAAACAATATTGAAAACTGGACATTGACATTAAAGTGGATTCTACAAGCAAGATTGTACTGTATACGGTAATGTGCACTTATTTTTACAGGTTATCGATTTCGTTGAAAGACTAATGATGGCAGATGACAAAACTTCGACAAAAATTCTCGATTTTCCTTAAAATACTGTGCAGAAGAGTACTGTGCTATATGTCATAAAATTCTGCGAGTATCCGGAATATAATTAATTATATACAATTATGCATATATATAATACATATATATGCCATATAAAAACATGTATGAAATTTGATCGCATATAGTTATACAGGGTGATCCAAAAGTCCCGGAATAGCAAAATATCTCAGCGGGAGTGCATTTTCGGGGAAAATATTAAATACAAAAGTTTAAGGATTTTTCCCTGGCTATTTAATGGTACCATTGAATTTGACCTTGAACAGGACCTCGAAGGTTATTCCAAGGTCAAGTTTATTTATTTTAAATGGAAACCCCTATTTTTTTCACGGATTCGGAAAGAGCACAAAATTTCCGGTCATATCATATTCGGACGTACAATTTTGTATTCTTTCCGAATCCGTGAAAAAAATAGGGGTTTCCATTTAAAAAAAATTAACATGACCTTGGAATAAGCTTTAAGGTCATGTTCAAGGTCCAATTCAATGGTCCAATTTAATGTACCATTAAATACCAGGGAAAAATTCTTAAACTTTTGTATTTAACATTTTCCCCAAAAATGCACTCCCGCTGAGATATCTTGCTGTTCCGGGACTTTTGGATCGCCCTGTATATTACTTGAGATACTCACGCATACATTATATTACGATATATTCATATACATGATTACTTACGGCCAGAATTCAAAAATAATAATCTACACGGCACGTAATATTATAATAATATTAAAATAACATTGCGATATTATGATAATATTACAGGGACGTATTACAGTTATATTATAGGGGTGCGGGTTGAAAAACCGACCAATCAAAAAGCCGACAGATCGAAAAATTGACAGTCAAAAAACCGACAGTCAAAAAACCGACAGTCGAAAAGCCGACAGTCAACAAAACGATAATTTAAAAAATTACTGTCTGCTCTTCGAGGTGTCGATTTTTTGATGTGTCGATTTTTTGACTGTCGCCTTTTTGATTTGTCGGCTTTTCGACCCGCACCCTATTATAGTGATATTACTGTAACCCGAGATTACTAGCAGCAAGCAAATATTGGCTTGGTTTAGGAAAATATTTGATTATACACGGAAAAAACGAAATCGCTAGGCCAACGAAAAAAATATTTATACTAACTAAAAAAGATAGTAAAATATGCGCCTACCAACATTTTTCATTGATCCAACTATTTCTAGATAGTAAAACTTAATATTTGTGAAAATAGTAAATTTTACTATTTTCTTTAGTTGAATCAAATAAAAAAATATTGTGTTCGACAAAAAAAAATTGTATATCTGACTATGTCTTCTTTTCTTTATTATTTCCGTTCTCCATCACCTTCCGTAAATGTTTATAGTTTAAGTAAAATATGGATTTCTATATTTAAGTTTGAAATATTTGCTGTTGATGATGGAGAATGGAAATAACCAAGAAGAAATGAAATAGTTAATTTTACTATTTTTTTTACTCGGAGCAAATATTTTGTTCGTTATTCTGGTTGGAATTTTTTTCTTTAGCTTATAAAATATTCACAACTGGTGATAGAGAACGGAAATAACCAAGAACAAATGAAATAGTCAATTTTACTATTTTTTTTCCTTGGAACAATTATTTTTGAAATAGTTGATTTAACGATCTTGTTTTTCCGTGTATTTAACAAATTTTAGTAAATTTACGAAAATATTTCCTTTATTCAAGTTCATAATTACTTGCTATCGACTATTCAAATAAATATTTACTTAAATGTACAAATTTTTTTTTTCAGTATATTACTATAATGTTACAATTTAATATATTACAGTGTATAATATAACTGCAATTTTACAGTGTAATAGATTACTGTGCAATATAACCGTAATGTTACGGTAAACTTGCAGTGTAATACATTACTGTGTAATGTAGTGTAATGTGACTGTATAAGGTGAGCGACATTTTGGTCCCCTGAAAATTCCTCCTCGGAAATTTCCCCCCGGAAATTAACCCCTCCGGAATAACACTACCCGGAAAATTCCCTTCTAGAAAATAACCCCCTTGGAAATTTACCCCTTATAAAATAGCCCCTCCGGAAAAATTGTTAGGTTAGGTTAGGTTAGGTTAGATTAGGTTAGGTTAGGTTAGGTGTACCCTCTTTAATTATAGAGCCTGCTTGTTTTGCCTTAGTGGTGTGACATACAGCACGACAGGATTTACTTCGGTACTTAATGCATCGCCAGATCACTTTGGTGGTCGTTTCTTGATGTTTATTAAACATATATCCATTTAGTATTAATATCGGTTTATGTCGATACGATTTGATAATGTCGAGAGGCATTTTGATACTTCCTGTGCTTGAGTCAACTATTAACTAGCGCGTGAACACTGAAACTGAGCAATATACACCGTGTTTCTCAACCTATTGAACCTCGTTTACCAGCAGATAGAGCGTAAAATTCTGAAATGAAAGTTCCTTTGCCGAAAATGTTTTCAAGCTACCGTTTTCAAGTTATTCAGCATTCAAATGAACCAATAGGAAAAGAGCTTTGCGATTATCGCAATGGTAGTATTGTCGGTGCATGTTGAGAATAAATATGAAGAAAATGCACATCGTCCATAAACCGCGCAATTGTTTTCTAGCGAAGCAGCGGAACGTTCGAAAGAGACTGTCAAAAATATCGATCGGATTCGAATGTCTGACCTGCCACTGGTTTTCGGTTTCGAAAGGAAAATTAAAACTTTTGATTCGAATTTGTAATGAATCAAAAAATGATTATTTTACAGGTTAGGCATTCATGTAGAAAATAACGTTTCATATGTTTCGAAACCCTGGAAAATATTTTCCAAATTGTGTAATGAGAATATCAAAGTTAAAGATTTAAAATTAAGGGATCGACAGTTTTTTAAAAAGTACTTGGATTTAAAATCAGAAAGCATTGATTTGTACAAAGTCGTAAGATGCATCTCTTTTTCCTTTTGAAGCCCCTGGGTGGAATTACGCAAACAAAGACCACCCTGGAAAATTCCTTGCGAAAAACTGAATTATCGACTTTATAGTCAACTTCATGTAGAGTTCCACGCGATTAGCACGTAATTGTTATTAACAAATTGTTCTGAAAAACCATTTCTAAACGACACAGAACCACTGTTTTTACTTAAAATTTTTTCTTTTTGCAAAATTACATTATCGACTTTAATAATCAACATCAATCAGAGTTGCTCGAGATTAGCCCGTAATTATTGTTAACAAATTATTCATAAAAATCATGTCTAAACTGCACAGAACCACTTTTTAAGCACCTATTTTTTCCTTTTGCAAAATTACGTTATCGACTGAAATAATCTATTTGATTGAGAGTTGCGCGAGATTAGCACGTAATTGTTATTAACAAATTATTCATATAAACCATATCTAAACGGCACAGAACCATTTTTTGAGATCCAATTTTTTCGTTTCGCATAACTACACTATCGACTTTAGTAATCAACTTCATTCAGAGTTACATGCGATTAGCACGTAATTGTTATCAACATATTGTTCTTAAAAATCATTTCTAAACGACACAGAACCACTGTACGAGCTCCAATTTTTTCCTTTTGCAAAATTACGTTATCGACTTTAATAATCCACTTCACCTAGAGTTGCACGCGATTAGCCCGTAATTGTTGTTAATAAATTTTTCATAAAAATCATTTCTAAGCGGCACAGATACACTTTTAGATCTCCAATTTTTTTCAATTGCACGATAAATCGTCGACTTAAATAATCAATTTGATTCAGATTAGCACGTGATTAGCACGTAATTGTTACTAACAAATTATTCATAAAAACTAATCGCGTGCAACTCTGAATAAAATTGATTATTAAAGTCGACGATTTAATTTTGTAAAAGGAAAAAATTGGAGCCCAAAAATTAATCTGTGCCTATTAGGAATGATTTTTATGAATAATTTGTTAATAACAATTACGTGTTAATCGCGAGCAGCTCTGAATGAAATTGATTATTAAAGTCGATGATTTAATTTTGCAAAAGGACAAAATTGGAGCTCAAAACATGGATCTGTGCCGTTTTGAAATGGTTTTTATGAATAAGTTATTAATAACAATCACGCACTAACCGCGTACAACTCTGAATGAAGTTGATTATTGAAGTCGATGATTTTATCTTGCAATTGGAAAAAATAAGAGATCTAAAAGTGGTTCTGTGCCGTTTAGAAATGATTTTTATTAATAATTTGTTAATAACATTTACGTGCTAATCGCGTACAACTCTGAACGAAGTTGATTATTAAAGTCGATGATTTAATCTTGCAATTGAAAAAAATTGGAGATCTAAAAGTCGTTTTGTGCCGCTTAGAAATGGATTTTATGAATAATTTGTTAATAACAATTACGTGCTAATCGCGTATAACTCTAATGGAGTTAATTATTAAAGTCGATGATTTAGTCTTGCAATTGGAAAAAAATGGTTCTGTGCCGTTTAGAAATGATTTTTATAAACAATATGTTAATAACAATTATGTGCTACGCTCACGCAATTAGTGTTTCGCTTATGTACCATGTATGTGGAGACATTCAAGTGAATGCTACCTCTGCTACTTTGGTATTTACAGCTTCATATTCCACGAGGTCTGTCATTAATTGTAAATCATTGACTGGTGCCAAGGTAGCTCGTTGACACGTGTACCAATACTTCACGTAAATCTTAATAGTAAATATATTAAATTGACGTAATGCAGCCAGTTCAGATTTGGTGGCAGGAAACTGATTTCTGAATAAGTAAATCTTTAAGGAATATATAATTTTCGCCATCCATCTTGCCCGATGAACGGCCCCAGGTGCACACATATTAACTGATTTTGTTGAATTTTCGCCAACAAACAATAGTGTCAACTGCAGCAGTTCCTTGTAATCATCACGGGGTTGAAATATTTTCAATTGATTCTTTATAAAGATTACAACATCTTCACGAACCGGAGTTATAAAATGACATATATTTGAGTCCTCTAATCCAGATTCATATTTACTTGTCAATTTTCAACCACGCATTTTGAAATCTGTCAAAGAGCTTAATTTTTGGGCCACTAGATGCGCCGAAAAGAAAGTTAAATACTGCACTGAGAGGTAATTCCAAAATGTGATGCCGGCAAGGTAAGGCTAGAAGTTGCTTTGTTGCTACATTGCTTTTACGCGATCTGCAATATTCCATTCCGATATCAATTCATACACAGCTTGAGCTTGAGCCTCGCCTGTTCCATTGCCGATTCTTGGAATACCTAACAGTTTAATGTCACCTTCACCCGAGACAAGAATGGCCAGACGAGCCACTATATCTTTGGATTTTAAAGATTTTAAAATTTTACTGTCCCAATGCACAACGAGCGACGTACTTGTATGAAAGGAATCTTTTACTTGCACTGTATTACGTCAATAATTTTCTTGGCAAAAGTAACTTATTTAATAACACTATTTACTACTGACATTTTCTTCGTAAAACTTTTTTTATGATAACCATGGACTGAATGGATAATATATAAATTGTTATGGCTGATATTATTAAATCCTATATAAACAGCGACATAGTGATGATAAACAAACACAATTTTGCAGAAATAAGGCCGCGATAAGTATATTATAAGGCCGGGATCAATCTTATAATCCCAAATTACAATCGTTTTAAAAATGTATTAAATATGTTTTTGTAGCTTTATTTACATTCAAATTTCAAATTTTTATTATCGATGATTTTATTTTTATTCAAGAATTTACTATCAGAGAACGTTTTTTACATGTTAAACTACCTCTTTAAGAATTGAAAATGTGGAAAAAATAATTTTTTTACTAAAAATCAAGGAGAATTGATCTCTAGAAAAAAAAACTAAAAAATACGAATCTCTTATTTTTTATTAAGGAACATATTAGTAAGATAGCGTTTCAGAAAATTAAAGATCGATTTTTTTTTGGCACCCTACCCCCAACATTAGTCCGTATTTTTTTTTTGCTTTCAAAAATCAAAATGATACATCAGTTCCCGAAACAATGAGTGTACTGTAACCACCGGATAATGAACTGGTACCGAGTTGCAGTTGTAAAGTTTGTATACTGCACATTTTGTTTTTGCCAACGTGAAATATGTGTGAAAATAAATACAAAATTGATCAAAAACGGCGGTTAACGCACTGGACTACGAAGTCATAGGTCGTGAGTTCCATCCTCGTCCGGTGAACAATTTTTCGATTTCGTTTGCAAGCAGCAGTTCGCTGTTGGCAGGACGAGCCACGTTGTTTTTTTTTACGTTTCGAAAGTATTGTTTATCTGGTGGAAATCGACTCATGACCGCCGCTGTACTTGGTGTAGGTTTTTGCAGTCCTACATTTCCTACACAAATGTGAAGTATGACGCCATTTGTCTAAGTCGATCTGCAGCTCTCGCAAAATCTTACAATTTAAAAAAATACGGCAACAATTGAGTAAAAAAAGGGCGATTCCGCCTGTTAATTAATAATTAAAAAAAAAAAGTATCTGTAAATTATGTCATTTGTTTTATACATAAAACAATCATATCAGAGACCCCACAACTAACAATTCTTTTTTAGTTAATCCGTTTAACTTTCCTAAAATTGTCCGCCGCAATGGATCTACCACTTTGAATGCTCAAAATCTGATATCAGATTCGTATTCAGTGACCTCAAAAGCCTCCTAAGTAACGAGTTTCAATCGATTTCGTTTATTGTTTCAAAAATCTTCCGCCATATTAGATCCGCCATTTTGAAATTTCAATATCTGATCACAGATTCGTAATCAGCGACCCAAAAAACGTATGAATAATATTGTCGCATAGAAAAATTAAGTAGGAAAGCGTGAAAATAATGATTTTGTTTAGAAAAATTGTTTATAACTATAACTTCGCCCACCTAAATCACAAAACAAACATCGGATTTGGATTCAAGAGATCAAAATACATGTAAAACACTTGGGTAAACTCGTAGCATAAGCGCGCCCCTGGACAATTACCTTTTTCAGAATTGAAAATGTAAAAACCCCATTGTGTAATGTAAAATCCACTAGCGCAACCTCTAAAAATGATTTAAAAAAAAATAAAAAATACGTGTCTCTTATTTTTCATTAAGGAACATTTTCCAGGGGTAGCGTTTCAGAAAATAAAACATCGATTTTTTTTGGGGCACCCTAACCCACACTCTTCCCTACCAACCAACCAAACGAAGAATGATTTTATGTGGCCTGATAATCTGCCTTTGTATTAAATTGGGGCATATGCTCCCTAGACTTCAGAGTAATTCGTATATACATTTGTATATACAAATTCACTAAAGAAATCCATCTTTCGGTTCGTTTAAGTCTCCCAAAAAACTGGAAGATAGATTTTATTTTCTCGAAAAAGTTGGAGTGTGTTACGACCGGCGGGTCGTAACCGATCGCGTGATCGATTATGATAAAACGACAATCGCATAATACATAAATATAACTATAACTAGTTAATATCGAAACATATATTATAGACTAGCTGGATGATAATTATTATAACAAATATAGATGTAGGAAATAATATAAGCTGTCTAGCGTTACGGTGCAACGAAATACCGTGCATCCAGTCTCGTGTTTCAGCTGTGAGACCAGGTGCGCAATCCGAGATGAAGTTGCATTAATTCGACACGAACGTTCCAGGAAAGTGTAAGCACTTTTCTGTAAGGAAAACTAAAAGCTTAGCAGGTTCCCAGGGGCGAAAACTGCAGACGTATAAGGAAACGTCGGAACGATCCGTCGACTTCGTCGAGGCGGATCTCAAAGAAGGACAGTCTTGCCTGGACATACGAACTCAACGCACGATCTACGAGATCGAAATCCGTCGCGAGTCAGGAAAGACGGGAAATCTAAGTGCGCGCCCCATGCGTTCGATATAGCGCGCCGTTGCCTCTGTACGGGTGTTGGTCCGCACGGCAAAGGGATTTTTTATGTGGGGTTAATAAACGCCCCTTCATCACCTAAACTGGTGATCGTACATCCATCACCTTTCCCACATACCCTCGACCCACATCCGACTGGGCTGGTGTCAGAATCTGACCTGACCCACCAAGGACTCGTTGCGGACGTCTTTCGTTCGTAACAGGAATTTGTTAAATGGTGTCAGAAGTGGGATACGTAAGTTTTCGGGCCCAGAGTATCGCAGTCCGATAACGTAGAGTATCGTCCTCTTTTACACGTATCCAGAATCCAATCTTGCCCTAAAACATCAAACCCAAAAAAAAAATTTGAAAACTTAAATTGAACAATAAGAACAGTGAGAAACACACATAATAAACAGTATAGGAATAAAAACAGTGGAAAAATCGAATAACCAGTGTGAGCATAAAAACAGTGAAAAGGAATCTATGATAAACAGGGTAAAAACAAAAACAGTGAGAAAGAAATGAATAATACACAAACTCCACTAGTGTTCAAGGAACGTAATAAAAACGGACGTTCGGAGTCGTCAGGAACCAAGGATTTCCCTTTGACTCTACAAAAGCGCTGCGCCTACAACCCGAGACCTTACGGCCGCTCTTCAAGGACAATTAATTAATTGGTGGAGATGACTTCAAGGGTTCTACTTATCGCCATCGTCTTCACGATCGTTGGGGCGATCGACTGGTAAGTTCCACCATCGGTAAATACCAAAATGTATACACGTATATGTATAGCCATTATATATATATATATATTACATATATGTATACGACTGGTGGAAGGGCTTGAAAATGATACACAGAATTTGATCAGCCACAATCATTCAATTTATTCCGATAAAGAGGTGATGACCCGATCGTGACGCGGACTTCCGCACTCGACGACGTCCCGAAACGCACTGAAAAACCCGATCGTCAGTTTTTCGCATCTTAGTTCGAAACTTTTCAGTTTCTTGAACATTTAAATAAACTACGGCGTCATGTTATATATCGATATTATAATGTTCGAATTACAAATAATTTTATCAAGATCGTCACCATTTCGAAGGGCCTTTACATAATTACCTAACAGGCCTGTTTCATTTTGAGAGATACCCCCATTCGGGTGTGCAATGGCGTAGGGAAAATCACCTTTGTGGGAAAAACCTACGCCGGGTACCGCAGTCGATAAAACATCGATTGTGTCCGTAACAGTGTCTCCCCTATACGAAGTCTACGGAGTCGTACACTTCACGAGAATCGATGTTTTCATAACCCATTCAAATCATCATCGAAGTCTCTATGTCATGCACTTTATATCAATAACATTAGAACTCGAATCACATGGTACCAACATTATAACTCCACAACCAAGTCTAACTCTAAATCGATGTTTTTATAACCCCTTCGAATACTCATTCAAGATTCCCAAATCCTTCACTTATAGCAATAATACTTCGCACTCAGACATTAGCTCGAGCAAACCCGCTCACCACATACAATCTCTAGTGTCTTCATACAAATATCCGCAAATAAAATTAGTGTTATACATTGAAACGAGAATTTTCAGAAAAGCTATCTCTTTTCAGAACGACAACAATTTTATACGTCGATAACGACAACGACATTTCGTTTTCCAGTGATGATCACTAAATCATCATCAATCTGTGTCTGCAGGAGGCTCTTTGGTTGTTAAGCATAGTTACATCGCTCGAAAAAGAAACGCTTCTTTTGCACTTTTTACATTTCACAATTAACAAATTTTCTTCGCAAGCAGCAGGGGGACACCGATTTCCTTCACTCGAAGCGATGGATGTTTTCACAATATCTTTATCTTTTTGTCACGGTATCCCTCTTTCTCTAATGATGGAGAAACCGAAGCCAAGCATCCAATTTTCTGTCAGGGGGTTCTGCCACGCAAGTAGATCTCGCCAAGCGATTCCGGGCTTTCCGTCGAGCGAGTCGTTCTCGCCAAGCGAGTCGTCGAATCGGGCATCGGTACATCTAGAATAATTCTACATTAACATCCGCGTATTCTACGTTTATCATGTATATTCTCTTTTTTAAGTAAACTGCGTTACCTCACTGCTTCGAAAATTACATAACTTTAAACACATCGTGTCAACCACCGGATGACACGCGGAATAAAACCCAGAATTGAAAACCGAATCACATTTCCTAACAAATGTGTTTCTACCCCAATTTAATATTTTTATTTTCAGTCCTAATTTAATTTTTTTTTTTATATTCAGTTCTAACTTTATTTTTTCTCTTTATAAAGTTAAACTTATATTTCTTTTCCCCTCCTACGTTGCATAAGCTTTTACTGCACGAATGTCAAATTGCACGACAATTTCCATTTCCCATGGCTTATTTATTTGAAGATGCCAGTGAAGGTTGGCACAAGTTGCATGGACAAAATTTAGTAGATCATGCCCGTCAAGACAGCACATTACATAGAAATACAGATGCCTTCAATCGCGCGATTTATTTCAGTTACCCAAAAGTTTTACTTATTAGACAAAAAAGTCGTGAAAGTAGATTTCACAAAACCCAGGAGATGTCACCAGAAGTTGTTTCATTATTGCAAATCAGGTAGAACACTAAACAAATCAAATAATTATTCGATACAACTCACACAAAACATGAACCACACAGTGAAAAGAAATGGTTGATTTTAAAAATAGTCTACACGGAGAGAAAAAAGTAGTGATATTGACCATAAAAGTTGTAAAATACGGCAAGAACGTAATAAAAGTAGAATTTGCCAGCCATCACACCATAGCAATTATAGGAAGTTTAACAATCTTGTTTCAGTTATCTCAATATTTCATTTTTTCAATTTTCACAAATCAAAATTGATTCATATTTTTGATATTAGCTAACTGAATCATTTGCGCACGGCATGCATTGACTCAGTTTTTTCGCAAACTGTAAACAGAAAACAATGAGGTTCTGTGCGGTTCTAACATCGAGAAATAGTAAATTTAACTATTTCTTGCATTCCAAACTCTAGAAGTAGTCAATTTAACTATTTATGTGTTACATTTACTATCAAAATAGTTAATTTTACGATACATTTCCAATTGATCCAGTTCTTACGGTGGCAAATAAAAAATTCAACTCTCTGGTGCAGTTTTCTAGCTAGACATAAAATAAGACTTTGAAACAAACCAAAACACCTCCCCCTTTTTCTTCAAAATTTCATCTCACGTTCGGAATTACTGTTACATTTTAATTTATCGGTACATTCTAGTTATGTGGTAACGTTGTACTTGATCCTGTAGGTTAATCTTCGAACTTGTCTGATGTTCTTGGTTCTATCTCTTTTAACTGCTCAATTTATATTATATGTTTCGTAGACGAAATTATCAGTTTGCAGTCCTGGCGTGGTCTATTAGGTCGAAGGTTTTCCATTAATATTATTTGGCGGTAGGTGAAGTTATACATTCGCGATAGAGTCCACACGTTATAAAAAAAATGCACTGCCGTACCCATGCTAATTTTAATTAATTTCACGATATTCACTATCCCGAAGTCCATCGTATAATGATTTTTCACTTGCTATTGTTAGAGCGATGTATACTCCATCAATAACGTAGTATTTGCAGTTTTTGAATGTAAGTTGCGATGTTCACCTGGAGTTCAGGTATATCACAACATCCTATTTAATACAACAGGATAGTGGTGATATTTGTGTTGCTTGTCCCGTAACCTATTAATCCCAATATTCCACTGACCAAATGAGTTGTTAATAAAAAGAAATTTTTATTAAATTTTCGTCAGGTTCATCTTCATAGTTGATTGTTATCGAGTACAAGCTGCGGGGAAGATATATACAATATAAAAGATTCTATTGATGCCGCGACGAGGTCAGAAATCGCAGTTTTCTAACAGATACTTGACTTTCCTTAACTCTAAACTATATTAACAGAAAAAATTGACGGAATATCGATGTGCGGTAATATTAGATTAGTTGTTAAAATTATTGTTATAGATCGGAGGTTAATAACGTTTCGCACCTTTTGTATTCTAAACGTCTTTCTATTAAATTGTTTTGCTTCTACGTATAGGTTAGCTCTCCATTTCTGGGTACGTATTGCATTGAAGGTATGCTATAGGGATGAAATGGATAGGGAATAATGTTCATATTTTATGATTAATTAGGTTTTGGATTTTATTATTCGCAAATTGTTCTGTGATTGAGATCTGAAAAAGATAAAAGTTCATTTACGTATATGCATGTTTTATCTGGATGGGTTCCTCTCTCGTGTTTTTTTTGTGTACAAATTTTATGCATATATGTATATGAATACGTGAAGAATCAATAGTACAATAATATTTTGGCTGATAACAATTACATTACTTAGATGAATATATCTAATAAATATCTTCCCTTTTTTTGTAATATTGAATTTCTTGTTTAATGAAAGACATATAATTATTTCATGAAATATATACATATTTTATTAACGAAGAAATGACTTCATTATTTCATTTAAATGTAGATTTTATTATGTACGTTTTCATTTATTTTCTTCATTTTTCATTCATCCCGAGCAGTATCATAATTTTTGCTTTCATTTCATGTCAAACTATGATGAAAGCTTCTTATTGCATATTTCATCATCATTTCACTCCTATTTGTTCTCCTTTTTTTTTAATCCTAATATTATTTATAACAATATTATGTTACATATAATTCATGAATATTTCTAATCTTATTATTATTTTAAACACGTCTGTAAATTACGTATTTAAGTTAATTTTCTTCTTTTTTTTTTAATAACCTTTAACTATGTTACGGATGCTAGCTACGCACATAATATCAATCGTAACATAGACAATACTTGTCTTGGTAAGATCGACAAGACACACACACACCGAAGAGCCCGATTCGGCGTCGCACACATATTGCACACGTACTGTAACTTACACGGGGAACCACGGGTTCCTCTAGCTGCAAGCCCAATCGGTCAAGAAAAGAATGTGCCACGCCGACGCTCGAAGTAACACAATCCATAAGATTGTGACTCACACACGCACACAATAGCACACGTTCCCCGAATCGCCGAGGTTACCGATAAGTCAAAGGGGTGAGCGATTCGTGGAAGATGGCACGTGGCAAACAACAAGTGCAGGTGTCCATCAAAAAGGACGATGATCTCATCGACATCTACCATATAAAAAGGGCAATCGCATTGCCCGAAAGCAGAGTACCCCCGTTAATGATCGAATGAACATCTCCGTTAGAGTCGCATCGTGAACGACACCGAAAAGATCTCGCGCACGGGACTTAGAAGCTTTGCGACACATTAATTCGCGACTCCCCGCGAATCAATACCGGACTTAGTACTTATATACCCGGACGATCTGTACGACCTGAAGTTGGAATTTCCCTGAGTTAAAATAAAGTTATCATTACTAAATTCGCCAGTATTTCGTCACTTGGGGTATCGATCCCCTTTATGCGGAAGATCCCATAAACGATTCTCAGCTACCGAGAATCATCCTTTACAACTCCTGATCCTGACAAAAAAATTGCATTACGAAAAACATAAAAATCGTAACAACTATTTTTAATTTCGTCATTAGCATTTATTATTGGACAATGACATAGGAAGATGAGATATATGCTGTTGCCTTCACTTATGTATACGAATATTATTATTATTATTAATATTCTAACTTATTTTTATTATGTTTTTGTTATTTATGAGTATGTTTAATTTTATCTTTATCCTCTGTCGTATGGAAAAATCCTTCAAATTTATTTAAATATTCATTTCGGTTTTTAGTTTTATTGTTCTGACAATGAAACTTGTCAGAATTTTTAGTGTACAAACATTCATGTGCTGGTATCCAGGAATAATCACATTTTTTTAGAAAGTGCTCTGGATTTAGATTTATGATTTCGACTTCAATTTCGTTGATCCTTTTAATTTCATTTATATTTTTAATTTCATTACCACATTCGTTTTCATGTTTGCTTTCATATTAATTTTGATATTCATTTTCATATTCATTTTCCTGCTCATTTGCTTTTCTAAGCTCATTTTTATCATCATATTCGTTTCCATATTCTTTTCCATTTTTATTTTCATTTACATACTTTCTTTTAATTTTATTTTCATTTTTAATCGCATTTTTAATCACATTTTTAATTTCATGTTTAATTTCGTTTTTACTTTCATATTCGTTTCCATATGTTTTACGATTTTCATTTTCGCACCCTTTTTTAATTTTATTTTCAGTTTTAATTACATTTTTAAATACATTTTTATTTTCACAATTATTTTTGTTTACAATGTTGTTTGTATTGCCACGTTCATTTTCATATGAATCTTTGTTTTTAATTTTATTGTTAATACAAATTTTAACCTGGTTTTCTTTTCTGTTTTTAATTCCGTATTTAATTTTGTTTGTAATTTCATATTCGTATTCATTTACATAAATTTTGTTTTTATTACATTTATTTTTCATTTCGTTCGATTCTTTTTCGTTATAGTGAAATTCATTGCATTCGTATTTATTATCATTAGATTTTATTTTATTGATAGTTTCACCTTCATTTAAATTAGTGGTTAGAGTAAATATCAGAGAATTATCGATTACCTCGAGTTGGTTAATATCTAAATGGCCAGTGACTTTATGGACGTTTGTGGTGTGTCTTCGTTAGTATAATGTGAATCGAAGGTTCTATTTCGTAAATAACAATTTTCTATGAACTTATAGCCGGTTTGATTAAATAATTGACATAACTGAAAGGGTTGAACGTTTCTTACTGAAGAAAGATATCGGGAATTGTTCGTTTCATGACCTGATTTCTTACAAATAATACAGACATTTATATTACTTCTACCGTCTCGAGTTATGTGTCCCGATGTGTTGCAAATTTGACAATTATTTTGTCGATAGTTTCCTTGTTTACACTGTCTAGTGTCATGACCGAATTCTAAGCAAATTTGACATTTTGTTGTGGAAGTTTCTTGACAATTTCTTGCTGTCTCATCGTAAATTTGACATGTGGGCCGATAATCGCAAGTTATGTCAATATGTTGGATGCTCTTACACAGCTGGCATTTACTTTTTGATTCCGAAATAAATGGACATGAAGTAACGTCGTGTTCACTTCCTTCACAAATGATACATTTTCCTGAATCCCGATTATTAAATGAACTTATACGTCGCTTCTGAAGCAATTGGTTTTCAATTTCTACAGTTTCAGGTCCTGATTTATTTAAATCGAATCTTCCGGTTATAAGCGGGCGTATTTCTGTGTTTAATCCTAATGTGAAAGCCTTACATCAAGCAGATTCTATTTCAATTATTTTGGCCCGGGATAAGTCTTCACCTTCGTCGCCATTATGTGCTTCAAATTAATTGCAACCCTATTATACGAGCTCTATTAAGATAAGTAGCAACGTTTTCATTTGATTTTTGATATAGTTTGCCTAACTTACAGTACAAGAATATAGTTGAATGACATCAACCATGCATACGCTTTAGAATTTTTGCGTATCTAGATTACTGCCTAAAAACCTTCTGCAGGCCTCGCCTTTAAGTCGGGATGCTATCAGTTTAGTCAATGCTTTTTCAAAGTTTTCGGATATCAGATCTTTAGCAATACGGCAAGCATTTGCAAATTCAACATAAGTAAAGGGATTGCAAAGAGGTGGTAAAATTTTATAGTGAAATATTTGACTGATAGATTTTCCCAGATCAGAATTATTAAAAGTCTTATCATGGTGATCATCAAATGTTAAATTCTCTAGATAAAATTTTCTTGAAAAGAATAGATTTTGTATGCACCTTTTGCCTGGGATCTACCCTGTTAAAATCTGCCGAGAATTACTCAAAATCCCTAGAATCCCGCGTACGGTTCTCGCGAGAAACCTGAGAGTGGCGACATGCATTTTGCAGGCCAATCTCGCTAGAAACCAGGCAATTATTAAAATGTCTATTGTACTGATTTCGCCAATTGCAGTACATAGGTATGTATTTCGAAATCTCAACTGATTAATTCTAAAAATTATTGAGTTTTTAATCAATGTTTCTTTTTGGCTTGTTAATAATAATATCTCAATCAAAGTTTGAGGTTGACTGTGAAATGACACATTGCATATCCCTCATGTATATAAATAAAATGGACATATCCAGGATTCGATATAAAATCAAATAATCAGAAAAAGACAATTTCATCATATATTAAAAGAAATATCTTTAAAAAATGTGCCAAGAAGAGTACGTATAATTTTGTTGTCACAATTAGAGTTTCGGTTCGTCCACTTAATAAACTTGCATGTTGTAGGTCTGTTTTGTTTTTCTTAGTATGGGAAAAGTGAGGCATAAACATATTTGTATATATTTTTAATGTATAAAAATATAAATATGAAAACAAAAAATAGCTTTGCATAGAAATATGTCTAATAAGTAAAGCAATTAATTAGAAAACAAAAACTGTCATGGCGACTACAAAATTTATGTTCGTACTCTTATTGGTTAACTTTTTAATTTATTTCCTATACGTATATATTTGTTGAAACTGTCTTCCTCTGATTATCTTGTTTTAGATCATACCCCGTAACTTATAACACGAGATAAAGCTCAATAAAAAACAGTTCCAAATTGAATGTCGACTGCGCTGTTCCAACATTTCCAGCAACAATGTTAATTTACTTGTTTTACATATAAAATAATTAAAAAACGATTCATTTTTAAGCAATTAGGAGTGAGAAGTATCTTTATTACATATAGTTATGAATATTTGATGTAAAATAAGTAAATTAACATTTTTGCTTGAAATGTTTTAAAAGCGTACTCGATACCCAATTTGGAAACTTCTTTTATTCGGCTTTATCCTGGGTTAGCAGTTAATTATTATGTTAGCAGTTATGAGAGACTAATGTAATTCGAGACCTGGATATAACATCAGTTTCACCGAAAATTAGAGGATATGTACAATGGCAAATTATACGATTTTTTATAATTTTAATGTACGGTTTCATTCTTTGACATTCGTTTTCTTTTTATTTTATTGTTATATTTTTGTTATGAATGTCATGGTTAATAAATTGACTGTGCCCCCGAAAACTAATGTTAAAACGTTAATATAACAATCATCAATTTATATAATTCATCACTTCGAAATTTCAAAATGCCTATGATCCGCAATTGTCGAAAACCGAGATACAAAAGAGATGATTTTTAAGTTATATATTATATATGTGATCTCCTGGGGTCCTTTCTAGCGGCAATTCCGCGGTTTTCTGGCCTTCATTCTCGCGAATCGTTCTAGTCTATTTTATTTAACTGAGCAGAATGTATCGACAATTTTTTAACAGAATCACGATAAGGGAGATAAGTAATTTCTAAAATATTTTCGAGCTTTAGTATAATTGGATTATGTGCAATATGGCTCCACGATTTGAAAGAATATATGTTATCTTCATCTGAAATATTTTTTTTTAACGCTAAGCAACCTATAAATAATTATTTTTCTTCGCCTCTTAATTTGTTCTTGAATTATTTCCACGAATGTTCAGATATTTAAATATTTTTTTAAGATACGTACGAAAGGGACATGATACGTAATTGGTTTATACAGTTCGGAGAAAAATTATTTTGTTGTATTATTGTTAGTAGCCTGAATGATCGAAGATTTTTACTCTTGATGAAATTGACACTTTAGAAGGTCAGACTGAAGGCGAGAATAATTCAAACAAAAAATAAGATGTTTTCTTAACGTTAAATTAAAAATTTGTAAATTATTATAATTAAAAGTTGTTAATTCTCAAAAATGTTTGTTTTTACGCGTTTTATTTTCCAATTAATTATTTATCATTCTTATTTGTATTATTGTTCTTTTGACAATAAATTTTCCGAATTTATTCGAGGTTTCTCATTTTTCTACGAGGTTTATTTCAATAAATATATATATAAATTTGTTTATTCTTTTTACTTCTCTTTATTTCAGTTTATATTATCGTTCTTTTGAAGAAAGAAAGTATTCGAGAATGACAAAAATAGGATGATATTATATAAAATTGGAATGAATGATCTCAATATTAAAGAATTAGACTTATCACTGTCAAATTTTTAGTTGATCAGATTGAGTTTATTAGTCTAAATAATTAAGAATTCGCAGACTTAAGCGAGACTGCTCAGAACGAAATTAAGATATGTAACACATTAAAAATGATAAAAGTTCAATTACCGATAGTTCTTTTTCTTCTATTATTTTTTTTAAATCTTTATTTATTCGATGCCTCCCGTTTTTTTTTACGAGGTTAATTTTAATATAAACATTTTTTTATTCTTCTTTTACTTTTCTCATTTATTTAACGGTTTAATTCTTTTATTTATATTATTGTTCTTTTGACAATAACCATTTCGAATTTGTTCGAGGTTTCCCGTTTTTACGAGGTTTATTTTAATATGAAATTTTTTATTCTCCTTTTACTTTTCTCATTTATTTAACTGTGTAATTCTTTTTTTATATTATTGTTCTTTTGACAATGATCTTCTCGAATGTGTTCGAGGCTTCCGTTTATTTACGAGATTTATTATTATTTTTTTTTTGTACTGTTTTAACCACTGTTGAAAAATTCAACTATCAATAATTTTTAACATTTATTCTCTTTCGTTATAGTAGTAGTGGTAGGACAGCTCGAAATTCGTTTCCACAGCCGCCACCAGGCGTCGCCACAGTCGCAGCGCTGTCGCAGCATGCGAGGTGGTAGATTCGTGAACTAATTCCCAGACTGATTCGTGGACTGAGTCGCGGGCCGATTCGCGGATTGATTCGCATTTTTGATTTGCTGCATAATAACAGAGAAGCAAATATAATGATGCAATATCTGACCTTTAATGAAGGCGACTTTTAAAATTTGTTTTTCGACAGTCCACATATGGCAATACTACATTGGAAGTTAATGGATCTAACAAAGAGTATGCGAGAGCGAGAGAGATGGTAGTAGGATGCACAAGGAAAAGGTCATTTTACTTTCACTCTCAATACGGTTCCTAGTTTACGATGTATTTCCACATAAACACGGAGAAGCGACTATAATGTAGCAATATCATGACCGTCTACATTTTTTCAGACGAAGTACAAATTTCCCCCTGCGTAAGCATCTTGTTGAAATGCTGCTGTTTCCCCTTGTTGACTACTGTTCTGTGTTATTTACGAACATGTCTGGGGAGCAGGAATTAAAACTTGAACGTAAAGTTAATGATGGAATTAGATACGTATATGGTTTAAACAAATTTGAACACGTAACATTCATCAGGAAGAAACTAGGGTGGTTGACTGTAGGAATGCGCAGATGTCATTTCGCAGCCTGCCTTACCCACAAAATATTGGGTACAATGACGCCTAATTACCTAGCTAGATTGTTTACTGCTTATATCTGAAATAGTCCAGTAAGAGGCGATGTAAAACCTCTGGCCATTCCCATCGTTGCATCTTACATTTGGAATTTCATGCCATCCTCACTTCGTACTTCATCATCATTCACCATCTTCAAAAAGAAATCTTTTTCATTTTTCGCGAACCTTGACGGCAGATTAAAACTAAAAGACTTTTTAAACAAAAACTAAATGCTAAATCAAACTTAATTTTTCTTAACGTCTGTATTTATATTCTCTTTGTCAAGTGCTGATCACATAACTATGTAATACTATAAGAATATTCTTATAGTTATATATTGTACAACAAAATGTACAGAAATAAATATCTATCTATCTATCTATCTATTGTCGTGTTGTAAGTTCGAATACACCTTTCAGAATTTTCTCTCGTCGGGGAAATCTCTCCACCAATATGACAGTCGCATAACCTGTTTGTAGACCTTTCCCTTGACAAGCCGTTAACTCAAAGATTTCCAACAGTGACGAAACCGCTGAGTCCCGACGTAATTCGGATGTTACATATCTTTTTTGTTTTGATGAATTGAAAGCGTAGATTTTCATTAGTCTAAATACCAGTTTGAAGGTGTCTAGCGCAATCTCGTATATCGAGGACCTACTTTTTAAATCTCACACAAATTTTAAAAACCTGTTACTCGTTAGTGATGCAATACACTTAGACCTCTCCCTTGTTATGTTGTAAGTTCGAATTCACCTTGCAGAGTTTTCTCTCGTCGGGGAAATCTATCCATCAATATGACAGTCGTCTTGAGAAGACGTTAGCGTAACTCAATAATCTCCAATAGTGACGAAACCGCTGAGCCCCTTCACACAAAACTGCTAAGACCATTTAAAATTAATTTAGAAAAGCCTTTAAGCAAGTCTCAACACGTTCAAAAGTGGTCCGTATATCCTACCTATCAATTACAAAATTTGTTCCATCTAACATCAATATTTTCATTTTCTCGTTCCGTGACATGACGTTCCGAAATCCTTCTTGACACCTACATATTTTTAAACACAGATTTTCATTCATAAGGTGGAAAGTATCGTTTTCGTCTCTCTTCCTGTGATATAATCTTTTCTGGACTGAGTGAATAGACATTTTTCCTGATGTTCTAAATACTAGTATAAAGTAAATGTGTCTAATTCTCAGAACATTTATCGCATCCAACTTGATCGATTTTTCTATGCTATGAAAATTACAGTGCTGTCAGACTTTAATGATTCGAGGTATAAATTAAGCATACTCGGACTACCGGGGAATGGTCTCCCACACTCCACACGTTCTTCTACTTGTAAAATTTTTTCAAGATGGTCGATATCAAGAGAACTTTTTTATCGTGGGAGGAAACCTTGAAGGGGGTTTACGAAACCCTCGGCGAAGATGCTACTCCGGGTCAATTCCAGGACTTCGTCGAGAAGTGTACCGGGAGTATTGGAAAAATTAATTCCTACATCATTTCTAATCCTCCTATTCCAAATGGGGTGAAGGCATCGGTGGAGGCGATTATGCATCGCATAACAAGTCTTAATGCCAAAGCTGTCGAGCGATTGGCGCAAAGAGAAGAAGATAATAGGCCTGAAGAAAATTTTATTGTGCAGAAGAACGTCGAATCGGCATTCAAAAATCGGTTAAGAACGGCACTGGTGGTTAATTTCAAACATTTGGACCCCGTAAAATGCATGTTTGAGATAAAACCTAGCATCGTTGAATATGTGTGTGGTGTAATAAATGAGTACAACTGTGTCAAGGTATGTACTGTGTTTTCGAGGCAGCTGCAGGATACAAAATATTTTGCCAACAAATTTGAGCAATTATGTGCGACCACGGACTTAAACGAGTGGTTCGACGCAAAAGTTAAAGTGCCTATTCTTAATTCTCTCGAAGAATGTCAGGAGAATGGCTCGGGCTGGGCTTTATCCTGCATAAATTCGCTGACTATACAGACAGCGAAATATAATCCAATGCGTGCTGGACGATGGATCGACTTGCCCAAGTGGATTAAAAACAAAACAGATGTAATTAACGTAAAAATTCCGGGTAATGATTGTTTTGCGTGGGCGATTATGTCAGCATTATTTCCCGCAAATGTCAATTCATCGCAACAATCATCATATCCACATTATCGAAGGCATCTTAATTTCGAAGGCATTGCTTTCCCCGTCGCGTTAAAGGATATTCCGAGGTTCGAAAATTTGAACGACATTTCAGTCAATGTATTTATAGTAGCCGAGAAAAAAGAAGTGCTACCTGTACATTTGACTGCAAATGAGTATATCAATCATATCAATCATATCAATCTTCTCCTCGTGTCTGAAGAACAGAGAAAACCCCCACGCCCCTCCTCATCTTTTGTTTTGGACGATGTCGAAGTCGAAGAAGATGACAGGATCAATCATCATTACTGTTGGGTTACAAATTTATCACGACTAGTGAATAAACAATGCAGCAAACGTGATGGAAAAAAGCATATTTGCGACAGGTGTCTTCACTATTTCCGTAGTGAAGAAAATCTTGTCATACACAAGATAGGACAAAGGACAAGGACAAAGGACAGGAAATTTTCCCCCGCGGTAATGACGAATATGTCTATTTGCGGGTCGGCTCTCGGGTGGAGAGGTACATGACAGAGACAGACAGTACAACACAGAACTATAGGCACACACAACACCCACCCAGAGCCAGTCCCCCCTCCCCAATATCGGTACCACCAGTAGATTCGGCGGCCTGTGCCTTAGCGCGTACGACGCGGGGCTTATCTCCTCTTTATCTGAGATAAGACCCACGACGTACCGACCGCGAATAAGACGCTGACGGTACCGATAACTGCCGACGGGGGTCGGCAGCGGTCCCAAATTCGTACCTTCGCCCAGCAAAGTTCCCCGGTTATTTCACACTAGACATAAGCAGAGAAAATTGCACGGACGGGGATTCGAACTCGGGACCTTCGCGACGTTCAGTTCGGGCGGACTAAGACTGACGCCTTAGCCCGCACGACCATCACGCCGACCTCATACGGCAACATACGCAAGATAGAATGTGGAAAGAAAAATGATTGTGCTGTAAAACTCCCCGAAATAAAAACAAGCATTATGAAATTTAATAGTTTGGGTCGAGCCATGCCGGTACACTTCATTGTTTACGCTGATACCGAGTGCCTGATAGGAAAAGTGGAGACGGAGGCATCTTTAAAATCGGCTTACGAGCAACATAAGATTTACAGTGCAGGCTACTACGTATACTGTCAACACGACCCCTCGCTGTGTCGTTACCGTTCTCACCGGGGGTCCGATTCTGCTACCTGGTTTGCCAACGAGCTGAAGGAGTTGGCCGATGAAGTTAATCAGGTAAAATTTTAATTAAAAATACAAAATACATTCATATAAAATTTATTATTATTTAATTAATTAATTGCAATAAAGTCAATAAGTAATATTATGTGTCTGCTTTCAGATCCTCAGTGATACGAAGCCGATGCATTTGGGTCCGAATGAGTGGAGGACATTCCATACAGCGACAATGTGTCACATCTGCGGGGGATCCTTCTCAAATGAGGAGCTCAAAGTCCGTGACCACGATCACTTGACCGATCAATTTCGGGGTGCAGCTCACAACAGGTGTAATCTTAAATGCAAATATCGTTTCAACATACCAGTTATCTTCCACAATTTGAGTGGTTACGATGCTCATTTCATTATTCGCGATATTGCCAAATCTTTTGAAGGAGATATTCATATTATCCCATGTAATATGGAAAAGTACATTTACATGATTAAATATGTTGAAGGAACTAAAATTAGATTAATATTTTTAGATTCAATTAGATTTTTGAATTGCTCCCTTGAGAAATTGGCATCATATTTGAATAATAATGATAAAAGAATTTTAAAATCTCATTTTTCAAATGAGAATGAATTTAATTTATTAACACGTAAGGGAATTTTCCCCTACGATTACGTAAAGGAAATGAGCATCTTAGATGATGCATGCCTACCATCCCAAGATAAATTTTTTAATAAATTGTGCGAGTGTCATGTCAGTGAGAATGATTATGTACATGCCATGAATGTGCGGAAAACGTTTAATTGTTAGACGTTGGGCGAGTACTCGGGTCTGTACTTAAAAACCGACATTTTATTGCTCGCGGATATCTTTGAAAATTTTCGCACAACTCTGTTAAAATCTCATGGGTTAGATCCTGCACATTATGACACTCTACCTGGATATACTTGGGATTGTGCTCTCAAGATTACTCGAGTAGAGTTACAATTACTCACCGACATCGATATGGTAATGTTTATCGAGAGCGGTATAAGGGAGGTCTTTCTCAATGTTCAAACCGGTACGCGAAACAAATAATAAATATATGCCACAATATGACCCATCAAAAGAGTCAAAGTATTTAATGTACTTTGATATTAATAATTTATATGGATGGGCCATGAGTCAAGCTCTGCCTACTGGAGGATTTGAATGGGTCCACAATATCGATATCGAAAATGTTGCCGATGACTTGGAAATTGGATACATTCTCGAAGTCGACATGGCGTACCCTGAAAAAATACATGACACACAGAAAGACCCCCCGCTGTGCCCCGAGGGAGCAGTTCCGCCCGGTTCAAAACAACCGAAATTACTCGCTACATTGAACGATAAACATAGGTATGTCATTCATTACCGCAATTTAAAACAAGCACTCGCCAAAGGTATTGTTTTAAATAAAATTCATCGCGTCCTCAAATTCAAACAATCTCCATGATTATAATCTTATATAGATATAAATACTAAATTGCGTACAGCCTCTACGAATGATTTTCAGAAGAACTCATATAAATTGATGAGCAATGCGGTATTCGGAAAGACTATGGAAAATGTTCGGAATCGCGTTGATGTTCGTATCAAATCGACATGGGAAGGAAGGTTTGGTATGGAAGCTTTAATATCAAAACCAAATTTTTATCGAAGGAAGATATTTTTTTTTTTTTTATGTTTGATGAAGACTTGGTCGCGATAGAATTGAAAAAATTAGAAGTTACCATAGATAAGCCAATATACGTCGGAATGGCTATATTGGATATTTCTAAAACAAAATTGTATGAGTTCCATTACGATTATGTTTTAGAAAAATTTAAAGAAAAGGCGAAATTGTTATATACCGATATCGATAGTTTAATTTATGAATTTAAGTGTGATGATGTATATGATTGTATGAAACGCGATATTAATATGTACGATACGAGCGATTATTCCAAAAATAATGAGTACGGTATGCCGCTAGTCAATAAAAAAGTTTTAAGGTTAATGAAGGATGAATGTAGTGGAAAGATAATGACCGAGTTTGTCGGACTCAGGTCAAAAATGTATGCGTTGCGTGTGTTAGGCGAAGGTGAGAAGAAGAGAGCGAAAGGTGTGAAAGAAGTCGTCGTCCGAAAAACAATCACTTTCGATGACTATTTGGACTGTCTTATGACCGGGTGTGATAAGGTACGAGAGCAGCGGTGTATACGCTCAAAGCTACATAATGTATTTATGGTGTGTAAGTCTAAAGTTGCATTAAATCCATACGATGATAAGTGATACTTAATGGTTGGTAGTACAGACACTCTACCGTGGGGACATAAGGATATTATGGACATAGATGAATAATGTGTGTATTATATGTAAATATATAAAACAGCAAATAAATTTTAAAATATGTGAATATTTTAAAATTTATTTGCTGTTTTATATATTTACATATAAACACCGGCTTCGTGGCTCAGGCGGTACGACTGGACTACGGAGTCGTAGGTCGTGAGTTCGATCCCCGTCCGGTGAACAATTTTTCGATTTCGTTTTCAAGCAGCAGCTCGATGTTGGTAAGACGAGCCACGTTGTTTGTTTACGTTTTCGAAAATATTGTTTATCTGGCGGAAATCGACTCATGACCGCCGCTGTACTTGGTGTAGGTTTCTGCAGTCCTACATTTCATACACAAATGTGAAGTATGGCGCCATCTTCGTACGTCGATCTGCAGCTCTCGCAAAATTCACACAATTAAATACAATATGGAAAAAATTAAGTAAAAAGGGCGATTCCGCCCGTTAATTAATAAATAAAAAAAAAAAAAAACAATATCTGTGCATATTATAATTGTGAAATTACTATTTAAATTTATGGAATGTATAAAAATACCATGTACATGCATACAGTTTTTAATAAAGTTATATAATATTATATTTCAAGTTTATTTATTTAGATAGCTATTAAGCGTTTCAATAATTGACATGCATTTCTAAATGTATCTTGACATTGATGTATTTTGAGATACCCACATTTCATATTAACCTGCTTTCACCTCCCCCCCCCACTCATTTCAACGATTTAAGTTCAAACGCGTTTGGAGGTAAATTAAACATTCTCTTTACATTGCCAAACTTTGAAACTATACTTTTCTATTCGTCTAATATTTTCTATCCCAATTTCGAATTCGTATAAGGTGGGGTTTCTGCTATAAATGCCAATGCAATCGAGTATTTTTCATCAGTAACATGGCTCGATATATGTCTTCAAGAGATCTAAAAGTTAAAACTCGTGAATTAAAAAATAGAGTCGAAACTTTTTTAAAACACATACAAATGTTAAAACGCGATTTAAAACTTCAGTCGGAAATTAAAATACTAGTAAGCCAAACCGAAAATTTAAATATAACAAAATGACATCATCATCATCATCAGCAGCAGCAGCAGCTACGGCGGCAGCGTTAGTAAAAACATTGAATTCCGTAACAACGAAATTTTTACCAACTATGAAACTGGCAGAACTGGACCCAGCAAAAGCATACATTTGTATATCAACAAAATTTGGAGAACGAATAAGCGTAGAGTTGAACAACGAAATCTGCTGTTTTCTTCCACCTCGGTACGCACCACTTTTCCGAGATGCGATGGAGAGTTACCGAAGCATCGTTGAAAATAATCAGCTATACATGAAGTACATCGGAACAAAATTCAACAACATCGAATTTTTAATCGAATCCCACTGTGACGTAGTCACAGATCGAGCCCGGTAACTCTAATCGGGGAGAGCGTTCCGGGGGAATCCTTCCCCCTATTCGCCGCTGCTTTCGCCTGCCGTACCGGGGATACGCGTTATGAAGGCTCATACCTACCCGCCGTCGCTCCTCAAGTCAGTCTCCGTCGGGAGTTCCTTCCCCACAGACGGAGGCGAGTGACGCCGGGACGTCTCTCTCTTTCTTTCCAAAGGCAGAAGCCGAGAGCCGATTTACTCAATCACGTATCTCTCTCTCTCTCTCTCCGAAGGAGAAGCCGGTACGAGCGGGCCGCGCGACCGCCAGGCTTCTCCCTCCTTCCACGGGTCACCCCGACATCGGGCCCCGAGGTGGCGCCACTCGGGAAGCATCGACGAGACAAAGACACGAGTTCAGTCCAGTTTCAGTTTTCAGTTGAGTACAGCCCTTTGCGAGTTTTCGGTTTTCAGTTGAGTACAGCCTTTTGCGAGAGTTCAGTTTTCAGTTGAGTACAGCCCTTTGCGAGAGTTCAGTTTTCAGTTGAGTACAGCCCTTTGCGAGTTTTCAGTTTTCAGTTGAGTACAGCCCTTTGCGAGTTTTCAGTTTTCAGTTGAGTACAGCCCTTTGCGAGAGTTCAGTTTTCAGTTGAGTACAGCCCTTTACGAGAGTTCAGTTTGGAGTTGAGTACAGCCCTTTGCGCAGTTCAGTTGAATATCGCCGTTTGCAGTGAAGTGCGGATCCCGCAGGAATCCACAGGACATTGAGTAGTGGTGCCACCCAGGACTCACCGAAGCGAGGACGCCGACTCCAGGCACCGTCCAGACTCATCCGGAGCGGCCACCTCTGGACCCCGACTTCCGGTCCAGCACCCGGACTGCACAACAGCTCTTGTGAGCAGCCAGTGATAAAAATTGCGATTGCCCCCCCCCCGTATTCTGGTGTTTCAAATCGAGCCTGAATTACTCTCACGCGTCCGCGATATATTTCCCTCCGGTCATTTGTAATGAAACGATCCCTTTCGCGAGATTAGAGCCCGCGCCATCTTTAATTGTAGAGATATTGTAGCTAGAATTACGGAAAATACAGTGGTCCTAGAAAAATCATTGTGTAAAAATTTTCTGTTGCGTTTCCCCTTCCACGGACGGGGTTATAAAATAGCATCCCTGGTGGGAAAATCTATTAAGATTTCCCAAAATTTGTGAACTTTTTTTGATGTAATTGGAAATTTGTGTAAAACGGGACAGTTCGCCGGAGAAAGTGTCGTTTGCGTTTCGCGTTTTTTTCAGTTCCGACTGTATTGTTCGCGCCCCCCTCTTTTTCCCTTGGCGTAATAAGTAATCTTAAGACTATATTATTATATTAAATATTTGTATTTAATGTGTCTCCTTTTCCGTCCTTTGAATTCCCTCCGCCAATCCCCTTCCTCTATCAATAACAATTGCGATCCCATAAGCTGGCCTGGAGATAGCGTGACGTCATACGATGTCCGCATTGTTGTCCCGAACCCGACTCCCAATTTCGAGTATTACTGAATATTAACTGTTGAATAATATTAATATAGTATTGAATTTCGAGAGATTATAAAATATATTTATATTATTTAAATTATATTATTAAATATAAAATTATTTAAAAATATATAAATAATTAAATATAAATAAATTAAAAATATATTTTCTTTTTGGTGTTTGAATTCAAATCATTTATCATGTTCAAAAAATGTTTGCATAAATAATTTTTGAGTTTGAATTTGCACGGTTTGAAAATAATTAATTAATTATTTAATATATTATTTCGAAATTGTATATCATAACGATAATCATTTTTCAGAAATTGAAAACAACTTCGAAAATAAATAGAGTTAATCTCCAGTAAATTATTTGTGAGCTTTGTAAACAATAACAAAGCCGTAACTTTCGTCAGTAAACAATAGATTTCTTTTCGGCGTATTCCGAGAAATTCTCGGGAACGACCTTGTTTACGTTTCTTCCCCACCGATCTCCCTGAATATTGCGATGTGGATTTATGATTGTAATAGTTCGTTGCATGAATAATACGAATGTATACTTGTGTTTATCTTTTCAGCATTTATTATTCTCTCTATGGTCTCCCCCCCCGTATCCCCCTACGGGCCGATAATTACGTTGGCCTAAGTAAGTATTGTCGTCCCTGGAATAATTAATACTTGAAAATACCGGGAAATAAATAACGTACTTTTCCAGTTATTTTTCAACACTCGTTTATAATATTTAGTAATTTGAAACTTAAATATTAATTCGCTAATTAGAGTCGGGTACGGAATTTAGAATTATTTTTATCAAAATAAATTTTCGTTTCAATTCCGATATAGTTTTCCAGATTCAATTTAATTTTAGGAAACTTCAGGAAAATTTTTAAATTGTCTCACAATAGTGAGGAACGAAGTTTAAATTCAATTAAATTTGAGGTTGTGTCCCGTTTTTCGATTTAATAGCAAATCTCCTGGAAGAGTTAAGTTAGTTTGGCATATTCAAATTAAAACGTTTTAACGACTTTCGCGATTTTAGGTACAGGATTTCCCCCTCCCCTTGCAGCAAACCATAGAAAGACACGCAGCTCCTGCAATTGAGTCGAAATAAATTTCGATTGATATATTATGTAATAAGATAATTAATATAAATAATATAATTGATATATATGTTGTATGTACCAGTGCAGCAACCCGAAGAATTTTCTAGAACACCCGTCCTATCGTGAGGCGCGACCCCCTACCCTTCGCGGTTTGTATTATTGCAACCGTTGTCGAGGCGTCGGCTGTGACAGATAACTGTCGCGCAGCTCTGTAACAAAAAAAAAAAGTTTTGGCATCTGGGGAAACCCCCCCTCTTATTCTTTCTCCTTAATGATTTTTTTTTCTTCGTTGTTTTTGCTTGTGCTCTTGCTCTTATTCTGCGCCTATTTTGACAGCTTTTGGCTATCGGTCCGAGGAGGCCTGAATTATATTTTCTCTCCTTTAAAATTTCTTGTTTTGTTTTTGGTTTTTTTTTTGGTAACGTGAGTAACGCGTTCCCTTAGCGCTAGATATCCGGTTTTGAACCCATATTAGCGAAGCCGAGTTTTCTTTTTTTTGAGCTTCGTATTCGTTTTTTTTTTGCATAAGTTGGACCGCAGGTCGTTTGATTTACGAATCCGGCAGCTCGACGTAGAATCTCGAACTGCGCGGTGACCTTCAGGAGCATCCGAACTTTTTCTTCTTTTTTTCTTCTTTTTATCGTTCGTTTCGGAACAATGGATACATTCCTATCCACTCCCACTAGTTCCCCGGCAACGGTGGTGCCCACGTTAACGGTGGTAACCCCCCACCACTACCTCGGGACACCCGTCTATTACTACGACACCCGTGGCATTTTCGGCTACCGCGACTAACGTCACCCCCTCCCGCGCGGCGGGGCGGCAAATCGCCAGCCTTGCCCAAATCTCGGCAATACGGGAGGATATCGACAGAATCGTCGATCTACGCGACCTTATCGGTAGATGCGATAAGGCCGAGCTCCTGATCTCCGGATCAGTGGAGGTAATCCGGGATCGGCTGGTGCGGTACACCATTTTGCGGCGATTCCCGGATACCCCGGTCGAGTGGAACGCCAGTGCGGATGGGCGCGGTGATCAACCCCCCTATACGTTGTCCGAAGCGGTAGGTTGTCCCATAATAGGGACCGTTTTGGGCGATTCAATGAATGCGACCTACCCGAGTCACGCGGAGCCTCCGCCGACGTCTCGCCTAGGAGCTTTCGCGTTCGCCACCCACGGATTACCGTCGGACCGATTGCGCGCCTACTATCGGGACCCGATCTCGTTCGGAGAGGAGGAGAGTTTCCGGTTTCCGATGGCGGACACCTCCACGCACCCAGCCGGTCGAATAAATCTCTAAGGGGGTTCGCGAACTAGGCCTTCTCTTACAAGGCGAGTCGTCTGGACGCGCTTGGAGGGGGGGGGGGTGCAGTTCGCTAGAGAATCAGGGGGATTGGGTCCTGGGCGAGATGCAAGGGCGATGACGGACTCAGGAGTTCATAGGACTCATCCCCTATGAGTCTAACTCACCCACACATCCAGCGTGATCAGTCACACGCCGGCAATTGTGTGCTCATATGTACTTCTCTCTCCAGAGGGCGTTGCAGATTTCGATCATTTCCATAACCAGACCTAATATCCTAATATAACTGCATCAACGAGCGCCATTTTTGATGAGTGAAACGATACCATTGCAGTGCTACAAACGTCAAGAAATGAGGTAATGCTTGGAGAAGCTCATCTTCTGTAATGCCGATAATTATACTGCACTTCTTGAGTCCGATCAGGAACTTATCTACACTCGTTCGTTGCCCTAAAAAGTAACATTTTACTTCCGAACAATTTCTCGCATTTCCCTGGAACGGAGGGACTGGTTCAGCCGCGATAGACTCATCGGACGGGTGTCATTTTCATTCGCTTTCTTTGACAAATGATCTCGCTCCTCCCTAGGGGTCACCTGATCGGGTGCGCTCGAACATCTTCGGCGATTGAATTCTGTATTAAATAATATTGGTTCATTAACATTTTAAATTGTAGGACTTTCACAAATATAAAACATGCACAAAGTCGCGTTACTTAAATTTTAACAAAATATAATATCGGTCGTCTTATATCGTCAACTCACGTGCAAGTTAACAAATAATTACCATAAAAATAATTAACTGAATTTAAATTAATTCGTAAGAATACTTTAATTAAAATTTAATTAATTATATCAGCCTTAAAATAAATACAATTATAACTTATACAAATTTTAACAAAAATCCAAAGTGGCATTTTATTTAAACAAACGTTAATTAATGAGATCATATATCAGGATGAACCTCATATACTTATTCATAAAAAATATACATGAAATCTGACATTAGTGTGTCAATTATAATTTTGCTTAAAAATATTTTACTTATACCCTATCTAGAAAATTTATTTTAAAACTATGTACTTGGCAACTGTATGAATTATAGTGAATTCTCACTGTATAATTGGGTTTAGACAGTAACTCACAAGCCTTGTGGCTACATTTAGGTTAAAAAGATCATAGTTTAGCCTTCGACCTGTAGTGAAATATATATTTGAAAATTTGATAATTATAATAATTTGCTGATGTACTTTTGAAAACGATGCATTTTTCAATTGAACAAGAAATTTTATATTCTTGGCTGTGGGGTAGCCAAGATAAAAATCTATCAAAAATTGAAATATTAATGAATAAACTTAATGAAAAATATACTTTCCAGGAGAATGAAGCACAATTAATAAGAAGCAAATTGCTGTCGAACTTTCTACCTAATTTTAATAAAAACTGGGTCAAGGCATTTTTTAAGAAATCAGTTTTTTTAAACAATCGGAAAATTTTGTATCAAATGTATTCATTGTTGATACCACTGAATTGGAAAGTCGAAAAAGAAAAACTCCAACAGAATTGCAATCTACTGAGCCGAGTATGATCGGGTATGGTAGGCCACGTGTATCATATACCGAAGCATCTGAAGGAACGAAGCAGAGGCGAGTAAATTACTTAATTTCAAACCACGATTCCGAAGAAATAATACGTGCAGCAGAGTTACTACGCAAAAAAGGAAATAATAGTAATTTACAAGACCATTCTGATGTTTCCAAAATGCCTGCAAATCACGATATAACAGCTGGATCATTAGCCATGCACATGGACGCCGATATGTCACAAGAAAAATATGAAAATATGCGACACCATAATTTAAAGTTATTCGGAGGGAAAATGTACATACCTTATAAGGATATTCGACGCGAAAAAGAAAAATGCTATCCTCAAGATATTGTCGTTTCGGAACATGGAGCCAGCATAAAATTGCAGTCACTTTTGGACCAAACAGTACAATGTTATGTTAGTATTATTTAATAGTAATAAATTACATGAACTTGACTACACCCATATGACACTGCACGGTAAGTGGGGGGTGGATGGAGCTTCAAGCCAGCAGACAACAAGTCAAAAATGGAATAAAAGTAATGAAGGCAGCAATGATCACACGGAAGATAAAAATTATAACGATAGTGCAGTTTTTATTATTTTATTTGTCCCAATTGCTTTACGAGCAAATGGTGCTGATATATGGAAAAATGAGCGTCCTTCTTCAACGATATACTGTCGATCTATAAAATTCGAATTTGTTAAAGAAAGTGACGATAACACTAGAGCAGAATCTGAATTTTATGAAAATGAAATATCTCATTGAATGCCTACAGTACTTCATTTGAACACTCGACAGTATTCTATATCATACGATCTCAAATGCACTATGATTGATGGGAAAACTTGCAATGTTTTTACTAAACAAAAATCATCAGCAAGTTGTAATATTTGTCGTGCCAATCCTAGTCAAATGAATAACTTATCTGATGTTACCGACAGAAACTGTGAAACAGCTGCATATAAATTCGGGCTCTCAACGTTGCATTGCTGGATCCGGTTTATGGAATGCTTACTGCACATTGCATATAGTTTGGATTATCAAAAACCCCAGGCCAGAAACGAAAACAAAAATTTAAAGAAAGCGCGGAAAGAAAGGATTCAAACAGTACTGAAGAATAAACTTGGTATACCGGTAGATCAAGTAAAACAAGGCTATCGGACAACAAATACTGGAAATGTAGCACGCTGCTTTTTTGCTAATCCAGATATTGTCGCTGAAGTAATCGGAGTTGACATACGCTTAATATTACGATTCAGAGATATACTCCAAGCACTTGTCAGCGGATATGACATTCATTACGATAAGTTTAAGGCATATTGTTTGGAAACAACAGAATTATACGTTGAATTGTATTCCTGGTACTACATGCCTCCTAGTATCCATAAGGTATTAATTCATGGAGCGGATATTATTCAATCCGTGGATACGCCTATTGGCTCTTTATCAGAAGAGGCTCAAGAAGCTACAAATAAGGTTTTCTGACATGCCCGTGCTAAGCATAGCCGAATGAGATCGCGTAAAGAGTCAAACGAGGATATAATTCATTACCTTCTCGTTGGTTCCGATCCCTATATTAGCAGCCTCCGGATAACCAAAAATAAACCAGGACACGAATTCTCTAATGAATGCAAAAAGCTCTTAATTAACTATAATGATGATTAAATAGTGTTAGTGAAGAATATTAAAACACGAACAGTTAAAATCATATAAGGCAAAAGCGAAAATACACAAAAAAAAAATAAATAAATAAAAATTCAATATAAAAAAAATAATAAAAACAAAACCCTTTCTCAACTGACACCTTGACGATAGTCAAGAAAGGGCTTATGTGTTTCTCTACTTCGGAGGAACAAGACCAAGAGCAGTTACATGAATGAAAAACGATATTTCAAAATATCTTTGAAATACTAAACCTATATATTTTATGTCTGGGAAAAATGGATATATTATAATTATTATATGGGTCATTCTCCGTCAACCGGTGAACCCGCCTACCCAAAATTGGTTTCAATAAAAATGATCGAGTAAAGGCTTAAAATTCATAAAAAAATAAGGGCTATCAAATGCCGTATGCACATTTTTATTATCCAAAATGGCCGACCCAATATGGCGGTCAAAATGTAGAATTCGATTTATAACAATTTTTAATCGCAAAGTAGACATTCACTTACGGTGTTTTTGGGTTCGCTGATTACGAATCCATCAACAGATTCTCAAAATCCAAAATGGGGGATTCAAAATGGCAGATGAAATACCTGGAATATAAATTTACTTGAATAATTCTCATTACTCGGGGGATTCTGGAGGTCGCTGAATTCGAATTTGGTACTAGATTTTCAAAATCCAAAATAGTGGATTCAAAATGACGGACGAAAATCCGAAAACTTAAATTTATTTAACGTGCGTGCGTGTGTGTGTGTGTGTGTGTGTGTGTGTGTGTGTGTGTGTGTGTGTGTGTGTGTGTGTGTGTGTGTATGTGTGTGTGTGTGTGTGTGTGTGTGTGTGTGTGTGTGTGTCTGTGTGTGTGTGTGTGTGTGTGTGTGTGTGTGTGTGTGTGTGTGTGTGTGTGTGTGTGTGTGTGTGTGTAAATAAATTTAAGTTTTCGGATTTTCGTTAGTCATTTTGAATCCACCATTTTGGATTTTGAAAATCTGGTACCAAATTCGAATTCAGCGACCTCCATAATCCCCCGAGTAATGCGAATTATTCAAGTAAATTTATATTCCAGGTATTTCATCCGCCATTTTGAATCCGATATTTTGGGTTTTGAAAATCTGGTACCAAATTCGTATTCTGTCACCTCCATAATCCCCCGAGTAATGAGAGTTATTCAAGTAAATTTATATTCCAGATATTTCATCCGCCATTTTGAATCCGCCATTTTGGATTTTGAAAATCTGATGATGGATTCGTAATCAGCGAACCCAAAAACACCGTAAGTGAATGTCTCCTTTGTGATTAAAAATTGTTATAAAGCCGCTATATTGGGTCGGCCATTTTGGATAATAAAAATGTGCATACGGCATTTGATAGACCGTATTTTTTTAGGAATTTTAAGCCTTTACTCGATCATTTTTATTGAAACCAATTTTGGGTAGGCGGGTTCACCGGTTGACGGAGAATGACCCATATATATATTTCGGCCTTATATAATTTTCTATATATATCACCAAGAACCCCTTCAATATGTATATACACACGCACATACCAACTTGTATGTCTTTAATACAATTTTTACATAAAATTTGTGACTTCTTATCGTTTGTCGTCATTTCAATTCGGACAATTTTTTTTCACTATTTACTTTTGTGCAGTTTAGTTTATCATTAGTAATTCTATATATGATCGTATGTTGGTGATCTGTAATTAGAACATGGTCTAAATCTTCAAAAATTTTCATATTTTGTGATTACTTTACACATTTTACGCGGCTTTACGCCACCTATATTAAATATTCCAGTTCACCGCAATATAGTATTATTCTCAATTCTGAAAAAAAAAACAAAAAAATATCATTACGATCCATTAAGAACTGACGTAACGAATCACTTTTGTCGCCGACAACGGCTCCGAGCCGCACCGTGCACCGCCGAGTACAGATCCGCGTTTCGATAGAAATATATTTGTAAGCCTGTTTTGTTGCATATTGCTAATTACCAGTAAATAGATATTTTGCTTTTTTCTAAATCCTGTGTTTTATTGCCTATGATCTAAATTAAATCCTACAATTGGGGTCTCGTCCGGGATCGCAATAAAATCACAAACAAAAAGTTAAAGACGAAAAGACGGATACGCGTGTAAAAGAAGTTTTTTGAAGACGCGAAGACGAAAAGACGCGAACTTGCGAAAACGTGGATTTATAAAGACAAAAAGACGGATACGCGTGAGAAAGAAGTTTTTTGAAGACGCGAAGACGAAAAGACGTGAACGTGCGAAAACGTGGATTTATAAAGACGAAAAGACGGATACGCGTGTGAAAGAAGTTTTTCGACGACGCGAAGACGAAAACACTTGAACGTGCGGAAACGTGGATTTATAAAGACAAGAGAGGAAAAAAACATTCGTGTGTGAAAGTATTTGCCATTGTACAGTTTCGGCTTTAAGTTTCGCGGACGGCCATACTGGTGTTTGTGCGAAGTGACGATCACGTGACTCAGTGTTCCCGCGGCATCTCACTTAGCAACAAGCATGGAGCTTTTGGGCGACGTTCCGACGATAAGAGAAAAAATAAGGTTGGCGTCTCGCGCGACAATTATGGCCCTTCACAAAGTCCTTTTTGAAGACTCTGGCGACAGAGGAAATCGCTAAAGAATTCGACAAAGTGCGGGATTCGTTTTCACCGAAAATTCAGATGAATTTCGCGACAAGATGGAATATATGGCCTCATGTTCCTTCGGAGACCTTCTTTCTATTTGCAACGTGCTGAAAGTATGTCATGAGGGATCGAAGGAGCAAATGCGACGTAACATTATGTTGGGACTCATGGACACCAAAAGTTTAATTCCTGAGCCCGATGACGAAGGCAGTCAGAAGGAGGAGGACGAAGACGTGCGCGACAAAGAAAAAGACGACCGGCACAAAGACGACGATCGCAGCGGTGGAAGTGGGTTGCGCGGTGGCACGCTTGGCAACAAGCGCTACGACGAGCGCAAAACCGAGCGCAGGTACGGGCGCGACGACGATCGCGATGACGAACGCGATGACGAACGCGATGACGAACGCGATGATGCGCTCAACGATGCCCGCAGAATACGGCCCAGAGACGGACAAAGAAGAGGATACGACGAGGAAAGACGAAACCCCGTCAAATTCAGTCTAAGTTACAAAGATGTCGAAGAATCAATACACCCTTTTAGTGGCGAAGACAATTACCCCGTCGAGCGTTGGATTTCAGATTTCGAGGAAATGTCAATATTATTCGAATGGGATGATCTGAGAATGTTGATCTTTGCCAAGAAATCTTTGAAGGGAATGACGAGAACTTTTATTCAGGCTCAAGGTCCCGTTAGATTATGGACACAGTTGAGAGAGTCACTGCAACGTGAGCTTTCCTCAAAGAAGAACAGCGCTGATCTACATCAGCTTCTAAGACGCATGAAAAAAGGCGAAGGGGTCAGAGAATACGCTTTGGCTATGAAGGAACTAGCATCAAGAAGTAAAACCGACGCACTAATTGAATACACGATTAGCGGAATTCCAGGCGAAAGTGCAAATAAGGCGATACTGTACGGCACGTCGAAGTATAATTTCGAGAACGCCTGAAGATTTATGAAAGGATGCAGAAACCAACCCACGACGTCGTGAAGACGCAGAAGTTATTACGAGATGATTATCCGAGAAAAGTGAGTAAGAACAGTGAAGTGAAAAGTGTCGAAAAAAAGATTCGGTGTTATAATTGTGGAGAGTCAGGACACCGGTCGAAAGAATGCTCAATGAAGGCTCGAGGTTCGAAATGTTTCAAGTGCAACTCTTTTGGATATATTGCGGTAAACTGCCCTCAAAGCAGTAAAAACTTAGAGGCGAATAAGGACTGCAATTTGGTAAGCTATGCAACTAATAAATGCGAAAAGGAAGTTTTAATTAACAGCGTTAAAATTACCGCGTTGATAGATTCCAGGAGCGATTTGACGTTGTTACGCGCGAAAGATTATGAAGATGTAGGCTCACCCGTTCTGACGGATCGTCAAATTCAGTTCCGCGGCGCCGGTTTAAATAGATGTGACAAGCTAGGAATCGCAAACATAAATGTTCATATCGATGGCGAGTTTTATAATATTGTTGCGCACGTAGTTGGGAACGAAATTATACAAAACGGGTTATTACTCAGAACCGATTTTCTTAATTCTGTCGATGTAAATATAAAGCAGGGTGTAGTGACAATATGTAAACCGTCCTTGATTGACACTAACGTTCCAGAAGTATTTAAAATCGACGCAGTAGAACAGAAAGAAGTAGATTTATCGCATTTGAAAAATAATGACGTTAAAAATGAGATAAATGATATTATTCAAAATTATAATCCGCGAAAGATTAAAGATGTCGGAGTTGAAATGCGGATAGTTTTAAGAGATAATATTCCCGTGTATCAACGTTTGCGTAGGTTAGCAGACTCCGAAAGAAAAGAAGTAAATGAGCAAATTCGTGAATGGTGTAAGGAAGGTATCGTTCGACCCTCAACGTCCGAATAAGCGAATCCTATAGTGATCGTTCGGAAGAAAGACGGGACTGCACGAAGTTGTGTAGTCTATCGGAAGTTAAATGAAAAAGCTGTCAAAGTTCGTTATCCTCAACCAATAATAGAGGAACAATTAGACCGGTTGCAAGACGCAAAATAGTATACGATGATAGATCTGAAAAACGGATTCTTTCACGTGCAAATAGAGGAAGACAGTAGAAGATGTACCGCGTTTAGCGTGCCTGACGGGCACTACGAATTTATAAGAGCACCGTTTGGATATTGCAATTCACCAGCGTATTTTATTAAATTTATTCATGCGATATTTCACAATTTAATCCTGTATACTATGTAAGTGGGAAGACGACTATTGCTGAAGCGAAGTACGATAGCTACAAGCTAGAAGTGCTAGCTGTCCTAAAAGCACTTAAAAAATTCCGTGCTTATCTGTTGGGCAGGTCTTTTTAAATATGGCGGTAGGAACGCGAAAAATTGAATTTTTCACTAGGTTCGCTTTGACTGATCACTCTGATAACATAGATCTGGTGGGATAATGAGTTTGACTAAAAGTTGACGTGATCAGGTATGCAAAAAATAAGAGGGCGGATTTTTCGAAACATTTTTCGTTTTTTATAGCGGTTTTGAAATTATCAGCCGTTTATAACTGCTGTTATACACTCACTATTGATGTTTGCAATTATTTTTAATAGTATCTCCTGTCCAATACTCGAAATTCAAAATAGCGGATCCAAGATAGCGGATCGAAATGCGAAAAGTTGCTTGTTCGAGACGAAACTGGGTACTCGGAGGTTCATGGGATCGCAAATTACGACTATGCCCTCGGATTTTCAAAATTCAAAATGGCGGATCCGAGATGGCGGACTGAAATGTAAAAAGTTGCTTGATCGTGACGAAACGAGGTACTAGGTGGTTTTCGGGGTCGCAGATTACGACTATGACCACAGATATTCAAAATTCGATGGCGGAAAAATCAAAATGGTGGATCGGAAATAGTTTCTTAATTAAATTAAAACTGAGTTTTCGGGACTGACAAATTAATTAAATTTTTGTATTCATAATAATAAATTACTCATATACTGTATGTTTTTACAGTTTGTTAGCCACGGCATTTTATGTTTCCAACTGTCACCGCGCGAAGATCAACAATGCTAATGTTTTTCATTTTTTTGCATTTGGGTCATTCTACGTCAAACATCTCACGATTTGCAAGAAGTTCTCGGATTTTCTTGAAATTTTGTACATTTATTGCGACGCACTTTTAGAGCACGCACAATAAACAGCTTTTGCCGGATTTGAGAATTATTTTTCGACCGTTTACCGTCCGAATGACGGACTTTGGCGTTTCTCAGGGGGAAAACGCCGCGCCAGGTAAGCGGCCTTACTCGTCTGGCTCAGTGTGCCCGGGGAGCAAGAGACCGACCCAGAGGGGGTCGTCCTTGCCTCTTTCCGCGCCTGAAAATCGCGAGAACCTAATGGCGGCTCCGACACTCCGCCTCGCACAGCTACGGAAATTTTGGGGCAAGGAACAAGCGGGACACAATGTTGGTTTAGATCAGATAATAATATTGATATTTATTGATCTCTCTCAAAAAAAGGATATAGTGGGCTCACGGCCCGATACAGAACTCAGATTTTGGCTCAGGGCCGACTTACATTTTGTCGCGGTCGGCAATACCTTCGCCTCCTCGCTCGATAGTTTCGGCCTCGCCGCCGCTCGTCTCGCGTGGCACCTCGTGCCTCGTCTCAGGGAAAATTCGCCGGCTACTCCGGGCTCGCGTGGACGACGGTCCCCGGTACGGGTCCTCGGGCTCGTCCTGTAGGGGCACCTCGTGCCTCGGCTTCGCGAAGATCTCGCCGGTTCGTGACTCTCGTCAACCTTGCTAACTTACTGTTTACGGTTTCCTGCGCGCTCCGTATTCTATGAATGCCGAGACTCGAATACCGCGACTATACTTCTCGACGCTACAAGGCCAACTCGAATACCTCGACTATACTGACTCGACTCCTTTTCGCGGTTGCTCCGAATTCGCACGCGCTCAACTCGACGATCCTAGGCCAACTGCCTCCGATTAGCAGTCTGGACTCGACCGGCCTCTCCGCTCGATTCCGGAGTCCACCGAGCGCCCCCGATCGGCGGCGCTCGGGCTGGTTCGGTGCCGTTCCTGTAACTCCCGATCCCGTCACGGAAACGCACGAAAACGGTCTCTATGGCAACATTCTAACGACGGCGAACGTACCTGGTCCGCCGGCGTAAGGCCCCGTTACATTATACTTCCATATAAGACATAATTTGCGCCTAAAGCAGTTTTAGAAATTTTCAAAATTACGTGAACAACGGGGTGGTGAATTTGAAAACGATTTATTTGTTAAATTCCTATAGTTTCGTAAGCAATAATTGGATTATTATTAACGAAATATGATATTAAAGCTAAAAATATTTAATTCCGAAAGAAAATGAATAGATAACAAACAGTTTCAATTTGGCCCCAAAAGAAGTAAAAAGTAATTTTTAATTCTATTTTTTATTATACTTTTTATTATATTTTAATACATATGTGTTGTTTCCTTATGATTTCACCTTTACTTAAAAATAAATGGATAAAGTCTTTCGAGAAAATCCGAAGACCCCTTGCTAATCGTGATCTTTCTGACGTGGATTCACTTATTTTTCATTTTTTTTTTGTAATTGTCATTATTGAATTTTTTGTTTCTATTTTTTTCTATGCATTTCTCTTGTTTTGACTTTTTAATTGTTTATTATGCAATAAATTATTAATTCATGTGTGTCTTTTTTCCAGAAAATTTTTTATAGTAGTAGTTTGCAATCAATGCAATATTTTGTTGTTCTCAACGGACACTTTCCACAGCTGCACTTATTTCATTCCTTTGATTCAGATCTATGTATTTCCAAGTTTTAGTTTGTTTTTTTTTTCGAAATACACGAAGAATGTTGCATAACTCTCAAACCATGGCTCCGCACATGATAAAATCATTTGCGTGTTCTGAGAAAAAACACAAGTTATATGTTTGAATCGCAGAATGGTATGACGTTAAAATATTCGATGAGTGTTTTCTGAAATCGAAATAATTAATATCTCTTACATTTGTTACATGTGGTGCTTTAAGTCAAAATTAGCGAACGTTTTCGCCGATTACTTGTGATTTACATATCTGCTCTCAACGTTGTTCACAAATTCACTTAACAATTTTTTTTTTCTTCTTCTTTCCTTCTTTGTGTAAAAGTTGATTTTCAACAAAGTTCACACAAGTCACGCATACTATGCCAAAGCAAAAAGCAGATTCCCAACGTGGAGCCTCTAATCTTGGCCCTTCAGAGGAAAATGTTAAAACTGACACCGAAACAGACACTGAATATGATACTGAATATGATAATGAAATGTTCTGTATCCCGGATCAGAATGATTCAGGATCTTCTGCTGAAGATGGATCTAATGAGAATTATGTATGAAAGGTTTCTTACCACACAGTGATCGAACAGTATTTTAATCAGCAGAAAAAGTTGAAACCCGACTACAATTATAAGTGGATCGAAGGAGAGAAAAAGTATTATGATACAGTAGAAGATAAGTTACTCTTAAGTAATAAAGCGAGAAATGAAATAAGCAAGAAAACAGTCACCAAAAAATTCGAATTATTCTTTAGCCAAAGTAACAAACAATACATTATTGAAGCTTCTGAACTAAATGGTCTTAAATTATCTTGTGAAGAGTTTGATCAGTTCATAGGCATTTTACTACTTTCTTCCTACAACTCGCGAGATGAAATAAGGGAATATCAGTCACTCGATAACGATCTGAAGTACGACATTGTAAGAAAGACGATGAGTCGTGATCGATTCCTTGAAATAAAATCCAAAATAACATTCTTTAAAATGATTGATACCGATGCGGATACTAATGATAAAGCATGGAGAATGAGAACTGTACTGAACACATTTCCAAACAATATTTCACAACTGCCCTTTTGATAATAAGATGATGGTAAGGTTTTTGGGTCGCTCCGGAATGAAGCAGTTCCTTCCGCAGACACCAAATATATTTGGTTTTAAATTGTGGGCTATAGTACGGTGACTGGATTTTTACTGGATTTAGATATTTATTGTATATTTACCTCAATTTTCTTCATACCATATATTAAGATCACTTACAGCACATAATTCTACATACTTGATAGGGACATACTCAAAACTCGCACTTTGTATATCGCTAAAATCTCCCACCAGAATAGCTCATGCTCTAATGCGCTGATGTTCCGTGATCACGGTAGATGCGCTTTCCAATACATTTCGTTTCACAGCATCGAGTAATTCCATGGTGTCAAGGTTATATAAATTTGTAGCAAGTCCTGTCTTAATACGATTCTTGTAAACCAAATCGACTTCTTTATACTCGAAGAATGGCTTATACATATCTAAAATATCGCACGTCTCTCCCCCCACAAGCGAATCGAGATAGTCAAATCTCGGGGCCTCGTGATTGCTTTCGCTTCTCAGTGGATGCGCAGTAATATTTAACGATTTCACTCTCATATTCTTCTGCATAGCGATAATAAGGATAATTGTCAACTCGAGCCAATTTTCAAGAACCTCATATTCAATATTGTAATCGCTCCATAACCACTCATATCAGCAAGTGTATGATCGCAGCTTACGATGAATCGATGGATTTCAGATGCATCCGCAAATTTAACTCTGCGGTACATAGATTATGTAATCTCTTTAAACATACCAAAAGATGGCAGCATTGTCACTTCCCTTAGTTATTTACTTAAAAGACACAAAATGGGCATAAAGACAGAAAGAAACTGTTGAATTTTACATGCTCTTAGATTTTTTTCAGTCATTTCGATCTTATTATTCTCAGAAATTTAAAAAATGGGAAATATTATATGAAGGTTTATTAATTATATTAACAGCAAGTCGATACTCGTATGTATTCGTCACTTCCGGGAAGGTTGATTCATTGTTACCGCATAGTAAAGCCTACGGGTAATAAACAGGTCGAAACCTGCATGGCGGTATTTAAGATGTGGTAAATTCTACACATATTAAAAAACGGCCAGGAACATCATTAATTACATTACCCACGTGTCCAAACTGGACTGTGCGTCCTTCGGCAAGGCCGAATTTAGGGTTCGAGACAAAGAGTACCTTAAATAGACAAATGAATAGGGAACAAGCGAATCATCCTCTCTCTTCCTAATTTATGCTAGCCCCTTCCATAAGTTCTATATTATACATTTCAATTTACGCCACTCGAATTATGTGAGATTTCGGGGGTCAGTCTATAAAACCGATATATGTTGGGGCTCGCCCTTTGGTGCTATCGAAGCGTTTATATACAAAATGAGATATATAAGACGTTTATTATTATTATTACTATTTATTACTATTTAAATATTATTGTAAATAATTTACTTTATTTATTAATGTTACCTTTGTTAACGAGGGCTGAGACGGCCTACGGACCGCCCACAGTAGGGATCGAGGACAAAGTCATAATCAAATTAACATTCCGGTTCAACCAAAGCAGCGATCGTCCTAATTTTTTTTTTTAAATTAAAACTGATATATTTTTTAACAGATTTCTCCAGGCCGATTAAAAAAAATTGTTTACATCTAAAGTAAACACATAATATAAACAATTATATAAACAAAATCACGATTTTCACACTTTGATTTTTATTTTTTCTATGCGACAACAATATTCATAGGTTTCCGGGGTTTCTGATTATGAATCTGATACCGGATTTTGAAAATTCAAAATGGCGGATCCAATATGGCGGAAGATTTTTGAAAAATTAAACGAAATTGCTCGAAACTCGTTTCTTGGGGGTTTTCGGGGTCGCTGATTACGAATCTGATATCGGATTTTGAAAATTCAAAATGGCAGATCCAATATGGTGGAAGATTTTTGAAAAATTAAACGAAATTGCTTGAAACTCGTTACTCGGGCGTATTAGGGGTCTCTGATTTAATTACGAATGTGATATCGCATTTTGAAAAGTAAAAATGGCGATTCGAATACGGCGAAGGATTTTGAAAAAATGAAACGAATTCGCTTCAAAAATGCTACCATCGCCTAAGAAACTGGTACCGAGTTAAACTTGTAAAGAATGCACTACAGAAGCATGCAACTGTGTCGCAGCCGCATATATATATATATATACACAGGTTGTACAAAAAGTCCCCGTTTGTTCTTAATTTTCTATGTCACTAACCATATTTGCCTGTCGTAACTGTTATGTTCTTAACGATTGATATGACACGAATAAAAAACAATTATATACCAAATTTCATAAAAAATCGATCGCTTGAAAAAGTTCGTTGCAGAAAGGGTTGAACATTGATGACATCAATTAGATTCAGAGGTACCCTTGACTTTAGCATCAGCCACTGTTGCAAGAATCTGCTTTTTTTAATATTTTACAATATTAAAAAATGCGGATTTTGGCAACATTGGCATCACCCGATGTGCACCACGTGGAGGTAGCCAATTGGATTTCGCACACCATGTGACCCTGAAAAGGGCCGTTTAATTCTGTGAGTGTCAAATTAATTGCTCACTACTCTCTAAATTTGGATAAGTGAAACTTCACTTATTATAAGCTGTAAGTCGTTCACGTCGAAAAATAAGTGCATATACACTTATAAATAAGTGAATCTTCACTTACTGTATAATGCCAAACGGCTTTTAACCTACAACAAGTGGATTTTCACTTATTCAACATTAGAGAGTAGAGACCGCACTTCTTCATCAACAGTACTGTCTTTGGATTTCCAAAGTGCTGTGTGCCTGAGACTACCAATTACGGGATCTGAAGAAATGAGCCGTTTGTGCACAAGGTCTACATTGGTCGCAAGTCGACTGCATTTTCGGGTATTGTATTCCCTGAATCGTTTGAAATCCTTGTTCCGCGCTTCTTGCGGTTCTTCTGACAATTGACCGATGGGTAGATGAGCCGATTTTATAACATCGGCCCCATGAATCAGTATTTTATGCACAGAAGATGGCATATAATACCAATAATAGTGCTTTAGGTACAATTCAGCTGGCTGCAATGCATACTCTTCAAATTTTTCTGCATTAATTTTTTCTTCGCAAGCCATTGTTTGAAGAATGATGCCGAATCTTTTGATGACATCACAATCAACACCAGTAATTTCTGACGACAGATGTGGATCTCGGAAAAAACGGCGGGCTGTATTGACATCGTTCGATGTTCCAGAGCCATGTTTCGGTACATCAACGATTAAACCCATCTTCGTTTTAAAATCTCGTTGAATCTGTAGTTTTCTTTCCTTCTTGAGCTCTTTATCATCACCTTTTGCTGCCCATTTTTTGAACCCCAACCGATACGCAACATGTAATAAACATTCCATGAAATTCTTCTCGATTTCACAATTCGCCGTTAGATATACGAAATTTAAAAAACGTGCAGATTACAATCAGCCAATTTTCTCGCTTTCAAAACGTACTTCGCGAAATATAAGTATCCGAGAGATTTTCCGTCCGATACATATGAGATTTTTTATCGCCATTTATTTGCATCGCAGCTCATACAATCGAAATATTATTACCTGTTTTCTGCCGGTTGAGTATTTGACTTGATTTGCTTGAGTATCATGAGCAGCTGCATGATTCAGAACAAAGAATTGTCTGATATTTTGCTCTCTGACAAAGAGGCAAATATTGATTCTTTGGTGCGCTATATCTGTATAAAATACGATGTAAATGACGAGTGCATCGATGGGATACGAGACAAACTTTCTCGCCATTTCTTACCTTTTTTTAAAAACAAATTAAAATCATTTTTTTACAAACGGGAATGTTTTGAAACACAACATGTAGAATGGTTACAATCTTACTTTACGGGTAACATAGAGCGTGTAAAATGTGGAAGACCAATTCAAGACGACTTTAATGAAGCGTCTCCTGCAACGAAACAAAGAAAAATTGAATGTTTGCGCAGTTCTTATTCCCCTTTGGGAATAGAATTAGCGTTCTTGCGAAATCTCCGCGATTCAGGGAGAAAAAAGCTCGCAAAGACCATTGCAGAAATGTTAAAAAATGACAACAGTTTTGAAACGGGGACAGAAGATGATGTCATTCCTATGGATGAAAATGCTGCTCTTGCTTTCATAGAAGATCTGAAATTGTCAAAGTTTCAATATGAAAGAATGAGGTTAGAAATGAGACAGCGGAATGCAAGCATTTTTGTTCCCTATAAACAGTTAGCAGCTGCTAAACAGGAATGTTACCCAGAAGATTCCGCATTTGATATATCGGAGTCTGCAGCAAAAGTAAATCTGCAGAAATTGTTTCATCACACTGCAAAGCGTATTGTATGTACAATTGATGGCGAATCTCCGCAGTGTGAGAACAGTACAACCGATAACGGGTGCACAGAAATGTCTGCAACACTTCATGTGAAATATGGTTGCGATGGCTCTTCCGATCAGAGCCAATACAAACAATCATTCAGTACAGAAGGAACGTCTGACGCAAGCATTTTCATGACATGAATGGTACCAATTTGCATGGAATCAGAAACATCAACGATTTGGAAAAATCCGCATCCGTTTTCCACAAAGTTCGGCCGATTAATTTCTTTTGAGTACGAAAAAGAAACCCCAAATAAGACAAGGGAAGTAATCAACAGTTTGGAAAATGAAATTAAAAATCTTCAGCCCATAAAAGTAAGGAACCGGAACGTAGAATACGAGATTTCTTTTAAATTATACCCTACAATGGTCGATGGAAAAGTCTGCCAAGCGCGTTCTGAAACAAAATCTTCGAGCACGTGCTACATCTGCAAAGCTGAACCCTCAAAAATGAACAACATTCAAAGATGCCTAGAACTTCGAAGTAAGCTGACAACGTCTGATAATTATCAGTTTGGGTTGTCAACTTTGCATGCATGGATACGCTTCATGGAATGTTTATTACATGTTGCGTATCGGTTGGGGTTCAAAAAATGGGCAGCAAAAGGTGATGATAAAGAGCTCAAGAAGGAAAGAAAACTGCAGATTCAACGAGATTTTAAAACGAAGATGGGTTTAACCGTTGATGTACCGAAACATGGCTCTGGAACATCGAACGATGGCAATACAGCCCGCCGATTTTTCCGAGATCCACATCTGTCGTCAGAAATTACTGGTGTTGATTGTGATGTCATCAAAAGATTCGGCATCATTCTTCAAACAATGGCTTGCGGAGAAAAAATTAATGCAGAAAAATTTGAAGAGTATGCATTGCAGACAGCTGAATTGTACCTAAAGCACTATTATTGGTATTATATGCCGTCTTCTGTGCATAAAATACTGATTCATGGGGCCGATGTTATAAAATCGGCTCATCTACCCATCGGTCAATTGCCGGAAGAAGCGCAAGAAGCGCGGAACAAGGATTTCAAACGATTCAGGGAATGTAAGCCTTGTGCACAAACTGCTCATTTCTTCAGATCCCGTAATTGGTAGCCTTAGGCACACAGCACTTTGGAAATCCAAAGACAGTACTCTTGATGAAGAAGTGCGGTCTCTACTCTCTAATGTTCAATAAGTGAAAATCCACTTGTTGTAGGTTAAAAGCCGTTTGGCAGTATACAGTAAGTGAAAATTCACTTATTTATAAGTGTATATGCACTTCTTTTTCGACGTGAACGACTTACAACTTATAATAAGTGAAGTTTCACTTATCCAAATTTAGAGAGTAGTGAGCAATTAATTCGACAGACTCAAAAAATTAAACGGCCCTTTTCGGGGTCACATGGTGTTAGAAATCCAGTTGGCTACCTCCAAGTGGAGCACATCGGGTGATGCCAATGTTGCCAAAATCCGCATTTTTTAATATTGTAAAATATTAAAAAAAGCAGATTCTTGCAATAGTGGCTGATGCTAAAGTCAAGGGTACCTCTGAATCTAATTGATGTCATCAATGTTCAACCCTTTCTGCAACGAACTTTTTCAAGCGATCGATTTTTTATGAAATTTGGTATATAATTGTTTTTTATCCGTGTCATATCAATCCTTAAGAACATAACAGTTACGACAGGCAAATATGGTTAGTGACATAGAAAATTAAGAACAAACGGGGACTTTTTGTACACCCTGTGTATATATATATATATACTGCGGCTGCGACACAGTTGCATGCTTCTGTAGTGCATTCTTTACAAGTTTAACTCGGCACCAGTTTCTTAGGCGATGGTAGCAATTTTGAAGCGAATTCGTTTCATTTTTTCAAAATCCTTCGCCGTATTTGAATCGCCATTTTTAATTTTCAAAATGCGATATCACATTCGTAATTAAATCAGAGACCCCAAATACGCCCGAGTAACGAGTTTCAAGCAATTTCGTTTAATTTTTCAAAAATCTTCCGCCATATTGGATTTGCCATTTTGAGTTTTCAAAATCCGATATCAGATTCGTAATCAGCGACCCCGAAAACCCCCGAGAAACGAGTTTCGAGCAATTTCGTTTAATTTTTCAAAAATCTTCCGCCATATTGGATCCGCCATTTGGAATTTTCAAAATCCGATATCAGATTCGTAATCAGCGACCCCGAAAACCTCCGAGAAACGAGTTTCGAGCGATTTCGTATAATTTTTCAAAAATCTTCCGCCATATTGGATCCGCCATTTTGAATTTTCAAAATGCGATATCAGATTCATAATCAGAAACCCCGGAAACCTATGAATATTGTTGTCGCATAGAAAAAATAAAAATCAAAGTGTGAAAATCGCGATTTTGTTTATATAATTGTTTATATTATGTGTTTACTTTAAATGTAAACAATTTTTGTTAATCGGCCTGGAGGAATCTGTTAAAAAATATATTAGTTTTAATTTAAAAAAAAAATTAGGACGATCGCTCTTTTGGTGGAACCGGAATGTTAATTTGATTATGATTTTGTCCTCGATCCCTACTGTGGCGCCCGCCATGTCATGCCCAGATAAAATACGGAACTCCACGTGGCATCAATTCGCAATATCTTTTCACAATGCCAATGCGCGATACGCATAGTCTTATCACCCATCCGGGAGTCGTCTACCCGCCAATGAGGTGGTATAGGGGGAGTCGACGGCATCCTTTAATCGATGTGGATCTTTGTACATCTACTTATGCATTAAATGAAAATAAGTTAAAGACGTAAAATTGTACTGACTATTTATGAATTACTTTATCACTTCGTCTGTAGCCGAATTATTGAATTGGTACGTTTTAATTATCTCATTCACCAACTTTATGATTTCTTTTTTTAAAGTATTGTTTTATTCAGGAGGATCCTTTAAAATCACACACTATAGTTTTGTATATAACATTTATTTTCTTTGTGATTATTATATTATTTTTATTTTTTTAGATCGCTTAGGGGCTTTTGTATATCCCAATAACGCCTGGGGATATTTCACTTTTACATCCGGCGCTGGGACCGCTTCGTTTCGCAACACCTAGTGGTGTCTCCTCTGAATCGTAATCGATAATTTATTAATATAATTATATAAACGGTCGTCAGTCTTAGTCGCCCGAACTGAACGTCGCGAAGGGACCGAGTTCGAATCCCCGTCCTGCAATTTTCTCTGCTTATGTCCAATTTGGAATAACCGGGGAACCTTGCTGGGCGAAGGTACGAATTTGGGACCGATTATTATCGGTACCGTCAGCGTCTTATCCGCGGTCGGTACGTCGTGAGTCTTATCTCGGATAAAGATGGGATAAGCCCCGCGTCGTACTCGCTAAGGCACAGGCCGTCGAATCTGCTGGTGGTACCGATATTGGGGTAGGGGGGACTGGCTCTGGGTGGGTGTTGTGTGTGCCTATAGTTCTGTCTTGAACTGTCTGTCTCTGTCCTGTACCTCTCCACCCGAGAGCCGACCCGCAAACAGACATATTCGTCACTAACGCGGGGGAAAATTTCCTGTCCTTTGTCCTTTTTTTTTTAATATTATTTGTACGCACCGACAACAAAGCCTAGGATCAATGACCGGAGTTGCGATGATAAACGAATGCGGTGAGAAAAGTCACGCCCATCTCACTCCCACTTCTCCACCGCGAATATAATCCAGCATCAAAAACAGCATCCGACATAGCAAGTATACAGCCAATTCCCAATCTCCAGGACTCAATGTTATCGTATATTCCTCGGCTACATTCTCATATTTTTTATTTTAACAGTGCATTCCTGCATAGAACGGTACCGTGTTCGCAATACATAAACTCCGAGAATTCGCGATCTTGTACGTCCTTGCGTCTATGCGTACGTTTATTCGTGTGTGCATCATTTTTTGTAACTTCAATAACTCACAAACTATAAGACATATCGACATAATTTTTTTTAAGGAGTATCTTTGCTGAACTTCGGTGTAATTAGATTTTAGAACGTATCCATACTAAAATGGGAGTCGGAAAGTAAAAAAAGTAATTTTGTTAATAAGTCACTCCAACCATCAAAAGGACGTATTAAGGATATATTTTTATTTTTAATGATTTTAATCAATTATCTCATATATATATAAAGTATGTAATATATATAATACGTATATAATATATAATACGTAAAGTGGTCATTTCGCGGACCCGATTTTTTATATATAACTCGTCTATGTATCGGTCATTTTGCGGACTTCGGGAAAAATTAAATTTGGTCTATTTGGATCTTATCAAGCTTAACTAAGCTGCGTGCGCTGGGGGGCTCTACCCCCCCCCCCTAAAAACTATCCTAACCCAACCCTACCAAACCTCGCCTAGACCTAGTTGTGCCTAAAGTTTGGTGCGAAATTATGTTCCCTATAGCAAGAACAAAGGGTCCGCATAATGCCCATCATGTATAAAAAAAAAGTCATCGAAATGACCAGAAAACATACTTTCTTTTCGCGGACGGTCCGCAAAATGACAAAAAGTCCGCGAAATGACCGATCTGTTTAAAAAAAAGTCCACAAAATGACCATAATATATATATATATATATTAATAGTTATTGATATCTTTAACTGAAATATTCAATTAACAAATTACTGACTTTTATTAATCTTCCAATTTTTTCTTAATTTACACATATAAAAGAATGAATTTCACAATTTTTAAACCGTTTTATAGTTATTTTAAAAAAACTTTAATTAATAATATTTTTTAAAAAATAAGAATATTTAAATTCATTACACCACTTTAAAAATATTTCACAGATTTTTAAATTAATGTAATATTTTTTTAGCATTCTACAATTTACTTTGTCATACACTGAGTTTCATAGCACCAGTCCACGACTTTCAAACTTATTTACTCCTTCATTCTTATTTCGTAATGTCTTCTTCTCTACCCCTTCCCCCCCCCCCCCCCCCTCGAGAGTGCAACTTCTCTATGTATTTTACTCAGGAGTCGTTATCGGCGACCCCGATAGCCTCCAAGTATTATTTATTAATTATGAGAAGATTCAGCTGATTATGTAAGAGATTATACTAATTTAACCCCTCCTTCCCTCTAACATCCTGTCACAAAGTGACATTTTTAAAATATTTGACGTCGGAATATTTTCAGCGATTCCGGAAACAAACAAGTTGCGATTATGAGATGATTTGGCTCAGTATACGCCGATTTCGTAATTATTTTTCGTCAAAGGTATGAATCTTGCAACGCTCATAACGACCCATTAAAGTATATTTCTCTACAAATAGGCGATAAAAAATTCAAGGGTACTCAGAAATTAGTCAGCTTTTGATTACTCGTTTTCCTGAATCGTTTGACTTTGCCCTTCCTGCAAACAAAAAAAAATAAAATCGGAATAATTAGAATTTTTCTTCATAGTTCCGTACCATCAATCTCGAGGCATATTTTAGTGTAAAATTGTACGCTATTTCGATTCCCGGTGAAAAAGTACTGGATTCCTGGTTGAAAGTTACATAAGTTCTGACCTGAATATATTTTTTCATCACCTACTCTCCGAGATCTTTCGGGGTTTCCATACTTTTCCCTCACCTGTAAAACTTCAAGCCGTTTGCGCGCCCATTTAATGTAATTCAATAGACTTGATACAAAGGAAAAAAATTTCCTTTTATTTTTCGATGTCGAATCAGCTTGGTTGCATTTTTTTCGACCTTAACCCTTTTTTGGTCCACCAAACCATTCTTAATCTTCCTATGGTTTGATTGTATTTCAGAAATCGGTATCAAAATGATTCATTTTATCTTACATAGAAAATTTTCGTGTTAGTAGTTAATAATTTGTTGGATCCCCGTTTACGAAACTATGGTTAGTTTTAAAAACTCAAAATGGCGGATTCAATATTTAAAAAGTTTTGAAATGTTTGTAAAATTCATCAGATTTGTTTGTAAATCGTTACTTGGGGATACTGTAGTCGCGGATTACTTATTTGATACGTCTGAATCAATTTTGAAAATTGACTTGAGATTCGTGATCAGCAACCCCGAAAACCACGGAGTAATAATTTTTGTAAGCTAGCTTCATAAACATTTTGATTAAATTAACTTTATAAACATATGAAGACTTTTTGAACTAATGTTGAAAATAGTGTAATTTAGATTATAAAATTTGAAAAAAAATATTAACGTATATTTCTGGAAAGCCTTTTCAATATGCATTGCAGATCATGTGAGACCGTTGTTTTTTATTTTGTAAGATATAAAGTATTCAGTTACTTCGAGATATTTCGGGATTACCCGTTTTTGCATAGTTAATTGAACCTAATAAATCTTTGGCATAACCATAGAGGGGTTAATTGATAATGATTAGTAATTATTATTGAAATTAAGTACCTTTGATAATCAGTTTATTCATTGTTGCATTCATTAAATTAATATGCCAAAATTAATTTTCTTTGGCAACTAAATTATGTCTGAGTGTTCCTATTTTACAGTGTATTAAGTAATCAAACGAATAACTGTCTGCTTTCTTGAAATATACACCCGTGTTATAATATTAGTTTAGGAATTAGTAAAATTGTGAAAACTGCTCTATTCATAACGTGTTTTTACAACTGTTTCCCATGATAACATGTTATTATTTTGGTACATTTTAAAAATCCGTAGTATCTTCTGTATAATTATACAACGGTCTATGAAAACTGGAGATCACTATAGAATTTTTATTTTTCACATTAACATATTACTAAAATTAGCTCTCACGTATAACGAAAATATAATTATATCTTCCTACCTTCACTTGATGCAATATGTAATTTACTTGAAAATGAAAATATTACTATAAATACATAATAATACTACATTATTATTATTATATACTTACAGTGACAATCACATTTTATTGTAAACTGGCAAACCCTTCTTCACTCTTGTTGACTTGCAACTGGTTCCTGTGGGAATATCTCTATTAATTCGAGTGTTTTAACAATAAGGAAGGGATACTCAAAATGCAGATAACGGGGGAAGGGCCGAATCCCTTGGGAAGGTATTACCCAGTATCTGCGTTGAACAGAATGGACAACTTGTCCCCATGGCATTAGAAGAGAAAAATTCTGTTTTAATTTTATAGAGAAAGTGAGAAAAGCAAATGTTTCCGCTTCATACGTCCATACGTTCACATATGTCACCAGATTTAATCAGTTACTACTTAATACGTTATCTCAATCTGTAGTATGCCTACAACCCTCGTGTCATCAATTTCATAAGCATTATACTCCCTCCCGTAATCTTACGTTTCTCGCATAATTTAGTTCCCGTTCTAATTAGAAACTCAACTACGGATGAGGTTGTATGTAAGTGGCATGTTATAATTTCAAATCAATAACTTGTTGACAATAATCGTGTACTACTGTATGTTTATGCAATGTGTCAACTTTATCGGTAAGGAAGCCGGGCTCTTCCGCAAAAGATTACTGTGATTTCATATTATTTTTCTATCAAATTTCGAGTTGTGAAGGCAAAGCCTAATGTTTTTCTACAATGCTGCATTACTTATTTACTTGTGGTAATTGTTCCTTTACAAGGACACCGACCATAATTTCCCGTGGATTTCTTGGAAAAGGACTACGTGTATCCCAAATGACCACAATGACTTTACGAGTGCTAACCGACTTGAGTTAGGAACATATAATCGTAGAGCAAATTTACATAAAACATTTTATTTAAATTGATAATTGATATGTATTACTTGTAATATTTGGATTTGAACATATGCGATGAAATTTCGCGTCCGCTATTTAAGTGCAATAAAATTCCTCCAAGATTCAACTTAGCAAAGTTATTTTAAGAAAATAAAGAAAAATATGTTAACTTTTCGCTTAAGCATAAATACTGAGTGCTTTGCTGGGTAAAAATATGTTATTTGGATTGAATACAATTTCAAAAATTAAAATAAATTTCGAACTGTCGAGTTTTTTCTTTTCGATTTATAATGTCTCGGATATGGAATCCTTCAATATCCAATTTTCTAGACTTTTTAAGCGATTTAATAAAAGCAGTGGAGAAACTTAAATGCTGGGACCCTTATGTACAAGTTATTTCTGTCAGATATAATCTTTTTCGTTGTCTACTTTTCACTATTACTCTATAGTTTGTTAGAGGGACAGCAAACCCCTATATATTTAATAATAGTCTGGTCTTAAAAAGTCGATGGTGTGTGTGTGCGTGCGTGCGTGCGTGCGTGCGTGCGTACGTGTGGGTGTGTTGGCGTGTGGGCGTGTGCGTGTGTGCGCGCGTGTGTATGTGTGTGCGCGTGCGCGCGCGCGCGTGTGTGTGCGTGCGTGCGCGCGTGCGTTCGTGCGTGTGCGCGCGTGTGTGTGAGGACTGCCCCTATAAGAGCCAAAAGGTCTCGTAAAAGCCACTTATCTATAACAACAGTCCTTATAAAAGGCAGTTGACTTTTATTATATGTATATCGGTAGTTTCCCGGTCCAAACTGTTTTATTATTTACAATTACTTCTTAGGTGTAGGGGAGTAAATATAAATAAATAAACTCGAGTATATTTGTGACATTAATTGTGAAAATCACAATTTACGATGTACCGGTTGTTGTGACGTTTTCAGTTAATCAGTTATTTCCAGGTCTTTAGAAAAATAGTGAAAATGGCCGGTTCCCGGTCCATCTTTTATTCACAATAAAGTGATATTTTGTTCAGGTAAGTACAACGTATACTTTAAAACGTTCATATATATATAAGTAATAAGGCTCATTTACAATATTTTATATAATTACAATATGTTATATAACTCGATATTGCGTACAGTTGTATTCAATATGTGTCTAAATTTATGTTTATTGTAAGGGGCGGGAAAACGCCCATCCCATACTAATGGGTACATTAAAGGTCTGGGCATGAAAAGAACCATTATAATATTAATAGGTGCTTTTGGGGGCGTCAAAAGTGGTCGGGGGGGGGGGGGGGAAAGGTTTACCGCACCGCCGCACAGTGGGCCGGCGGCAGACTACAGACGGCTTTTGAGGACAAAAATAGGTGCGGGGTGCAAAAACACCTCCAATCGATCTGATTTTTTTTTACTTAAGTACTTGAAAGATTGTATTACAACGTTGCGTTGCATAAAATTACTTTTTTAGTTTCTAAATTTTGGAAAAAAATAGCGAAATTTGACTAGTCAAAAATTGCATTAAGGAAACGGAGTGTCTCATTAAATTTATAACTTCATAACTAAAACATATGTACTACACTTGGTATATAAGGTTTTTCGGCATCGCTGATTAAGAATCTGACGTCAGATTTCAAAAATTCAAAATGGCGGATCCAATATGGCGGACGAAAATATTAAAATTCAGTCAGATTTACTTGAAACTCGTTACTCGGGGGTTTTCAAGGTCGATGATTACGAATATGAAGCAAGATTTCAAAAATTAAAAATGGCGGACCCAATATGGCCGCCGAAAAATTTGAAAATTAATCAAATTCGCTTGAAACTTGTTACTCCGGGGTTTTCGGAGTCGCTTATTACGAATTTATATTTTCAAACGCTGAGACGCGCTTATACGTAACCCGTGATGGAAGTGGGTTTTCGGTTTTCGGAAATTATAGCTGTAATTTATGTAGAACGTATGAGAGAACTATGATAACCTTGATAATTATTACCTATTTTGGCGTTTATTTCTTTTCATTATTCGTCGACTTATAATGGAATATAAAATTAAGCATTTGGAATTATGTCATATTATATGGAACAGTGAGCCATCACATAAAGGTAAAATAGATGTAATAGTAGACAGTATTCACTCTTCTAATTCTTTTTAGCCGATCAAATACATATAATTCGTGAAAAATTGAGAAAATCTTTGGTACTACATTAAAAAAAAAGGATGGAAGCTGCAGGGATGAAAAATGTTTTTCTTGAAAATTGTAAACAGTATCTGGACAGGGACTTCTCTGTCCAATTTAATAGGAATAGAGAAACGGATGACACGAGTTCGTCAAAGAAAACATCAAGTTTTCAAAGAAAAGGTCGTCCGCGTGTGAAATCGAACAAGGAACATTAAGGACAAAGAAAAGGCATATAGCAGAAATGGTAAAGAGTTGTAACCGTGAGCAATTATTACTGGCTTATGAATTGTCGATTTCACAAAATCAGAGCACGCAAGAAAATGAAAATTCTGTAAATGCTCCATTGTCGATGTCTCAAACTCAGAATGCAGTTGAAAATGAAACTTCTGTAAATGATTCCTTGTCGATTTCGCAAATTCGGCAAACAATAGAAAATGAAGCTTTACGTGTAAATGATCCCTTTTTCATAAATAACGTACTAGCAGAATATGTTGATTTAGACTTCACGAAATTAAAGTATGCACAATTTGAATTTCATAATGAAAAGATGTATTGTACTAAATATCCTAGCTATAACAAAAATCAGCTTGCTAAAGACGAGTGCTGTCCCGATCATATTCGAGTAACCGAATCAGGAGCTAAGGTTAATTTTATTTCCTTACTATCTCATACAACTAAACGTATAATTATGAGTTTAGGTACAGAACAGATTGTAAATTTACAAGACAAAAAACTGGTTCATGTTGGAAAATGGGGAATGGACGGTGCTTCTGGACAGCAAACTACCAGACAATCTTGGTCTAATCAAGGTAAAAATCCTGCTAATGTCGATTTTTTCCACTCTGATAATAGTGATTGTAATGACGAAGAAACCAATATTGATGTGAAAGAATATATGTTAGCAAATGACAGTCGTTCGGATAAGTCTGTATTCCTAGTTGCATTTGCTCTAATTCAGTTACTTGCTGAGGATTGTATCGTTTGGCGGAATGAAACCCTTCTTCTAGTTACTATTGTAGACCTATATTATTTGAGTTTATGAAAGAAACTTTAGAGGATATTCAAAAGGTCTATAAGCATTATTCGGATTTATTGGACAAAATTAGGACATACTGCTTTAATTATAAAGACATGAACTTCGAAGTAAGTTTTGACCTACACCATGATTGATGGCAAAGTATGTAATGCACTTACAGAACAAACAGCATTCATCCCGTTGTAATATATGTAACGTGGGACCTTCTGAAATCAATAATTTAGATCACGTCTTGGAACTCAAATGGCACGAAGAAAACTATAAATATGGATTGTCCACATTACATGCTTGGATTCGATGTTTGGAATTCATGCTTCATATTGCATACAATATGGATTTTAAAAAATATTGTGCAAGAACTGCGGATGAGAAGAAAATGAACGTAAACAAATGATTCAGAAATTGTTGCGATCAAAATTACGTCTGACAGTTGATGTAGTCAAGCAAGGTAGTGGAACGAGTAATACGGGAATGTGGCTCGAGAGTTTTTCAAAAATGCTGAAATAGTAGCCGATGTAACTGGAATTAACAGGGAGATCCTAAAAAGGTTGTACAATATTATTCAAGTGCTTTCCTGCGGTCAAAGTATCGATACTGATAAGTTCCAATTGTATGCTTTATACTGCTAAATTATGTACGCAGTTGTACCCATGGTATAAAATGCCTCCAGCGGTACACAAAATTTTGATTCACGGAAGTGAAATCGTGAAGAAATTCCTGTTACCTATTGGATGGTACTCAGAGGAGTATCAAGAAGGAAACAACAAAATAGTAATTTTTGAAATACTACAGACAAATATGACAATAATGCGTATAAAAATCGTATACAATATTGATTTAATATAAATATATTTGATAGATTAGGTCAGGGTTGTTTCATATACGCGTGTATATTATATGAAAATGAAGTAAAAAAATTATATCATTGTAGCATATGACATATACGTTTACGAAATATATTTTATATGGCTTTTATTAAATGTACAAATATTATATGTGAAATATAGTATTGCATTTTACGTATAAAAAATTATTTATTTCTAAGCATTAAGCGCTTCATTTCATTTCAAATTAATATATTCTGAAACGTTTTCTGAAATAAAAACATGAATTTTTTAATGCCATACAAATATTTATGAACATAATGCGTACAACTCGTACCGATTTGATAACAGTGTATTTGATCAATTGTATTAATATATATTACAAAAGGATTGGTTTGAAAATATCAAATTAGATTATTTAAAAACAATATTGTCGTCAATAAAAGGGCAATTATGTGCTACATTTATACTAGAACTCGTTCAAATTATAAATATTTAATAGTATCCCTCAGGAAAAAATGATTTGATCCAATCTGATCAAAACTGATATAATTGTGATCAGTTTTGTCTGCTCCAAGATCTAATCAGAACAGATCTAACTGTATCCAGTTAGATCAAAACTCTGATCAGGACAAAGTTCTGATCAGAGCAAATATCATTTCTGTTTATCTGTTTAGATCAGATTGCATATATTTAGATCTGAGGTTTTGATTCGGCGAGAATCAGCAGATCAGTCACTTTCGCACAAGTGGTTGAATCTACAGGAGTATATATAAGCCCGGTAGACTCTTTACACCGTAATAATAAATTTGGTCGCAGTACCAAATATAATTGATCAAAGTATCTATATTGGAGCTATCTTACGGTATACTTCTTTAGTAGTAAAAAATATTATATATGAATTTTGATTCAAATTCAGATATAAGTATGGACAGATCTGATTTGATCAGAGTTTTGACCTGATCTATTCAGATTACACTATTTTTCACGGGCACGTAGTGTAGTCTAGTGGACAAACTATAAAATTTCTAAATTACCTAATAGATCAATGTATATAAGTTAAATTATAGTAATATAAAAAATAAAAAAAAAATTTTTTAATTAAAGCAGTATTATAAACATTTTTCATATGCGAATATAATACGTATAGGATTAATGTTTAATATACGTTAAAAAAATGGTATATGAAAACGTTTTCCAGACGGCCGCCATGTAAACGAGAATTATACCTAACTTATAAACGTTTTTTATCCCCGGTTACTACTATATGTTTATACCCGAATTAAACGTTTATTAAACCATCGAGTTCTGTTTGGGTTATGAAGTTTTTTTATAGTATGCACCAAATACCAGAATGATTGAACCTAAATTTCGCAATATTTAAATATCTTGTAGGTACAAAAACATTTATTTTTATTCTTTTCTATAGTAACAAGTGAGCAATAAATTTCTTGCATATAGTTTTTCATTTTTGTTCGTCTACATTGACTTCTTGACTAGCCGCGTTTGGTAACTTCATCATAAGATAGCGAGCCTCACCTTTTTCAAATGTGCGAGTTTCAAACAAATCTAATTGATTTTTAATTTGTTCGTTCGCCATATTGAATCCGCCATTCTGAATTTTTTAAATTTGACTTCAGATTCAGAATAAGCGACTACGAAAACCCCGGAGTAACGAGTTTCAAGTAAATCTGACTGAATTTTCAAATTTTTCGGCGGCCATATTGGGTCCGCCATTTTTAATTTTTGAAATCTTGCTTCATATTCGTAATCATCGACCTTGAAAACCCCTGAGTAACGAGTTTCAAGTAAATATGACTGAATTTTAATATTTTCGTCCGCCATATTTGATCCGCCATTTTGAATTTTTGAAATCTGACGTCAGATTCTTAATCAGCGAAAAACCTTATATACCAATTTTAGTACATATATTTTAACTATGAAGTTATAAATTTAATGAGACACTTAATGCAATTTTTGACTAGTCAAATTTCGCTATTTTTTCTAAAATTTAGAAACTAAAAAAGTAATTTTATGCAACGCAACGTTGTAATACAATCTTTTAAGTACTTGTAAAAAAAATCAGATCGATTGGAGATGATTTTGCACCCCGCACCGATTTTGTTTCTCAAAAGCCGTCTGTAGTCTACCGCCGGCCCACTGTGCGCTGTAAACCCGTCACGGAATGTTATCTTCTACCACCATGCTAAGGCGATGGCACGAAGTTGTTTTAGTGTCGTAGGACGGTTTGTCGTAATTTTAAGTCGCAGTCGAGGGTAACGCACGAAGTTTATGGTAGTCTTAGATAGTTGATTGTTGATTAGTGTGATTGATATCTGCAACTCTACTTAAGACTGCGACAAACCGTCCTATGACACTAAGTCAACATCGTGACATGGCCTTTAAGAAAAAAACATTGTACGTACCCATGAAATTTTCAGTCCCGACATGCACTCAGTGTATGTAATAGGTGTACACCGAGGGTCCTTAAGTAGCGCGCGAGGAATCATCGCGGTTGTCTTGTTTTCATTAATAAGCCTTTTCATTTAAGGGTAACTAAATTTTGTTTTCGAGAATATTTTACATTGTATAAAAATACTATGTATTTATATACGTGTATAGGCGATAAAAGTGCTCGAATAAAAGGAAGTAGAATCCTTAAATGAAAAGACCTACGATCTCCCTATGAAAAACAAAAACAATAGAAGGGTGTATGTACGGAAGTACATACATATCTAATGTTTATATCGCTAATGGCTGTGTGGAATATTACCACCCGAAATGTAAAATCCGGTGCCAACCTAACAAAAGAAGAAGAAGAATATCTAATATTTATTTAGTTCCAGTTTAATAGCATCTATGGAGTGTATCAAAACGCGAGGAAATCTTTAATACAGGTATAGCAAATAAGTAAGTTTGCAGTGATTCTTTAGCTACGAAATAACAAAAAAATAAAGAAAAAACCCTGAATTCCACATCAGGTTACGATAGCTGTGATTTTAGATGTGCCTTGGTAATAGCGAAATGCAAACAATGTTTTCGGTGAAAATCGTTCTGCTCTATTCCAAGATCAAAAATGTAATTCCTGACATATATTAATTTATAATCAGATTTCTGTATACTTCTTGTTCATAGACACTTGGTGAAATTTGCTTCAGACCGATTGGTTGAAATTATCATGTTTAAAAAGTTGAAACAAAATAATAACAAAGGACCCCGCACAAAAGAAGGGTAAATTGGCTCTCCGTGAAACTTCTTGAATTTGAAATATATTGTATACCATTAAATTCTGAACGCTTTTTTCCTTTGCGAAAATGCCTAAAAATGTTTCATTTATTTGCAGTAAGCATTTCAAGGTGCGTTTTGTACAACTCGGCGTTCATAACCTGAACGTTCGATTAGACGTCACATCGACGCGGCGGAACGTATTCAAATTATTCCATAAAACTGGAAAGATGTTCCGTTGATGGAATTTGCAAATAATATAAAAACCTAAAAAACATTGTATTTGAAACTAAATGATACGTTGTTTAGTCATAATGCTAACAAAACATCGTATTATATCAGATATGACGTAATGCTTTTCCGGCATATAAAGACGCTGTTTTTGTGCAAGTGCGACAAAAATCTATTTACATTACATCAAAATACCAATTAACGTGAATCAATGAATATACTGAGATTTGGCCAGATTGGTAAAAAGACGGTGTACAGTACCAAAATGGTAATTTTTATACGAAGCATACAATCCTTAAGAAAACAGGTTGTTTAAAGTAAAGGCTAATAATTGCAGGACATTTTCTTAGAGACACACCCTTAGAGGCTCGGTATGAGGATTTTTTAGATAAATGATCTACTGTGATTTTCTTCGCTTTCAAGCCCGTAGAGGCTCGGTATAAGAATTTTTAAGTTTGCATTTCATCTAGCAGAAAGGATATAATATCGCGTGTACGAAACTGCGTCAAATATTCGTTAGATTTTTCAGATAAATTAACCACTGTAATATTTTTCCACTTCACGCCCTTAGAGGCTCTATATGAGAATTTTTAAGTTTGCATTTCGTCTAGCAGAAAGGCGTATAATCTCGCGTACCTGAAAATGCTTTTAATACCCGTCGTAGTTTAAAAAAAAAATGATCCACGGTGATTTTCTTCGATTTCACGCCCTTAGAGGCTCGGTATGAGGATTTCTAAGTTTGCATTTCATATAGCAGAAGGGGGTACAATATGGCATGTTCGAAACTGCGTCAAATATTCGTTGGATTTTTCAGATAAATGATCCACTGTGATATTCTTCCACTTTATGCCGTTAGAGGCTCGGTATAAGGATTTTTAAGTTTGCATTTCGTCTAGCAGAAAGGGTATAATATCGCGTGTACGAAACTGCGTCAAATATTCGTTAGATTTTTCAGATAAATGATCTACTGTGATTTTCTTCGCTTTCAAGCCCGTAGAGGCTCGGTATAAGAATTTTTAAGTTTGCATTTCATCTAGCAGAAAGGATATAATATCGCGTGTACGAAACTGCGTCAAATATTCGTTAGATTTTTCAGATAAATTAACCACTGTAATATTTTTCCACTTCACGCCCTTAGAGGCTCTATATGAGAATTTTTAAGTTTGCATTTCGTCTAGCAGAAAGGCGTATAATCTCGCGTACCTGAAAATGCTTTTAATACCCGTCGTAGTTTAAAAAAAAAATGATCCACGGTGATTTTCTTCGATTTCACGCCCTTAGAGGCTCGGTATGAGGATTTCTAAGTTTGCATTTCATATAGCAGAAGGGGGTACAATATGGCATGTTCGAAACTGCGTCAAATATTCGTTGGATTTTTCAGATAAATGATCCACTGTGATATTCTTCCACTTTATGCCGTTAGAGGCTCGGTATAAGGATTTTTAAGTTTGCATTTCGTCTAGCAGAAAGGGATATAATATCGCGTGTACGAAACTGCGTCAAATATTCGTTAGATTTTTCACATAAATGATCTACTGTGATTTTCTTCGATTTCACGCCCTTAGAGGCTCGGTATGAGGATTTCTAAGTTTGCATTTCATATAGCAGAAGGGGGTATAATATGGCATGTTCGAAACTGCGTCAAATATTCGTTAGATTTTTCAGATAAATAATCCACTGTGATATTCTTCGATTTCACGCGCTTAGAGGTTCGGTATAAGGATTTTTAAGTTTGCATTTCGTCTAGCAGAAAGGGTATAATATCGCGTGTACGAAACTGCGTCAAATATTCGTTAGATTTTTCACATAAATGATCTACTGTGATTTTCTTCGATTTAACGCCCTTAGAGGCTCGGTATGAGGATTTCTAAGTTTGCATTTCATATAGCAGAAGGGGGTACAATCCGGCATGTTCGAAACTGCGTCAAATATTCGTTAGATTTTTCAGATAAATAAACCACTGTGATATTCTTCCACTTTACGCCGTTAGAGGCTCGCTATAAAGATTTTTAAGTTTGCATTTCGTATAGCAGAAAGGGATATAATATCGCATGTACGAAACTGCGTTAAATATTCGTTAGATTTTTCACATAAATGATCTACTGTGATTTTCTGCGATTTCACGCCCTTAGAGGCTCGGTATGAGGATTTATAAGATTGCATTTCATATAGCAGAAGGGGGTATAATATGGCATGTTCGAAACTGCGTCAAATATTCGTTAGATTTTTCAGATAAATAATCCACTGTGATATTCTTCCACTTTACGCCGTTAGAGGCTCGGTATGAGGATTTTTAAGTTTGCATTTCGTCTAGCAGAAAGGGATATAATATCGCGTGTACGAAACTGCGTCAAATATTCGTTAGATTTTTCACATAATTGATCTAATGTGATGTTCTGCGATTTCACGCCTTTAGAGGCTTGGTATGAGGATTTTTAAGTTTGCATTTCGTGTAGCAGAAGGGGGTACAATCCGGCATGTTCGAAACTGCGTCAAATATTCGTTAGATTTTTCAGATAAATAAACCACTGTGATATTCTTCCACTTTACGCCGTTAGAGGCTCGCTATAAGGATTTTTAAGTTTGCATTTCGTCTAGCAGAAAGGGATATAATATCGCGTGTACGAAACTGCGTCAAATATTCGTTAGATTTTTCACATAAATGATCTACTGTGATTTTCTTCGATTTAACGCCCTTAGAGGCTCGGTATGAGGATTTCTAAGTTTGCATTTCATATAGCAGAAGGGGGTATAATATGGCATGTTCGAAACTGCGTCAAATATTCGTTAGATTTTTCAGATAAATGATCCACTGTGATATTCTTCGATTTCACGCGCTTAGAGGTTCGGTATAAGGATTTTTAAGTTTGCATTTCGTGTAGCAGAAGGGGGTACAATCCGGCATGTTCGAAACTGCGTCAAATATTCGTTAGATTTTTCAGATAAATAAACCACTGTGATATTCTTCCACTTTACGCCGTTAGAGGCTCGCTATAAAGATTTTTAAGTTTGCATTTCGTATAGCAGAAAGGGATATAATATCGCATGTACGAAACTGCGTTAAATATTCGTTAGATTTTTCACATAAATGATCTACTGTGATTTTCTGCGATTTCACGCCCTTAGAGGCTCGGTATGAGGATTTATAAGATTGCATTTCATATAGCAGAAGGGGGTATAATATGGCATGTTCGAAACTGCGTCAAATATTCGTTAGATTTTTCAGATAAATAATCCACTGTGATATTCTTCCACTTTACGCCGTTAGAGGCTCGGTATGAGGATTTTTAAGTTTGCATTTCGTCTAGCAGAAAGGGATATAATATCGCGTGTACGAAACTGCGTCAAATATTCGTTAGATTTTTCACATAATTGATCTAATGTGATGTTCTGCGATTTCACGCCTTTAGAGGCTTGGTATGAGGATTTTTAAGTTTGCATTTCGTGTAGCAGAAGGGGGTACAATCCGGCATGTTCGAAACTGCGTCAAATATTCGTTAGATTTTTCAGATAAATAAACCACTGTGATATTCTTCCACTTTACGCCGTTAGAGGCTCGCTATAAGGATTTTTAAGTTTGCATTTCGTCTAGCAGAAAGGGATATAATATCGCGTGTACGAAACTGCGTCAAATATTCGTTAGATTTTTCACATAAATGATCTACTGTGATTTTCTGCGATTTCACGCCCTTAGAGGCTCGGTATCCCATGTGCGAAATGGCGATGCTCACCATACGGCCCAACGTCGGAAACTTCACTGTGCCAGAATCGGACCAGCATTGGTAGCCATTACTGGCTACAACAAATTGCCAAACTTCGGCTGAAAACTGGCTAACGCATCGGGCCACGCCTGGCAAATTGATCTCATATGTATTTCTCCCGATCGTCGTCCCAGCGTCGGCCCAATATTGGGCCCCAGTATCGGACCAAGTCTGGCAAAGTGATAGTGCCAATTCACGGCCCAGCGTGGAAGCTTTTCGGACCGAACAACGGACCAATTCTAGCAAATTTATTTCATACAAGGTACTGCCGATCGTTGGCCCACAGTTGGTCCAAAACCGACCCGAGCATCGGACCAACCCCGTCGAATTAATAGTGCCAAATCTCGGCCCAGCGTTGACAGCCGACTTTCGGCTACCGATGCTGGCCCAACGTTGGCAACTTCACTGTGCCAGAATCGAGCCAGCATTGGTAGCCGATACTGGCTATCACAAATTGCCAAAACTTCGGCTGAAAACTGGCCAACGCATCGGGCCAAGCCTGGCAAATTGATCTCATAGGCATTTCTCCCGATCGTCGTCCCAGCGTCGGCCCAATATTGGGTCCGAGTATCGGACCATGTCTGGTAAAGTGATAGTGCCAAATCTCGGTCCAGCGATGGAAACATTCAGGACCGAACATCGGGCCAATTATAGCAAATTTATTTCATACAAGGTACTGCCGATCGTTGGCCCACAGTTGGTCCAAAACCGACCCGAGCATCGGACCAACCCCGTCGAATTAATAGTGCCAAATCTCGGCCCAGCGTTGACAGCCGACTTTCGGCTACCGATGCTGGCCCAACGTCGGCAACTTCACTGTGCCAGTATAGGGCCAGCATTGGTAGCCGATACTGACTGTAACAAATTGCCAAACTTCGGCTGAAAACTGGCCAATGTATCGGGCCAGGCCTGGCAAATTGATCTCATAGGCATTTCTCCCGATCGTCGTTCCAGCGTCGGCCCAATATTGGGTCCGATTATCGGACCATGTCTGGCAAAGTGATAGTGCCAAATCTCGGTCCAGCGATGGAAACATTCGGGACCGAACATCGGTCCAAGCCTAGCAAACTTATTTCAAACAGAATATTGCCGATCGAATATCGACCGTATCGAAAACGATGCAAGATAGAGCAAAAATTTACTAAACCTTTTTGGTAGAGGAGGAAATTTCCTACAAAAAAGTTCGGGAGAGCATATCTAGTCTAAAAAGTATAACTTAGGAGGGAGCAAGTCTCGAAGAAAGCATCGTAGTTTGCTGTCTCATCCGTGCGCGTTTTCGCAGTCTGAGACTCTGACTTTCTTAGATTGATATCTCGCGGCACAAGGTGCAGAAGCAGCCCCGAAATCTTAGTACAGTGGCGATGGATTCCCTACAGTTACATACTTGCACAGTTCTCTCCGTGTACGAGCCCTCCGATTTCTGGAGACTCGGCCCATAGCCAGCGGTGACGTTCGAATCCCCAGGGAAACCCAGCAGTTAAGTTCCGGCCGTAGCCGCTAGGAACGCGTCGCCGAACCGCATATGAAGTAGCGCCCGCGTTCCTTGAAGTGTGGGCACCAACGCGGCAACTCCGGCCGGAGGGCGATCTCACCACTTGTACCTCTTTTGGTGTCGGGGGGACCTTCCCTCCGACTAAGAACTAACTCGTCGGGATAAACGACGAATTAGAAATTAATATTTTTCTTTACAGGAATACGATGGAACTAGTACGTTTTACGAACTTACTAATCCAACTCGTTGGAGTTCCAAATTTGGCCCCGTCCAGGGGCTTACAACATCAAAAGACTCGTCAATATGGAGGGATATATGCATATACCCATCGATGTATATACATCTTCCAGGTTTCTTCCAATAACAATAAATACGTTTCAACGTTTGTTTTTCTTTTTTTATCGTGCTGCTGCTGCGACGTTGCAAAGACAATAATGCCTCTAAAATTTAACTGCAATAGGCTCTGTGCCATCGCCGACAATCAACGCCGCGCCAATACTGGCTTTGATGCCGGGCCAGTGCTGGCTGTCGATGCTGTGACAGTGCTGGCAGCCATTACAGGACCAAGACCGGTTGCCGAGTCTAGGCCGTAGTGTCGCACCAAGACTCATGCCAGTGTTGGCCCAATGCCGCAGCCGAGCCTCGGCACCGCCGTTGCCAGGACTGGACCAGGGCTGGGCCGTTACGAATTTCGCACATGGGATGAGGATTTTTAAGTTTGCATTTCGTCTAGCAGAAAGGGATGTAATATCGCGTGTACGAAACTGCGTCAAATATTCGTTAGATTTTTCACATAAATGATCTACTGTGATTTTCTGTGATTTCACGCCCTTAGAGGCTTGGTATGAGGATTTTTAAGTTTGCATTTCGTCTAGCAGAAGGGGGTATAATCAGGCATGTTCGCAACTGCGTCAAATATTCGTTAGATTTTTCAGATAAATGAACCACTGTGATATTCTTCCACTTTACGCCGTTAGAGGCTCGCTATAAGGATTTTTAAGTTTCCATTTCGTCTAGTAGAAAGGGATATAATATCGCGTGTACGAAACTGCGTCAAATATTCGTTAGATTTTTCACATAAATGATCTACTGTGATTTTCTGCGATTTCAAGCCCTTAGAGGCTGGGTATGAGGATTTTTAAATTTGCATTTCGTCTAGCAGAAGGGGGTATAATCAGGCATGTTCGAAACTGCGCCAAATATTCGTTAGATTTTTCAGATAAATGAAACACTGTGATATTCTTCCACTTTACGCCGTTAGAGGCTCGCTATAAGGATTTTTAAGTTTGCATTTTGTCTAGCAGAAAGGGATATAATATCGCGTGTACGAACCTGCGTCAAATATTCGTTAGATTTTTCACATAAATGATCTAGTGTGATTTTCTGCGAATTCACGCCCTTAGAGGCTCGGTATGAGGATTTTTAAGTTTGCATTTCGTATAGCAGAAAGGGATATAATATCGCGTGAACGAAACGGCGTCAAATATTCGTTAGATTTTTCACATAAATGATCTACTGTGATTTTCTGCGATTTCACGCCCTTAGAGGCTCGGTATGAGCATTTTTAAGTTTGCATAACTAGTTCTAGCAGAAAGGGATATAATATAGCGTGTACGAAACTGCGTCAAATATTCGTTAGATTTTTCACATAAATGATCTACTGTGATTTTCTGCGATTTCACGCCCTTAGAGGCTCGGTATGAGGATTTTTAAATTTCCATTTCGTCTAGCAGAAAGGGATATAATATCGCGTGTACGAAACTGCGTCAAATATTCGTTAGATTTTTCACATAAATGATCTACTGCGATTTTCTGCGATTTCACGCCCTTAGAGGCTCGGTATGAGGATTTTTAAGTTTGCATTTCGTCCAGCAGAAGGGGGTATAATCAGGCATGTTCGAAACTGCGTCAAATATTCGTTAGATTTTTCAGATAAATGAACCACTGTGATATTTTTCCACTTCACGCCCTTAGTGGCTCTATATGAGAATTTTTAATTTTGCATTTCGTCTAGCAGAAAGGCGTATAATCTCGCGTACCTGAAAATGCTTTTAATACCCGTCGTAGTTTAAAAAAAAAATGATCCACGGTGATTTTCTGCGATTTCACGCACTTAGAGGCTCGGTATGAGGATTTCTAAGTTTGCATTTCATATAGCAGAAGAGGGTATAATATGGCGTGTTCGAAACTGCGTCAAATATTCGTTAGATTTTTCAGATACATGAACTACTGTGATATTTTTCCACTTCACGGCCTTAGAGTCTCTATATAGAATTTTTAAGTTTGCATTTCGTCTAGCAGAAAGGCGTATAATCTCGCGTACCTGAAAATGCTTTTAATACCCGTCGTAGTTTTAAATAAAATGATCCACGGTGATATTTTTCGATTTCATGCCCTTAGAGGCTGGGTACCATTATCGTGGAAACAAACCATTTCCATAAGTGATACCCAAAATACCCTATAACCCACCAAATGTCGATATGCATCTCATCTATACCCGTATTCTGTAAGTCGTTATTAATAGTAACGTCAATGTCATGAGAATTTCAGCCAATAACGGCCGAGGATCTTGTCGTTATCGACGATAACGTTCCCGTGATTCTTATCAACGAGTTACGGAATACGGGTACTGAGCACAGGAAAGTTAACGCCTGTTGATAAACAATTACTGTTTAATTCAACAATGGGTTTTAGTTGCAAAAACCAATTCTACATATCGAAAGAATTTTTGTAGTCATATGTTTTTTTCTAAAGGTAGCTAATTCCATGAACAATCGATTACAGTGTCATCTGAAAACGACCCGTAGCGTTCTTAGTTACAAAATCCATTCTTACAAGGGAAAACTATTTGTTTCTTTCTACGATAAGGAATAGTATATCATACAAGGAGCTATCGATATCAATATCAAAAAATTATAGTTGCAATGAATGACATCCTTAATTGCAAAAATTATTTCCACAAGTCCAAACCATTCGTTTTTTTCATGCAATTTTTTATGAAGTTTTCTAATGGCACACACTATTGAGACACTTAACTATCATGACAACAGATATGTATAACTATTATTATTAAACAATTGACATTAGAATAATTAACGTTTTACAGGCAAAAATCTTTTCCGCATGGCGACATCATTTTTCGTCTGTACTTAGTTAATGTGAACAACTATCGATATCAGTGCCATCTGGAGCATAACAAGAAAGTTAACTGTTCTTAATAAAAAAATAATGACGAAATAAACAATGTTTATAGTTTCAAAAATCACTTCCACAAAGATAAACCATTTTTTCAATTTTTTTCTAAACCAATAATTATTTTAATTAAGGTTTGCAAGAAGTTATATTTTCTACACATACATTATTCTAAAGCTAGCGAGGCCCAAGAAAGAAGGTTGATCCATTTTACTTCCTTCGTGGGTTTTAGTTGAACTAGCTAACCGTATCCCGCTAGTTAAAATTGATATTGATAGCTGGTAGTATCAACTAATGGTGACATTTTCCAGATAATGACCCTCTGAGGACGTGAAATTGGAAAATATCACAATATATCATGTATTTAAAAAATCTAATGAATACTAGCAGCACTCCCGAAAAGAAAATAGTTTTTGCAATAACTCAGCTCGTTTTAAAGCAATTTTAACGCGTGACGGATCATCTTACAGATTTTTTCAAGATCTACGAGTAATCTCTATGAGCGAATGAAACCCAATGAATATTTGGATAGTTATGGCCTTAAAAAGGCGAAAAAATGCGGATTTTTGCTGGTTTTTGCGACTAACTCATTTTGCTAAAAACTTAAGGAAATATTATACAGTACGAGCTTAGATAGCTTGAAAAAACGAAGAATTTGCCCCCTCATATGTTTTATTTCGATATTGATGGACTCAATTTTTATCGAAACAAAACTCATGGGGCGCAAATTCTTCATACTTTCAAGCTCAAGTTTCGTTAGGTTTTAAGCAAAATGAGTTAGACGCGACAAATCACAAAAATCGGCATTTTTTCGCCTTTTTAAGGCCATGGCTAACAAAATATTCATTGCGTGTTATCTGCTCTTCCAAAAATCTTGTAGGACTTTGATCTTTTATTTGACACAGTTTCGTACACGCGATATTATATCCCTTTCTGCTATACGAAATGCAAACTTAAAAATCCTCATACCGAGCCTCTAAGGGCGTGCAATTGAAGAATATCACAGTTTATAATTTATTTAAAAACTACGATGGGTATTAAAAGCATTTTCAAGCATGCGAGATTCTACCCCTTTCTTCTAGACGAAATACAAACTAAAAATCCTCTAAGGGCATGAAATCGAAGAAAATCACAGTAGATCATTTATTTAAAAACTGCGATAGGTATTAAAAGAATTTTTAACTACGCGAGATCATACCCCTTTCTGCTAGACGAAATGCAAACTTAAAAATTTTTATACCGAGCCTCTACGGGCTTGAAATCGAAGAAAATCACAGTAGATCATTTATCTGAAAAATCTAAGGAATATTTGACGCAATTTCGAACACGCGATATTATACCCCCTTCTGCCAGTCGAAATGCTAACTTAAAAATTCTTATACCAAGCCTCTAAGGGGGTGAAATTGAAGAATATCATTGTGGGTCATATATTTAAAAAGTAGGACGGTATTAAAAGCATTTTCAAGCACGCGAGTTTGTACCCCTTTCTGCTGGATGAAATGCAAACTAAAAAATCTTCATACCGAGCCTGTAAGGGTGTGTCTCTAAGAAAATGTCCTGCAATTATTAGCCTTTACTTTAAACAAGCTGTTTTCTTAAGGATTGTATGCTTCGTATAAAAATTACCATTTTGGTACTGTACACCGCCTTTTTACCAATCTGGCCAAATCTCAGTATATTCGTTGATTCACGTTAATTGGTATTATTTGAAGAAATGTAATTACGAGGTTTGAAGTGCATAGCTGTGTGTTAATATAATGAGAATTTTAATTATTAATATAGTTGTGTAATGGTATTGGTATTTTGATGTAATGTAAATAGATTTTTGTCGCACTTGCACAAAAACAGCGTCTTTATATGCCGGAAAAGCATTACGTCATATCTGATATAATACGATTTTTTGTTAGCATTATGACTAAACAACGTATCATTTAGTTTTAAATACAATGTTTTTTATGTTTTTATATTATTTGCAAATTCCATCAACGGAACATCTATCCAGTTTTATGAAATAATTTGAATACGTTCTGCCGCGTCGATGTGACGTCTGATCGAACGTTCAGGTTATGAACGCCGTGTTGTACAAAACGCTCCTTGAAATGCTTACTGCAAATAAATGAAACATTTTTAGGCATTTTCGCAAAGGAAAAAAGCGTTCTGAATTTAATGGTATACAATATATTTCAAATTCAAGAAGTTTCACGGAGAGCCAATTTACCCTTCTTTTGTGCGGGGTCCTTTAAGCACGATACTGCTTTTCGCACATTTGGGGGAAAGTGACTTTCTAATTTATTTGTACTATTTTACTAGAAATATAGGTTTTAAATTTGTGTTTACACAAAAATTGGTGGTAAATGATTACAACTGTTTCAGATTTTTACTTTATTTCAACATTTTGAACATGATTATTCCATCCATTTGGATGGGAGGAACGGTGACTAAAAGTCACCGAAATGTTAACGCTTTTATTTTATGTTAACATTTCGGTAACTTTTCTTCACCTTCAGTATGCTGGGTATGTTGGTATTTAATCGCCATAACCTATACATTATACATATATCCTTGTGCCAAGAGTGCGTATGGCATGCATATACACATCATATATCCACAAGGAATGTGCAGTAAAGGTTAGGCCTCTGTGACTCCTCACTCCGGTAAAGACAGCTTATTCGCCGAACCGTCTATACTCCTTAACGCTCTCAGGATGAAACTGCCCGAGTCCTAAAGCGTCTGTGACTCGTCGCACCGGCTTAACCGACTCCGGCCATAATAGCCTGAGTCATTAGCTGTTGTCACCTAAAATGTTTTCTTGTGTATGAAGGTGAAGCTAGCCCCATGCTCTAGCCCCTCCTTTTTTACCTCTAATTTTGTAACTCGTTACTTAACTTCAGCATGATTGAGGTTGCTTCAGATTCATGTTCTACATTTATTTTGGAATTTCTATGAATCTTTTGGACCTTGAACTGATAAGCATGTTAATATTATTACGGGCCCTCGAACGTCCGAGGTGCTCTCCTTCGAAGCGAGAGATAGGCTCAGCCCCTCGCGCTTTTGACTTACCTATCCGCATCGATTATCTCTCTCTCGCTCCCGAAAAATTCGACGCAGCTCGACACGAACATTTTTTACGACGATGACAATTTTAAATGGCCACACTCACAGCCACACATTGCCACAAGCACAAACGCACACATTCAATATATAAACACGGGAAATAAATAAGGGAAGAACACGGGAAAAGGAAATTTTATTTTTTATATTTTATTTGAAAGGGAGGATTGGAACTTTTTTTTTATTAAAATGTTTTTTAACAAAAATAAATTATTGTCTTATAAGTACATATTATTTACATTTTCTTCTTTTTTTTTTTGAAGAGTCTTCTCCCCCGAAGCACTTGTCAGCTCCTACCTGTACACGTATCCAAGGGTCCATCGGGTGCTTCTCAGGATCCTGAAACAGCAATATAGACAAATAAATAAAATATTTATTTTATTTACAATTTACAAGTAATAGAATATTTCTAAAAAATTATTTACTGACAATAATTACATAAATCAAAACTACTACGCAATCTATATGTGCAATTGAGTAAATGGCACCGATTGATTGTACACATGTACAATTGTTTTCGTAGTTTAAATCTGAATAGAAGTTTAGAAGCTTCTTTTGCCACAGTCGATAACAGATTTTGGGAAAACCTTGCGATATTCTCAAATCATTACACACACTCCATCCAAAGAAACTATAAAACTAGCCATTTGATTTTTAAATTCTACAAAAAATCCATCGACATGAGTTTTGGAACTTTACTCAATGTTTTGAAAGACTGTTATCGACTACGACAAACGGAAGCATCTAATCTTCTATTCAAGATATATCTATAAAAACAATTGTACATATCTACAATCAATTTCTGTCATTTACTGAATCGCACATAGGTATAACAACTATTACAGTTATCACAACTATACATTAAAATACTTCTGTGAATTGGTTGACGGCAACATGTGCGATTCAGTACATTGCACGAATCTATTGTAAATCATTTCAAATAGAAAGTCAGAAGTATCCCTTTGCCGGAGTCGATAATCGACATTGAAAAAACTTTACGACATTCTCAAATGAATACAGACACTCTGTCGTATGAAACCATAAAACTTGTCATCCGCTTCCAAATTCAATAACAAAATCCATCTACATAATGTTTTGAAATGTTATGCCATCTTATGAAATACTGTTATCGACTACGGCAAACGAAGTATCTAATCTTCTATTAAAAATTCAAATATAAAAACAATTGTACGTATCTACAATTAATTTCTGTCATTTACTGAATCGTACACGAGTAACAACTAATACAATTATCTCGAATATACATTAAAAAACTTCCGTGAGTGGATTGACAGCTACGTGTACGGTTCAGTGAATTACACAATTTGATTGTAAACAGGATTACGTGCTTTCATTTCGAATAGAAGGTTACAAGCACCCCCTTTGCACGAGTCAATAATAAATTTTGAAAAAACTTTGCGACCTACTCAAATCATTACACACACGCCGTCGTAAGGTTGTCAATTTTTCGGCTTTGCCGTTTGTTGCATCCGTCTGCTCGGCGTTTTCATTGTTGCTGTAAAAAAGAAACCATATTTTAGTTCTAGTAGTATAATTACAAAAAGTTATGTCGACGATAATTCGAAAATTTACAAAATTCTTACCGTTGTCCTTGTTGACGCCTGTTACGGATAACAGATGTGTAAGCGGCTTGCTGTTCTTCCGTACATATGCCGCGCCGTCGAATTTACCGCACGAACCGAGTGTTGCCGAACGCTTAGCGTTGTTGCCAAGTCGTTGGCTCACCGGACTCCGCGCCGCGCAGTAACCAGGAAGAAACTATGTATAAGATGATGATGATACGTATTGTATAGTTTCTTCCTGGTTCATGCGCGGCGCGGAATCCGAAGAGCCAACGACTTGGCAACACCGCTAGGCGTTCGGCAACACTCGGTTCGTGCGGTAAATTCGAAAAAAGTCAGAAAAAAAATATGTTGGACAAACAAAAATTATTTGTTGACATACGCCATAATATAAAGTGAAAAAAAAAAACAGTTTGATCCTCAGTTTTTGCGAAAAATCTTCTCTTAAGATATTTTTAAAAATTTGTCGAAAATTTTCTGAATTGTACAGACTGAGTGTCTGGTGTCAGAAACAAAGTTAGGAAAACTGAGTAAAAGAAATATTCCGCAAATTACATCTAATTTGTTCGCGTAGGCCACAACATGAAGTTTAATTTATTGAAAAAAAAGAACAGTTTTCGACGCTTGTGCGCTTTACTTTGCCAATTATTTTACTTTGCGCACTGAAAAGTCGTGCACATAAGATATTCGATCTGCGATGAATTGACTATAAGTTATCTCGCTTTTTATCCTCCGACAATCAAAAAGTAACCCTTCAAAATTCTATTGTATGACTTACCGTATCTCACCATCTACAGTTCTCGATGTGTTACTTTCTAAAAAGCATCCATATGTTTTAAACATCGTGCAATTTGCGCGGCCGGGAAACAATGTTCCGAAAAAGAAAACTAAAATTTGGATATTGTGTGCGTCTAACGATTTTTAATTCGCTTTCTTTTTGCAGAATTTTCAAAGACAAAGAGAAAAAATCACGCTGGAGCCATGTTATATGCAAATCTTGGCCTGTCGGGAGGTGTATTGATTTTGGGAACTGTGTTCCTCGGCCAGATTCGCAAAAATGCATGAATTTTTCGTAACGACAACGCACGGCCAGTCGCCTGCACTCTTGTACGGAAGCAGAGGGAGAGAGAGAGAGAGAGGGAGCGAGTGCCTTTCTATTCCGAGCAAGTGAGACAGTCTCGAAGCGCTAGGGAACGGAGCAACCTAGAAAGAGAAGGCCTTATGTCGATCGCCTGAATTTAGACAAAGAGATAGCCGCTGTGAAACTTTGATGCTTTATTTTTCCTATTTATAAGCTAACAATCTTTTCCATACTACTTTAATCGCTATTCCTCGACACAAGAAACCGATTTCTGCCAAAAAAATTGCGAAAATCCCTCGAAAATCGCCAATTTCACGGTGCAAAGTTTACTCGCTTTTTTTCCTCGCCTCTGACGTCACAGGCGGGACTACCTTAGCACGCTCGAGGGCCCTTAAGACTATCGGCTGGGAGTAGGGACTGGAATATGGGGGTAGTTTTAGCTTCGTGTTTTGTGTTAATATTAATTGATCAATGCTAAATTGTGTTGATGCTAAATATATTTATGTAATATGTGAACTGTATTTAGTGTAAAATATACCGAAAGATACAAAATCATTGTCCAAATGTAGACTTATTGTACACAGCTGGCGCTATAATTTTTGATTGATTATACCAACACTCTTTGAAAATCCAAAAATCATAAAAAAATCTGACATTATATCTCCACATTGTTATGTACACTAACTCAATTTCTTTTGATTCGATTCGTTCAGTGATGAAGTGAAATTTCATGTCTATATGTCGAGTGCACTGCTTGCGACAGTAAGTTTTGGCTAGATTTTGTTCATACTAGGAAAATGTATATGTGTGATTGAAAATATATATATACATGTAATACCGTATTCATCCAATCCTTCAGAAAATTTAGAATGACACTGAAGCTAGCAGCGGATATGCAGCAGTAGATTTGAAAAAGCAGCAATTAAAATTGTCAATAATGAAATATATATAAATAATACATGCCAACTTACACCACATGTATATTTTTTATATTTAATGTAATAAATTATTTACCCGATATTTTTTCGTAATATAACAAATACCAATAAAAACGGTTTTAATAATAAAGTAAAACAGACATTTTCCTTAATTAAAATTTGAATGCAAAATATTCTTTTACGTGCATTCGACGACACAAATTGACACTTTTGAACTATCGAATATTGTTTGTATGTTGTATTGCTTCGAAGAAAACAAGTAACAACAACTACATACCATCAAAAGTTGGCGTGTATTAAAGTTAGTTTATAGTATAGAAACGGTAAGTCTGGCAACAATGTCACGCTTACAAATTGGACTGTGCCAACTTACACCACTCTCCCTAATATTAGGGTGTTTCAAAAAATGAACATTTCCAAACATCGACTCCGATACAGTGGTAATCGATAGGGAAAAAAAAGAAAAATATTTTCTCTCTTGGCAAAAATCGATTAGAGGATGTTTAGAGGTCGCTCAAAGCGCTCGAAGTTTTGCATTTGATTAACATGGCGAAAAATTTGTTTTTCGGGTTTTATTTTTGTATCTCTGAAAGTACTCCATGAAAAAATTCAAACCGTCGCTTATTTGAAAGGTAACTAATTTTTTAAACACCCTGAATTTTTTTGAAGTAGGCTACAATGTCATTTAGGCAAAACGGGGCCTATATAGAGCGACTATTTAACCAATTAACGCCTGAATAACACAAAATTGAACGGCGACTTTGGGCTCTCAAATTTTAATCCAATCGCTCTTAGTTTTTACACCACTACATTTGGTGTTTTTGGGTGTGCTTTACACGATGCAATCAATTAAAAAAGCGACAAATGTCTATTTTTTTTTGCAAATTTTCGTAAAAAATTCACGATTTTTACAGGGTTTCTTTTTAGCAAACAACCGATTCCAACCAAGAAAATGGTTTCTTCATGCAATAAAAGGCTACAAACGAGTTAATAGTACTTGTACTTGAAAAATATGTGGGTAGTTTGCTTTCAAAAATTTTTTCCTGACAATACGAGCCTTTCAAAGTCGATAAAATCAGTAATTTTCGTGCTCTACTCATAACATCAGAATGGTTTTCATTATTTTTTCTTATTCCCATGACACATGATAATTTGTTAAATCACATATCCATGGATTTCGAAGAATTATGATTATAAATATTATGCTATATTAAAAAAATTCAAAATTTTACAATTTTCGAGAAAACGATTATTTACCATATACTTCATGGGCCCGGCGGTCCCATTAAATATCGACGAATCGCAAAACAAAAAAATACGTATCTATTTATTTTCAATATAGAAGAATTCTGGGTGGTGTCAATTAGAATTCGCTACTTTGATTTTTTGTGGACCACCCTAATATATATATACATATTATTGTATATAGGGGAAGGCGGGTCGAAGCGGCGAGGATTTTTTCCGTCTATCATATCTCTCTTTGAATTTTGTATTTGGGATAATACACAGTATCATTTGATAGGTAATTTCATAGTCAATATTTACATGCATGTTATTTACGGTATCTGTTTTACAGATGACCAGCTATGGCCAATTTAAAAAACTTAAAAAAGAACGGGGCTACGCGGAGATATCGGGGTGAAGTGGCGAATCCTTATTTTAGAGGTCTCTGAGACGACTATCGTAAAATTAAGCGCAAGTCATAATTTTTTATGTTATATTATTGTTTGTTTTAAAAAAAATAAAATTTCCACGTTGGAGGAATAAACGTCTTCAGATATATCAAAATTTCCAACAACAGTAAAAAAAGAAATTGCATCTTCGGAATCTTTGAATACTCGTATTATATTAGGATTACTTATTTTAACTTCATCTTTGGTAACTCAATGCATTCATCAAAAGGGAATTCTAAATTAAAAAATAATCCCGGAATAGAGACATCCTGGAAAAAATTTCGCCGCTTCACCCCAAAGTATTGAAGTATCAATTGGACTTGCACATACGATATCTCATTATAAACACACAAAAAAGGAACAATTCATGTTTTATAAATAAGTCCAAAAAATATACTTTTAGAATAAATATATAAATAGTGATTATTATACTGTCAAAATGATTATATTTACCAATCTGAGAACAAAGTACAGGAGAATGACTTGAAAATTTTGTTTAAAAATTACGTTTCTCGCTCCGAAAGGTAGCTAAGAGAACAAAAAATGAAATATCATGCCTCAAAATGTGAAAAATGGTGTAAATAAAGAAACCACACATGATATTTTACAATCAGTATGATCATAATGGAAATATTTGAGATTCGTCACTTCGCCCCGTTCGCCGCTTCGCCCCGTCTTCCCCTACATATATAAAAACTAGGAAATTCAGTTGAAAACCGATTTTCAAATAAAAATTTTACGCTTGTTTTTCAACAAAAATCGTAATTGTTAATAATTTTGACTTTTTTGTATGAAACTTCAAACTGCTATAACTTCACCAGTTCATCGTAAAAACTCCAACCGGTGTTTATTTTACAGATAATCTCATCCTCTTCAAAACACTTTACTATACTATTACTGTGTGAATGTAGCCAAAAAATACTTATTTACAAAAAAGTACAGGAAAATAACAATTTGTCGTATTTTTCTTTTGTACCATCGTGAATTTATGATCAAAATGATTTTTTTATTAAAGATATACATTAAAAATTTCATTATCTACAACTTTCATTGTATGCACTTTGCGCGCACGAAGCACGGTTTTAGAGTAATTAATGCTTATCGTAAACAAAAGTTTCGATTGTGCGTATTTGTTTTTTAAACCTTCATATCTCCGTAAATATTGAACGTAGAGCATTACATAGAAAAAAGGAAAATTGTTCCTAATTTCATCCTCTACGACTTTTATTTGAAGCATTTTGTGATCCGTTATTTTTTATTTGTAAGCGAAAAACGCGCGATCCTTTAAATTTTTTTAAAAATGAAATTGTGCGGAATCTCCCTAGCTACAATTTTTGTATGTTTCTTTTTTTCGTTTAAAGTGATATTTTTCGAGTTATTTCAGAAAAACCTATTTTTTGGACACATAGCAGCTTGTACGGATGAGGACTTTTGAGATCTTAAAAAGTACAAGACTAGCGTGTTTCCAAATTTTCAGCCCGCTACTAATTTTTAAATCCAATCGAAAAATATCGTGCCACTTTAGTGGGTTATAATTCAATTATTTATAACAAATTTTTAAAAAGAAAAAAATTGACAAGAATCGCTGTTGCAAAGAGCATTATGGATTGAACATTATGACATTTTGTAATATGCACTACAAATTACATTAATTTTCATTTTAGATTTTTTTAAAAGATCAAATTACGACCAATTTTATAATCGAGGTCATATCGAACTTTAATAAAATGCCGTTGACATACTACATTTTCTACGTTCTACTTTTAATTTTAATAAAGTAGTAAATGCGTATCCGAAATCCCAAACCTCGGTAAAAACCAATATAAAATTTGTTGCATTAAAACCAAAATAAAACGAATAAAAATGCATTCAAAATTTGATTCCATTTAAATTGATTTTCGTTTACTGGGATATGCACTATATCCTAAACACAAAATAGACAGTGAGTGCAGATATACTAAAAAATTAATTTTGAGAATCGACCACATAAAAATCGGTTGCAATAAAATAAAAAACGAACATTTGGTTGAAACATAATATAGGTAAAGTGTGATATTATTCTATGAATAAAATGTCATTGATATATACAGCCTTTCTATATGATCTTTAAAAAATATACTAAACGCGTATTCGAATTTCAACAAAATGAAATAGTGTTCTATGACCCAAGAATCCGGAACCTCGGTGGTTATAGTATAATCCGCATCGAAAGAAGGCTGGCACGATCCGCGAAGTTATTTCTTATGTATACGCATGTGTGCGTCCCTCTTACACGCAGGTTTGCTTGTGTGAGTGTCATAAGGGAAGCGGGCTCCGCTAAGCACCCGTAAAAGCATAGAAAAATATACGGCACTGGTATACGCCCGAAGCGGCACACCTCGCAGAGTCGCGGAACTATTTCCTGTCATTTTTCACCTCGTGTCCGCCATTGCCCGCTTCGAATCGTAGATGCAATAATTTGGCTTCAATTCGAAATAAAATGACATGGAATTATTTGGAATAGAAGCCGGCTGATGTCAAGAATGGACGTAAATTCCCCCTTTATGCAAAAATGCTACGGATAATGAGTAATTAACCGTTTTTGTGGTGCTCACTAACACACGTAAAGCCTGTGTACGTGTGCATTCAAAAAGGGTCGTCGGAAATCATTTTTTTACGGGCTTAAAACATTTTTTTGGTAAAAAGCGCGAAATACGTCAATTCTTAGATGAAAAGGGCTCATGAGTAATACGTTTCTAGCACGATTTCATAAAAATTGAAGGCGAATTGTTGCATCTACGATTACTTCCGGTCTAGAAGTTCCAAAGCCGCCACCGTGGCGTTCCGGTGCTCTGAAGGAACACCCTTAATGCACACCCGGTACATTGTACCTAACTTCCACATAACCTAGCACGGTTACTTTTTGTTTACAAAACGACACTAAATTAATATTCGTTGGATGCAGTGGTAAATGACCCAATTTATTCCGTAGATCTTCTTCAGAAATTAAACTCACTGCTGCTCCTGTGTCGATTTCAAATGTTAGGTGGACATTGTTGACCAACATTTGAGCAGTAAAAGATTTTCTTGCATCAGTATGTTCCACTTGTAAGATTTCCTCTATTTGGTTAAACGTACTTAGTTTCTGAAAACAGACTCGTGACACTTGTCCTTTTCGTTTACAAATTTCACAATATAATCGCGAGGTGTTTATTTTACACTGATTTGCTAAATGGTTACCAGCACATCGAAAAAAACTGTATTTGTTTGGATTTTGACAAATTTATTCATAAGTGCCTTATCTTTGTAATCTCCAAAATTAGAATTTGCACATAAATTATTAAGGGCATTTGCAAACGTTTGAATTTCTTCACCAACTTCTTGTCAGCTTCTCTTTTAATTCCTTATATGACAAAGAATTGGGATCTGTACCGTTTAAAAAATGGCATAAACTATCAAAAGCTTTAGTACCCAAATTAAACAATAGCCTTTTTATTTTCAGCGACGTTGAAGTAAGTAATCCCGATTTCTCACTTCTGCAACCATCGGTCCCATTTCATTTCTTCATGTAATAAAGCGTTACATGTGTGCCAGGTCCCGAGATCTACAAAACTCAAAACACTTCCCACTCCATATACGCTTCGCTATTGTTTCATACCATTCGCTATAACCAAATTTCCACTTCAGTGTGAGGCTGTGGAGGTTTTCACAATAATATAGAAATTCGCCTCCTGGCGCGGGTGCGGGTCCAGAACTCAAGTGGCACGAGATAATGGAAAAAACGAATGAAAAATTCATTTAGTCACAACCTTTGATTTATTTCAATTTCACACACTTCGCACGTGCGATAACTTGCTCGTCACGTGTGCGATTGTGACTATGATATTCGCGATTAAAACTAGCTTAAATACAAAAGTAATTTAAGGTTCCACAACGTAGTTCGCGTAAATGCGATCGAAAGTGTCTATTTCGCGTTGCCGATGCAAAACGATGCGCGATTCGCGTTTTACAGGATTTCGAAATTGCGTTTCAATTAGCCACGATGCTAAGTGTAGCAGCCACGAGGTCTATCTGAGCTCGTCGAATCGATTTCCGGAAAAGATCGCTTAATTGCGGCAATTCGGGCCGCTCGCTGAATTTTTCGAGATTACAATCTAAAGGCACATTAGGCGCACGAAATACAAAAGACGCCCTGAGAATGCCGATTACCTTAATATAAAGCGGACAGTTCCAGCGCAAAGTAGAGATGGCGCGACGAGTATAATGGAACTATTGCGGACGGCAGTATACGTGACACTCACATTGAGTGATATTGCACATCTATGTGTTTCGTTCTCTTGTGAAACTCGGGATTTCTTATCAATTGCAATGCACTTTGATTATCTGTAAACATGACTGTACCCGATTCACAAATGCCCAATATCATTTATCATTCTCCTAAGCCACATTATTTCTCTCGCAGCTTCACCTGCAGCAACGTATTCCGCCTTGGTCAAACTATTTATTACAATTTTTTGCCTTCGTGACATCCATGAGATTGTTCCAGTCGCTATTTAAAATATATAACCCGAAGTCGATCTTTGCGTTTCAAGATCAACCGCAAACTCAGCATCACAGTAGCCTACTTTCGAATTTTGCGCCCTTGGAGTACACAATCCCACGATTATACGTTTCCTTTAAATATCGCCATATTCGGTTAGCTACTTCCCAGTGAGAATTATCGTAACAATCTAGAAATGTACTAATATAATTTACTGCAAAAGACAAATCTGGACATGTCACTGTCGGCAAAAATATAAGCGATCGTACAATCTCACAAAATGGTATTTTTTCTTCAGATCGGCAATTACTTGCTCGTCGCAGGTTCACCCCTTTTTCCATTGGTTTCAAAACCGGATTTGCGTCAATCATGTTAAAATAAAAAATTAGCCCATCAACAAACAAAATTAAAAATATACGTTCTTCATTCACATGACCGATGCACAAAGAATTTTTTACTCACACACCCGAAGGTTATACCTGGATAGGAACGACGCCATCTTCTGATATCAACACCGCGATGCTTGCTTCAACCCATAAAGCGATTAGTTAAGTCTGCATACTACATCCTCTTCTTTGGCTACTTTCTACTTTCTACTTCATTAGACTCAACTTTATCTTGTTGTGTTTCAATGCAGTCTTTTATATCTGCCACTTTTAAAACAGAAAACGTTTGCATCCGATCTGCAGTTACTAATGCTAATAATGCTATTAGTTTTCTAGACAAATCTTGTAGAGATAGTGTCCCATTCGGATAAAGCTTTTCAACGAAATTAAGTGCACCTTTTGGATCCCATGTCGTATCATACTTGCGGCTGTGTGGTCTTAAATTATTAATCCCTTTAAAAAATCTTCTTATGTTCTTATCTTCGCCAACTTCTGAACACATAATTAAACTTATTGCAGATCTAAAACTATTCAACGTTCCACATTTTGCGCCATTATGATAATTTTCTGTTAGAAAGGTTATAATTTCAGACGTAGTCAGACGTATATGAATTGACATATTTTGTTGAACAATATTTCCACCAAATATGTAGAGCTGATTCGTATTGTTTCATTGTACTAGAGCTTAAAGAAGCCATCATTATGTCGATGGATTCTTAAGGAATCAGTTTTAATGTAAATGCTCTCCGGATAATTTGCCGACAATCAGAGACAGAGTCTTGTATAGAGGATGTCTTGACCTATCAAACAACACAAGAGGTCTTTATTCGGTTTTAGTTTTAAAGTTTCCTCTATCAGCATTTCTTAAAAAACAGGGTACCAAGGTTGCGCAAGACAGTCTGGTACAACTAAGATATCTGTATATTTTTCATTTTGAGTCCTTTTTAAAAAGCTCAATATTAAAGAAAACGGTGGAAATGCATAACAGTAATATTGTCTCCATAATATCGTGAAAGCATCTACTGCAATAGAGCCAGGCACTCTCATCCACGATACGTAAGTTTTACACTTAGCATTAAGCTACGGGCAAATAATTGATTTCTGGTACCCCGAAACGTTTAACAATCATCATATAGGCCCTATTACATAGTTCGTAGTCAGTCTCTATTTTTCTAGACTCTAAATTAGTATCAACATTGTCAACTGATTTAATGTAAGAAGCAAATACGCATAAGTTTTTTGCTTTACACCATTGCCATAACTCTATAGAAATTTCGCTTAAATTCTTGAATCGAACTCCATCCATTCTATTAATGTTTGAAATGGCAGTGGTATTATCAATTCTGAGTAAAATTTGGCAATTACTTAAATTCTTTGCAAAACATTGTAATCCAAAGAATACCGCTTTTAGTTCCAATACATTAATAAAAAAGGATAAAAGATTTGGAATTTTCCCCCGCTTTAATGACTTTGATGCCTATTCGCGGGTCGGCTCTCGGGTGGAGCGGACGACGCTGAAGTTAGCAGCCGCGAGCTGGCAGCCGTTCCGGGCGGCCTCAGAGAATATATCGATATTTACCGCAAATAATCCTTCAAGAATAATGTATTATCGTTTTTTACAGTTTATAAATATGTTATTCTCGTATATAAGTACAATACGCATCAAGAAAATAATATGTCCAGGAAATAATATAGATTTCAAACGGATACAACCTGAAATGCGTGTAAATACTGCAGGAAAAATCATATCCACGTAAAATTTTCAGGAAATGTACCTTGTTTTAAGCGGAAACATGAGGTGTGGAATGAAGAGCGGCACGAAAGTAGAATCATGTCCAAAATATTCATTTTATTGATTTTCAATGAGAAATTCGTTATAAACTCAACAGGAAAAATTGCAGCAGCCTGAAATTTTCAGAAAATATACCTAATTGCATGGGAAACAAAATTAGCGTGGAATGTATAGTGGCCCGAAAGTAGAATCATGTCGAATATATTCATTTTATTGATTTTCAATGTGAAATCCGTTATAAACTCGACAGGAAAAATCGCAGAAGCCTGAAATTTTCAGGAAATATATCTAATTTCGTGGGAAACAGAATAGCGTTGAATGTAGAGCGGCTCGAAAGTAGAGTCATGTCCAAAATATTAATTTTATTCATTTTCAATGAGAAATCCGTTCTAAACCCAACAGGAAAAATCGCAGCAGCTTGGAATTTTCAGAAAATATACCTAATTTCATGGGAAACAAAATATCGTAGAATGTAGAGCAGCCCGAAAGTAACGTCATGTCCAAAATACTCATTTTATTGATTTTCAATGTGAAATCCGTTATAAACTCGACAGAAAAAATCGCAGCATCCTGAAATTTTCAGGAAATATACCCAATTTCATGGTGAAACAATTCGGAGTCATATGGATAAAAACATTGAAAAATCGTCCAAACATTACAATTAAATATGTCAATTATAGTCAATCATTAATAAAATAATAGACAGGAATCGTTGGTGCTGAAATAAAAGTCATTAATATCATTGGTCATTCTAGTAAAATTTATGTATAACTCATTGAATTATATATAATTGAAGTCGTCATTAAAATCAAATCGCACACATACCAACATCCTCGGTCGAACGCGAATATAAAGAAAATAAGAGTCATTAAAATAAAATTAGTCATCGAGTAGTTGGTAAAGTATGTGAAGTCATTATATGTAAAATTGTCATGTCCCCAACGACGTATAATAACTTAATGCGGATAAAAATAATTTAATATGGAACAGATGCGACCACACATACATTTGTATACACAGACATACATTCATACACACCTTAATATACATATATAAATTCACGGTTAAATTACGCGGCTAAAATTGATAATACATAATATATTTAACACACCCGAATAAAAGGACATTACATCATATATTAAACATACTGCATTTACGTGGGGAGAAGGAGCACTGTCTTCATTGTCTCTTCGATGATGCTGCGTCCATTATTTATCCTCTTCTCCGTCGTCAGGGTTTCTCGTTCTGAGGACCGTCAAGAATCCGCCGGTCGAAGTTTATCGTAGATTTGATGGGTGAGCGCCTCCCCGGGTACCCTTCCTTCGTTATAGCCGTCACTGCGTCCAGCACTTTTTAAGGTCTCAAAAAAGGGAAGCGGACGGCGAATTCTCTTCCTTTTTTAGTGTGGAATGTGGGGAGTGGAATGCACTCACCTTGGTTCTTCGACCGGGTTGGTCAGATTCTCCTTTAGGACACCGCAGATTTTCTGGAGCTCCGGACCCGTCCCGTCAACCTCGTGGCTCCAGTGTATGCAGGTCCGGGTTGCGGTGTCCACGTCCTCGTTGATCGGGAAAAGAGAGAGTGAGTCCATCCCCGGGAGTCCTATTTATAGGCTTTGATCCTCTCCGGGTTCACCCAACCCCCTCAGTCAGTACGCGGAATTGTGAACGGAACAGTTTTTGAACGTCATTCGTCAATTTCAAACTGACAGTCCGCCCGTCACATTTGAAGTCCGCGCCATTTCTCCGTATTCGCACATGCGCCCTCAATCCTGCCTGGTTCGTCCTTACTGCGCATAGAGCGCTCCGACCGCGCTCGGAGCGCCGCGTCGTGATTCATCGGGTCTTTCCGTCTTCTCTCGGTTGATCACCACGGCAGGTGAGGTTGGGTTTAGTTAGTCGCACGTGCGAATCCGTCGTCTTTTTCCGCGCCGATTTTATTAATTTTCCCAGTCACTTTTCTTCATATTTTTGCTCCTTCTCTCCTTCACTCCTTCTCTCCCGCGCGCGGTCGAATTAAACGGCTCGTTACAATGGGAAACAAAATAGCGAGGTATATCGAGCTGGCGTATCCATATCGCAAAAATGAAATTTAAATCCTGGCATCATTTAAAGCTAATTTAATGCTCCTATGCCGAATTTAATGCTCTTCGTTAAAGCGGAAAAATCAGTGGATGCGCCAGCTTTACGTCAAACTGGCGCGTCCACAGCGTAAAACCAGTGACTGAAGAGCTATACGAAAATTCTCTTAGGGCTATATCTTTAAGCTAATTTAATGCTCTTAAAATACCCTTGTCCAAATTTTCCACGACCAGTTTAACCCGTGCTATACGCATGCGCGAGTTTTTGACCAAGAGGGAAGTGGCTCGTAGAAACGTCGTAAACGTTTTATTTCGCAGGCATAATTTGGGGCTCATTTAATGATAATTTAATTCCCAAATACCCAATTTACAGCATTCGCTATTACAAAAAAAAAACGTTTTAAATCATACTGACATATGTAAACATTGGTGACTTTCAGTTCGTTTCAAATTCTCAAATGACAATAATATTTATTACTTCATTTAGGGCTCATTTAGGGCTCATTTAGGGCTAATTTTAGTCCAAGTACCCGAATGTAGCGTTTCTTATTGAAACGAAGTAGAAGAATAGGTCTGCTAACTTTACCGTAAAGCTGGCCGCCCATGCTGGAAACAGCTGAAAATGTCTTGTAACGGGTTTGTTTCGTTACGTTCAATATTTGCAAGTGTTAAAAAGAAAACAAGTTATATATGAGTAAGAATTTCTGAAACGGGCCTCTAAAAATCTTGATATCTCATTTTTTATCGGAAATAAGCTTTTTTTAGAGTTTAGTGTCAAATAGCAATTTCCCAAGAGATATTGCAAAAAAAAATTTATATTTTTTTCTATTAGCAATTGAATTTTTATGAACATTTTAATTAGAATATTCATAGTTTGGAATGTTGTAGGTTGATTTTCATAATCCGAAGTGCATACTATGTGTTATAACATAAAGTTTCACCTTACATTTTTTCGTATAAATCTAGTGCTTTTTTACATTGTTTAAACGGTATTTATTTTTAATTATTTAATAAAAAGCAGTGTTCTTGGTCGAATTTCATTTGAAAAAAAAATCATATATACTTCAAAGCCTTCTGAATAAAATTCCGGTGAGAAAAAAAATGACACGCACCTAGTAGAAGATTTATTTAAATATTTATACAAGAACTTTTAACAAGAACAATTTGAAAAGTGCGGGGCTCTTGTTTTCCAGCTATAACACGTCACTTCGTGCCTAAACGAGCATTCCGCGGCGTCATGTATTCCGGTATAAATATTTAATTAAATCCTTTACTAACATCACATGCGTGCCATATTTTTTAACGGGATTTTATTCTTATGTTTTTGAAGTCTATGTGGTTGAATTACGAGTTCATGAAAAATAAAAATAAAAAATGCATTTATTAGCCTGGTCATATATCAAGAGATGGACCTAAATAAGTCAATAAAACACGTAGTTACGATCTTTATAAACATTACCGTTAAAAAATGAATGTTTTATGTAAAAAAAGAATTATTTAATTTTTTGTCGTAGATACAATGATCGAATTCAAATCCAGTATCAGTTCTTCATAATTCAAAATGGCGGATCCAATCCAGCGGACGAAATTATTAAAAAAATACTAAATTCATTTGTGTTGACGTATGTAGCAAGTGTCGCGCGTATCGTACGCTGAAATCATATACTGCGCGTCCTCTGTGCCGTTCCGCGCAAAGTTTCGTGTATTTCTAAGTTACCGACATCGGTGGTCCAATCGGATGCTCTAAAATAGTTGCAAATTGTTATTCGCGCCAAATAACACTTTGCAATTGTTATCGGAAAGCCCGTTCGTGGCGCCTAGTTATTTCCGCTGAAAATTGTATGACGCCGAGGAAACCCGAAAGCGTCAGTTCCGCTGTAGCCTCTGTGAACGCCAGATCGCTATCGTCCGAAAACGATATAACCCGCTTCGAAAGCCACGCATATGTCGAAAAGAATCGCATATCGCGTGTCCTAAGTTTCGCTCGCAGAAGTTATCAAATAAGTTCAATCGGCATGACCCACCGGTTCGCGTTGAACCACGTTTTGTACGCGTCCGGCTTCGGTATCGCGGCGTGGATAACTAACTGTGGATGTACTATTAAAAATAGAAATATAGTTTTAGTGAAGTGAACCGGTGGATTTATTTTCATTTCCTGCATTCTATCCTGAACCCGCACACGCGGCCAAGCAATGGATGCGCGAAAGCGTTGACCGCACCATTTATAGGCAAACATATTGGCGATCCTGCCAGGATTAGAATGCAAGTGAACTATCGTTATTTGAAGGATATTGTGCGCGCTTAAATTTGAATTTTTTTTTAAATGAAATTCACGCGCATATTTTACGGAGCATAGAATAGTGCAGTGAAGTGCCGGTTGAGCCATTCGGACATTTTCGCCGCACTGCGCTACCGTTCGGTTCCATAAGTGGAACTTCGTGACGTCACAGCGGACAGCGCGTCGTCTGTTCCGACTTCGTCAAGTTTCGGGACTCGGCCCTTTTCGGCCCGCGACGGAATCTCGCGAATTTCGCTACGGCACAATTCGTGCCGTCAGCAAGAAGGAGACACCTCTCAGGCGTCCTACCACCACGCTTCGTTGCTTCGACAACCGCTCCTCTCTTCTCGAGCCATCCTAGCGCTCGATTGGTCCCGCGGCACTAACCGCGCCCAAGTCCAGCCCATTAATTTCGGCATTGGCGACATCTGGCGAAACATCATCGCCACGACTTGGTTTCATTGCCCCGCAACGACCGATATAGATCAAACCAGCACGTGCGCTTTCCCATAAGAGGACAGCACAAGGCCCGTTCGATTTCAATTTTGACTCGATCTGCAATTTAGCACATTTCCTTTTACAAGATTAAAAACACCATGCCGAAAACTAGGCAAGCAGATTGCCCTGATGCGTATCATGATTGCGTCCGAAAAATTGCTCGGCAGCATTCCGCATTCGCTACAATTCAGCGAGCAGCGGAAGCGATTCAAAAGTCACAGCTCACGTTGAAGCAAGCACGCACGCGCTTGCACCTTGTGGAAGCAAAATGGAAGGCAATCTCCGCTGTGAATTTTCCGCTGTGCCGAAATGTTTCGGTGAAGCCTATTTTGTAGAAGACGAAATCGGTACTTTTGAGACGATGTATGTGGACACAGCCGCCGGTCTGAACTCGGTTATCAACCTACTAAAACCACCATCGACAACGGGAAGCATCGCAGCATCTCCAGCTCCAGCTCCAGCAACCAGCAACGAGACACATCGACGAGCGCAAGTACCATGTATTAAGTTGTAGTTGAGTGAGTTTCGCGACCATTTTCGAACTTTAATTATCGATGATCCGTCATTTGATTCCTTTTCGTGTCTTTATTATCTAAAGTCGTGTTTAGATGGTGAAGCTGCTAAAGTTTTGAGTAATATCACGGTAAACGCGGAGAATTTTGAAGTCGGATGGAAATTGCTTTTCGACCGTTATGAAAACCGACGTAGATTACTTCATACGTTATTATCGCGATTATTTAGCATAAAACCGGTTACTCGTGAAAACTCGCCATTCGAACTTCGTCGAATATTAGATAAAGCGAAGTCCATGAAGGACGCTCTTGCGCAATTAGATCGTCCAATCTCAGATGATGTCTAAGTTTTTATCATATGTCAACGACTTGACCGTGGCACACGAGAGGCATGGGACTTTTCGCTGCAAGACGATAACTTTGCAACTTTTAATCAATTAAGCGATTTTTTATCGACAAAAATCCACTCGCTTGAAGCATCTACCGGGTTTGACTCCGCAAGTCGTCTTAAGGCAGCACCTGCGTCACGGTCCAAAGCCGCTACCGCCTCCCACGCTCAAGTCCATCATACTAATTCAAGTGCATTTACGAACTGCATTATGTGCACCGAAGCACACGCTTTATATAGATGTAAGCAATTTTTAGATTTAAGCTCAACCCAACGACGGGATTTTGTAAAGGAAAATAAATGTTGCGCAAATTGCCTTTCCACGTTTCATAAAAAAAGCAAGTTGTAAAAGCACACGCACTTGCACGCATTATGTTGCATCACACCATACATTGTTGCACATGAAAAAGGCGAATAATTCTATATAATCGAACACCAACCCAGCGGCCGCTGGCACTAATCAGCAGTCTGATCTAACACCAACCGTTATTATACCCCTGCGTGGGTATTGGTGTGTTCGCCTTCTCAACGCACCGCGAAGGTGCGCGCGCTGTTGGACCCGGGTTCAACGCATACGTTTATTTCTCGCGAAGTAGCGAATTCGCTGCGCACAAAGTTTCGTAGAACCTCCGTCGCTGTCACGGGTCTTGGAAAAAATCGATCAGAGAAGGTAAACGAGATCGTCTCGATCACGGTTAGTAATGTTAAAAACGATTCAGTAATTTTATCAACTGACGCGCTAATCATGAACTCCCTGACACATATACGCCAAATTTTAAGCATCCGCTTTCTCATTGGTTGCACATCAATAACTTAGAACTGGCTGACGGATGTCCTACTGATGACACGCCTGTGCACCTACTTATCGGCGCAGATCTGTATCCGTACGTGATTCGCGAAGGTATCCGACGCGGACAACGCGACGAGCCGATCGCGATGGACACCATTTTCGGATGGGTGCTATGAGGCGCAACGGCCAAAATGACTGAGACAGATCCCTCCACCGTGCACGTGCATCACGTGTGCATGAAGATCTTCAAGCCTCAATTGCCCGATTTTGGGAGATTGAAGAGGTTTCATCCACCCGTTCCCTTTCAAAGGAGGATGAGCGCTGCGAGCGACTGTTTCGTGAAGGCCATTCAAGGTCTCCGGATGGTCGGTATGTGGTGCGCCTGCCTGTTATCGCTGATATTCCCGAGATAGGAGACACCCATTGTCGCGCAAGGCAATGCGTAAAGTCAATCGAACGACGTCTTTCCACGCGCCCCGAAGAACGCGAATCATATGAGCGATTTATGAACGAGTATGAATCGCTCGGACATATGCGTCCAATTTTCGAAGAGACTACTGCAAACAGGGTAGTTTATCTGCCGCATCACCCAGTGATTAAGCCGGACAGTACTACCACGAAAATGCGTGTAGTATTTAACGCCTCAAGCCCTTCGACCAACGGGAAGTCAATCAATGATTAGCAACTTATCGGTCCAAAGTTATAGAAAAAATGTATCGGCGGATCCTCGTAGACGAGCGCGACGTTGATTTGCAACGAATCCTATGGCGATCGTCGCCGAATGACGCCATCGCAGCGTATCAATTATTGACAGTGACATACGGTATGTCAAGCTCACCATATCTAGCTTAACGGGTCCTTCGTCAATTAGCAGAGGATGAAGGAGACGCGTTTCCTCTCGGTAAAAGGATTCTTCGCGAAAACTTCTTTGTAGACGACGTTCTATTTGGAGAAGACTCCATCAAGGAGCTGAAGATTAAACGTGATCAGCTCAAGGCACATTTATCGAAGGGTAAATTTATGCTTAGGAAGTGGATCAGCAATGACCCCCCACTTCTGGTCGATATCGACAGTTCTAATGTCGGCCTACCATGTGACAAAACGCTCCAACCGCATCGGTTATCTTTATCGTGAATCCACTAGAGTCTCCAGTCATCACAAAGCACGTGGTACTGTCACATATCGCTCGCTTATATGACCCTCTCGGTTCGCTAGCGCCCGTAGTAATCGCGGCCAAAATGTTTGTGCAACAGCTTTGGCAGTGCGAAGTCGACTAGGACGCACCTCTCCCCGTTTCCTTGGATGTAAGTTGGCACGCCTTTCAAGATGCACTGCCAACGCTGTCTGCGATATCCATCCCGCGCTGGCTGGGCACTTCCTCGATCTCCAGCATCGAACTTCACGGATTTTCTGATGCATCATCCAAGGCGTACGCAGCGGCTGTGTACGTGAAGGTCGTAGATGAGTCAGGTCCGGGCGAAATCTCGCTGCTTATTGCCAAAACGAGGGTCGCACCCCTCAAACAAATCAGCACTCTGCGTCTCGAACTTTGTGGGACAGTTCTTCTGGCCCAATTACTTGCGCAGGTAAATGCTACACCTGCATATTCCTCAGACATTGTCCAACCCTGGACGGACGCGACTATTGTTTTAGCCTGGCTCCAGACCCCTTCTTCACAATAGAAGATATTCGTAGGCACCCGAGTGTCAGAAATTCACACCCAGCTACCGGACATCTCCTGGCGACATGTCGCCGGAAAGGACAATCCTGCCGACCTCTCGTCACGCGGACTGTCAGCCGCCGAGTTGAAGGGGAATGATCTGTGGTGGCATGGACCCTCATGGCTACGATTTCCGCCGTCGAATTGACCAACGTTGGATCCCGGCATCGATGAGGACGCTGAGCTCGAGCGTAAGGTTCATGCGCATCATGCCGAGCCTTGTGTCGATCTCGCTGACGAGATCTTTCGCTCGCGTGCTTCGAGCCTCTAAGGCTTGGAGAGCACACCTGCACTCGTCCAATTCTCCGCAGTCTTACACGCGAGAATTATCGTTAGTCACAAATGGAATATTCTCGGTAATACAGGAGTCGGCTTTCCAGGCTGAGATAACAGTGCTATCTGCGAATGATGCCGATGGCATGGCACATGCCCAACACCAGCCCACTCCGCCGCCTAAATCCTTTTCTAGACCCTGACGGTCTACTCCGAGTAGGCGGACGGCTTTCACTAGCTCCGCTCCCCTACGCCGCCAAGTTTCCAATTATTCTGCCATCGGGCTATGTAGTTCGATTGCTTGCGCGTCAAGCACATGCACGGTGCCTACATGGAGGACTTAACTAAGCACTCTACGAACGCAGATTTGGGCGTTACAAGGACGTAAAACGGTTAAGTCGGTAATTCATCACTGCCTGCAATGTGCAAGGCAACTCGCGGAAAAACCTACCCAACAGATGGGTCCATTGCCGTCGGTTCGCGTCGCTCGTTCACTACGCGCGTTTTCAGAATGTGGAGTTGACTACGCGGGCCCCATGAAGTTGCGTTTGGCAGCGTTACCCAGAGCCAACCGCGTGGAGGTACCGAAAATGTCGCTCCATTTTTCTTTTTGGCTTTTTTTGCGAGCAATCTGTAATTTTTTTATGCATTAATGCTAATTATTGTTTTCTCGTAAGCTTTTTCTTATTTTTTTCCTTTTGTGATTTTATTATTTTTTTTGTTTTTTTCATTGTTAAATATGTAAAAATCAAGTTAATTTCAGATTAGTTAAATAACGTGCTACAATAATCAAGTATCGATTTATATCTTTCAATCAATCTTCTTAGAATCTTTATTTCTTCTATGTCCACTAGTGTTTGATCTGGTTGTTGCGTATCGAACAAGCATTTTCGCTGTTTCGTTCTTGTGTTTTAATCAGTTTCGTCAATTTCCGTGTGAAATAACTTATGCGCAATGTTTTTCGGACATTATTCATATTTTTTCCGAAAAATTTTGTTTGTCTCCTGTACATACTACATATGCCCACGTTCACACATGTGGACCACAATTTCCACCCTTTCTGCCATTAGTAGTTTGTGACAATGAATCTGAAGTCTTTAGCAATCAATAGGCTCCAATACTGCATCCAATCTATCTGGAAGCTGCTATCGTTATAAACGTTCATAAACGCAAGGGTATTTTTTATTAAATCGCCGGGTGGTTCTAGGTGGAGGGAATCTAAATAAAGGAGCATTTGTCAATTAATGAGGACAAGAAGCAAGGTCCAATGGTTATTATAATAAACTGGCAATAACCATACATCATTTGACCACACTGATGCTGACTTTATCCACTTTTGATACCCGTAACTGACATTCTGCGTGTGGACGAGACACTCGACAATAAATGTTTCAAATGCCAGGATTCTTCTTCCGTTCCGAACGGCTTCGACACTGATTATTGCAAAATACGAATTAATAATATTATCGTCCAGTCATGTATGGGATTCCAATGTTTCGAAGCTTGTCCGATTTACAACAATTCCATAAATACTTCTGGACAAGTTTGGAAAATCTTCTGGATAGTTATGCTGTTGAACAAATAGACCGTATTGGGCAGTCTTTACACTCGACGCTTCATTGGAATTCGAAATAGGAAGGAGATTTACGGAAGTATTTTTGGAAGTTTCTGTAGTGATCGTTATATTCTTCGAACATTTAAAAAACGAATTCATGTTTTTTTTTTCTTTTTTCTATCCCATGTCGATAGCGCGGATTCATCAGTGTCGAGATTTTTAATATGAGAAGTATCTAAAGCATCTGTTTCATTGATATCTTTGATATCTGTGCTCTCAGAATAATTGACGCATGTTTTGGCCTTTCTCAATCTGAACTTATCTTTTGAATGCGTGAATCTTGCGTTTTCTGAAACGCGCTGCTTTGTGGTTGTCATTTTCTTCTCTTCAGACACTTTGGGCTCACGAGATTTTCTTTTCCTATTCTCTAGTACTTTCGTACTCTTGTGTGAAATATGGTACAGGACGTTATGTCGCACTTCGCAACAGCTTGGAAAGAAGGCTTAGAGTGAGCTTTTTCTTTTGTAGAAACCTTATGCTACTTCATTTTCATTACGCAGAGTGGATAATGTATTTCAAATACATCATTGAAAGCGTTGGTCCAGCCTTTATGCAAGGTTTTACAATTGTAGGATTATGAACAGAAATGTAGAGAGAGAAGTGCAGGATCCAGAAAAAACGAGTTGGCACAATGTTTCACTCTCAATGCTTTATTTCAGCAATACACAGCACAACACTGTAATCCAAAGGGATGGTGCACTCGCGACAACCGAAGATTTTTAATATTTTCCACCGTATATATAACCACGTTGCGCAGAGTTCGACGCGACAGAAAACCTGTGCAGAATCGAAGTCGATGTTTCGGATGCTACAGGAAGAAAGAGCAAAACGGCACGTGTTACGCCGGAAAACGCGCAATTGAAAACAAAGAAAAGAGGTCGCCAGAGGCGTCGGAAAATAGCGCCTTTCTTAAGGCGATTCGCAAATAACACAAACTAACTAAATTCGCCGGAGCGGCATGTCGAAACGGCGCGCTTATGAAAATAATAGTTCCATATTTGAACATACCGCCCCCCGTGAGCCACGCAGGGCTCGCAACGACTTAACCTAGGAATTGCCGAGCGCAATCGGCAAAAGCGCGATCTGCGTGATCGGCCGCTTGAGAGTAGTATATTGCGTGCGAAGAGTAACCACTCGCGTGAGGCCATCGTTACCCGGATGACATTCCGTGACGCGCGCCAACGGCCATTTTGTCGGTGGTAAATTCGGACGCTTGACTAATACTAATTTGCCTACGGTAATTGGATCCTTCGCAAGCTGCCATTTAGAACGATGCTGCAAGGAGAGTAAATAGTCCGCGGACCATAAGCGCCAAAAATGTTCAACCATTTGTTGAACGGCTTGCCATCGTGATAAACGATTCGGAGCAATGTCTAAAAGAGATGGCTCAGGTACAGCATTCAACGGCCCGCAAATCAAGAAGTGACCCGGTGTCAGGACTGTGAAATCGTCGATGTCGTCGGACAAAGGGCCTAGCGGACGCGAGTTTAAAAGAGCTTCGACTTGACACAAGATGGTCGTTAGTTCCTCGAACGTGGGAGTGTGATTACCGAGGACTCGTTTCAAATGGAACTTAGTGCTTTTGACCCCAGCCACCCAGAGTCCACCGAAATGAGGGGAGGCGGGGGGCAAGAACTTCCACGTTGTTCCATCGTGAGCTAGAAGGTCACGAAATTCCTCGCTTTGTACGGCGTTCACGAACGCTTTTGACATCTCGCTGTCTGCCCCGACGAATGTGGTGCCCCGATCGCTGTGCATAAGACTCGGTATTCCTCTACGCGCGACGAATCGTTTGAACGCTGCGACGAACGCGGCAGACGAATAATCCGACACCAGTTCGAGATGTATCGCCTTAACAGCGAAGCACACGAACAATGCAATGTACGAAGGGTGTGCCGTACGACCGCGGCCGCTGGCAAGACGAACCTGAATTGGGCCGGCATAGTCGACACCGCATTCGTAAAATGGTCGCGGCGGGCGTGAGACTCGCGAAGCAGGCAGATTTCCCATTTGCTGTGACCCTAACAGGGCGCGGAGGCGTGCACATACGATACAATTATTGATAACGGAGCGAATTACTTTTTTCGCTTGGACAATCCACACAGTCTGTCGTATCGTGTGTAGCGTTACGCGAACCCCTCCGTGTAGACACCTACTATGCGTATAGGCTACGAATTGGCGTACCAGTAGATGTACGAGAAGAACGATCGGATGTCGTTCGTTTACGGCGAGATTTGCATTGTGCAGCCTTCCTCCGACGCGTATAAGTCCTTCCGTGTCCACGAAGGGCCGTAATGTGAACAATTTGCTCTTTCGCGCGATGGGTGTCTCGGTTTGTAGACGGGCCAAGTCGTCAGCGAACATAATCGACTGTAGCCATTTGAATGTGATATTAGTGGCTTGGGTGAGTTCGCAGGTCGTGAGTGGGCCTTGCAAGTTGGGGTCACGAAGTCGACATCGCCAACGGAGCACGTACGCCAAGACACGCGTCATCCATTTCCATGATCGGTCAGAGTCAACAGAGTGTGTCAACGATATCCATGTGTCGTTGACTGGTACGACAGTTGCTGCAGCGGCAAGTGCTCGAGACTCTAAAGGAGCATTGGCGCAGAGCGGAGGGTCGGAGTTTGGCCACTCATCGGGCGGACGCTTAAGCCAAGGGGGACCAGCGTTCCAGAGTGTTGACGACATCAATTCGGTAGCTGTGCAGCCACGTGAAGCCAGGTCAGCCGGATTTTCCGTTCCGACGACGTGGCGCCAACGTGCCATCGGAAGGCTCGTTTGGATTTCGGACACGCGATTGGCCACAAACGTCTTCCATTTCGTAGGGTGTTGTTAAATCCAATGAAGCACAATATTAGAGTCAGACCAGCATGTTACGGACAACGACGCAAACTGAGGAACTTGGCGTATGAACTCGAGTACCCGCGAGGTATGCACGGCGGCGCATAGTTCAAGACGCGGGATGGTGAGTTGCTTGATTGGCGCTACTTTCGTTTGACTCGTCAATAGAACCACATTGACAGCGGTGGGAGTTACTACGCGGAGATATACGACCGCAGCATAAGCTGCACTTGACGCATCTGCAAACCCGTGCAGTTCGCAGGAGGTCTGACCCGGAATGTGTCCGGTCCATCCGGGAATGACCCAGTGGTTTAACGCGAGAAGGTCGTCGTAAAAGTTGACCCATTGAATGCGCACGTCATCTGGCACAAGGTCATCCCAATCAACAGAGAGAAGCCAAAGCCTTTGGATAAGGATTTTAGCGGTAATGATCACGGGAGCGACCCAACCTAACGGATCATAAAATTTTGCGGTTAAGGATAGCAGCGTTCTCTTAGTGAGTGAACTTACTGGAGAGAGCTCAACCTTAAAGCGATACTGGTCAGTTATTGGGGACCAGAAGACGCCTAGGATCTTTAGACTTTCGTCTCCTAACAGCGGTTTGTCCCATGCAAGGCCGTGATTTGCCGACTTCACGTCATGCAATAATTCCGGAGAATTACTTGCCCATTTACGGAGCGTGAAGCCAGCGGAGCTTAACAATAAAATAAGCTCGTCTCGGATTTGTCGAGTGGATGGGATCTCGTGGGCGCCGAATAATACATCGTCGACGTATAGGCCAGAGCGGAGAACGTCTACGGCGCGCGGGAATCTCGTTTGATTGTCTGTGGCGAGTTGCTGTAACACGCGCAGAGCGAGGCAGGGCGCGCTGGAAACGCCGAACGTTACCGTGTTGAGACGGAAATCCGCGATTGGGTCGCTAAGAGACGTTCGCCAGAGATCGCGTTGGAAATCACGATCTCGCGGGTTTAGCAAAATCTGACGGTACATTTGTGCAATGTCTGCACAACACACAAATCGAAAAAGGCGCCATTGGAACAGTATGTGACCTAATTCTGCCTGAAGTTTGGGAACCGGGAGAAGGTGATCGTTTAGCGACGTGGCATTTGACGTGACGAGTGAAGCATTAAACACGACACGCAGCTTTGTCGTTGTGCTCGATTCCTTACTAACGCTATGGTGGGGCAGGTAAACTACCGGCTGAGTACCGCTGTCGACGTCGATTTGAGTCATGTGGTTTTGGCGCTCATAATCGGACATGAATTCCCGATACGCGGTCGCGACAGCGGGTCGATTTGAGAGCCGTTTTTCTAAGGAATTGAATGAGAACAGGGCTGCGCGTCGAGAATCGCCGATATTAACCGGATTATGCCGAAACGGGAGGCGGACAACATATCGCCCGCTTGCGTCCCGATAGTGAGTTGATGCAAAATAATTTTCGCACTGTTCGTCTTCTGTAGATAGCGGAGCCTTTCGCGGAACAGACTCAACCTCCCAGAACTTGATGAGAATATCATTTAGCTTTGACTGAGCGACGCAGTTGTGTACATACAAGCTCGATAAAACTTGATTGGTTGGAGCCGTCGTCCACCCGGACAGTACCCAACCAAAAACTGTGTTCTGCGCAGTTGGTCCGCCGCGAGAGTCCTTAATGAGCCCGTCGAGAAGGAGCGAACCGTACAAATCGGATCCGATAATAATGCTAATTGGGTCGGAATTGTCAAGATCAGGGTCTGCCAATTGTAAATCTGTCAGATGCGGCCATTATTTGCGTGAACGCGGCAATGTCGGCAAGCATGACGTCAGAGTGCCCATGACAAGGGCGTGAGTCCGGAACGACGGTTCGTCGGAGTACATGGACGACAAATAAACTTCTGCGGCATGATTAACGGGACCCGCCGAAAACCCACCTACCCCGGTGACCGATGTGTCGACACGGATGAAGCGCGTATTAAGAGCATAGGCTAGATCCTCTGTGATAAAGGTCCAGGTCGACCCTTGATCGAGCAGAGCGCGAGCGCTCACCGTTCGACCACATTCCGACCGAATTCTCACACGCGCCGTCGCTAAGAGAATGCAAGCGGGCTGAATAGGCTGACTTGACGTGAATGAGTTAGGACAGCATTAGGTCCATTGGACGTGGAGGGGGGAGAATGTGTGACGTCCGTCGCGGTTTGGGTCCCGGAGAACGAAGGCGCTTCGAGCGCGGATGATCGCTCCCGATGCAGCATCGTATGGTGCTTTCCTTTGCACACGAAACACTTAGATTTACTAGAGCACGCTGTTGTATGCGTGCCTAAACAATTATTACATAAATGATGACGTTGTACAAAATCATTTCGCGACGATACGGACATATTTTGAAAACGCTTGCAAAGGTAGATAGTGTGATCCGAAGCTGCACAAACAGGACACTGCTTGGGCATTGGATGCGTGGCGTGAGACTGCACTGAAGATTTCGCATACAACGTTGGTTTGCTTAGCGTTTTCGCTTGCTCCACGGGAAACGGATCGCGCACGAAATCGGTAGCAGCGGCTTGCAGACCGTAAATACGATTTTGCAAAAACGACGTCAATTTATTGAATTGCGGATATTCCTTCTCCGAACCGAGGCCGACTACCCAGTCCCTGCGGGAAACGGGGTCCAGTTTGGATGTAACCAGATAAACTAGGATCGAATTCCAAGTATCGACTGGTTCGCCTATAGCCTTTAACGCGCCCACGATTGCGACAAGCTTACTGAATAACGCTCGCAATTCAGTACCGGACTCGCGACGCAAAACTGGCAACGAAAACAACTCTTTTAAGTGATTGTCAATAATGCAGCGTTTATTCGCGTAATGAGCTTCGAGTGCAGACCAGGCCACGTTGAAATTATCACCGGTTGAGTCAAGATGAGCAATCATACTTAAAGGCTCCCCGGAGAGCGATGATTTTAAATACAAAAACTTCCGAACATTATCTAAGCCCGAGTTATTCGAAATTAAAGAATTGAATACATTAGAAAAGGAATCCCAGTTATGGTATTCATCATGAAACTTCGGCAGCTCGATGCGGGGCAGTTGAACAGCTGGTCGAGTCACGTTGGGCTGAGATGCCATTGCAGCTGGATCAGGGTAGACAGTCTGATGTGGTGTGACACGTGCAGGCGCGCATTGGTCCAATGCTTCCTCCAATTCGGCAACAGCGTCGAGAAATACCAATTCTTCACTGTCGAATTGTTTTTCCGACAGATAGGGGTCGCTTCTCTAATCCCTGGGCCAGTTGCAGCAGGCGTGCAGGTCACGGCATTGCGCCCATGTCGTCTGTATGTAAGAAAGACGTACCCTCAACTTAGCTGGTGAACGCTCATCTGGCGATGGGAGCGAACTCATAGCCCGACGCAAGCTTGCGAACAGGGCTTCTTGCATAATGACGAGACCCTCGAACGTCGTGTCTGCTGAACCAGGCATCTTGGTGGCTTGAAGTGCAGATGAACCGGACGACAAATGTACCGTGTGAAGCAATCGATGCAGTCACGATGGTGTTGGAACCGATTCACCAAAATTCCCTGGATGACTCGAGTTGAATCTCGTACCAAGCAGCCGAAAAACGTAGCGGTGACGAAGGAAGCAAACGTGATGACGAGGGGCGAGAGGGGCGGACGGCACGGCCGCACTCCAGCTGGCGTTTGAGCTCGTCGTTGGTAAGGCGCGGCAGCGGTGCGGGCGGCACTAAGGACCCCGAGAGGGGAATCGAATTCGTTGGTGCGGCGCGGCAGCGGTGCGAGCGACACTGAAGAGACTCCAAGTGGGGATCGTATGCTGGTTGTAGACACTGCGCGGCAGCGGTGCAGGCGGCACTGAAGACTCCAAGAGGGGAGTCAAAATGACCGAATGTTGACGCGGCGCGGGGCGAGGTGCAAGGGGCACGCCGGCACGCTTCTAACCACGTGTTTCGTTCAATTTTACGATCTCGATTAAGAAAATCGAGAAAAATGTACACTGAAATTCACAGTTGCGCGAAGGGGCACTGAATTTCACAAGTGGCACTGCACACAATTGATGTGATGACACAATTGTCTCCTTGTCCACGGTTCTTGATACCACCTTTGAGCAATTTTTCGTGTCGAACTCGATGCGAAGGGATCCTGGCAGGATCGCCAAATTTTCTGTAGGATTATGAACAGAAATGTAGAGGGAGAAGTGCAGAATCCAGAAAAAACGAGTTGGCACAATGTTTCACTCTCAATGCTTTATTTCAGCAATACACAGCACAACACTGTAATCCAAAGGGATGGTGCACTCGCGACAACCGAAGATTTTTAATATTTTCCACCGTATATATAACCACGTTGCGCAGAGTTCGACGCGACAGAAAACCTGTGCAGAATCGAAGTCGATGTTTCGGATGCTACAGGAAGAAAGAGCAATACCGCACGTGTTACGCCGGAAAACGCGCAATTGAAAACAAAGAAAAGAGGTCGCCAGAGGCGTCGAAAAATAGCGCCTTTCTTAAGGCGATTCGCAAATAACGCAAACTAACTAAATTCGCCTGAGCGGCATGTCGAAACGGCGCGCTTATGAAAATAATAGTTCCATATTTGAACAACAATGGTTCCAGTACTTCTGCCAGAAGGTGCTGATCAATATCATGGTTTCCTTCTATAAGATTTTTTTCCTTCGATAAGATTACCACATTTATCTTTTCTGTTCGTACTTTGCTTACTAACAATATCTTCAACAGTCGTGGGAGTAGGAGTAGGTACATTTAGGTAGGTATCACGCACAAAAATATCTGAATGCTCTCTGGATAAAGACTTTGATTCTAAACTAAATGTATGTGCGTCTGGCGGTTCAACATTTTCAGATTCAGGGATAAAATTTTCAAGGTTCAATTTTTTTTGGCTACAGGAACATCGAACTTTTTAAAAGAGTTAGGTAGAACTGTATCACTGTGTGCTGATGCAGTAGTATTGCTACATACATTTGATACACTTGCAACGGCAGATTTCTTTCTGAAAATCTGGGAAATAGTGCCCACATTTCTTCGAAACATGCTATGACATTTTCTGACGAGGGTTTGTAGTGTTTTGGGATGCAAGGAAACTAGAATATCTTTGCATATTTGATGCCATATGCTTCCTTTTTCTCTCCACGAAGCCTTCCTGAGAATATCTAAGACCACGTCAACATCATAATCGACAAGTCTGCAAAATTGTCAACGCTAATTGGGAAGATGAAATATGCATTTCTGGTAGATGGTTAACATTTACATAAATCCGATTTAGTGCGGAAAATACAGGGATGGCAAGGACCAGGAGATATAAAACGTACAGATGTACAAAGTAAATTTCTATGACTCTGATATTCGCAGATCTATTAACGCGAAGGCAATTTTATAAACGAGAACATTATTATTCGTTGACACCATGCGGATAAAATCGGAAGCTGCACATACAGCTAACGGTCCGACTGACCATGCGGATGATGCAGATATGTATGTACCTTCCGCGTTTGCTCACAAGATGTCTACGCGTTATGAAATTTGTCGCGTATAGAATTGCTCGAAAATTAGGTAATGTATGGCGAACTCGGACAAGCTCTTAACCCTTTGAAGCATACATTTTTCCTTACGCGGAAAATCGTTACTCGGGGGTTTTCGGGGTCGCTGATTACGAATCTGAACTCAGATTTTCAAAATTCATTATGGCGGATCCAAAATGGCGGACCAAAATGTGGAAAAGTTACTTGATCGAGTTGAAACTGGGTACTCGGGGGAATTTCGGGGTCGCTGATTACGAATCTGAAGTCAGATTTTCAAAATTCAATATGGCGAATTTAAAATGGCAGACCGAAATGATCGACTGATGAAACTGGAATTATTGTCTCCATTTTTTTGGTATTTTTAGGCAATATTATTTATTTTTTATAAATAATTTAAAACTAAACGACAAATACAGGTGATTTTTACAGCCGCGAACTATGACATTTTAACATTCGGGTATGCCATATTGAATTCGCCATTTTGAATATTGAAAATTTGCGTTCAGATTCGTAATCAGCGACCCCGAAAACCCCCGAGTACCCAGTTTCATATCAATCAAGTAACTTTTCCACATTTTGGTCCGCCATTTTGGATCCGACATATTGAATTTTGAAAATCTGAGTTCAGATTCGTAATCAGCGACCCCAAAAACCTTCTTGTACCCAGTTTCGTCATGTTTGGGTGATGTTTTCGTCTCAGCATACATCTTTGGCGAAAAAATTCATAAAATTTACAATTTGTTAATTATCTAAACAATTATAACATAATAATTAATGATAAATATTGATTTATTTATGTTTCCTAACGTGTTTTCTAAGGTATGAAGTAAAAAATTGCAAGAAAATTGATTAATAATTACCTGAAATATGTCAAAAATGCATTACAAAAAGGTGTCGATCTGTATCGACACCGTGCTTGTAAGGGTTAAACGATGATATAGGTAGATATTGAAATTTTTGATCAAAAATATCCATACATCATTTTATGGAATAGTATATTAAAGAAAAAATAGAACAAGTTCCGCCTCGAGTGGGAATCGAACCCTCGTCTTCTTGTTCTTCAGTCTCCTGCCATATCCACTAGACCACACCAGCTCTTTACTAATGATGCGAACGTAAGAAATATATAAAACGATAATTATTCTATGATGTTTTTTACTTTAAGTTATATGATAATAACAATAATAATAACAATAATAATATTATTTTTTATAATAATACATTTTTGTTGACAAGAAATGAGAGGGATACAAATTTTACAATTCATGAATCATTTTAGTGCTGATACAACAAAAAATTTGAAAAATTCTATCGTTGAAAATGTAAAGAATCTATTTCGTAAAAATTGAAGCCATTTTTCATTGAAATCCATTCATATATTTTTTTAAATTTTGATACTTTTTAAAAAGATAGAAAGAAGCAAACTTGGGTCGTTAAGAAAAGTTGTTTAATAAATTACTTTGCACGTTTCAATTTCCTTTCAAGCACTATAATAATGTTTACTCTCTCCAACAATATCACTAATAATTAAAACTAAACTCTTTTAAATATATATGTATTGTGTCTGACATATTTCTGAAGAGAGAATTATTGATTAAAACAAAAAAAAAATTGTAACACGTAAAAACAATTTGTTCAGGAATTTATAACAACTAAAATTTCTTTCATGTAGAAAGTTAACAATTTTTTAAAAATCAATGGAATTTAACTTTTTTCGAAAGCAACTGCATCGAACGAAATTTTTTACATTTTGTACCTGATCACATAAAATTATTCAGAAATTAGGAAAAGGAATAAATTTATTTTTTCATAAATACATATATTTGACATTAGCTTCAGAAATTTGAAATAAGCGTAAGTAAGTAAGCCGTCATTTGTTAAAATTCGTTAATTTTTAAAAACTTAACTGAAGATAATTAGAAAATTATGTCATTAATAAATAGTAGTTTTCGATCAAGAGAGGTAAACGAATTTTATTTGTACTCGAGTAAGGACTGGGAGTGCGCAGACCGGCATACAACCTTATTGCTCAATTTGTATAAAATTTACAACTATTTATTCGTTAATAATGTAAATTTCGATTTTGTGGTTCAATAACGTTAAGTGAACGATTCAAAAATGAATAATGTAAGTTTGATGAAAACTATAATTTTTTCTGTATATAGAATTAAAAACACTTATTCGTTAAAAATGAATATTTATAATTGTTCGTCTCGGGGCGACCAAGTGTGATCGAGGAACGTAGAAAAGGTGCTGGATCGAAGGTCGGGAGTCGAAATTCGGGAAAATCACTGAGTCAGTCAAAACACTATTTTATTCACAAAAAATGGTTTCGCATAATACTAGAATCCGCGTAGGCAAGTCAGCGACGGGGACTGCCGTAACAGTTCAATCGTTTTTGAACACCGAAACACGATAAGCCTTTTTGAGCGTCAGAAAAGCGTCCACACGCGCGAGGTTTCGAGCCGAATCTGGCGGGACGACCCACGCAACATCAAAACGGACCCGAAAAGAGGGCGCTATTCAGTATCAGATGTTAGTAGCGACACGACGCTTCGCTTATAAATCGCAGAAAGGCGACATCTACGTTACGAGCGCTTATCGTAACATATCGCCCCTCCGTGGACCAGAAGGGCTCACTAAACAAATCATGAAAGCAATGAAGACGTTTGAATAATCCTAACAAAGAAAAATATACATTATTATATTTATGAAAACTAAATATATGAATTACATCTAAACATAATTCGCAGCTTACTCTAAGAAGTCGGCATATTATGTGTCGGAGTTTTCCTCTAAATCGATCGGTAACAATGAAATTTGCGTGATCGGTCGTACCAGCCCAAAGGTAGCAGTGCGCACAGTTACAACTCGAATGAGTCCGTCAGAGCCCGGGTGGCAAATTGTAATGCGGCCGAGGGACCATTTCGTTGGTGGTAGGTTCGGACGCTTTATTAGAACGAGTTGTCCTACTTTCAGCGGTGTTTTTACTAAACGCCACTTAGAACGCTGCTGCAACGAAAGAAGATAGTCAGATGACCACAATTGCCAGTAGCGTAGGTACATTTTTTGACACGCTTGTCACCGTGACAATCGATTTGTGGAGAGCGATAAAAGGGACACCTCGGGTACAGCATCGAGAGCTCCTCCGGTTAAGAAATGTCCCGGAGTGAGAATCGTAAGATCGTCGACATCTTCTGAAAGCGGGCCTAAGGGTCGCGAGTTCAACGCTGCTTCCACTTGGCAGAGCAGGGTAGTGAGCTCTTCAATTGTGGGAGTGTGATCTCCCAGGATACGCTTCAGATGGTGTTTAACGCTTTTAACACCCGCTTCCCAGAGCCCACCGAAGTGCGGTGCTGCCGGAGGGAGAAAATGCCAAGTGGTCCCGTCATTCGCAAGTAAATCCTTTAAAGAATCGTCGCGTATGGCGGCGTGAAACGAACGCGTTAATTCCGACTGTGCGCCGACGAAAGTCGTACCACAGTCACTGTACATGTGACTGAGTGTACCGCGGCGAGCTGTAAATCGCTTAAAGGCTGCGATAAACGCAGCAGACGTATAGTCGGAGACTAACTCTAAATGGATCGCCTTAACTGCGAAACATACAAATAAAGAAATGTACGCGGTATGTGCCTTGCGTCCGCGACTGCTGGTGATGCGAACTTGTACCGGACCAGCATAATCAACCCCGCAATGGTCAAAACGCCTTTTCGGGAGGTACAACGCGCGAAGTGGAGAAACTACTCATTTGCTGTGTGTGTAATTGGGCCCGATGTCGAGCGCAGGTCACATAGCGACCGATAACCGAGCGTATCACGCGTTTGGCTTGCACAATCCAAACCCTTCGTCGCAAAGTTTGAGTGTGAGTGGGACACGAGTAGCCTCACGACAGAATGTGTAGCTAGAGCTGCGGGATGCTTTTGATCATCGGACAAGTCCGCGTTTCGCAATCGACCGCCAACTCGAATTACCTGATCACTATCCAAAAACGGTTGAAGGGAAATGAGTGAATTTTTAGCAGAGACAGGCATATTAGCTCGGAGAGCGTGCAACTCATTCGCGAAAAGAATCGATTGCAGCCACTTAATAACAATAAAAAAAGCGCGACGCAGTTCTGCATAATTTAGATTCCCTCTTGAATAATCATTCGCGGATTTGATGCGTCTTCTCCAACTTATAGCGTAAGCAATTGGGCGCAATAAACGATTCCACTGAAACTCGTTGGGTGAGCGAGAGTAATGTGTCATTCTCGCAAACGGTCATCGCAGAGGAGTGCGCCCGAACTTCCAACGGAGCATCTTCGTCAATTGGTGGTGTAGAACGCGGCCAAAATTCGGAGTCACGTTGTAACCATGGCGGTCCGGACATCCAGAGCGATGAAGACATGAGATCCGTAGCGGAGCAACCACGTGACGCTATATCGGCTGGATTTTGTGATCCTGGAACGTGTTGCCAGTTAGCTGTTGGTAATAGAGTCTGGAAGATGGAAACTCTATTAGCAATAAAAGTTTGCCACTTGATGGGAGGTTGTTCCAACCAATGGAGGACGATTGTAGCGTCCGACCAACAAAAAACCGGAATTTCTGAAAATCGAGAAATCTCTTGGAGGTTGGCGATCAATCGTGACAAGAGTACTGCCGCACATAGCTCTAATCGGGGCACTGTGAGCTGCTTGATTGGAAACACTTTGGTGCGGCTCGTTAATAATGAGATTCTTGTTGTATCCCGAACCACAACTCTCATATAAACAACGGCTGCATATGCAGAGCTGGAGGCATCGGAAAACCCGTGAATCTCGCAAACGTTTTGTGTAGGTCCTTGGCCGGTCCATCGAAGTATCGTAACGGTATTGAGAGCAGGAAGATCGTAATAAAACGATGTCCATTGGTCGATAATTTTGAAGGAAAATTTTGGCCGTAATTACAACAGGGGAAGCCCATCCTAACGGGTCGTATAGTTTCGCTATAAGCGAGAGTATAGTCCGTTCGGTGAGCTTTTCGACAGGGACCAAGTTTATTTCAAAATGATATTGGTCGCTAGTCGGTCGCCAGGAAACGCCAAGAATTTTGATCCCTTCATCCAGTTGTAGAGGTCGATCCCATGCGAGACCATGATTACCCGGGTCAATGTCGGTTAGCAATTCCGAATTGCTAGCCCATTTCCGCAACTTGAATTGTCCACGTCCTAGCATATCGACGAGTTCGGTTCGCATTTGACGAACGCCGGGAACATCATTCGCCCCGAATAGACAGTCATCTATATATAAACCATCTAGTAAGACCTTTGCAGCGCGTGGATAACGGTCACCGTACTCGACACAGAGCTGACGTAAAACGCGAAGTGCGAGAAACGGAGCGCACGACACGCCAAATGTTACGGTGTTCAATCGGTATTCTGCAATTGGTTCACAATCAGACGATCTCCAGAAGATGCGTTGATAGTCCCGATCGCGTATGTCTACCCAAATCTGCCAATACATTTGTGCTACACCCGCACAGTATACGTATCTAAAGGTTGTAACTTACCAGGTAAGTAAAGAATCGACTCGAGAGGTAGGTAGGTATAAAATAATCTTTATTTATTAATCAATTCTAAATTACAATTATTTAGTCACTTCTATCGTAGAAGTGACCTTAACTTAGATTAATATACTATATCTATATATGTATAATTTTGCAAGAGGCCGAATGCGCCTGTACATATGCAAATTGTGTGCTAGCGGTTATGCACCGTGCTCGCTGCGCCTGAACGCTACTATCTTATTTACGCTGTTGGAAGATAATAATTATACTGATTGCAATTAATTATTGATGAACACACAAAAAGCTCAGTCCAGAAGCCTGAGTCTTTGGTGTTCTTTATGACTACAATGACACCACAGATTCACAGTTGAACCTGTGGGCATTAGAAATTATTTTTGTTACGGACTCTTAGTGTAAAGACACAAGCCGCCGAACAACCGTAGATCGTAGCGATGCTTATTAGAGAAGCGCGCTGCGACGACTGGATACCTCTCCATCGGTGCGGCCCTCTCTTTATAGGCAGGTGGGGGCACGCGTGTGCGCGTACCTCACATGCGAACTCGAAGTGTCTGTGAGGCAACGTACTTACTTTGAATATGCTGACGTCGTTGGCAGTTACAAGGTGCGCCACTGAAGCAATACATGGCACAAGTCGGCCTGCAATTTCCGACCGGGAAGTAAATGGTCGTTTAATGAGGTAGAGTTGGAAGTTGCGTGCGACGCGATAAAAACGACACGCAATTTCGTAGTTGTGCTTTGACTTTTACGGACTCCATGGTGTGGTAAGTAAACAATCGGTCCGTTTGTGGATTGCGTAACAACGCGCGTCATATGCCCCTGAGCTTCGTAGTCTCGCATGAAATTCTTATACGCAAGAGCGTCTTCGGGAAAATGTTTTAAACGGCGTTCGAGCGATTTGAAGGCTGACATCGCCGACATGCGAGATTCACCGATATTGACTGGAGGGGGGTGACGAAAAGGCAAACGCACGACATACCTGCCCGTCGAATCGCGCGAATGAGTTCTGACAAAATGTTCTTCGCTAAGGATCGCTATCTATTATCTTCGTCTCTCCTGAGAGAGATTCGGTTTCCCAAAACCTTTGAATAGCTACTGTTAAATCGGTAACGTTAGAGCAATGATGAGCATGTGCATCTAGTATGTCGCCATTGGATGTATTCGACCACCCTGACAGAACCCATCCCAAGACCGTGTTTTGAGCTGTCGGTTCCGTATTAGAACCATGAATAAGTCCATCGAGGAGAAGTGCTCCATACAGATCTGCACCTATAATCACGTTAATCGGTTCGGAGCTACCAGGATCCGGATCAGCTAACCGTAGGTTACGCAATTGTGGCCAAGGTTCGGATTTGAAGGCAGCGGGTGGTAAATATGACGTCGGATTTCTTACTACGAGTGCGTGAGATCGAAAACACGGGAAGGAGGTATCCGCAGGAGAAATATATATTTCCGCGGCCCGATCCGTGAGGCCTCCAGGAACACCTCCGACACCGCTGATTTTTGCAGCTGCACGTACGGTACGCGCATCTAGAGCCGTTGCCAATTTCTCCGCTATAAAAGTCCACGTTGAGCCTTTATCGAGTAACGCGCGTACAATGAGAGGTGTACCATTGTGGGCGCGTACTTGAATTTTCGCGGTTGCCAATAAGATCGATGAAGGCTGGACGGGGTGATTAGATGCTACGTGTGATTGAACAACTCCCGAATCAATGGGAACAGCGGAAGGGGGCGAGACTGCCGTGGATGAACCCGTGAATGCAGTGATATGCTTTCGGGTTTGTGGTTGGACATCCGACTGAGAACCTTGCTCGCGATGCAGCAGCGTGTGATGTTTCCGCTTACATATAAAGCACGTAGTAGTGGTGGCGCAATTTGATAAAGCATGCCTGCCCAGACAGTTAGAGCATAAACTATTCCGTTTTACAAGTTCCAAACGTGTGGGTAGTGCTAAGTTCTTAAATCGTTTGCATCGGTAAATCGCATGATCCCCCGTGCACGAAGCGCATGTGGAGAACTTGGGCGTAGTAGCATGCGAGTCTACGTTTGACTTAACCGCGTAACTCTTTGATGATTTCGCGACAGAGCTAAATTCTACCGGATGAACGTCCGCTACTTGTAGGCCGCATGCGCGATCATTAATGAATTTTTTAAATACTTCAAAAGACGGATAAGTTTTTTGCGATCCCAGACTGAGGGCCCATGCCTTACGCGATTCTGAATCTAATTTCGAGGAAAATAAATGGACTAAAATAGAGCCCCCTTGATCAACCGGTTCGCCAAGTGCTTGAAGAGCACCGAGAATTGAACTACCTTTGTGATACAAATCGCTTAGGTCCGAAGCCGAATTCTTCCGTACTGTAGGAAGAGCAAAAAGAGCCTGTAAATGATGATCGATAATTCGTTTATTATTAGCGAAGTGAGATTCGAGTAAATTCCATGCAATATTAAAATTATCTGCGGTAGAGGTTAAATGATCGATCATTGATAAAGGCTCTCCTTCGAGTTTTGCTTTCAGATAATGAAATTTACATACTGAATCTATCGAACTATTATTAATTATAAGAGATTTAAATAAATCGCTAAAAGATTGCCAGTGATCATAATCACCGCTAAACCTGGGAATGTCGATTCGTGGAAGATGCGCCGATGAATGATGAGCAGCTCGGGGCACCGCTTGATCCGTGGATGCTTGTTGGGGGGAGATCGTCGACGATGCAAGAGCCAAAGCTTCCAACAGTTCGTCAATCATGTCAAAATATGCGGCTTCCTCGTTGTCAAACTGTCCCTCCAAGAAATATGGATGCCGCCGTTCTAATTCAGTGGCGAGGTGATGAAGACGAAAATGATTGCTGCGACATTCAAACCAGAGTCTTTCAATTATCGATAAGCGTGCTTTGAGTTTAGCGGTAGTCCGTCCTTCTCCTGCGGAAATACTCCAATAGGCCCGATGCATGGAAGCGAAATTGATAGCTAGCGCATTAAGCAATTCGTCGACCGGGGCTTCTTCCAATTGAGAGCTTTGATCCGACATGGTTTTCTGCATACGTTCCGATTCCGAATTGAAACGGAATGGTGGGGCGGCCAAGTGAGGACGCCGCACGGTGCGGGATGGACTGTACTGCTGGTTCAGGTGGGGCCACCAAGTGTGGACTGTCAACTGGTGCGGTGCGGGCGGCATGGCTGGTGCAAGTGGGGCGGTCATGTGGTGACACCTAACTGATGCGGTGCGAGAAGCATAAGTTGTGCACGCGTTGCTGTCCTTATTCCAATAGGAAAGAAAGCCCAAAATGGCGGCTCACAACGAACTAAAATGATCCTTAATGCCTTTTGCACATAATGACACACTTCACAAATTTTTGTCACTGCACAGTCCTATACCGACGATCCTGGCAGGATCGCCAAATGTTCGTCTCGGGGCGACCAAGTGTGATCGAGGAACGTAGAAAAGGTGCTGGATCGAAGGTCGGGAGTCAGGCGAAATAAGGAAAATCACTGAGTCAGTCAAAACACTATTTTATTCACAAAAAATGGTTTCGCATATTACTAGAATCCGCGTAGGCAAGTCAGCGACGGGGACTGCCGTAACAGTTCAATCGTTTTTGAACACCGAAACACGATAAGCCTTTTTGAGCATCAGAAAAGCGTCCACACGCGCAAGGTTTCGAGCCGAATCTGGCGGGACGACCCACATAACATCAAAACGGACCCGAAAAGAGGGCGCTATTTAGTATCGGATGTTTGCGACACGACGCTTCGCTTATAAATCGCAGAAAGGCGACATCTACGTTACGAGCGCTTATCGTAACAATAATATTTTGGACATGTTGCTACTTTCGGGTCGCTCTACATTCCACGCTATTTTGTTTCCCACGAAATTAGGTATATTTTCTGAAAATTCCAGGCTGCTGCGAATTTTCCTGTTGAGTTTATAACGGATTTCTCATTGAAAATTAATAAAATGAATATTTTGGGCATGATTCTACTTTCGGGCCGCTCTACATTCCACGCTATTTTGTTTCCCATGAAATTAGGTATATTTCCCCCGAATTTAGGTTTAGGCCCCCCCGAACGTTCTATGCCCCTGAATTCGGCGGACGGCTGACAGCGCGCGGCTGCTAACTTCAGCGTCGTGTGGAGCGGTATAGGATGGACAACACACAGACATTGTACATGATGAAACAGGACAATACAACACCCACCCAGAGCCAGTCTCCCTCACCCCAAAGTCGGTACCACCATTAACCTATTCGGCGGTCTATGCCGGGGCAAGTGCGATGTGAGTCTTACCCATTGTGGAAGTATACATGGTGTGCTCACAACTCATAAACCACGCCCCCTTTCCCTGCGGTTGGCGCTGAAAACACAGGTTAGGTTACTAAGAAAAACATAATCTTTAGTGTTGGAAGGGTGGCAGTACAGAACTAGTAGCGTCTCTTTTGCGCTTGTGGTGTGGAGTACGTAATATTCTCTTGTCTTTGTCGGTATTTGTCAAGCGGATATGCATACGTACATTTTGAAACAGTACGAATTGAAGAAAGTTTATTCAGTGTTGCAAATTAAGTGCAAAAGTTTGAATTATAAAAATTTGTGCGGTATATCTTGAAAATGTGTTAGAAAGCCAATACAACGTGTACTTCTGAGGAAGTAAGTTTCCACAAATTGCCGGATAATACAATCATACGCGAAGGATGGCTTCAAAACATAGGAGAAATTGTCATTTCTTCCAACCTTTCAAATGGTAAGTTGTAGGTAGAAGTGTTAATAATTATAATATTTAACAATTTAAATAAGATGAAACTTCATAAGATTGTCTTTCTTTATACTGTATACTTTCTCCAAGACTCCAAAAATAAAATTTATATTTATACTTATTACTTCCATGAATATGTTCACATTGAGTAAAGTTGATATATACATATAAATATGTCTAAAGGTGGATTCCAGACCCATTTCACATGTATAAAGGTAGTTTCCAGGTACGATGGTGCTTTCCAGGTCCGTATATACCGGGGCTGGAACACAAAATGAGTTTTATACTAGGTTCCATAGTGGTTGGGTTGGGTTAGTTTTTAGGAGGGGGGGTCCGGGGGGCGGAGCCCCCCAGTGCACTCATTATACTTAAGACACTATGAGGGGAAGGCATAAATACATAAACATACAGAATGGTCGTTTCCAGCCCGGACCTGGAACCGACCCTTAGACACATTTATGTATACAGGGTGGCCGATTTATCTGAAGACATCGAAATATCTCGAGAACTATGCACAGAATCAAAAAAGGTGTCGAATGAAAGTTGTTCGACACGAAGGGGGGCATCCAGTGATAATGAAATTTACCCCCTCCCCCATCCCCTGGGGGTGGAGTGGGGGCAAAAACAATAAAACTTAAATAGGAAACCCCAGTTTTTATTGCAGATTTGGATTCTTCGGAAAAAAGTACACCAATTTGACCTAGGAGCTATTGCATTTTGGTTCACAGGTGGCGCTGTAATCGATAAAAATCCAAATTTATCTGAAGACATTGAAATACCTCGAGAACTATGCACAGAATCAAAAAAGTTGTCGAATGAAAGTTGTTCGACACGAAGGGGGGCATCCAGTGATAATGAAATTTACCCCCTCCCCCATCCCCTGGGGGTGGAGTGGGGGAAAAAACAATAAAACTTAAATAGGAACCCCCAGTTTTTATTGCAGATTTGGATTCTCCGGAAAAAAGTACACCAATTTGACCTAGGAGCTTTTGCATTTTGGTTCACAGGTGGCGCTGTAATCGATAAAAATCCAAATTTATCTGAAGACATTGAAATACCTCGAGAACTATGCACAGAATCAAAAAAGTTGTCGGATGAAAGTTGTTCGACACGAAGGGGGGGATCCAGGGGGCAAATAGGGACAATTTGATCCCTTTATGAAAATTTAATATTAAAAATTCTAATATTAGAATTTTTAATATTAGAAATTAGTAATATCAATTGCGAAAATTGTTATTCTGAATATGAAATTTTAATAATGTCGATTCGAAAAATTAAGATTATGAATAATTGATATTCTTCATATTAAAAATCAAAACTGATTACATAAAAATTGTGCATACAATATGGAAGCAATTTTATAAATAAGTTTTCTACCTTCAATAAAATTACATTTTAGGTTTTAAATTTATTATTTAATAAACAAAAAGAGGACATCACGCAATCCATTAAAAAACGCGTCATGTCCCTTCACTCAGCTCATTCATTCTCTCTTTGTATGTTTTTTCCGAAATGAGAATAAATAAGCTGAGCATTGACGGTCAAACCAGCTTCTATTAAACAAAACGAAACTCTTACTTCATTTGGGGATTTCGTCGCCATCTACCGGACCCCGAGAGAACTCACGTGGTTTCATACATGTACATCGCTTGCATTTCGGCCATCACCGGCGCCTGTTCTGTTACATAACGCTAGAGGGCGACATAACTCGAAAATAAAGTAGCATATCATTTTATACATAAGTTGAGTCACACGTAACCAGTTCACCTACATTTTTCTCTACTTTCCTGAAGGGAAGTAAATGGATATCGCGACTTTCTAATCCCCATATTAAAATTTAGTATTCACGGTCTCTCAGTGTAAGACTGTTTTTGAAGTCCATTGTATTGGTAGTAATTCGGTCGGAGGTCACTTTGCTTTTAGAATAACAACTTTCCGTTTACGCGACTATTTTTTGTCTACCCTTCATTGCTTAAATCGAATTCCAAGTTAAAAATGAATCCTGCTACAGTTCCCGAAAAAATCGAAATGATTCTTATTTATGGTGAATGTAAGAGGAATATTGACGATGCTGTTGCGTTGTATGCTGAGCGTTTTCCAGATAATGCTCGCTCGCGTTCTTTTTTTTTACAAAGTTGTGAAAGCCTTTCACTCTGATGGCAGCGTACAAATGAAAAAAAGGAAGCGAAGATTAACAGTTACAGGAGAAGCTAACGAAGTAGCAGCTATTCACCAAAATCCACATGTAAGCACACGACAATTACATCGCGATTCCGGCATTTCCAGAGACAGTATTCAAAGAATATTGCATCGTCATAAGTTTCACCCATATCACATTTCACTGCACCAGGAACTAGATGGCGATGATTTTCATAACCGCGTGGTGTTTTATGAATGGGCATTTCAAAAAATGGAAACGAACCACAATTTCTTTGCTAATGTATTATTTTCAGATGAATCTACATTCACGAACCATGGTGGCGTCAATAGGCATAATATGCATTATTGGAGCGTAGAAAATCCCCATTGGTTACGACAAGTTAATCATCAACGTCCTTGGTCGGTGAACGTTTGGTGTAGAATCATAGGAAATAAACTCATTGGTCCTTATTTCATTGAAAGTAATTTGAATGGAACAAAATATCGAGATTTCCTAGAACAAGAAGTACCATTACTACTTGACGATGTTGCTATGGACGTCCGACGGACAATGTGGTTTCAGCATGGTTGCCCAGCACATTTTTCAAGAGTAGCAAGGGAAATACTAGACCGTGATTACAATGGTAGGTGGATTGGTAGAGGTGGCCCCATTAATTGGCCTGCGAGGTCACCTGATCTAACATCTCTGGATTTCTTCCTATGGGGTTACCTAAAAGGTAAGGTTTATGAACAAGTACCAACGACTCGTGAAAACATGGTGGAACGCATAAGAACTGCTTGCGCAGAAATTTCTGCAGATATGATTCTATCATGTATAAAGTCATTTGAAGAAAGAATAAATAAATGCATTGAAGTGGAAGGTCAACATTTCGAACACTTACTCAAGTAAGTGAACAGTGAGACAGTGAGAGGCAAGGGGACTCACGTAAAACAAGCACCCCAAAGGGAACAGAAAAATACTACGTCCACGTCGTTGTTCCTGGGTAACGCTAAATGTATTTTTTCCCGGCTTTGTAAGAATGACCGTATTCCATATCCGCTACGCGGGCGAAAATTTTCAATATTGGAGAATCCAAATCTGCAATAAAAACTGGGGGTTCCTATTTAAGTTTTATTGTTTTTGCCCCCACTCCACCCCAGGGGATGGGGGAGGGGGTAAATTTAATTATCACTGGATGCCCCCCTTCGTGTCGAACAACTTTCATCCGACAACTTTTTTGATTCTGTGCATAGTTCTCGAGATATTTCGATGTCTTCAGATAAATCGGCCACCCTGTATATATATATATATATTTTTATTTATTTTATTTATTTATTTTATTTATTTATTACGAGACACCATCAATTGAAAATTACATATTTTAATTTTTAATTCGGCAGTTTAAATTCGTACTTTTATATTAACAGAAAAACGTAAATTAACAAGAAATGTATACTCCTTGATACCTTGTAAACAAACATCTACATTTAAATTAGAGCACTGGTGCAAAGGTAAACGTGCAGTATTTTCAAACCGACATTTTATGATAGAATGCAGTTTTCATTTGTAAGTGAAAATTATGCAGCTAACCGCAATTACACGTGGTAAACAACCCAGCAAAAGAAAAAGCTATTGACATTTATTGATATTGTTACGATTTTTATGTTTTTCGTAATTCAATTTTTATAAGGATCAGGAGTTGTAAGGGATGATTCTCGGTATCTGAGAATCGTTTCTGGGATCTTCCGCATAAAGGGGATCGACACCCGAAGTGACGAAATACCGGCGAATTTAGTAACAATAACTTTATCTTATTTAAGAAAATGCCAACTACAGGTCTTTTCGGTTTCGTTCATGGTGCGACTCTGCACCGAGATCTTCTCTGGATCGTACACGGCGTGACTCTAACGGATATCTTCACTCGATCATTAACGGGGCGACTCTGCCTCAGAGATCCTCTCTGGATCGTACACGTTGCGACTCTGACTGACCAATGCAATTGTCTGTTACAAGTCAGGTCGGTTTTGCGCATAATTCGGTAGCGGGGGTGTTTACGAGACACCATAAACCACGATGTCCGAAAAGACTCATCTTCCGCGAATCGCCGCTTTCGTGTCAGATATCGATTCTTTAGTGATTCTGTGATTCTCGGAACGGGCTCGAATATCTGCACGTGCAGGTTCCAATGAGTCAATTGTTCGTTAATTCGACCTCCTAATCTACAGAGGATGACTTCAAATGTCACTCGATTATAAAGGTGATTTCCGCCGCGGTATGCTTTTGCCTGTCTCGATTTACTATAACAATTCGGCTAACAATAGGACACCCTAATCTCTAACTTTCAACGGTTTTCTGCACGTGTGGCCCGAACGTCGGCATGTATTGCTCGGACGCGACGTTTGGCTTGAGAAGTATCCCTCGGAGCGCCCGTTGGGAGGGGACCGTGCGAGTTTCCCTGATTTTGCGTTTTTTGAGAGTTATTAAATTCCCGTTTACGACATTCGTTTATAGTGTGCCCAGGATTTTTGCAATAATTGCAGAATTTTTTATTATTATGGTTATTATTCGCGTTATTAAATTGCCAGTGGTTTTTTGGTCAAAATTAGTTTCTCTTAAATGTGTATTTTGCTGTCTAGGAAATAATTGTTCAGGTTGTTGACTAACGTTTCTTTTATGGTAGGGATGCGAAACACGGGAAGAATTGCGGGTGTTTGCATCTTGACTAGCGGCACCTCTGAACCAGCAGGTAGTGGCGTCATGACCTGGTTTTTTACAGATTTGGCATGTTACTATTTCCGTTTTTTGTACTGTATGTGTTTTTTAAATTTTATCGTGTGTATTGTCATTATCAGTTCGAATGAGTTTTAATGCAGCTAGTTTTTTTCGGTTGTAATAATTGAAGGATCGGCTTCAACGAATTTCGAAAATTTTGTATTATGTCGCAATTGTAAATCGAGTAATAACCCATCTGTGAACGCATCGACAATTTCTTGATCGATGGAAGCTATTTGTTCTTCGCTTAAATCATTTTCAATTTCTATTTTTCGGGCCTCGAGGATGCGGTTGCCTATTTCACACACTTTATTAGCATAGGAAATCGTATCTTCGTTTTCTTTTTGAAATATTTTGCCTAATTCGCGTTGAATTTGGTTTGCGGATAAAGCCGGAGCATATATACTTTTAATATATTTCGAAACATCAGCTAGTTTTTCATATTTTTGTCCAGTTATTACGCCCTAGCTTCACCTGTTAAACGCGTTCTAATTAATTTTACGAGGTTTGCTTCTGCAGATTCTGAAAGCATTAACAATGCTTCGTCGCACCGGTTTCTAAATTGTTATGTATTTTCTTTCCTAAGTTTTTTGGATCTTGGTCGAAAATTGATCTATCTACCGTGATATTAGAACGAAGTGCGCGATCTTGAGGTTTTGGAGAGTGTTCGATCGGCATAATTTCCAATCATGATCATTGATTTATCCCACCGCTGTCACCAATTTAGTTATATCCTAGATCTGAGAAGCAGATCTGGAACATATTTGTTGGCCATTTTTTTGTGGTCAAGGCACTTAAGCCCTTTATCTGGGAACTGGCCTATGATCATGAGTTTAAGGAAAGGAAGGAGGGGAAAAATAACCTCAGTATTGAGCTTTTATTTAATCAGTAATTGATTAATTTTGTGGATATCATATCCCTTTTTGCTCGTTTCGTCATCATCGTCTATTGGAGAGGATTTATAGGGATAGCAGGACGAGGGAAATTAACTGTAGGGAACGGAGATTGTGAATAAAACATTTTATATGTATATATATAATTTTTAGCATTTGTTATTCGGGAACTAGAGATTTTTATGAAAAAAATGCAAACAACAAAAATGCTTACAATTTTTGTAGTAATATACCAGCATTTTTTCGGAATTTTCCGGAAATTTGTTAAGAATTTAAAAAGTTTCAAATGACAAATTTTTCTAAATTTCACAAAAACGATCTAAAAAATTTCCACTGCATTCATCGTTGAATTTTAACAACTTTTCATTCTTACATTTATTCGAGAAAGCTGATTGTTGCAGATTCAGGGCATCCTGAAATTTGTCAAATAATTGTTCATTTTGGTCGCCAATTTCAGAACGGCCATATTGAATTTTTTGAAAATAGGCTTCATCACATTGAACCCCACACATTTATCTCGCATTACAGTAGTCCAAGTTATACGATCGGTTCTTTCAAAATGGCGGCACCCCGTCCTAAGTTCAACCTCATTCTTTTTTCTCATTATCCCCATTTTCCGTATTTTCGTTTATGCCCGTCGCGAATCTATGTGTTTCATGATTTGCTTCCATCTTCGTCGACGGCATTCAACCAGAAAAGCATACATAGTGAGTTGCCATAACCTAACCCAACTTTCCGTATAACTTTGGAGAGGAAAAACCTATAACTTAGGCCAGGGAGTACTGTATTTATACTCGTCTAAGATATTCTAATGCGGGAAATGATAAGAAAAGAACGGTAAATGAAAAAGAAACCTTGAAGAAACGTGCTTTTTATTAATTAACCATGTGTAATTTTTTTATTTTTGAATTTGCAGTATTTTTCCATACGACATTAGAAAGAGCGGGGCTTGAGCCATACAAATAGTCCATCACATTTTTTTCATTGCGATTTAATACTAAAAAATAACTGTCAAACTTCGTGTTAAATTTGCATTTGGTTAATTTGTAACGGGGCGTTACGTTGTCCAGGAGTCGTGCCGCGGTCGCGAGAGCGCGGAGTGATACATCAATTCGAATCGATCGATAATAGAATCGTTTCAGGAACGAACTGCCCCGAAAATGCCCGAGCGCCGCCGGCGACGGAGCTCGGAGATGCGCGGCAGCGGCGAGCGCCGCAGTCAGTTCCGAGTACACCTTCAGGAAGGAAGGATCGAGAGTCTCGAGAAAATTTTCTAGTAGGAAAGAGTCCGAACTTACGTTGTTGTATAAATATAAAAGTATATTTATATATAAAAATATAAATATAAAAATATAAAAATATAAAAAATATAAAAAGCGAAATCCACTGTCGACTGCGTCATCGCGAGTACAGAGAAACAGGCCGCAAACCCCAGGAACCGGAGGACGAAGTGCCGTCAGCCAAGGACGAGAACTGCCGTCCAGCCGAGGACGAGACGGCCGTCTTAGCGAGGACGAGGCGCAATTCCGAGGGCGAGCGGACGAAACGCCAAATCGGGGAGCAACCAATTGTAAGTCGGCCGTGGGCCACACGTGTGTTTATTTCAAATAAATTGAGAGGGCAAGAAGGCCCGATATCCTTTTTTTTTAAATAAAGATAATTATTATTATTATTGTTTCCTGCTACACCCCTTTCGTAGCTTGTGCGGGCGGTGTGCGGTGCCGCCGTAGGGAAATTTCGCGATCCCCGTTTCAGGCGCGGAAGGAGGCAGGAGCCGACCTCCTCTGGGCGAGCTCGTGCCCTACCGGAGATTGCCAGCTAGCCGGGCTGAGCAAAAGCGAGTCGTCCACCTGGCGCGGGGTTTTCCCGAGAAAACCTCAAAGCCCGCTTCACGGGCGGTGGACGACAAGCCAATAATTCTGGCCGCGAAAAAGCCGCCATTATAAATGGCGCCACAACGTGGGGCTTAAGAAAAGTGCCTAAATTAGGCACCGGTTTTATTGAAGTGCGCGAGTGAAAAGTAGAAAAATAGTATATTACTGGAGGAAGGTAAAATAAAGAATGTCTCAGGCTGCGTGTAATTTTTATCCGAGGTGAAGCCGAGGGTGAAAAACATGTAGTTTGAGGCATTCTTTTTTACTTCCCGAGGGAAGTATACGATTTTTCTTCATAACAGGGAGGAAAAGAAGAAACTTTCAAGCTTTCAAGCGCAAGCGGGAGGAAAGTTGCTGCTTTCGTCCCAGTGTGATGAAAAAAAGTTTCGGCGTCTCGGCCACGAGGCAGTTCGCCATTTTTCCGGCGAACGCGGGTGAAAGCCGCCATCTTGGGCAAGCATCGTGCTTGTCCAAAGGGACGCGCCGCGCGGGGACTTGGGCAAGCACCGTGCTTGTCCAAAGGAGCGAGCCGCGTGGGGATTTCCGTTGCGCGGAAACGGTGCGCGTCGGGCGGGAGAGAAGTTCCCCCGGCAGGGAGCACGCGACGGGCCGCGTAGAGTGGGGACGGGATTCCCCTGCCTGCGGAGAGGCAGCGCGTCGGGCCGAGTGGGAGAATCCCCCACCGGAGTAGGGGCCGCGGAACGCGCAGTCGAAGAGAGAGGCCGACAAGAGAAGCGTCGGGTCGCAGCTCCACGGGCGGTTGGTAAATCCGTCCGGTTCGTTCCTCCCGCGAGAAATTGAAGTTGAATTAATATTTAGAGTAGATTAATAAATAATATATCAATTTCGATTAGTATTTGAATTTAAAAATAAGTTAGATTAATAAGATAATAAATTAATATTTCGAATAGTAGTTAGAATAAAACATATAATACACAAGTTAGGTTAATAAATAATAGATTAATTTTGAATAGTAGTACGTAATTAGAATAAGAAGTTAAGTTAATAAGATGAAATGTGTTGATGAAAAAAAAAAAAAAAAAAAAAAAAAAAAAAAAATTGAGATACCTAACCCTTCCCTTAGATTTAAGTTAAATAGGCTAAGTGATACAAACCGCAAAGATAGAGATTCTTTGTGTACAGTGGCGAAGCGAGTGACAATCGGGTGTCACCAGGCTGTCCGACAACCACTGCGATCCGCGAGGTGCAATGCGAAACCGCGCGCGCACGTCAGTCGACTGTCAAACCAGTCGAACCGCGAGCTTGCCCGTTCCTCCGTTGAGCGCGTGCGCGACGGGAGAAATAGAGTAGGCAGATCGCGCGACCAATCGCAGAGGTCGAGTCGTCGGATAGGGCTACTCGAGTGCGGCCCACGTTTAGGTGGAGCATCCGCGTGCGTGAGCGGATAACACCCGGTGTGCAGGAGAGTTGCGTGCACACTGCACAGAGCACATTAAATTCTTGTAAAGAGTGGAGAGCGTGTGTGAAGGAGAGAAACGCGAGTGAATAAAAATATTAATAAAAAAAAAAAAAACCAAAAGAAAGAGCAGTGAAGTGCCGTTGGAGGTCAGTGTTGAGGGGAGTGACCTTGAATAGTCCGCGATCACGAGAGGCCGCACTAGGCGAAAAATTTAGAGTAGGGCATCGCGATGACAAAAAAGAGGACCGTCGCCTCGAAGAAACTCACGAGTGAGGTCTCGCAAGGCGCGGAGGATCCGGTCGGGTTGACCCGCAGAGAGGTCATTGCACGGCTCAAAGCTGTAGGCCTGAGTACAGTCGGACATGAGGAGGTCCTACGTGCCCGACTTGCGAGAGCTCAATCGGAGGAACTCTCAGAAGGAGAGGCGGAGAGCGCGATGAAATCCGGCGCTTCCGAAACGAGTGTCCACGTCCAGATCTCGGAGGGACGAACACCATCGAGGGACATCGAGGGACAAGAGGAGTTTTCGACCAGGATTGTTATATGTCAAGCCGTGACGAAGGACACGAGAACGTCCACGGCCACGAGTCGAGCCACCTCGACATGCACGCCACTAGATGTGAGCAGCCAGCCGACCTGGACCACAACGGGTTCGAGAGTGTCACCCGGAGTTGTGGACATCGCCAGACCAGGGTTCGATCATCCAGTAGGGACGATGACATATGCCGTGCCAACGACATATGTCACTTTGAGCAGCGGATCGTGGCATCACCCGCAAGGGACAACAGTGATCCCCAGACCGCTGGCGGCTCCGAACCCAGTGCACCAGGGAGCCATTCTTCGCAGATATTGCCCGGAATTCTCGGAGAGGGCGCTCACACTGCCGGAAGAAACGGAGACCGAGGACGATCGCCTACGCACGCGCATGGCAGCAAAGCGCACTCTTTTCGCGGCTCAATCCGAAGAGGAATATGAGGAGGAGAGCCAGAGCGAAGGGTATAGTGACGATCGTCGGAGAAAAGCCGAACGAGCACGAGAGAGAGAGGAGAACGAGGCTCGACCACCGCGGGACTAACCAGGAAGCCGCGCAGGTGCGAAAATCAGGCGAGAGATTCGTCCTGAGGAAACGCGGGCAAGAAGAAGCCCGATGGAGGAGTACGAGGAGGTAGCCTCGGATGAACGAGAACTCCATAGGGTGACAGCACGGCCGAGATGGACGTTTCCCGAACACGGTCATTATGCTGCTCCGCCTGAGGAACCAAGGAGACATTCTCAGGGCGGATGGACCCTGAAGCAGCTGCGATCGTGGGGTCTGAAGTTCGACGGGTCCAACGTCGAGGAATTTTTAGCCGGGTTGCACGAGTGCATGGATTGCCTCGAGCTACCCGAGGGAGACGTGCTACGTGTCTTGCCTGGCCTATTCGAGGGGAAGGCAAGACAGTGGACTCGAGACGAGCCCACTTTACTGAGAACGTGGAGAACGTTCGAAAGAGGAATCAAGCGCCGGTTAGGAGTAGAGATCGAGGACACCGAGATTCTTCTGTCGATCCATGAACGGATTCAAGACCCGACGGAAGATATGGAGGATTTCCTGCAGGAATTGCGGCGACGATTCCGAAAAATGCGAGTGCCACCGCCAGAAGAGAGCCAGGTTAGGATGACGATCCGAAACTTACGGCCGGATTACCGTAAGTCTACGAGTGTCCGAGATTGCGCGACGTTTGCCGAGCTGTTCGAGGCTAGTCGTGAACTCGCAGACGATAAGCGGTGGGATGCACGATACCGGCAACTTACGACGACAGCACGCAAGGAGGGCGGAAACCGAGTGTCGTCCCAAAACATCAGAGTGGCCGCAGGGAAAGAAGTGTCCGATGCGTCATCGTCATCGTCGTCGTCGTCGGTGAGCGAGCCGAGAAGAAGCAGTCGACGAAACCGCAGGAAGAGGGGTAGAGCCTCGAAATTAAGAAAAAGCAGCCGAGAGGAGATCGCTGCGGTACTGCCGGAAAGGCAAGCCATTCGAGATCCGCCCCCACAGAGGATACCATCACCGAGAACAGCAGCTGTTCCGCACATAATCAGCCAGGACGACAGCCGCCGAGAGCAACCGAAGAGCTCCGGCGATCCGTAGAGCCGCCTCCTGAAAGATGCCCGACTTCGCCCCGCCACGTTAGGCCTAGGAGGGGGGAGTTGAGAGTGGCACCAGGAGCGCGCCCGTGTTATAACTGCGGCGGGACGGGCCATTTCGCGCGCGAGTGCCCGGAGCCCCGGCAGTGCTACGGATGCGGTAAATTAGGCACGATACGTCGGGAGTGCGTGCAATGCATGGAAGCTGGTGTGCGACACTCGGGAAACGAGCAGCGCGGGTCGAGGCACGAGTCTTCCCGACCAGGCCCGCAGACGTTTCTATCAAGCTGGAGGACGAGTGCGCCGAGAAGAGGATAGGCAGTATATGCCCCGAAGAGGAGGTTCTCCGATTCGTAAGGGAGAAATGGGGTATCTCGTCACGAAGAAATAGAGGTGAGATAGAAGACATCGCTGCCGGAAGAGGTATGCCGGATGATCGCCTCTATTTTGACTTCGTCGTCGCCGAAGTCGCAGTCCGAGGGCTCTGCGACACAGGAGCTACACGGTCGTTCGTCGGACCGAGGATTGCCGACGCGTGTCGAGACCACATATTGCCCCATAAAGGAGGATTAAGGAGCGCCACGGGCCATTCCACGGAAACTACCGGAATACTGCCGCTGACGGTCGACGTGGGAAATCGGATCGAGCAGGTTTCCTTCCGCGTCGCCACAGTGGTAGAATACGAGGCCATTCTGGGAATTGACTTCCTCAGATTGGTGGGAATAACCGTCGACTGTCAAGAAGGGCAGTGGAGGAGTGGCAACGGCCCATGGAAACGCTTCGCTGTTGCGGAAGAAGCAACTATCCACGCGGAGTGTGCGGGGTTGGCAGAGGTCACGTCCAATCAGGAGGGACAGCTGACCAGATTATTAGACGAACTGCTACCCCCACCCCCAGCTACGCTAGGTACGACCACGCTGGTAGAGCACGTCATCGACGTAGGAGACGCGCGACCGGTGAAACATCGTTTACGTCGTGTGTCGCCGGCCGTCTTGGAGGCCGCCCAAGCCGAGGTCGACTCAATGATAAGGAACGACATCATTGAGCCATCCACCAGCGCGTGGTCGAGTTCGTCAGTCATGGTAAGGAAGCCGAACGGGACCTACCGGTTCTGCGTCGATTACCGCGACGTGAATGCCGTCACGAGGAAGGACGCGTATCCGCCGCCAAACATAGACAGCATCCTGGACAAAGTTCGCCGAGCGAGGTTCATCAGCAAAATAGACCTCAGCCAGGCCTACTTCCAAGTGCCGCTAGAAGCGAGATGCCGAAAGATCACGGCCTTTTCTGTGGCCGGTAGAGGGTTGTATGAATTTAAGAGGATGCCATACGGCCTTACGAATGCTCCCGCCACCTTCCAGCGGTTGATGGATTCACTCTTCGGACCGGAGGACGAATCGAGGGTATTCGTCTACCTAGACGACATCATCATCGTCAACGAGTCTTTCGACGAACATCTGGTCTGGGTCCGTAGAATATTGGAGACCATCGTACATGCCGGTCTCCAAATAAACCGAGATAAATCGGAATTCTGCTGCGAGAGTGCGGTTTATCTCGGATACCGGATTGATCGAGAAGGATTGAGGCCCGATATGGAGAAAGTCCGCCCTGTTTTGGAGTACCCGCCCCCGCGAACGTTGAAGCAAGTTCGAGGCTTCCTCGGGATGGTGGGGTGGTATGCACGCTTCATGCCAAACCTCGCCGAGAAGAGACTTCCACTCACCAAGCTGACCAGGAAGAATCAGCCATGGAACTGGGGCGAGGAGCAAGAGCAGGCATTTGAGAGTCTGAAAGCGGCACTGACGGAAGCCCCAGTGCTAGGGAGGCCTGATTTCAAGCGGCCCTTCACCTTGCAAACAGACGCCAGTGATTATGCCCTTGGAGCAGTGCTTACGCAGCAACAGGATGACGGGGAGCACCCCATTGTGTACTTGAGTCGTACCCTCACCGCCGCGGAGAAGAATTACTCGACTACGGAGAAGGAGTGCTTGGCGGTGGTATGGGGCGTAAAGAAGCTCCGGGCATACCTGGAAGGTTATGCGTTTGAGGTCATAACCGACCACAGCAGCCTTCAGTGGCTGCGCAACCTAAGGGATCCAACGGGACGCTCTAGCCCGCTGGGCCTTAGGGTTGCAGGGGTGGAACTTCACCATTCGTCATAAGAAAGGAGCGCTGCATCATGTCCCGGACGCCCTTTCCCGGAGGATTGAAGAGGACGACGGAGCCATGCGAGTAGCCGCAGACAAAGACGACTGGTACGAGAGGAGGCGAGAGTGGGTACGAGCGCATCCTGAGCGGTTCCCCGAGTGGAGATTAGAGGAGGATCGGCTATATCACGCCCGATCCGATCCACTATTGGACCCGGTGACCGGAGGGGAGAACCGCTGGAAGTTGGTACTGCCGGTCGGATTGCGAGCACAAGCCCTCAGCAATGCGCATGAGGAGGCGCATGCCGGACACTATGGCGTCGAGAAGACGTATTGCCGTCTAGCAGTAGAGTACTACTGGCCTGGCCTCCGATATGAAGTGCAGCAATTTATCGGAGAGTGTCGCGACTGTCAAGTTCAGAAGACGGCGCAGGGCGGGCCCCCGGGGTTGATGGGTCAACGGATCATTGAAAAGCCGTGGACCTTTGTGCCCGCCGACATCATGGGCCCATTCCCGCCTAGCCGTGGACAGAATCGGTACATCCTCGTATTCACCGATATGTTCACCAGGTGGGTGGAGTTGAAAGCGCTGAGGACCGCCAACGGCAGGAGTATCGCTCGAGCATTCGAAGACTTGGTGCTGTTTCGATGGGAGACGCCTTCATACCTCCTAACGGACAATGGGAAGGAATTCCGAAACGAGGTGATGGACAAGATGTTGTCGGCGTACGGAGTGCGATCGATTACTACGTCTCCGCACCATCCCCAGGCCAACCCGGTTGAGCGAGTGAATCGAACGATCAAAACTATGATCCGCACGTTTGTAGGTGCCGATCATCGAGACTGGGACTTGCATCTGCCCGAGTTCTGGAGTGCGATCAATACGGCCATACAGGAGAGCACGAAAGTGTCACCGGCTTTCCTTAATTTTGGCCGACAACCGTCCCCGGTCAAGAGTTTGAGGCGTCGATTGGAGGGGGAGGTGCCAGTGCTACGCATCGAGAACGAAGAATGGGAAGAACGTCTGAAACGTTTAAGTGCCCTACGGGATCTAGTACGTCGGTTTCAAGACCGAGCAAGCGAGCGCCAGCGTCGACAATATAACCGCGGCAGACGTGACATTCTATTTCATGTCGAAGATCTAGTGCTACGGCGAAATCACGTTCTGTCGTCGGGCGCGGAAAGATTTGCCGCGAAACTCGCGCCGCGATACGAGGGGCCGTTCCGCGTCGTAAACGTAATTTCTCCCGTCGTGTACGAGTTGGGCGGGGAAACCGGGCGAAGAGTGACGAAAGTCCACGTTACGGACCTGAAGCGGTATGTTGCACCCCGCGGATCCCGTCGAGTCGAGAATTAATTCCGTTTACAATTTTGTTACAGATGTGGAGGTCAGCGACAGTGAGTCGGAGAGGAGGGCGGCGCCCCCCTACCAAGGGGAGTGGAGACCTCCGTTGTATGGCCCCGAAAGGGAGGAGGCCTTGGTCGTGGAGGTGGCGACTAGAGAGAGGGGCACTTCACCGGCCGCAACAGGGGTCCTCTCTCTAGAGCAGTCGGGACGAGTCCTCGCGACCTTGTTGACGGGGGTGCGCCTAGAGGAGGCGCCCACCCCGGATGAAAGCTGGGTCGTCCTGCAGGAGCCCGGACCCGACGACGTCTCTGTCGAGGTGCAGGTCGCTCCCCTCTGGTGTGAGGAGGAAGACCGCGGGATAGCGGCAGCGTCGCCACGACAACCGCCGGTGCCGAGGGATCGCCAAGGGGATTTCCCTCTCCCCGTCGGTCGGCACCCAAATTCGCGGCCAGTCGTCCGCGGGATCCTGTTTGGCGGGCTGCGGTAGCTGCCCAATGATGTCGAGTGAGATCCTCCTCCCGGGAAGTGCTTCAACTGCTGGCGCGAGAGGCACCTGTGGAAATCTTGCCCAGCCCCGCGGATTCGCCCATTTTGCGTGAATTGCGGGTTCTCGGGCTTGTCTATTTCCGGGTGCCCTCGATGTGCAGAGCGCTACCGGGAGTGGATGAGTCGCGGAGAGCGGAGCTCTTCGGCAATACGCGTCGAGGATGAGGGGGCCAGCGCCCATACCCGCCGACATCGATCGCGGAGGCGACGGGGTCAGGGGACCCGCGAGGAGACGCCAACCGAGGAGACAAACAAGACCGGAATCCAATCCAGAATCCAGCCCCCGGGGAGAAGCAGCTGCCCCCGGGGAGAACGCGGGCCACGGCCAGGAGGCCAGTCCGCCCAGGCCGGAGGACCAGGCCCAGGAGAGGGCAGAGGAGGACGCCCTGAAAACGGCCGAGTCATTGGCCACCCTGCTCCGCAGTTTAGGGCCAACTGCCGCGGCCTTCGTCGCAGGACGAGTCGACGAGGGAGATGCCCTCAGGTGGGCCCATCGGCTGGCGGGGCTGCTCCCCCCGCTGAAGAAGATGGTGGTCCTAGAGGCCAAAAGGGAAGCCCTGCGGAAGGAGTAATCCGCTCGTAGTTGGGGGAAGGTCGAGTCTCTCCCTTCCCCGCCCTCTTCGGAGGAGGTAAGAGTGGATTAGAAGGTGAGCGTGGAACGATCGCGGCGATTCCTGGACAAACTCTTGATCCGAGATACGAGGTACGGTACTCCTTAGACGGGAGTTCAGAGTAATCCCGAGGTAGGAGGGGGGTCTGTAACGAGGCGTTACGTTGTCCAGGAGTCGAGCCGCGGTCGCGAGAGCGCGGAGTGATACATCAATTCGAATCGATCTATCATAAAATCGTTTCAGGAACGAACGGCCCCGAAAATGCCCGAGCGCCGCCGGCGACGGCGCTCGGAGATGCGCGGCAGCGGCGAGCGCCGCAGTAAGTTCCGAGTACACCTTCAGGAAGGAAGGATCGAGAGTCTCGAGAAAATTTTCTTGTAAGAATGAGTCCGATCGTAAGAGCGTCGCGTGAACAGTAGAAAAAGCGAAATCCACTGTCGACTGCGTCATCGCGAGTACAGAGAAACGGGTCGCAAACCCCAGGAACCGGAGGACGAAGTGCCGTCAGCCAAGGACGAGAACTGCCGTCCAGCCGAGGACGAGACGGCCGTCTTAGCGAGGACGAGGCGCAATTCCGAGGGCGAGCGGACGAAACGCCAAATCTGGGAGCAACCAATTGTAAGTCGGCCGTGGGCCACACGTGTGTTTATTTCAAATAAATTGAGAGGGCAAGAAGGCCCGATATTCTTTTTTTTTAAATAAAGATAATTATTATTATTATTGTTTCCTGCTACACCCCTTTCGTAGCTTGTGCGGGTGGTATGCGGTGCCGCCGTAGGGAAATTTCGCGATCCCCGTTTCAGGCGCGGAAGGAGGCAGGAGCCGACCTCCTCTGGGCGAGCTCGTGCCCTACCGGAGATTGCCAGCTAGCCGGGCTGAGCAAAAGCGAGTCGTCCACCTGGCGCGGGGTTTTCCCGAGAAAACCCCAAAGCCCGCTTCACGGGCGGTGGACGACAAGGCAATAATTCTGGCCGCGAAAAAGCCGCCATTATAAATTATTAATGAAAAGGTTAAAGGGGTTATTGGCGTTGGATACTGCCAATTTTTAATAATTATAACCTACATTTCCATGTCACAACAGATGGCGGTAATTTACAAAGACACGACGAAGAAAACTTGTCCCGTCATACCCCAGTCACCCCTAACTGCGTATACCATGCGATAAAACAAGCCGGGCCGTTGTTTTCATGCAATGAGCGTTCAGACCCGTGGAGGTAGGATGGTCGAGATGCAGAGTTCGAATGCGACTCCCGACGTCACGCTAAAATCCGCATGAGCAGTACGGTTCGATTCCCACCAGACCAACGCGTTGGAACGCGCCACCTAAGCGCCACGTTAGGAAATTTCTTTGCGTGTAACCTATTGGTGAGACGGGTTTCACGGACAACTACAAGTAGGTATGGCAAGGGATAAATCCGAATACATATAGAATATCAACAGCGCGGTGTCCGCCTAAACCCGCATTCATGGCCCAGTGTTATACCTAAAATTATATTATAACCACCCTTACCAGCGGAAAAAGCTAAGATGACAAAGCCACGCAGGAATACCAGTAAAGACTTGGAAATCGGGATGGTGCCGCTATACGGATTTCTCGAGAAACCTTCAATTTTAAAAAACCCCTGCAATTAAACAAACAAACAAAATATATATATATAAAATCTGTTTTATAGGAAGAGCTACTACCAGCCCATCCGTTTTTGGATTACCACCCGAAGGTAACAATACGCTCCGCGGTCTTCTTTTTGGCGTAGTACCGTTTCAAAGAAAACGGACACCCGCACCCACGGTTTCTCCGACTGAAGCATCAGTCCAACTATATTGTCAGGATTTATATATTATACCTAATTGCACATTTATTCACAGGGTCCAACCGCCCACGTCACAGAATGATAGCGTATTCTTCTGTACTTTATGCTTATGCTTTACACGAAGTTATTGGTCACATGCGCAGAGGATTCTTATCGAAAACTGATCCAGCGCAAAAGTTTCAAAATGCACGCTACAGTAAAAAAAGCTATATCCACAATATTTTATTCTTCGCTGTTCAAAGGGAATTAGACAACCGCGGCGCCACTAGCCCATATATTCGTTTATGTTGCAACACGGCATAAAGCGTATAATATATGCGTATGCAATGTGCATGTATCATAGAATCCACGAGAATCGCGAAAAGCATACGTCAGCTATTGCATGGGTGAGGGTCGTAGCTTCTATGTTATTAGAACAAGTTATACTTTACATTTTTATTTTCTAGTACTATGGCACCATACTAAGTTATTCAGTCCGGCCTCTCAAAATGGCGGAAATTTGTCTTAAGTTATACCGCAATACATTCCTCTCACTATGCACACTTCCCTATTTTTGTTTATGTCCGTGCGAGTGTATTCGTGATTGAAGCGTTCAGGAGATTACTTGCACCTAAAATTTCATTCCGTGGTTAGCACGCCTGCCCTACTTTCATATTGTAAAAGTGGCAATCAATCTTGAGAAAGCAAAATTTTACTAAAACTTCAAAATGGTTTAAAATTGTAATATTTCGAGATTATATTAGTTTATTCGTTGGGGCTGATGGATGCAACATAGTGCTTTATGTAAATAAATAAAATATAATCATATATAAAATATTTATGAAAATATGATTGTATACCACATTTAGTTATTATGAATGGGGAACGATTACCTTTAAATTTACTATCTTAGATGATAATATCAGGACTGGCCTTATTAAATAAAAATTAGTCAATTTTTTCTGGCGAAGATTACCATATCTTTGCTATGCATGCTTTATGTTTTCGTTAAACACACCGAATAAAATTTGTTAATCAATAGACAAAATTTCTGTAATTTCGATAATTACAAATTGCAAACTGACCAGGCTATTACCCGACTTAAATAATAACAATAAATCATTTTTATACATCGTTTTATTTCTGTATCTTATGAAGTACCCCATAGATTCAAATAGATAATGAAATATATGGACTGCAACAATGGATTATTTATTCTGATACTTATGTAGGTTTTTGCTGCGGTACCTAATTTGATCCAAGAGAACAGACATAAAGTTTACCAGTTTTGAAAATGTGTGGAAATACTACACAGAAAGAAGCAGACAGTCTGCTTCTTTCCGTGAATAAGGGAAACAGTTACTGAGTCTTTAACTAGGGAGAATAAGTATTAGAAGCAAGAAAAAGACACATAAGCGAAGTTAAAAACGTCATTTCGAGGACTTCCATTCAGGAGCCATACATAATAGTTTGCTGTTTTTAGATCTGATAGCTATTGCTGAATAAGAACTGAAAAAATGTTTAATTTTCTTCCGTTTTTGTTACTTTACATATTTAAGCGGTATACACGCCACTAATCTGACAATGTTTATAACCATATTCAGTATGTTGAGAAGAATTTGGTGTCTAATTTTAGCTTTGATTTAATGTTCTAATAGAATTGTAAGGAACAAGGCTGCTGAAAAAGCGAAGCATGCTCATCATCAACAACAAGCACAACAGCAAAGTCAACAACAGAGCCAAACAGGATCAGGAGGTCCTGTATCTGTAATTTCGCATACAGCTGGGAATGTTTCAGGTCATCCTATTACCACAACCCAAAACGCATATAGCATTAGTGGCATTTTGGGAATCCCTAACCATCACCAAGATCCCAATGGTAACAACATAAAAAGGAAAAGAATTGACGAAGGTAAGTGTCCGCACATCACCGTATCATAAACCCAACTTAAATAATATTAATAATCTATTTTCACGCATTAAAATTCATTTTGAGAAATATTTAGATGCCTGTGACACTAAGTCACTAACAAATCACCATTCATATTTAAAGCATGGACAAGATAGTGTATTTTGGCGTAACAAGGATATAAGAGCCAATTTTATTAATCTTTTCTTGCTTTCTTGAGCTTCGTGTACATATAGTGACGTAGTTATAGCGTAAGCGCAGTAGATCAAATACGCACGTTATTACTTTAAACAAAAAAGCTTTAATATATCTAAAATTTCTTAGTTAGCCTAATTTTATATATACCAGGAACTTCACTGGTTGACAGTGGATGCTACCGCACAGTTTCGATTTAAATTTTGCATACAATTTTTGCGTTTGAAAGGCATGAATATTACATACGGTTTTCAAAAAAAAATGTAAAGAAGACGCTATGTGAATCATTTATATTTATTTATTTCTTATTCATAAGATTTTACTTCAAGACTTACCGCCTATATTAGCAACAACCAGCACCTTTCCTTTCTCATACAAAATTTCCCGCTTTACTTGTTTTGTTGGAAATAATTTTTTTATACCATTTCTATTTTTCAAAGTACACTCAAAAACTACAAAAAGCCACACATTTTGTTATTTTCCCAAAATGGCCGCTTAAGTATATCCGACGGCTAGTTCTTATTGTTATATTTGTAATCGTTGAACAAAAATACGATGAAAACATGTTGTCCCCTTTTTTGAGAGGATGTAGTATTTCTATAGATTTACCTTTTTTTCATGATATGGGTTTAACAAAAAAAAAAAAAATTGTTAAGAAACAATGGGCACAACTTTTCTTTGTTCTTTAAGACTCTCTAAAAGTGTGATAAGAGACTGATTGGTATTTCATAAAAATCAATTCTGTGTTAAGTTGAAATATCAAGATTAGGCATTTGGGACAATCACGAGGAAGACAATTTTGTTCTGAGTATAAAGATACAAGCAATCAGTTTCTGCAAATTAGTTCCTTTGTGAATTGAATTTGAACATGTATTTATTTATTAGGATTTTGCTGAGCACACGTGCCGATAACAATTAAAAACGGATCGATTCGTTTTTCCTAGAAAGGAATTTTCAAAAATCGGATGTTTTTGAATATGTATTTCTTAGGCTTGAATATAGTAAGAAATTTCAGATATTCCGAAACAAAAATAGAAAACTTAAATGGCCCGCGAATAACCGAAGTGCTTACCTTGCAAACACGTAAATATTAATTTATTCAACTGAAAGAATAATTTGTTGTTATGTAGAGCAAAACTCTAGATTAAAGACAAGATGTTATACACCGTGTTTCTCAACCTATTGAACCCCGTTTACCAGCAGATAGAGAGTAAAATTCTGAAATGAAAGTTCCTTTGCCGAAAATGTTTTCAAGCTACCGTTTTCAAGTTATTCAGCATTGAAATGAATCAATAGGAAAAGAGCTTTGCGATTATCGCCATGGTAGTATTGTCGGTGCATGTTGAGAGTAAATACGAAGAAAATGCACATCGTCCATAAACCGCGCAATTGTTTTCTAGCGAAGCAGCGGAACTTTCGAAAGAGACTGTCAAAAATATCGATCGGATTCGAATGTCTAACCTGCCACTGGTTTTCGATTTCGAAAGGAAAACTAAAACTTTTGATTCGAATTTGTAATGAATCAAAAAATGATTATTTTAAGGGTTAGGCATTCATGTAGAAAATAACGTTTCATATGTTTCGAAACGCTGGAAAATATTTTCTAAATTGTGTAATGAGAATATAAAAGTTAAAGATTTAAAATTAAGGGATCGACAGTTTTTTAAAAAGTACTTGGATTTAAAATCAGAAAGCATCGATTTGTACAAAGTCGTAAGATGCATCTCTTTTTCCTTTTGAAGCCCCTGGGTGGAATTACACATACAAAGACCACACTGGAAAAGTCCCTTTTTTTTTTTGTATGAAATGCAATTGGCACACAACCACTTTTTGAGCTCCAATTTTTTATTTTGCAAAGTTACATCATCGACTTTAATAATCAACATCAGTCAGAGTTGCACGAGATTAGCACGTAATTGTTATTAACATATTGTTTATAAAAATCATTTCTAAACGGCACAGAACCAATTTTTTCCAATTGCAAGATTAAATCATCGACTTTAATAATTAACTTCATTAGAGTTACACGCGATTAGCACGTAATTGTTATTAACAAATTGTTCATAAAATCCATTTCTAAGCGGCACAGAAACACTTTTAGATCACCAATTTTTTCCAATTGCAAGATTAAATCATTGATTTTAATAATCAACTTTGTTCAGAGTTATACGCGATTAGCGTGTGATTGTTATTAACAAATTATTACAAACGTTACATTGGTCAGATTTACTTGCCAACTTTATGCCATTTATGGCTAATCGGGCAAGGCTGAGTCATCATCCCACACAGGACGATACAAACAAGTAAACAATCACAAATACTACACATAATCGACACCATCAAGAGTTAGTTAGCGGCCTGTGCCATAGCAGGCGCCTCGCAAACATTGTCTTATTTTCATTCAAGACAATATTGACGAAGCGTCGACCACGGAAAAACCATTCACGGTGTTGATAACTAATGACTGATGTCGATAGCAGTCCCAAATTCGTACCTTCGCCCAGCAAGGTTTCCTGAATTATCCGCAATGGAAATAATCAGAAAAAGTTGCCGGACGGGGATTCGAACTTACGACCTAAGGAACGTTCAGTTTACGAGGCGAGCATGCTAACCACTTAACCATCGCATTCCCCAATTAACAAATTATTGATAAAAATAATTTCTAAACAGCACATAACCACTGTTTGAGCTCCAATTTTTTCTTTTTGCAAAATTACATTGTCGTCTTTAATAATCAACTTCAGTCAGAGTTGCACGAGATTAGCACGTAATTGTTATTAACATATTGTTTATAAAACTCATTTTTAAACGGCACAGAACCATTTTTTCCAATTGCAAGTTTAAATCATCGACTTTAATAATTAACTTCAGTCAGAGTTGCACGAGATTAGCACGTAATTGTTATTAACATATTGTTTATAAAAATAATTTCTAAACGGCACAGAACCATTTTTTGAGCTCGAATTTTGTCCTTTTGCAAAAGTAAATCATCGACTTTAATAATCAATTTCATTCAGAGCTGCCCGCGATTAACACGTAATTTTTATTAACAAATTATTCATAAAAATCAATTCTAAAAGGCACAGACCCATTTTTGGGCTCCGATTTTTTTTCTTTTGCAAAACTAAATCATCGACTTTAATAATTAACTTCATTAGAGTAACACGCGATTAGCACGTAACTGTTATTAACAAATTATTCATAAAAATCATTTCTCAACGGCACAGAACCACTTTTTGAGCTCCAATTTTTTCCTTGCAAAAAAGTGAATTATCAACATTATAGTCAACTTCATTCATTGTTGCTGGCGATGAGCACGTAATTGTTATTAACAAATTATGCATAAAATTCATTTCTAAACGGCACAGAACAATTTTTTGAGCTCTAATTATGTCCAATTGCACGATTAAATCATCGACTTTAATAATAACTACATTTAGAGTTGCACGCGAATAGCGCGTAATTGTTAACAGCAAATTATTAATAAAAACCATTACTAAACGACACAGAACCACTGTATGAGCTAGTCGCGTGCAACTCTGAATAAAATTGATTATTAAAGTCGACGATTTAATTTTGTAAAAGGAAAAAAATTGGAGCCCAAAAATGAATCTGTGCCTTTTAGGAATGATTTTTATGAATAATTTGTTAATAAAAATTACGTGTTAATCGCGGGCAGCTCTGAATGAAATTGATTATTAAAGTCGATGATTTACTTTTGCAAAAGGACAAAATTCGAGCTCAAAAAATGATTCTGTGCCGTTTAGAAATGATTTTTCTAAACAATATGTTAATGACAATTACGTGCTAATCTCGTGCAACTCTGACTGAAGTTGATTATTAAAGACGATAATGTAATTTTGTAAAAAGAAAAAATTGGAACTCAAACAGTGGATATGTGCCGTTTAGAAATGATTTTTATGAACATTCTGTTAAAAACAATTACGTGCTCATCGCCTGCAACAATGAATGAAGTTGATTATTAAAGTCGATGATTTAATCGTGCAATTGGAAAAAATTGGAGCTCAAAAAATGGTTCTGTGTCGTTTAGTAATGAATTTTATGAATAATTTGTTAATAACAATTACGTGTTAACCGCGTACAACTCTGAATGAAGTTTATTATTGAAGTCGATGATTTTATCCTACAATTGGAAAAAATTAGAGATCTTAAAGTGTATCTGTGCAGCCTAGAAATGGATTTTATGAATAATTTGTTAATAACAATTACGTGCTAATCGCGTGTAACTCTAATGAAGTTAATTATTAAAGTCGATGATTTAAACTTGCAATTGGAAAAAATGGTTCTGTGCCGTTTAAAAATGATTTTTATAAACAATATGTTAATAACAATTACGTGCTAATCTCGTGCAACTCTGACTGAAGTTGATTATTAATGACGATAATGTAATTTTGTAAAAAGACAAAATTGGAGCTCAAACAGTGGTTATGTGCCGTTTAGAAATGATTTTTATCAATAATTTGTTAATTGGGGAATGCGATGGTTAAGTGGTTAGCATGCTCGCCTCGTAAACTGAACGTTCCTTAGGTCGTAAGTTCGAATCCCCGTCCGGCAACTTTTTCTGATTATTTCCATTGCGGATAATTCAGGAAATCTTGCTGGACGAAGGTACGAATTTGGGACTGCTATCAACATCAGTCGTTAGTTATCAACACCGAGAATTGTTTTTCCGTGGTCGACGCTTCGTCAATATTGTCTTGAATGAAAATAAGACAATGTTTGCGATGCGCCTGCTACGGCACAGGCCACCGACTAACCCTTGACGGTGCCGATTATGTGTAGTATTTGTGATTGTTTACTTGTTTGTATCGTCCTGTGTGGGATGATGACTAAGTTGCCCGATTAGCCATAGATGGCATAAAGTTGGCAAGTAAATCTGACCAATGTAACGTTTGTAATAATTTGTTAATAACAATCACACGCTAATCGCGTATAACTCTGAACAAAGTTGATTATTAAAATCAATAATTTAATCTTGCAATTGGAAAAAATTGGAGATCTAAAAGTGGTTGTGTGCCGCTTAGAAATGGATTTTATGAATAATTTGTTAATCACAATTACGTGCTAATCGCGAGAAACTCTAATGAAGTTACTTATTAAAGTCGATGATTTAATCTTGCAATTGGAAAAAAATAGTTCTGTGCCGTTTAGAAATGATTTGTATAAACAATATGTTAATAACAATTACGTGCTAATCTCGTGCAACTCTGACTGAAGTTGATTATTAATGACGATAATGTAATTTTGTAAAAAAAAAAATTGGAGCTCAAAAAGTGGTTCTGTGCCGTTGAGAAATGATTTTTATGAATAATTTGTTAATAACAGTTACGTGCTAATCGCTTGGAACTCTAAATGAAGTTGATTATTAAAGTGGATGATTTAGTTTTGCAAAAGAAAAAAAATTGGAGCTCAAAAAGTGGTTATGTGCCGTTTAGAAATGATTTTTATGAAGAATCTGTTAATAACAATTACGTGCTCATCGCGTGCAACAATGAATGAAGTTGATTATTAAAGTCGATGATTTAATCGTGCAATTGGAAAAAATTGGAGCTCAAAAAATGGTTCTGTGTCGTTTAGTAATGAATTTTATGAATAATTTGTTAATAACAATTACGTGTTAACCGCGTACAACTCTGAATGAAGTTTATTATTGAAGTCGATGATTTTATCCTACAATTGGAAAAAATTAGAGATCTAAAAGTGTATCTGTGCAGCCTAGAAATCGATTTTATGAATAATTTGTTAATAACAATTACGTGCTAATCGCGTGTAACTCTAATGAAGTTAATTATTAAAGTCGATGATTTAAACTTGCAATTGGAAAAAATGGTTCTGTGCCGTTTAAAAATGATTTTTATAAACAATATGTTAATAACAATTACGTGCTAATCTCGTGCAACTCTGACTGAAGTTGATTATTAATGACGATAATGTAATTTTGTAAAAAGACAAAATTGGAGCTCAAACAGTGGTTATGTGCCGTTTAGAAATGATTTTTATCAATAATTTGTTAATTGGGGAATGCGATGGTTAAGTGGTTAGCATGCTCGCCTCGTAAACTGAACGTTCCTTAGGTCGTAAGTTCGAATCCCCGTCCGGCAACTTTTTCTGATTATTTCCATTGCGGATAATTCAGGAAACCTTGCTGGACGAAGGTACGAATTTGGGACTGCTATCGACATCAGTCGTTAGTTATCAACACCGAGAATTGTTTTTCCGTGGTCGACGCTTCGTCAATATTGTCTTGAATGAAAATAAGACAATGTTTGCGATGCGCCTGCTACGGCACAGGCCACCGACTAACCCTTGACGGTGCCGATTATGTGTAGTATTTGTGATTGTTTACTTGTTTGTATCGTCCTGTGTGGGATGATGACTAAGTTGCCCGATTAGCCATAGATGGCATAAAGTTGGCAAGTAAATCTGACCAATGTAACGTTTGTAATAATTTGTTAATAACAATCACACGCTAATCGCGTATAACTCTGAACAAAGTTGATTATTAAAATCAATAATTTAATCTTGCAATTGGAAAAAATTGGAGATCTAAAAGTGGTTGTGTGCCGCTTAGAAATGGATTTTATGAATAATTTGTTAATCACAATTACGTGCTAATCGCGAGAAACTCTAATGAAGTTACTTATTAAAGTCGATGATTTAATCTTGCAATTGGAAAAAAATGGTTCTGTGCCGTTTAGAAATGATTTGTATAAACAATATGTTAATAACAATTACGTGCTAATCTCGTGCAACTCTGACTGAAGTTGATTATTAATGACGATAATGTAATTTTGTAAAAAAAAAAATTGGAGCTCAAAAAGTGGTTCTGTGCCGTTGAGAAATGATTTTTATGAATAATTTGTTAATAACAGTTACGTGATAATCGCTTGGAACTCTAAATGAAGTTGATTATTAAAGTCGATGATTTAGTTTTGCAAAAGAAAAAAAATTGGAGCTCAAAAAGTGGTTCTGTGCCGTTGAGAAATGATTTTTATGAATAATTTGTTAATAACAGTTGCGTGCTAATCGTTTGGAACTCTAAATGAAGTTGATTATTAAAGTCGATGATTTAGTTTTGCAAAAGAAAAAAAATCGGAGCCCAAAAATGGGTCTGTGCCTTTTAGAATTGATTTTTATGAACTATTTGTTAATAACAATTACGGGCTAATTTTGTGCAACGCTGCCTGATGTTGATTATTAAAGTCGATGATGTAATTTTGCAACAACAAAAAATTGGAGCTCAAAAAGTGGTTCTGTGCCGTTTGCAATTCATACAAAAAAACAAGGGACTTTTCCAGGGTGGTCTTTGTATGCGTAATTCCACCCAGAGGCTTCAAAAGGAGAAAGAGATGCATCTTACGACTTTGTACAAATCCATGCTTTCTGATTTTAAATCCAAGTACTTTTTAAAAAACTGTCGATCCCTTAATTTTAAATCTTTAACTTTTATATTCTCATTACACAATTTAGAAAATATTTTCCAGGGTTTCGAAACATGTGAAACGTTATTTTCTACATGAATGCCTAACCTGTAAAATAATCATTTTTTGATTCATTACAAATTCGAATCAAAAGTTTTAATTTTCCTTTCGAAACCGAAAACCAGTGGCAGGTTAGACATTCGAATCCGATCGATATCTTTGACAGTCTCTTTCGAAAGTTCCGCTGCTTCGCTAGAAAACAATTGCGCGGTTTATGGACGATGTGCATTTTCTTCGTATTTACTCTCAACATGCACTGACAATACTACCATTGCGATAATCGCAAAGCTCTTTTCCTATTGGTTCATTTCAATGCTGAATAACTTTAAAACGGTAGCTTGAAAACATTTTCGGCAAAGGAACTTTCATTTCAGACTTTTACGCTCTATCTGCTGGTAAACGGGGTTCAATAGGTTGAGAAACACGGTGTATGTATATGATTAAAATATCACTAAATAAAGGAGTTGCTTCCTATTAAAATGTTCCAAGAAGTAATATTCATTTGATAACCAAAAATTATTCAACAAACTTATATTTTAGTTACTTGAAAAGCATTTACAGTTCTCTGTGACATTTTAAACAATTAACAAGCAGTTACAGTCTGGATTATTCTATCATGTTCTCTAATTAATTATGTGATTAATCCAAAATATATCACGCATTTTATTTATTGAATCTGGTAAAACTTTATTGAAATAAAAGATCGGATAGTTGATTTAAGATAACCTGTAATGTTCTGCTATTTCCCATTTGAACATCTACATTTCTTATTTTTTTTTATCGAGGGCAGGGAAAATTTTCACTCTGTAAGTGCACTGCATGGTGGCCATTATCTCTGCTTGCAAGATGGTAGTGTTGGGTCCAAGAGTGTACATGGATCATTTGCTACCATTTATACTGTAGAGTCCTGCACCACTTCTGCGTGCCCCAACTGATCAGTAAACCAGTTGTTGCCGCTAAGCAATGCAGCATGGTTGTTTGTCCAGCCTTCCCTGGTGGGGAGACTGATTCTACATTTCTTGTCAAAGAGATGAAGTGGTGAAGTATGATCTGAGTTCACCTCCAGCTCGCTATCCTGGAAGAAGGCAACCAGAGGTTCCTATTCTTTTGGCAGAACATTTGTGCCTACTTTTTGCCTTAATTCTACGCCAAGCCCTTGCGGCCTCGGCTTTCACGGTTGAGTGAAAGGGCTCTATGTCAAGAAGAATTCCTGGCGCTGCTCTGGGAGCGGACTTCACAGCGCTGGTGATATTTCTCAGTTTTACTAGGTACTTAACGGATGTCACCAATGAGGACCTTTTCCATCAGGCCAATGAAGCGTAGGTTAATCTTGGCTTTAATATTGCCTCGTAGATCCGTAATATGGTCGATGGTTTAATGCCCTAGTTTTGCCTATGGCCCTTCTCATTAACCATAAGGCAGCTGTGATACTGCCGCATTTTTGTCTGAGGTGTTACGTTCAGTTAAGCTTGCTGTCCAGAACCACCCCTAGGTATTTTGAACTTTCCGCATACTCCAATCTGTGTCCAGATAGAGTGAGCGGGCATGTGTGATCCCATTTGTAGTTCTTGGTGAACACTAGCATCTCTTTCTTCCCAGGATTGATAGAGAGCTCCCTTTCTTGACTCCAGTGATCGACAAATGTAAGTACCCGTTACATCCGACTTTCCAACGGACTAAAAAACGGACGCCTGGCAATAACAAGGGCATCATCCGCATACCCCGTCACATGAAGTCCGAGCTCCGTTATTCTAATAAGGAGCTTATTCAACACCATGTTCTGTATCAGTGGGGAAAGAACTCCCCCCTATAGGCAGCCGGTAACAACCTTGCCCCACAGCTGTGGGTCAAGGTCCACCCAATGTGTAATCGGTTCTGGCATTTCGTGCGCTCTAAGGGCTCTCTTTATCACTTCACGTGTAGTGTGATTAAAGGCCCCCTCGATGTCCAGCATAGCGTCCTCTGCTAAACCCTTGACCTCCAGCTGGGTGTCCACCAGAGAGACTACCTGATGCAGGGCAGTCTCCGTTGAGAGCCCCGCTCTGTAGGCGTGTTGGCTCCTGGCACCGTGCTAGGACAGTGTCCCTCGTGTACCTATTCACGAATCTTTCTACTAGCTTTAATATAAAAGACGTTAAGCTAATCGGCCTAAAATCCTTGGGCGACTCATAACCGCATCTCCCTCTTTTGGGTACCCCTATAGTTGAGGTGCCTTTGCTGTGCGAGTACCATTAGTCAAGTTTTCGTCCCATCCCACCCTTCTCTAAAGGCGCTCCGAAATACCCCGCAGTTACCAATACTTGGGATGTGTTTTGCTCTCTCGTCTTACCAGCTCTGTGCACAGGAAGCAGTGTGGGGTAACAGTGCACTCCTTCGCTGTGCCCTTGGGTGCAAAATTTCCAACACAGATTAGTCCCGTTTGGTCCTTTGCAAGCGCTTTTTATGTGTCCGTGTCCCAAGCACCTCAGGCTCCTATGGCGCATTACAAATTTTAAATCGGATCCCGATTATAATTTTGATCAATTCCAGGGCCTTATAATCGATGCCCAATACGCACTTGCTCATAAAAATAATAACAAATAATTTTAAATGGGCTTACAAAAGTTCTAAAAAATTTATATTCCGATAATAAAAGTTACCTTGACTTGCTAGCACCTCAGGCGTATTGCAAATATAAATCTAAAATCTAATTACAATTTTCATCAATTTGAGGGTCTCATAATCGATGAACAATACATGGTTGCTCATAAAAATAATAACAAATAATTTTAAAGGCCCTTACAAAATTTTTAAAAAATTTCCATTCTAACGAGAAATGTTAGTTTGATATTAAGGTAGTTCTCCGCGTACCTCCTCGCTCAAACGTTTTGTACGCTCCCAGCGTTAAAGTAGTATACCGCGCATGCAGTCTTCGAAACAAAATTTTGTGGCAGCCTGTCCACGTTGGTGTATCTGTGTAAACATACACTAGCATGTATATGCGAGATAAAGGTTTGGCAACGTTGGATCGCGTCACTTACAACTTACAGGAGTAATGTCGAAAATGCCAAAAAACGAAGTTTTCAAAGTACTATATGTTCTAAACTACCCCGCTAAGTATGTTTTGCATGCTTTTAGTAGAATTATTATAAAATTCTGAATCACATATTAGTTTTATAAAAAAACTGAAGAAAATTAGTAAATTTATCAAAGAAAATGTTCGTCGGACGGGGGCTTTGGTAATGGGATTGCATGTTAAAAGTCGAAATTTTGACGGCGATTATCTTCGATTCAGCACCGCTGGGCCTTCTAAAATTTTCAGCATTTGTAAATAACATTGCCATGAATGTATGCGCAAAGTTTTAAAAAAATCTGAAGGAAAGTGATTTTGCGGAGAACTACCTTAAACACAGCACCGGTAAGAATTTACATTTTGAAGGTCTCGTTACAACAATCAACGATGGGAAATTGAATTTCAAAAAGAACACATAAAGCTTCAACATTTATTTTACAGTATTTATATTAATATTGTAACTGTATAATTTTAAAACTTGTATTTTAAAAATTGTGTATTAAAATAATATTAAATAAGTTTCCTAAAAAGGAGCCGTAATCCGTCATGAATTTTCAAAAACTGGACCTACTGCATTGAAAGGAACACTATTATTTTAATTGCGATACTTAAGAGGACAATCAACATCCTACATAAATGAGTAATATGATATATTATTATGATTTACTTTTAGTCATTTATATAAACGGGTTCAATTATTCAAAATTCAACATGGTCCATCTTTTCATAACGTCCTTCAATAATACTAAATAAAGAATCAACTCTATGGCAAACCTGTCATTAAAAGTTGCTGGTGATCTCCTAGACATCGTGAATAGAATTTCATGGATGAAAACTTTTCTATGAAAACCGTCAGTGAACATTGCGCTTGCTGCTACATTGCTTTAATACATTTCAAACTAAGCTGCCAGAAATGCTGACACAATCTTTTCGTAAAACTCCTGGTTAATCCGGGATATGCCGTTTTGCCGCCTCCCGAGGCCTGGATGTCACCATTGGCTAAACACTTGACAGTATGCAGCTGACTTATAGACAGAGAGCGAAAGTGAGAGGGAGAGAGAGAGAGAGATTGATTGATTGATTGAAGACAATTTATTATTGCCCTGGCCGCCTAGGGCCGTGGGCAAATTTCAATTAGTCCTGCCGTTACATTTTTCGGTCAGGACTGTGAGATACAGAAAATTACTTAATAAACTATCTCTGCAAGTAGCAGTACGGGTACATTTTAGCAGCAACTTATCGTGTATATCCTAAACTTAAATAATAAATCTTACAAATAATATTATACGACAAAATAATAATAGATAATCAAGTTCACCCATATCAATTACAATCAGCTCTAAATAAAGTCGCGAAGAGTTGCGCACGAAATGATGCTGGGGACGGTAGGTCTTGCAAATGCTGTGACAATGAGTTCCAACTGAATGGCAGTGATCCAAAATGATCGTGCGAAGATGTTAGTAGTAGAGGAATAGGGAGCATGAAATGAGATGATTGCAAACGTGACGATCGACGCAAAGAGTCATCTATGGGGATGAATCTGGCTGAAAGATATGTTGGTTGAGAAGAAGTGATTATTTGATAAGTGAGATTACCAAGAAAGTATTGTCTTCTAGATGGAATGGAGAGCCAGTTAGCTTTCTTTCGATAAGGCTTGAGCCTATCATCACGGCGTAGACGGTAGATATACCTCAGATCAGGATTTTGAAGACGCTGGAGTTTAGTATCATAGCCAGATAGATCCGCGATAACAAGTGTAGCATAGTCCAGGTGAGGTATAAGTAATGCGTTAAATAATGAGAGCTTAATAGATGGTAGTAGGAAGGAGCCACGAAATTTAAGCCTATAGAGGATGTTGTGAACTCTAGATGAGATAGCGTTGACCTGCCGATTCCATGAGAGATCAGACGCTATTATTACGCCTAGGTCTTTCACTTTGTCGGAGTAAGGTATTACGTCTGTTCCTACAACGATTGGCGGTATGGATATGCTTTTTAAAGATGCGATGTTTTGGGGTGATCCAATGATAATAGCTTGGGTTTTACGAGCATTAAGCTTGAGCCCGTAGTCATGAGACCATTGGACCAGTTCGTCAATGTCACTATTGATTTGACGTATAGTTTCATGAAGGCGACTTATTGGAGTTGACAGATAGAACTGTGTGTCATCAGCAAATATGATGGTGGAATCACGACAGTACTGGAGTCGGGAGAACAATGTATTTATAACAATAATAAAAAGTATAGGGCCCAAGCTAGTACCCTGTGGAACACCTGACGTTGTATGTTCACGCTGCGAGGAGTAGCTGTCTAGTCCAATTATCGCTTGAAACGTCCGGACAGAAACGAGTGTACCCATCGGAGCGCCGACTCCTCGAACCCAATGTTACGCAAGCAGGTCAGAATTATTGAATGACTCAGTGAGTCAAAGGCTTTCGAGAAGTCGAACAGCACCAGGATGGTAACGTAGCCTCTGTCGATTGCCAAACGGATGTCATCGAGAAGGTGAAGTAGTGCAGTTTGCGTACTGTGATATTTCCGGAACCCACATTGTTTTGGATGTAGCAGTCTATTATCCTCAAGAAAGCTAACAATTTGCTGTGTGGCGACGGAATCAATGATTTTAGATAGATGTGATGGATTTGCTATTGGACGGGTATCTGAGGGGTTAGATGGGTTCTGAACTTTCTTTAATGGAATGATATATACTGATTTCCAGATGGATGGGAAAATACCAGTAGAGAGAGAGAGATTATAAAATGATGTCAAATACGGTGCAATGATAGTGAACTGTTGTTTTAGATGAGCGAGAGGAAGATGATCTGGACTTAGCCCACGGGATTTAGTTAAAATTGAATTTAGGCTACTGAGTACTTCTGCTTGGCTGATGGCTGAAAATGAGAATGAGGGATGAGTGGTGGGTAGGAACATTGATACAATAGAGTCAAGTGCTACTAGGTCACATGGTGGATGAGCCGAAGCTATGACTGCATAGTGCTGATTTAGAATGGCTGGTAAAAAGTGGTGAAGAGCTGATTGAGATGTTTCATTCGCAAGACCTAACCTCCGCAAACACGACCAGAGTTTGTTTGGAGTTGAATGGTGAAGAACTTGGTCATTCAAGTAGCGATTTTTAGCTGCTTTAATAGCATTCTTAATTTCTCTACACAAATTTTTATATTGTTCTAACAATTGTGGATCTCGCATTCGCTTAGCGCGTGTAAATAGCTTGTCAGGTTCCCTAATTCTAGAGCGTAAGTTAGGCGTAATCCATGGAATCGAACGACGTGTAATACGCTTGGTACATGTTAGCGCATGTATGTTAAGGACATCGTTGACGCAATCGTAGAATGACGATAGAGAAGTCTCAAGTTCGCTAGGAAATGCCAATGAGTTAGTGTTGTAATCCAAGATTTGCTGGTCAGGAAATTGGCGGCGAAGTCTGGTTGAGAAATCATTTGATAGAGAAGTAAAATCACAATTGGAGAAATTTCGGTAAGATATCGTTTGAGGTACTTTATTAAGATGATCAAATTGGTAATAAATAGAAATTAAGCAATGGCCGGCAGCAAATGGCGAGGGAGATTTACGGTAGTTCTTAACTTTAGTATCGGAATGGGTGATAATTACATCTAGTTGTGAGGAGGACTCACCAGAAAAATGCGTAGGACCAAAGGGTACAGAGTGAAATGCATAATCGCTTATGATATTTCGTAAGTAGTTAGATTCAAAATTATTTACTAAGAGATTACAATTGAGAGAGAGAGAGAGAGAGAGAGAGAGAGAGAGAGAGAGAGAGAGAGAGAGAGAGAGAGAGAGAGAGAGAGAGAGAGCAAGAGAGAGAGCGAGAGAGAGAGAGAGCGAAGCGATATCGCATTACTTTCAATTAACCTACTTTATAATTAATATATTTTAAAAGGGGGCTTTTCTATGATAGGTTCCGCATAACCTATTCAAAAGTTTCGCATATTCGACTATGATGCAAATTAAATGCACAAATTTTATAATGTGCAAGCTGGTAATGAATTTTGGTTGATGCAATATGATACGAGCTACTGTGTTATTGAATAATTTGAATAGACGAATCACTTCCACTAAGAAGGAGTCGTAATCCATCTTGAATTTTCAGTAAGCAATACTAAACTCATTTTAAAATGCCGCTTTGTTGTGATAGGTTCCGCATAACCTGTCCAAAAGCTTCGAATTTTTTATTATAGTGCTAATTAAATGCACAAATTTTCCTCTAATACAAAAGTGCACATTTCGCATTTAAATCGGCATCTCCCTCCGCGCAATAGGAATATTGTGAATCCACCGAAGGTTAGCGAGATTTAGGCGAGTTGTGAGAGTGGTTGTAGGGGATGATAAGGTGCAGTCGTAACGTCTATGTTGTCCATATTCAGGGTGATTCTCCAATGGCAACCCAGAAGGAAATGGTGGATTCTTGATAAAATTCCAAGCAACTTTTTCCTTTGAAAAAACTTTAAGGGAAGTAGCGTTTTCAAATTATTCATTATCAAAGTTAGCCAATAGGAGCAGGAGATGCTTCATTGTCGGGGAGAAATTCGAACCGTCACAATGTCGGCGAACATCCGAGCATACATACATAGAAAATGGGCATCGATAAGACGCGCGCTTCTGTTTTCGCGTAATAACCTATGGTTCGAATATGACTGTCATAAATTTCGAACTGTTTGCATAACCTGACATTCGATTTCTAAAACGCTAATAAAAGTATTTTTGTTCGACCTAATGAAAATCAGAGAAAAAGGTAAAAGCATTTTAAAATTTAATAATTGTAAAAAAGAAGTAAAGAAATTTAGTCACGAAAAAGAACAATTTTTAAAAATAAAATATTGACTGAATTTTAAAACTGTTGCAATAATATTTTTTTAAATAAATTGATAAAGAGAGTATATAGGTAACGTACATTCACTCGGAATGTTGCAAATTCGCTACAAATTTGGTATTGATTTCCTTTTTAACGACTTTAATAAAATTTTAACTTATGAAAAATTAAAATTAAAATTTATTCACTTTCAACTGTATGGAATCTTCCATTTTCAGAGCGATTATAATAATTAAAAAGTTTGATGGCCTGATCATACCTTTTACTGACATTGAAATCAAATCCCAGAGCCCGTTGCACTTTAGGGAAGATTTAAATCATTTTTTTTTAACTTTCGGGTATGTACACTTGTTTTCATAGAGTTAATTGATGTTTTAGAAGACAAAACTAATACCATTTGGGGCTAATTCATTGGCTACCTTAAGCCATTTTTTACTCAGATAAGATTTAAGTCAAACAAATTTTCATGGAATTTTGAAAAACCGGAATCGCCCACATTTAGTGGCGAATATGTTAATCCATTATTTTGATGATATATATACGCACTTAGCGCACCTCGTTAAATAATACTAATTTTCAATACAATTCGCAAAAGTGCGACAAAGTTTATGATTGTATACATTGATAATTTAAACAATGATTCTTGAAATCAATGAAAATTGTTTCCTTATTTCAAACAGTATTTTTGAAGTATATGCAACATTTTAACTTTTGTAACATGGGCGGTACAAGAAGTAAATATGTATAATTTCAAGAAAGAGTCCGCTGACAAAGAAAAGCTAACGCTATCTTCACGCCGAAATTTACAACTGTAGCGTAACCTCCTCCCAGAGTGCAATCGAGGTTTAACATCTGTTCTGTATCAAATGAAACCGAAAACGTGGGAAAGCCGAAAATGTTTTTGTTATAGGAAATACAAATATGTAATGTAAAGCCGTAAATTATAAATCATAATTTTTTAACATGAAGTCAGCTAATCGAAATGTATGTGTGTAGCTTACTAACAAAGATGTAAATAACATCCCTTCTTTTACTCTGTAGGCCTATCAGACCCATTCGTCTGGAGTGAACAGGTGAGAGAGCTAAGCGCTTTCCCTGTAACTCGACTTCCCTGTAATTTCCTAAAAGGGTATTTGCCTTCTTATCGTTCAATTAGGATTGGTTGAAAATCCCTCGTACTCTTAAAAGTGTCCCATATCACTCCCACTTCCCTACCCCTTGGAGGTAAGCTCTTCCAGCTCTTGACTTCGACGTAAGAGTACAATTTTTCCTCTAAAACAGTTCACTTTACTTTAACTCTAAAAAAAAGACCAGTTCCTTTTTTTAACTCGACAACAAGTCGTCAGAATTAAATGTATTATAAAAATTAATTTTTCTATCCATCTTTCCTTTATTCGACTTGAGTCGATTCGCTAAGTCGAATCCTCGTCAGAATTAAATCTTAATTGTGTGTGTGTGTGTGTGTGTGTGTGTGTGTGTGTGTGTGTGTGTGAGTGTGTCACACACGCACACATACACAAATGTATAACATTATTATTATTACTAAGTTTTATTAAGGGGTCTGTCTAGTAGCTCGCGCCGAAAAAAACGCGATTTTCGTGATTATTTCTTGGGATACTGGATAAAGGTAATGATATAAAAGTTATTAGGCGTAGTAAATGCACTCTTGAAATACATAAAAAAATTTTGTTCTTTTATTTTATACATGTATTATGGCCAAAACCGTCAACCAAACGCAACACCTCGAAAAGTAGGTAGGTCCGCCTTGTTGATAAAATCTCGGTGCTGTGTTGTCTGAAACAAAAAATCAAAGTGCTTTAGGTTTGGTATGACAATGGCAATGTCCCCTGTGAATTTTGTTCAATTATTTTAAAAAATAAAAAAATGGTGAAGAAAAAACAAAAAATTGTCAAAAAACCGGTTTTTTTTCGCCGACTTTTGAAAAAATAATATAGTTAAATTCAAAATTTTTGAAAAAAATTTATAGGGGACATAGCGATAGGTTTAAAGAATATGTGGTTAAAATTTCATAAGGATCGGTCGAGTAGTTTCGAAAATTTCATCAACAAGGCGAGTAAAAGCGTTGTTTCGAGAAAAACGCGTTTAAAGTTTTTTTTACATGAAATTCTTAAAAAAATATTACTTACACCTAGTCAGCGATGCCTGGACCGTACAAAATTCCTTATCACACAATATTTCTTAATATATTTACTTTCGAAAAAAGTAAAAAACAAAAAACCGATTTTTCAAAAGTGAGTTACTAGACAGACCCCTTAAATCATTAATTAATATTAAGATTATTATGAAAAATTTTATTATTAAACCTGTGTTGTAATTTCCTTATCCTTTCCTGGATCTTAGTCGTCCCAAGTTGAGAGGGACGAATACAAACAAATTCAGATTATGTTACTGATGACACGATTCGCCCGATGTAACATACCATTAAATTTTTGGCACAGTCGGTAGCACTAAGATCGAGAGGATTTGGTTATTTCATTTTTGTGTCTTTTTCTTTCAGGATAATTAGATATTAATAATATATACATGTTCTTATAATAATTTTTTTGTCAGGTATCTTTCATTTTTAAAAGTTTATACTTGTGCGCGTTGTTTTTCATGATCTATTATTGATGGGAAGCCTATAAGCTCTTTTCCATTAAAAATTAAGTTGTGATCATATTTTTCGCGAGTGTATATAGACGCGAACATTTGTAATTACCCTTTTCCTTTTCTTACAAAAGAAAATAATTTTTTTTGAGACCTTCCTTGGAGTTCCGTGTATTTAACTAAGATAAATCTTGAAAAAAGGGATGAAATCCAGTGCAGTAATTTGCCGCGTCTATTACGTGCAAAGTGAAATAAAAAACAAATGAACAAAGAATACATAAATTAACTTAGAAACGCGTAAACAAATAGTTCACTAATCCAACGAAATAAATACTTAAACATAAAGAAAAATATTAAAATAAAACGCATTTTTAAAGTCGATGAACGGAAGTATTGAAATAAAAAGTGAACAAAAATGAAATATGAATAATTTTTGTTGTTGTGTATTTCAGAAAATAAATTGAAAGCAGGACATTAATCATTATTTTGTTGGTGCTGTTCGATTGATTTATCCTTTTACTAAATTTTATTGAGTACCGAGACGCTTCTATCACCACGCGTCTCTATTATATCTATAATTGTATTATATTTATAGATAAAACTTAAAGAATAAGTCGGCTATGATACAGATTATGTATGCCTATTAAACATTATATCGCGTTGTGTCACCTTTATGGTTATTCCATCGAAGTAGACTAAAAACGTGTTATGCTTTAATCACGTCGTTATTTACACATGTTATGGTTCGGTATAGTTTTGTAATATGAATATTACCGATAAACATGAAAATTTATAACAACTATTGTTAGTTTATTAGGTGGACAGTTGACCCCACCATTGGGGCTATTTGTCGCTATAACCGTTGCCTATAGACACTTAATTCTCCGAAACACTACAAGTCTAGTGTTGGAAACTGCTCTCCTTTTAAATAGGAGGATTAAAATATATGATATTCAATTTTGAGCTAATTATCTTAGACAGTTTACGAGAAAACCAAAATGTGAAAAGCGTGGACACATATCCCTGGTCTCCCCTACAGATGTCACACGTTAAGCGAACATCGCTTTTTTTATTAATCTCGTATTTTATATTGGATGTTTTGTTTTGCGAAAAATTCAGATTTGAGCTTGAAATTGTGATAATGAAGTCTCTATTTAAAATAAAAAAGAAAGAAAATATATAATAATAAATAAAATTAAAATTTCGGCCCACCGAGGCAAGAGACGGTAGTCTATCGAGACTACACGTACATTTCGGTCCAACATGACAAGAGACGGGGATCTGGGAAACACACGTGAAATAAAATGAATAAAAATTAAAAAAATAAATTTCAACCAAAAATAAAAGGCAAGAGACGATAGTCTACCGAGACCACAAGTAAATTTCGGTCAAATGTGGCAAGAGACGATAGTTCAAAAGAGACTATTCATAATTAAAATTAAATTTTCGGCCCAATGAGGCCCAAGAGGCGGTGATCCATGCAAAAATGATAAAATACGTCGAAAGTTGACGTACACATTTCATATATCATATCTGGATGTGAATTAAAGTTATATATCTAACGCTAAAAAAAACACACGCGTAAGTTAATAAATTTCATTTTGTATTTTTTGGAAATCATAATTTGAGGAGAGAACACTTTTTCTCTTTACTTAACATTTGCATTGCAAATAAAGGGAATAGGGGCGAAATTAGAAGTGAAATAAACAAAGTGATAAATTGATTAAAAATATATATAATTAAAAGTAATAGAAATAAAGAGGGAGATTTTCTCAAATTAACGCAAATAACGCATCAAAGTGAATTAATGCTTAAATAAAAGGAATTCATATATATACGAAATGTCTATTAATAAAAATTATAGAAAACAAATGAAAACGAAAGTTGGAATAAAATAAGGGACACAACAAGCAAGAAATAAAACGCCAAGGGATAGGAAATTATTTACAAATGAGTGTTATAAGAAAGTGCAAGATCAACTTTTTTAATCCTAATTCGCTTGAATTTATATATTTGAAATTCAATTCCAGAATTTGATAAGATTTAAAATTAAAGAAATATTCATCTGTTACTTAAATTAAAGTATTGTTGAAAAGAATGAACAATTAAAATATAAATAGCGAATTTCTTCTTTTTAAACTTGTTGAAATGTTAATTTGAAATTGAATTTTAATTTTAATTTGAAATGTTAACAAAATATATCGAAGATCATTTTTTTATGTTCTTCTTCTTATCGTTTGACTTAAAGGGTAAATTAAATCATATTAATAATAAATAGTGATTTATTAAAATAAAAAAAAGGGAAGCATTAAACAAATTAGTACTTAATTTAGTATATAAATCATCATAACTTTATTTCCCCAGACCTTCCTTCTTGTTTTCTCTTCATCGAGCGAGATTACAGTACGGTCTTAATACATCTTGTGCCATAATCGATTCATCGTGATTTAACAAAAAAAGTTCTAGACCAAAATAGAACGGTAGATGAATATGAACGCGAATCTCACGCGTAATCATTTCAACCACCTTAGTGAGGAAGAAAAGAAAACCGCACTGATTCCCGGCATTCCATTAACAAAACCGCCAAACGTTATAAGCTCCAAAATTATTACCCCTTTCTATTCCGAACCTCGTCTTCAATATTCTCCTCCGAGGAGCTACATACCTTCCATTTTAACCGACACAAAGGAGGAAAGTTTAGGAAATCCCGAATCGTCTTTGCTAGATTCTGCGGCGACTGACGTCTCTGTAGACTCAATATATTCATCAGCAACCTTGCCCTTTAAATCTAATATACGAGATAACATGTCGGAAGATCACCAATATACAGGGTGGCCGATTTATCTGAAGACATCGAAATATCTCGAGAACTATGCACAGAATCAAAAAAGTTGTCGGATGAAAGTTGTTCGACACGAAGGGGGGCATCCAGTGATAATTAAATTTACCCCCTCCCCCATACCCTGGAGGTGGAGTGGGGGCAAAAACAATAAAACTTAAATAGGAACCCCCATTTTTTATTGCAGATTTGGATTCTCCGGAAAAAAGTACACGAATTTGACCTAGGAGCTATTGCATTTTGGTTCACAGGTGGCGCTGTAATCGATAAAAATCCAAATTCATCTGAAGACATTAAAATACCTCGAGAGCTATGCACAGAATCAAAAAAGTTGTCGGATGAAAGTTGTTCGACACGAAGGGGGGCATCCAGGGGGCAAATAGGGACAATTTGATCCCTTTATGAAAATTTAATATTAAAAATTCTAATATTAGAATTTTTAATATTAGAATTTAGTAATATCAATTGCGAAAATTGTTATTCTGAATATGAAATTTTAATAATGTCCATTCGAAAAATTAAGATTATGAATAATTGATATTCTTCATATTAAAAATCAAAACTGATTACAATAAAATTGTGCATACAATATGGAAGCAATTTTATAAATAAGTTTTCTACCTTCAATAAAATTACATTTTAGGTTTTAAATTTATTATTTAATAAACAAAAAGAGGACATCACGCAATCCATTAAAAAACGCGTCATATCCCTTCACTCAGCTCATTCATTCTCTCTCTGTATGTTTTTTCCGAAATGAGAATAAATAAGCTGAGCATTGACGGTCAAACCAGCTTCTATTAAACAAAACGAAACTCTTACTTCATTTGGGGATTTCATCGCCGTCTACCGGACCCCGAGAGAACTCACGTGGTTTCATACATGTACATCGCTTGCATTTCGGCCATCACCGGCACCGGTTCTGTTAGATAACGCTAGAGGGCGACATAACTCGAAAATAAAGTAGCATATCATTTTATACATAAGTTGAGTCACACGTAACCAGTTCACCTACATTTTTCCCTACTTTCCTGAAGGGAAGTAAATGGATATCGCGACTTTCTAATCCCCATATTAAAATTTAGTATTCACGGTCTCTCAGTGTAAGACTGTTTTTGAAGTCCATTGTATTGGTAGTAATTCGGTCGGAGGTCACTTTGCTTTTAGAATAACAACTTTCCGTTTACGTGACTATTTTTTGTCTACCCTTCATTGCTTAAATCGAATTGCAAGTCAAAAATGAATCCTGCTACAGTTCCCGAAAAAATCGAAATGATTCTTATTTATGGTGAATGTAAGAGGAATATTGACGATGCTGTTGCGTTGTATGCTGAGCGTTTTCCAGATAATGCTCGCTCGCGTTCTTTTTTTTACAAAGTTGTGAATGCCTTTCACTCTGATGGCAGCGTACAAATGAAAAAAAGGAAGCGAAGATTAACAGTTACAGGAGAAGCTAACGAAGTAGCTGTACTAGCAGCTATTCACCAAAATCCACATGTAAGCACACGACAATTACATCGCGATTCTGGCATTTCCAGAGACAGTATTCAAAGAATATTGCATCGTCATAAGTTTCACCCATATCACATTTCACTGCACCAGGAACTAGATGGCGATGATTTTCATAACCGCGTGGTGTTTTGTGAATGGGCATTTCAAAAAATGCAAACGAACCACAATTTCTTTGCTACTGTATTATTTTCAGATGAATCTACATTCACGAACCATGGTGGCGTCCATAGGCATAATATGCATTATTGGAGCGTAGAAAATCCCCATTGGTTACGACAAGTTAATCATCAACGTCCTTGGTCGGTGAACGTTTGGTGTGGAATCATAGGAAATAAACTCACTGGTCCTTATTTCATTTAAGGTAATTTGAATGGAACAAAATATCGAGATTTCCTAGAACAAGAAGTACCATTACTACTTGAGGATGTTGCTATGGACGTCCGACTGACAATGTGGTTTCAGCATGATGGTTGCCCAGCACATTTTTCAAGAGTAGCAAGGGAAATACTAGACCGTGATTACAATGGTAGGTGGATTGGTAGAGGTGGCCCCATTAATTGGCCTGCGAGGTCACCTGATCTAACATCTCTGGATTTCTTCCTATGGGGTTACCTAAAAGGTAAGGTTTATGAACAAGTACCAACGACTCGTGAAAACATGGTGGAACGCCTAAGAACTGCTTGCGCAGAAATTTCTGCAGATATGATTCTATCATGTATAAAGTCATTTGAAGAAAGAATAAATAAATGCATTGAAGTGGAAGGTCAACATTTCGAACACTTACTCAAGTACGTGAACAGCGAGACAGTGAGAGGCAAGGGGACTCACGTAAAACAAGCACCCCAAAGGGAACAGAAAAATACTACGTCCACGTCGTTGTTCCTGGGTAACGCTAAATGTATTTTTTCCCGGCTTTGTTAGAATGACCGCATTCCATATCCGCTACGCGGGCGAAAATTGTCAATATTGGAGAATCCAAATCTGCAATAAAAACTGGGGGTTCCTATTTAAGTTTTATTGTTTTTGCTCCCACTCCACCCCCAGGGGATGGGGGAGGGGGTAAATTTCATTATTACTGGATGCCCCCCTTCGTGTCGAACAACTGTCATCCGACAACTTTTTTGATTCCGTGCATAGCTCTCGAGGTATTTCAATGTCTTCGGATAAATTTGGATTTTTATCGATTACAGCGCCACCTGTGAACCAAAATGCAATAGCTCCTAGGTCAAATTCGTGTACTTTTTTCCGGAGAATCCAAATCTGCAATGAAAAATGGGGGTTCCTATTTAAGTTTTATTGTTTTTGCCCCCACTCCACCTCCAGGGGATGGGGGAGGGGGTAAATTTAATTATCACCGGATGCCCCCCTTCATGTCGAACAACTTTCATCCGACAACTTTTTTGATTCTGTGCTTAGTTCTCGAGATATTTCGATGTCTTCAGATAAATCGGCCACCCTGTATAAGCATCCGCGACGCGGCGAACACCATTCCGGTTTATGCAGGAAGCAATGATGGATATTCTTATAGTGATTTCGTTGCTGCCTGTTAAATGGCGTTGAAAATGATACCTGGAGACGCGGAAAGAGCACTAACTAAATTAACTCTCACTCTGTTAAAAGGGGAAGCGTATAAAACGGTACTAGGCAAAGATCTCGATACTATAACAGAGTTATTAAAAATTTTGAAATGGGTACACGGGCGCCTCATTTCATTTGGGGAAATATATGGTGAATTAGCCAGATTATGCCAGGGAAAAATAGAGTCAGTAGCGACTGACTTTAACCGCGTCCGCGCAGTAGGATACAGATAAAAGGAGGCTCATCAAGCCGACATAGGTGACTTAGCGTTAAGTGCAGAAAAAAATGTTCGAATTGGAGCGAGTTTGTTTTAAAGCCTTCGTTTCAGTGCAAAAAGCACATACAAATGACTGAAAAAAAACGATTTGAGTAGGGCTGCTTCCGAAGCTATTGAAATCGAAAAATTTTTAAAGAGCAGGAAACGACTCGAGTTCTTCGCATGTTTCGACAGATTGTAATAAGCACGAGAAAACGCTTAAGTGTCAATTGTGTGACCGATCAGGTCATGTTGCTCGTGATTGTCGTCCCAAAAGCCTTACGTGTCAGTTGTATTATCGAACAGGCCACAAAGCAAGAGATTGTAGAAGTTCTAACTCCAATCTTGTTTGCAAAATAATGCGAATATTGACCTATTTGTCAAGGTTGTAACAAGAAGGGGCACGAATTGAGAAGTTGCCCTAATAATCCACGATGCCAATTGTGTTCAAAAATAGGCCATATTTTTTTTTTTTTTATTTATTAATTAACGGGCGGAATCGCCCTTTTTACTCAATTGTTTTTGCCGTATTATATACTATGATTTTGCGAGAGCTGCAGATCGACTTAGAAAGATGGCGCCATACTTCACATTTGTGTATGAAATGTAGGACTGCAGAAACCTACACCAAGTACAGCGGCGGTCATGAGTCGATTTCCGCCAGATAAACAATACTTTCGAAACGTAAACACAAACAACGTGGCTCGTCTTACCAACAGCGAGCTGCTGCTTGGAAACGAAATCGATAAATTGTTCACCAGACGGGGATCGAACTCACGACCTACGACTTCGTAGTCCAGTGCGTTAACCGCCTGAGCCACGAAGCCGATATTTTAATGGATGTCCACAAAAACTAGCGAACGATCGGCAACCTCCTCGTTCTCAATGTTGTAATAGGTTCGGTCACACCGCGAATCAGTGTAGTTAGCCAAACAATCAATTTCAGTCTCAAAATTTTTCCGGAAGTACATCAGTAGTTATGTGGGTACTATGGGCCGTCATAACAAACGTGACTCATCGAGTCCAGTCACCTCTTGGCACCCCGATGATTCACGTTTGCGACGTCCCATAGTGCCCACAGTAACCTAATCATGCGAATCCCCCCTCCCCCCGGCCCCCGTACTCGAAGATATGACACAGGAAGATACAACTCGAGATTGACTGAGGGATCACCGATGCATCTTACTACAATATCACCGTCTGTCGAGAGAACACGTGCTCTTGTTTTGAGATTCAGCACATTCCTCGAAGGCACACATCTCGATGGTACAATGTAGAGATATATTATGATATACACTATACTAAATATTTAAAATAAAGTTAATTACATTTATCGTTTACCGTCGAATTTATTATCGTTGAATTTTCATTGTTTATGACCGTATACATGTTTTTTAATAAATAGGATTCTCAAGTTGTTGGTATAAAACATGTTAAGCTATGAAAAATTACTTTTTATAAGCAATATTTTTATCGAGTCATACGATGCAGAAGTGCAAGATAAACATATTTTATTACGAGTAAACCAAAGAGAAGTAAATATAAAACCGCTAATATGTAATGCCTAGTAGTTAAAAATTAATTGAATTATGTTGAGTAAAACTGATAGTATTACAATCAACTGATTTAAAAAACACACGTTAAAATGAATACAAGGCTTACGTTTAATTTTCTCAAAAACTCTGTCGAGTATATGTACTATTAAATTTTCTAATAAATAGAAATATCGTGTTTTGTGTATAGGTGATAAATAAATACATACTATTCATTTATAATGATAGAATTATTATTTTCACACATTTTGACTTAACAATATTATTATAATAATATTTGTTAACATATAAATATATTCCCATAAAGTCTATAATTACATACAATATAAATTCATATTCCTGTAAATTGAAATTAACATCGTATATTTGTTGTTGTCGTATATTGTTTAACATCACTTTTTACAATTCGTTTAACTTGTCAACAATACTATCTAAATGTAAAGTTGTTAGTTCATAAAAAATGGCAAGCGAACACTCTTTCGACAATATTTCACTTCTTGCAGTCATACACGTTGCTACAATATCATCGGTAAATGATCGTGTTATATCGCACACTATTTTATTGGTAAATATCTGCACCTGAGCCTCGTAGGCACACCGCACTTTATCTTCCACGATGCGTAGAACATCTCGTGCAATGAGACTGACGTCACTCCCAATTGTTAACAATTAATCTATTTTTTTATGAATGCACCTCGAAACACCTACTAAACAGTCGAATGTCACCTGCTTTAGAATTAAGCACCTTCAAAAACGTTTCGCAGACACAGGACGTTGGTTGTATTCTACTTCGATTGCTTTATCACCATGACTGTACGTAAAACGGACCGACCAACCTTCTCCATATATTTTTTGGCCTACTCTGATATACCCATCATCATCGTTGAAAAATGATTCAATACGGCGGAAGTGATGTACAAACTCGTTCCATGACTTCGGCGTGAATGATATTCCGATGAAATCGGTCCCATTTATCCAAATCACTGTTACGTAAATGCGGTCCTCCACATCTGAATATTCCAGCCCCACGAGGATTTTTTTTTGTACGATTTATTTAGGCCGTAAATTGTACCTATAATTTGGTGCGGTTCTTTCCCATCGTCGTCACGTATCGTTGATAGCTCAGGTGTCGCGGTGGTCATTTCGGTCTGTTATTGTCTTCTATCCGAGAGCAATTGCACTGTACACCGTTCTGAGTAACTGTGATGAAAGATTGGGAAGTTGCAGGAAGAGCTGTTCTAAGCATCGTGTCAGCATTTTTGGATGTGGTTATATGTGATATTTAATATTCACGCTCGTAAGGTATTTATGACATATTCAGCATATTTTTATTTAACACCCAACATATTGGTATTATGCAGTATGCGTTTTTATTCTTCGTCTGCACATACTTCAAACATTTTATTTAAAAATAATATCTGAACGAGCTTTAGTGTTATTTCATCATCATATCAAACAGCGTTAATATTTGGAAAATTTTGAATAACATCTTTGTAGGCATCGTATTGGGTTTACACCGTTGCCAATAAAGTCATTGTCTATTTTTATATTACAGGTGACGCTTCGCAATCACATCATTTTTAATCAGATCCGTAGAAAACTTATCCGGAAATACTTCGAGATCTAGACCGGCACCCACGTGGCGCAGAAAAATTATACAAAATTGGCCATAGACGTCCGACGATTTACTTTGTATCTACTGTGTATTCCATCGAAATTGACGACAATTGTTTTTCAATGATTTTATATGATCAGGTACGAAAGATGGTAATCCGTAACTGTCAAAATACAATGCATTGCCATAGATATCGGCATATATGGCCACCCAATGAGTACCTGGCTTTTTGTGACCATCTGTATTTAAAACAAAGCATGCAGGTTTACCCCAAACACGGGGTATTTGGTTCGCGGGAAATACACCTACGGTGTGGTGTTTAATTTCGGATATAGATTTTAAAATGTCTAAACTATTCATTGTTCCAAAATTGTAGGTACTTTAAATGTATAAATCGGCGTGTCTACTTCGCTGATATCGTTATTATTCCGACACTCGATACGCATTGGCAGGTCTGCAAACGAAGAATCACCTGTTTTTAAAGCAGACGTTTTATTATTGAGTTTACTATCACTAACGATAGCTCTATACGTGTTTGTAAGTGGATATTCCACTATGTCCGGAATGTCCGTGCTATCACTTTCCTTATTCTTTACTAAATTCGCCGAAAGTATCCACAGTCGTAAACGATGTGCATTATTTAACGCACAAGTAAAGCGCAAATAGTTGAACTTGCATCCATGTTGTAGGCAGTAATTACCTGCCCAAGGTTTCTCGTCAAATGATGGGCAACTACTATCTTCCTCCAAATTTATTATATTGCGGGCGGTCACCATGTTTAGGAGCATCCATTCTTTTCTTTTCCACGCACATATATATTTCGAGCACTTACAGTAACTTCTCGTAATTTTTTATATAACGAGTTTTCAGGTACGTCACCGTCAAACCAGTCGAGACCATGATGGTTATGTGTTAACCAATTATTTTGTTTCCTCGCTTCTCGGCACAACACATTAGGGTGGCCCTTAATAAATAAAAAAAAAAATTTGTTTTCGCTCCCTGTAGATAATTTTTGTCTATGAGCCAAAAACAGAAGATCCTGAAAATTTCAGCCGGATCGGATAATTTTAACAGGTGCCTGTGAAGACGTGAAATTTAACATTGTTTTTAAATGGGAAAAACTGAAATTTTGTAAATTTTATTATAACTTTTTTGATATGATATTAACAAGTCTGCAATCGTGCATACTTTTTCTCAAATGTCGTCTGAACGCCACCAAAAAAATTGCTATAAAAGAAAAAAAATTTCCTGTTGTCATTTTTTGTTGAAAAATCAGAGAGAGGCTAAAATTTCATCATTATTGCTCCGGAACTCTCTCACGACACTTCCTACAATTATGAGCCCGTACAGTTCATATTCTTTGATATTTTACTAGTAAAATGAGTCCCGAATGAGTCGACTACGACCATTCAAAGCTGAGTTGGCGTATTTTTTTAAGAAAAATTTTTTTTTTAATTTGCTAATGGAAATAAATATGGCTATTTTTCGCTGTTATATTTACAAAACAAAAATAAACAACATTGTGCTATTGAGGATTGTATATCTTTACCCTTTTGTACGCCTATTGACCTACTTATCTGTCCACAAAAATTTTTGGAAGTAACGAATGTAACTCCGTACTTTAGTAAACGAATGTAAACTCTGTAACCTAGTAAATATATCATTCGCTTATTTCTCATCAAATACGCCAGTTCCTGTATAGCTACTTTGAAGAAAAATTTCTAATGTAATTCTAAATATAATCCATCTAATAAATATATTATATATCCAATTTGATACTGTTAATATTATCAATCAAAAAATTCTAATTTTTTAAAAATTACCCATATTGAACTTTCGTAAAATCTGGAGGCAATAGTAGGCGCCAAATATTGCATTAAAATATCATCTGTTTATTTTTTGGATCTCGTTTTCATTTTTAGGACTGAAAGGTTATTGGAAAGCTCTTTTTTCGCCGAGTACAATAATTGTTTAGACTATTTTTATAAATTGTCTTTATTCATTATAAACAAAGATTGCATTACAATTTTTCGTATAAAATTTCACTTATATATCTTTCATTATCGTTTTCTTACAATGGTCAGGAAATTTTTTATTGTATTTTGTTGTTACTTGTAATATATATATTGTTTTTGGTCTTCGTTTTTTGTTAATATATTATTATACTTTTTCATTAAATTTACAGCCCCTTCTTCCACATCATTCACTACTTTGAGATTTTTTACAATATTGAGCCCCTACCTATAATTGTTATTTTTCATCCACATCGACGGATCGATCTTTAAAAAATCTGTCTCAATTTGGAATATTTCGAAAAATTTAAGTGATTGAGAATTAATAAAACTATCTATCCCTTTATCGTGTAATTTCTCAATTTCCTTCAAATTAATCTTAAGTTTATTACAACAATTATGGCTTTCATCGAATTCCTCACGATCGAATTTCCTACATGTGTTGCAGCTACCATTTTTCTTTTAATATTAATTGACAATGTCTCGTCAAAAAATTTCATTGTGGACGTTTCAAGCTGCAAGTACACAAATGGTTCTGAAATTTTGTTACAGTGACTTCCGATATTGCAGAATCAACTGACTTATAATGGCAAAGGCTTTTTAGAAATTGTGAGTCTTGGTTGGGTGCCTGAGGGGTAGATGGAGCTGTAAACCACGGTTTCACATATATAATGATAATAAACACACAAATCTTGGAAAGTGCTTTTTCTTCATGTCGTGATAATTTTAATTGTTCTCTAAACAAATATATTTTTAACGAATAGATGGCTTTCGCCATCCAACGAGCGTGGTGAAATGCACCTGGGACTTTAATTAACTTCTTCTGCATGAGTTTCTATTTCCTGTACTGGAAACCGTTGTGTCACAACATACTGCCTTTATTTTGTCATAAAGTCCCCAATTGTCGAGAACGTCGTACATTGCTCGAGCTTGTGACGAACCAGTCCCATCTGATAATTCCGGTACCCCTAAAAGTTGTTCTATTTTTCCATCAGTTATGATCACTGGCAATCTATCAAGAACTTCACGCTTTAATAAATTTAGAAGAAGTTTGCCGTCCCAGTGCAATGCAACTGCATTCAACGTGGGATGCTGAAATACCTTTTTAATATTTTCGGCTTTTGCTTTTCGAAGCTTTTGTCTGCAACTCTGAATTGATGTTCTATTAACGATTATTGAATTCACATCGACGTTCAATGCTTGTGCTGTAGTGATGATTATACGTACAGCATCTCTATCGAAAATTTGGCATTTGTCTAACAGCGTTACTAATTTTTCGGTCATTATATTTTTCACTCCTCGAGATGGACCAGCTTCATCAATCTCATCAATCGAAAACAATTCACCGCTGTCCAATGAAACGTTTGAATAAGTGCCAACGCTTCCTTGACTCAATATTAAATTAGAATTTTCAGGCTCTAATACAAATTCCTCAGATGCATCTAAAGAAGTAGAAGACATCATTTAGTACTAGTGTATTCAAATAAACACATTTGAAAAGAATAATAGCATTTATTAATATTTTTTGCTTCTCCTTAATGTGATAAATTATAATTACAATTATTTTATCTTTTTCAAATTGAAACAATCATTGTTGATGAAATAATAAATTTTACATTTCTGTGGTCGCTAGGAAAAACCAGGTAACCCCATTTTTTGGAAACTCGAGAAAAACACATTTAAAGTTTCACATTTTCATTAAAGACTGTATAAATGTGATTTTTATTTTTTAAATTATATTAAAATATGACACTGAATCCAAATTTCGATCTGACAGATTGATTGTAAATCGAAAATCCATTCCGTTTTTGGTGGTTTCTCAACTTTTTCGTTTCCGGCAGCGAAACTATCTTAATGCTTTCACCACATTCAAATCCGAGGTCATGTGTGAACTAAGTGGCCTTAAGAAAACGATCGAGGAAAAAGATGAGGAAATTAAGAGATTAACGGCTAGAATCGAGTCTCAGGACAAATCTGCACGCAAAAAAAAAACGTTATTATAACAGGCTTGAAACCAACCGAAAATGTTACTGCTGCAGTCGAACAGTTTTTATCGACCAATTTCGAGCTTGAAATGTAGTGGACATTGCCTACGTTCTTAAGAAGGAGCCTCTCACCATCTTGATAAAACTAACATCTGCTCGAGCCAAGGCGCACATCGTGTCTAATAAAAGACGTGTACTAGCTAGCCAGAATTTTCATTTCGGGTGACCTCACTAAACAGGAATCGAAAATTGAATTCCACGCTCGCGAATTGTCCAGGAAAGCCCTACAGGAGGAGAAAAAAGTGCTGAAAAAGCACCGCCGTGAACAAATTGACGGTGTCTGGCACAGATGGTCCGATAACCTGGACAAATTTGTCAGCGAAGAAAAGTAGGCAGTCGACAAGCCTCCCAAAACATTTGCTTAGGCACTTCACCATCGGGCTTCGTCATCAAAAAACGTCTACCAACCGCCCACGTAAGCAAGACCGTGAGTGGTCGTCGGTATACTCCAGCGCTTGCACACCGCTTATTGCCTCAGCCTTCATTGACGGCCTCTTTTTCTCCCCAGCGGTATGAAGAGGATTTTCTTTCTGCACCAGCTCCTACCATCGAACTTTCCATCCTGTTCTGGAATATCCACGGCCCGCTAAGCCTATCTACAGTAAATGTCACGGCCGCGACTATTTTGAATTTTTCGGAAACCTGGAGACCTGATGACATCGCACTTCCGCTTCTTCAAGACCATCGCTTCGTCAACTCTCCCGCCGTCCGGGATGGCGCAAGGGGTAGGTTTAGTGAAGGTCTACTTACGACAATTCCGAGGACGGGTTCCCCCGAGGTTCTAGAGGTCACCACCAATTGGATCTGTTCGGTTATTAAAACGTTTCCGTCCCACTTAATTTTTGACTCTTTTTACTTTTCTCCAGATACCTTAATTATTCCGTTACTAGACACTTTACAAGCCAGCATTGACAAGTTCATCTCACTTTATCCACAAGCTATTTTTGTACTTGGCGGTGACTTTAACTCCTGGGTGGGCTGCCTGGACCTGGAATGCGAATTTTCCGAATTGTTTGCCAGCACGTTTCTTCATTGTGATCGGCGTTCGTCCGACCCAAGAACAAACCAGAGAGGTTTTTTACTTTATAACTTTATGCGGGATAATAATCTGGTTCTGCTAAATGGTCGCACGAGCGCTGATTTTCCTGCCGGTTTTACCTTTTTGAGCGAGCGCGGCCGTAGTATAGTTGATCTTGTCTGGATCTCTGGCAATTCTCTACAATATGCCCAAGACCTTGAAATCGGTAACGAACCAGGTGTCTCTGACCATCTTTCTGTTTTATTAAAATTACGTCTATCGCTCACGGAACAGGAAGCGCCGCCAACTGAGTCTCGTTATAGTGGAGGAAGAAGGATTCTTAATACGCCTGCAACTAGTAGCAAATTCCAAGAGCTTCTAAATAAGTCTTCTCCTCGCTTCGAAATTAAAGAAAATATTCCAGTCGATGCGATCCTTCCTTCCTTCACTACCAGCCTGATTAACTCAGCCGTGAGCGCAGGTCTTTTACGCGACTTACATAAAAGTTCCCAGGTGTCCTGTCCGAAAATGCCATAGTTTGTTGCGAACTGCAGACAAGTGCAGAAAACCTTCAATCGGGCCTTAACTGTCGTACGGCGCAATGTTTCCCCACAGTCAGAGTCAATATATCTAGCGGCGAAACAAAGCTATTGCGAAACTATTCGGTTGTCCAAAAAGCAATATGCCGATAAAGTTGCGGACAGCTTTGCCGGGGTAGGGATGCCAGTGCATTCTGGGCTACGATCCGCAGGCTTAAGAGGAGTCCCCCCTCTCGATCCCACACAGTTTCTACCGCATCCTGGAACGCGCATTTGGCACTCCTTTTCGCGTCTAAGTTGCCGCTAATGACTACCTATTTTGGCACTTATGACCAATTTTTAGACATTCCAACTGCGGAACGAGAACTTTTGGACAGCATGAGGAGACTGAAATCCGGTAAGGCAATTGGTCCTGAAGGTTTTCCTGCGGAGCTCCTAAAGCTCTTGAAGGGAGAATGGCATCGGATCACCCTTGATCTTTTAAATTATATCTTTATGTCTGAACAAATACCCGAGGGTTGGATGAGCGCCAGTCTCTTCATGCTCTTACAAAAAGGTGATCCGGCGAATTCTGAGAATTTTAGAGCGATAGCTATAACTAATGCGCTAGCAAAACTTCTGTCTCAGATTATCTTGGTAAGGATGGAATCATGGGCAAATCGCATTAACATTCTGTCAAACGAGCAATCGGGTTTTAGGAGGGGCCGTTCGACGGTTGATAACATTTTCACCTTAATAGCAGCTGCGCAGATACTCCTCAGACACCGTGCTGGGATATGCTACGCTCTGTTCGTCGATTTCAGGCGCGCATTTGATTCCGTCCCCCATGATCTCCTGTAGCAGAAATTGTACGCTTACGGTTTAAGCGCCAAACTTATCCGTATACTGAAAGCCATGTACGGCAAAGCCTCAGTCATGACTAACAGCGGTGAAACACCTTCAGACTCTTTCAGGGTGACGTCGGGTGTTCTCCATGGCGAAATTTTAAGTCCGCTTTTTTTTATTTTATTTTTAGCCCATATTCTGTCATTCTTTCGGGACCGTGGTGTGAGAGGCATTGACTATACGCGTCTCTTTGATCTTTTGCTGTTGCTCTTTGCTGATGATACGACGATTTTTGCCATTCATCTGCCGACCTTAGACTTAAGCTCCGAATTCTTGACGACTACTGTAATTTAAATGGCCTAACGGTGAATATATTAAAAACTGAGATAGTTATCTTCCGGAAAGGTGGTCGTCTTGCAGCAAACTCGAGTCAATTCTATTTTGCAGGAAGGGTGGTGAAAAATGTTCCAACTTACCGCTACCTGGGCATTTTAGTCTCATCATCAACAAAGGGTCTCAAAGCGGCCGGCGACGCAATAGTGAGAACGCGGCAAGCGACTGCCTCTGCCCTTGCCATAACAGCCTCGGCAAGGGCGGACGCGTGGTCCGGTGCTCTTAAGCTTTACCAAGCCACGATCGTGTTCGTGTTGCTATACGCTGCCCCCTGCTGGGCCTTACAATATTTCGACCGATTGGAAGCAATTCAAGTCGAGTTTTTTAAGCGCTTTTACTGTTTGCGTAGGAAAACAGCTGCCTACCTTGTACGCCTAGAACTCGGGTTCTATCCAATTTCGGTGGAGATCACTAAACGTGCGATGTCACTAGTTGTACGTTTCCTGAAGCAATCCCCTTCCAGTTTACTACGTATGGGTTTCTTACGTCTTGCCGAATTAAGCCAAGGGCCAAACAACCCGGATCCTTACAACTGGGTTTCGCAACTAAGGGACGTTTTGCGCTCTCCACTGAATGCCGATCTGTGGACCAACTTGACAGTGGACTTTTGGGAAGCTAACCTAGAGCAAATCTGCCATCATTTTGCGTATCAACAGCGTACGAACGATGTCCAGCGTTATTATAAATCGGCGTCCATCCAATTTCCGATATTTAGAGTGTTCGGCGACTGCTTTGTTAATGATTATCCAAACCGATGTCCAATATCTTACGTGCGTGTTAAAATGCAATTGAGAACGGCTACTCGCTATTCGTATACTTTTAACCTCGACCGCGTCCATTACAGCTTTGACCCGGCTGCCAGCTGTCCCCTTTGTAATTTCGATGCCTCTGATTCTCTTTACCACTTTTTAAGTGACTGTCCTCAGATCAAGGCGTGTCGTGATTCTATATCCGACAACCTTAAAGAGCGGAAATGTTCGACCTCCAATTTGCTATCTTTCTTAGTCGCTACGCAGGATATAGAGGCATCGAAAATGCTGTATTTTTATGTCAAAAACTGTTTTAAATGGAGAGCGTTCTTACTGAACCCCTAGACTAATGTTTCGCGTATGTTGCGTATGTTTCCTTTTGCTATGTACCTTACCTTATAAACCTGCCAACCTAACGCTTATATTTTTGTATTTTTACGGATATGCCGCTTTTCTGTCCTGCCAAATTGTAACTCCTTCCCAATAGAATATGTATTTTCTTTTTATGGGAATAAATATTATCTATCTACACGGAGAGAAATGTGAAAGGATGAAACTGTAGGTATTCCTTCGCCACTGTACTAAGATTTGGTGCTGGTTCTGCACCATGTGTCGCGTGATATCAATCTAAGAAACCCACAGTCTCAGACTGTGAAAACGCTTAGGATGAGACTGCAAAACTGCGATGCTTTCTTCGAGGCTTTCTCCCGCCTAAGTTTTACTTCTTAGACTAGGGCCCTCCCGGACTTTTTTGTAGGAAATTTCCTCCTCTACAAAAAAGGTTTAGTAAATTTTTGCTCTATCTTGCACCGTTTTCGATACGGAAGCAATAGAATGAAAAACAACGTATTCAGCATCCGACGCCATGTTTATATTTTGTTTTAAAAACTCGATATTCTTCGTTCTATCGCTTCCGTATCGAAAACGGTGCAAGATAGAGCAAAAATGTACTAATCCTTTTTTGTTGAGGAGAAAATTTCCTACAAAAAAGTCCGGGAGAGCCCTAGTCTAAGAAGTAGAACTTAGGCGGGAGAAAGCCTCGAAGAAAGCATCGCAGTTTTGCAGTCTCATCCTAAGCGTTTTCACAGTCTGAGACTGTGGGTTTCTTAGATTGATATCACGCGACACATGGTGCAGAACCAGCACCAAATCTTTGTACAGTGGAGAAGGAATACCTACAGTTTCATCCTTTCACATTTCTCCGTGTATCTCTATTAATATTTTTTGCTTCTCTTTAATGTGATAAATTATAATTACAATTATTTTATCTTTTTCGAATTGAAACAATCATTGTTGATGAAATAATAAATTTTACATTTCTGTGGTCGCTAGGAAAAACCAGGTAACCCCAATTTTTGGAAACTAGAGAAAAACACATTTAAAGTTTCACATTTACATTAAAGACTGCATAAATGTGATTTTTATTTTTTAGATTATATTGAAATATGACACTGAATCCAATTTTCGATCTGACAGATTGATTGTAAATCGAAAATCCATTCCGTTTTTGGTGGTTTCTCAACTTTTTCAAAAAGTGTGGAGACCTGGTTTTTCCTGGCGACCACAGATTTAGAGTTAAGTTAGATGAAATGATATTTTGAAATAGGAAAATTAGTGTTTATTTCTTATTTTACATCGTATTAAAATCAAAATCATGTGCACTAAAAAATAAAATTTAGAATTTATTACAAATATCATTTTTCTATATAGATCACTTTCTATCTTTTTCTTCTCAAACGCTTTACGGAAAGTTCTCTTTATCCGTACATAAAAACCATAGTATACATCAAATTTATCAAATGTATTTCACAAGTGAGACTACAATGTTCTTCAAACTTACTGATAATTATGTTATCCTCTACTTTTTTTTTCTTCGTTACTTCCGACTGATTCTCGATTTCACGACTACATTCATTTTCTTCAGTTTCATATCTCGGCATAAAATTTTCAATGTATTCTATTCGTCCATCTTTTCGTTGATTCACTAAGAATTCTTTAGCTATCGCATCATTGGCTTCGTCAAGAATTTCAAACACATTTTTAGGAGCAATATCAAATAAGTTATTATGTGAACTTAAGAAATCAGTTTCTTTTTTTGTATTAAATGGTTGATTGGCATTCTTTTGTATGTTTCTTCATTCTTGATATAATTCTTCCAATTTTATGATACATTTATCATCTCGCTGAGTTGGTAAATGAGCTTTTTCCCAAAACACAACCACTTCCTTTATTACTAATTTTGAACCTTCTCGTGATGTTAAATCCACACACCGAATATTAAAAAATAAAACTTTCAATACATGTAATTTTGACGGCAAATTGTTTCCATAATTTTGTGAGTTAATATCGCCAGTTAAGAAAATATTGTCACGCAGTCTTGGAAGAAATTCCATTGTTACTTTGAGAATAATATTCCATTTATTGAAAGTCACTTGTCACTAAAATAACAACAAGTAAAGCTTTAATGAATTTACATTAAAAATAATGAAACAAAATGTTCTTAAATTATATATTCTACATGTTACTACAATACTCTCTAAATTTGATACAATGGAACTGCACTGATTTGCAGTAGATAGTTAAGTAAATCAAGAATACGACTTTTAAACTGTATGGGGACCGGAATAATTAAAAAAAAATAATATATCGTAATACACGCGTGTAATATACAAATATAAAATCAATTTAAATGGTTATAAAAAATGAATTATAAAAGTTGCTATATGTACTATAAACATTGACTGACTGTCGTAAGCATTTTAAGGATTTGTTTTCAGAGTGTCTTTTAATCCTACTAGAGTTTTCTAGAAAGAACATTAAAGGCACATAACGCCAGAATACAATATCGAAGAAGATATGATATTTTTCACATTAATATTTTCATGCGCCAGTCATGCAGTTTTCATGCAAATTAAATTCTCAATACGATAACTTGGTGAACAACATTTTTTGCGGACAGATAAGCAGGTCAATAGGCGTACAAAAGGGTAAAGATATACAATCCTCAATAGCACAATGTTGTTTATTTTTTTTTGTAAATATAACAGTGAAAAATAGCCATATTTATTTCCATTAGCAAATTAAAAAAAAAAATATTTTTCTTCAAAAAATACGCCAACTCAGCTTTGAATGGTTGTAGTCGACTCATTCGGGGCTCATTTTACTAGTAAAATATCAAAGAATATGAACTGTACCGGCTCATAATTTTAGGAAGTGTCGTGAGAGAGTTCCGGAGCAATAATGATGAAAGTTTAGCCTCTCTCTGATTGTTCAGCGAAAAATTACCGATATTAAAAACGTTATATGACAGCAGGAAAATTTTTTCTTTTATCGCAAATTTGTGTGGTGTTCAGAAGACGTTTGAGAAAAAGTATGCACGATTGCAGACTTGTTAATTTCATATAAAAAAAGTTACAATAAAATTTTAAAAATTTCAGTTTTTCCCATTTAAAAAAAATGTTAAATTTCAAGTCGTCACAGGCACCTGTTCAATTTATCCGATCCAGCTGAAATGTTCAGGATCTTATTTTTTTGGCTCATAGACAAGAATTATCTACAGGGAGCGAAAAAAAATTATTTTTTTTTATTAAGGGCCACCCTACAACACATCGACTGAATATGGTGGAGCGACTAACCAGTGACCGTTAAAGTCGTTATTCATAGACAAAACGGACACCTCTTTCGGTCTCACTTTATTATTTATATCTTTAAAAAACTGTACGTCAATCACTAGATCCATTGTAACGTTTTTTTTTTACGCCGTGGCTAAAAGACAACTGTACTCTCCAGTTAATGTTGGAATTTACAAGATTGTGCATACAGAGAGCCATCTGCAGGAATTAATTCACGACCTAAAATCAACGACAACTTGCCAGAATGCCTCGATTTCTAGTATATTTTCGTATTCAGCGTAAACTATACAATTGACCGTACTTTCTAAAGCCGTTGCAAATCGTACTTCAATTCTGACGCTGCCATATCTGACTAAATTCCAATGAGTAGAATCACTAGCTGAGAGATCGGGTGTCAAATCGAACACGAAAAGTCAATATCCACCTGCGTACCCGTCACGTGTGATGGAATTTCCTTCATTAAGAAAATGTATACCTGTCCCCGAGAATATTGTGCGGAAAGCGTCGACATAAAGATTTGACGCATGAAAATCGGGCTATAATGGCTTCGAAGGTATCTGAGTACCATAAACATATAAACATAGAAAATTGATATTGAAATGTTTAAAGTTAAATGGGTTTAGCGTGCGATGGCCATTGAAAACTTTATTTTCTACATACCCTACGACAACTCGACTTTTTGGCAACAGTCCTAGTATAACATTGTCCAGAGTCTCCCCATGAATTCCACTATGCATAGTTAGTCTTAACTTCAACTCTCGTCAAGGGATATTTCGAGGTTGTTTTCTATAGACTTTTGGCGTGCACAGGCAGAACACCAGGATTAACTTCCACACGTCGTGCTAAAAGACTTGCTTCCTCAATACGAGCGCAATAATGACCCGTTTGATCCATGATGCAAAAGACTTCTCGAGACTTTATGAGACGTACACGTACCTCCACACCGTTCAGTAATAACTTTTCTTAATTAAATACATCGCAATGTAAATGGCCAAGCAAATCTACTGTTTTTCCTGCGTTCATGTTGTTGCGACGTTTAACGAGCCCCACATTATTATTAAACGCGTCCATATGATTTGGCGTGTCATCATACCATAAAACACTCGTTAAATTAAATAAAAAAAAACTCGTTAAAACACCTTTGGCAGCAGGACCATAATTTAACAGAGTTTAAATATATGATCTGTAGGCGTATGCGTTGTTTGGTGGGAAAACCGGTTTTGATTAAAATAAACATCAACCTGGTTGAAAAGCGAATGCATAAAATTATTCACAGGACCGACGGTGTCACGTTCTGTTTGTGGTATACCATCCGGCATATCTTTGTCAGCAGCTAACGTTATAGGCAAACTTAACATCGTGTGTACTAGATCAATATATTCTTCTCCATTTCCAGGTAAAACAAATTCAATCGGTGAATCGTGAGGCAGTGCCGACACGGGTTTATACTGTACCCAATGAGAACCCTCATTAATCGTCTGAGTAGGTGATAGTGTAAACAGATCCAGTTCAGATTTCATGCATTCGCACGAATGCGTGTGTAAAAGAGATATTTTCTATTATTTAAATATATCTGCTACTGCACGACTCTTATTTTTCTTGTTTACTGCTTTTCATCGCGTCCTTTTTTACTTCTGATTAGATGTTGAATATTTACGACTACTCCTTGTTTTCTGATCTCGATGGGATTTCGCCTTCTTCCTTTTTTACTTAGTCCTGTTCGTATTCACCTTCTTCGGAACTCGTGAATGGGGTTGAGTCAATCGAAAATGATAACGATTGTCGATTGTTGTGTTGTCCCCGGGTAAATGACCAACAATTGAGTATCGCGGGAATTTATACCCTGACCCCTCCATCATCTCATAAAATTTTCTTCTACTTTCCTCTTTAAATTGGCCCCCCACTCTTTGACACGATGACGTATAGTCTCTTTTACCGGCGTATTGTTCGTCGCAATTTCGGACACAATGTTTAGACCTGTTCGTAATGCTTCTTTACCGATAGCTTTTGCACCTCGTGTAAAAAAGGGTAGTACTCTTCTGAATGAACCACCAAGAAAACTACCGATTCCGTGTCCACTCTGATACAGCGCTCCTCTGTACACGCGGCTCACACCCCCCACCCCCCCACATGTATATTACCTGCTATTTGGCTATCAAAGTATGCCATGGAATGAGTCATTTTATCTACCTTTAATCAATACGTTTGAAATGCAGTGTCACCGTCAGTGTACCGTAATCAAATGGGACATATTTTCCATATTCATCCCTTATATCTATTTCAATACTTTGGAAGGAACCGTTGAGCAGTGGTATATATACAGCAGAGGAAAAACTGCATATTCTTATATCTCCGTAAGTATAATCATCGTGTTTAAAGGGCACAGCCCGCAATAAACGAGTCTGAACATCACCTGTGACATAAGGTTCGCAAATATCGCTGTATACCATCGGTATTGAAGGTAGAACACAGAATAGGTTTACAGAACGTATGCCGTAAATTAAAGTATTATCACTCACGACTATCGCGTCATTTTGCTTTTGAGAAGTGGGTGTACTATCAAAACCAAGTATCTTTCTTAATTTACCTGGTAGGTAAACTATGTGATCTTCATCCAGACATTAATGATCACAGATTCGTGAAATTGATGTGTAGCCGCCGCGCCCAACACTAAATATCAGATGTCCTTTTATACAAGGCAAGCTGTTAATCTCTTCGGTTAAAGTATTAGCGCTCTTATAAACCCCAGGTGCCATGTAAGACACCTATCACTACCACTACCTCACTTTTACTTTGCGTAGCTGATAATCCTATCCGTGCGGGGCGGGTTTTAAATCTCGTAAATCTAATACTTCTATCTTTTTCCTTAACAGAAATATGTTGAAAAGGCAAAGGTACTTGAATCTCTGTAAGTGCTACACACCACTCTCCTTGCAAAACGCATATAGTGTGGTAATTGCGTAATAAAGTTGGTGGTTCTGTTATAGTGTAAAGTTCCATACTGCTATTACTTTGTAAAATAATATTAAATTCTTCCTTCATTGCGAATTTTTAACTGGTCTGCGCTAATCCAAGAATTAAATTTATCGAGATAACCCGTTCAACGTACGAAATATTTTTTATTTCTACCTACACCGACAGTTTTTAAAATTTTATCGACTACGAAAACTTCTGTATTCAAATCTTTTTGAACTCGACTTAATTCTTCCTCATAAAAGAACCAGTCGATGTCGTCACCCTGGGGGTCTTCAAGTATGTAGACGATCGGATGCCGTGTGTTTGATATGCATGTAATTGTGAACAATTCTTTAGTCTATCCACCTTCGTAACCTTTTGCAAAGACATTCTTTGCTCGACTGATACGCACTAAGGCACCAACTCGATATTTAGGGGGTTTCGATGTCGGTTTCAAAGCACCATAGCGTTGAATAAGATTTGAACGAGCTTCTGCAGCATTTTACCATTTAACGAGAGCTGGTATCATATTTGTTCCCGAATGTTTGGAGTTGTTATAAGATGTGACGATAGATTGTAACACATCCACGTAACGACGAGTATTTGTATGCGTGAAATAACGCCACAGTCTTTCCTTAAGCGTTCTTATAAAACGTTCTACAATACTGGCTTTAATGTCTGGATTACGAACAGTTCTATATCCTATATCCTTAGATTTTAACAGATTTTTCACATGATTTCCAATAAATTCTTTTCCCTTATCGCTTTGAAGAGACATCGGTTGTCTACACCCACTTCTCAACAAAATTTGTTCGAAAGCATTAGCAACGTTTTTCGATGTTTTGTCGATTATAGGTTCTACCCAAGCATATTTGCTTAGTGTGTCAATTACCACCAACAAATAAGTATTTTTATTGTTATAAGTCTTTATAGAACGCACATCCATTAAATCGGCCTCCCAAACATCATCAATATTCCGCACATTATAAGAACGTGTGCGAAATGTACGACGCGTACGACGATGCTGATTGTAAGCGTCTTGACCTTCTAACCACTCAGATATTTGATTGTATTGGAACTTTTTATTCGTCGCTTGGTACAAATTTCGAATTGAGCCTGTATATGCCAATGACTGAGTAGGGTCATAATAAATCTCGTCTAGAATATTATGCATTTTCTTTACTTTTCTTTTGAATGTTCTTTTCGATGTGGTCATAGATGATTTAATACGCAAAAATATCTTTTCAAATGCGATCTTGCTAATTATACAAAAGGCAGTTACAGCCGTTGCAGTTTTCTCATCTGTCGAAGAATTTTCTGCAAGCATGCGCGAAACGCTACTTTTGCTGACTTTTCATCAACTTTACGGCGGTTTACTTAATTATCACTGTATGCGATATCATGAGAACGACACGCTGCATCCAGCGGATTTATACCTTGATCTTCTCATTGTAACCTTTCTCGAAGACGGGTTCCGGGTCCATAAAATTTATATCCTGGTATATATAATTCAAACGGTAATGATTCAATAACGTTATCGAGCATACTCTTTGAATAGGTTATCGGTATCTCTTTGTCGATGTTTGACTTTTTCCCTTTCGTAATCTGCCGGACATTCGATGCCATGCTAATATCTGTCTTGGTGGGGGTGGTACTATCTTCTTACGTTTTGAATTAATTTCGTTTTTATCGTTTTCGTCGTCGCTGTTAGATACTCTGTTCGAATTTGATGATGGTGAAGGCGTGGTGGTAAATAACAATGTCTTAGGTGTATGTTGTCGATATCTAGGTGCTCGTTTAATTCTCGAAATATGGTTGATCGTTGGTGCGGTTTTCGATTTCGTGCCAGACGCGTTTGTTACCAATAAACTCACGTGGTACTGCTGCACCTCGAAGGGCATTTGCAAACTGATGATGTCGATGAGGGGGAGTTCTTTTTCTACGTCTCATAGCATCATTCGACATGTCGATAATATTAGTTCCATGGATGGTATCGCCATCTATTACAATTTCACCGCGATTATTCCATCGAACGTTTTTCGAACCACATAAATGCCGAAACAATCGTCGCACTTTTGACCGAAATTTTTGTGGCACAGTTTCTACGAGATATTCATCATTAGATGATGTATGCATTATCTCGTTTCCTTCTTCTTCTACTATTTCTTCCTGATTTGATACAGCTTTCTGTTTAACAGCTTCGTTGTCGTTATTTATTTTCGATGAATTGCGGTCAGACAAATTTCTTTCGACCTCAGAGTCTTTAAATTATAGATAGCGTTGTAACACCTGACTATATCGCCGCCACTTTTCACGTTGATCAATGGTTGGTGACTTTAAATTTCGTTCATATCCATATCGAGTCTACTAATTGTTGTACCTGGTGTTTGCACAGTCTTGTGCAGAATTATGTTATTTTTTTGTACGAAAATAGTATCGAGCTCTTGAGGTACTAGAGCCATTTTTCGTGCGTATTCCATATCACAAAGCGCTATTCACAATACCTGCTAAAAGCGAACCAAGTACTGGTGCTAGGAGAGTTGGTAGAAATCCATCACGTTGTATGATAATGCGTTTTTTATCTCCCACGAAATTGCCAGGATTTGATCATTTTCTCAGTATAGCTGCGTGTTTGCGTAAACGTGTCTTGTGAATTTTACTAAGAAGCACGTTATCTCATTAAATATTCAACGCTATTTCACAAATGCTTATTATTAAATTACGATCTGCGTGCTGTAGCACTGCACGTCTCTGCCGTGTGTCAAGATGATATAATGCTCTCAATATACTAGAGTACTTAATGCCAATAGGCATATGTGCTCTCGGTTCCATTACTAGTGTGTTACTGGGGTAAGATTGTGCCCTGTGTAACCTTTTATTTCTTTTTTTTGCACGTATACATAATGCCATTCATCATCCGGAAAAATGCAAGTACGGAGTCGTACATTGTCAGGCGTGACCTGCTTCAAATCGAGAAGAATGTATCCGTGCGGCTGCGATGTAGCATCGAAGTAGCATTCTTGAATGAACCGTACATTCTCCGGACATATCTGACGTGCTAAATGTCCAAGCTGTGCCCTATCTCGTGGGTTTTTAAAAATAGCGATATAATTTGTGTTGAGTGATATATCTCTTTGACCTTTACCCTGATGAAATAAATTTTGTGTAATAAAAAAAAAACGCTTAGGTTCTTATGATGGCTACCCTTTGTAAAAAGGTTTACGATCGCCCGGCGAGAATCGTTCGCGTAATGGCTACTTTGCGGTAACCCCTCCCGAAATTCAATATCGTTTCCTAACTTTGTGTAGGAAGGCTGCCATTCGGAATAATATAACATTATATGGTCAAAGTGTACGTCGCTCATTTGTTCTATATATTGCAGAAATCTTCTAACAAATACAGTTTTCCCACATCCCGTAGGACCACAAATCATTGACGTCCAAGGACGTTTCCAACGTGTGTCTATGGTGGATACTGAAACCACACTCACACATACACACACACACACACACACGCGCGCGCGCGCGCGCACGCACGCTCGCACGCACGCACGCACGCACGCACGACTTTGAAAAGCATTTATATGAGCAATGCCGTATCCGTCAACAGTTGACAAATCAACTGGAGACAAATGAATGAGTTCCAGCGATTTCTCCGTTTGATAGGAGCCGCTGGCTCGGCGTATAGCATTCCAATTTTCGTGTAAAGTTCCCGAGCGTACCTGGCCTTTTTGTAAATAAATATAGCCTGCTACTAGCGATCTTGGGAGGCACATGTTATCATTATTATGTATAGATAGAATGGATTTTTTGTGTACATCAATGTCGGATGGTGTTACACGCCCGCAACCGGACACTGTTTTTATAACGGAAACGTTTATAGTTATTTTATCCTTAATACTAAAATCATTAGCGCTTTGCCCAGCATTATTAAGTAATGTCCATAATTCATTGTAATTAAAAACGCTTACAGGTCGGAACGATAACCACAGGGGTCCACTGTGAAATTTGTCGGAATTTAGTTTAGTTTAGTTAGGCCTATGTAGTCCGCAGGTCTTGCCTGTCCACATAAATAAACATGAAGCGACTTCATGCACTCCTCCAGCCATATATACAAATCAGTAGATGTTCGTGGTTCTGGTATATATCCGCGTGTTTATTTCTCGTCCAGATAATCCAAATCTCGTAAATGCCTTCATGATTCCGATTCTATTTGAAAATCCGGTTGTGTGCTATCTTCGAGCACTCTCTCACGACCGCTCTCTGTCTGGAATGAGTTTTCTGTGAATATAGGTAAACTGTTTAGTTATAAAACGGGATGTGAATATAAAAATATACTTACCAGTTGGTGTGTTACCAGTATATGGGTTTAAGGACTCCCACACCACCTCAACAGAAGATGATGATCTAGCGCTCTCGGTATCGCTGTCTATGTTGAGATCGTCAACAGCCGGCTGGTTAGAACTGTCAGTGATGCTACCATTTTCATCATCATCCTCATCCTCATAAATATCATATTCTTCTTCAAAATAGAAAAGAAAACACAAAATTAATGTAAATAAAAATAAAATACCAAAATTATATTGACTCTATTATGATCTCTACCACTTTCATCCGTGTCGCTGCTAATCATTCATCTATAAGATTAATCCTGATGGGCGGATTGATCATCACATCCTCAATAATACTAACTCTTGTGTTAGTGCCTGAGGAACTGGGCCGGCCACCGCCCTCTTGGTGTTTATCTACATCATTTACTGCAAAAACAGATAATCATATATTTTAATTTAACTAGTTGTTTTCTCTCCGTATATAAATATTATATATAATTTTTATATTTGATAATAGTTTCTTTACCGCTACCGTACGTACAGGAAAGAAGTGTCAAATCTCCCTCCGTGTCCCCATCATATCTAGGTAAGCTATAAACAAAAGAATAACATTTAAGAATAGAATATTATATAAGAATTAATTATAGAACTCCAGCGAGTATTCGATTCGATCTATCAATAATTTTCAAATGCTATCAATTAAAAATTACCGTACCTTTATTATGCTCTGTCTCCCTTGTATTGACACCTGTTGTACCGGGTACGCTTCCATCATCATCTTCATTTTTCCTTATTGTATTCGCTTCAAAAGAATTTAATGTTACTATTTCTTATATTCATATGTTATTTGACGAACTCATGGTGGTGTGAGGGTATAAATATCCACGTTATACAGCTGTTAGTTATTCGTCCGCATCGGCATCGCAACAGTTGCAAATCGTTACAATTTTCGACGACTTAATGTTGCTCTCCTTAGTGCTTGATGTATTGAAGTTCTGGTCATTTTGACCCACTACATTTTGAGCACATGAGCTTCAGAAATATTTTAATAAATAATCATCTATTTAAATTGTAAGTAGAGTAGGTTACCTTATAGGCCACCGGAGACTTCCCCCTCTCCTCCCCCCATGGCGCCAGTCCCTGAGAGGTCATTGACCCCGCCCATAGACTTTTTTGTTTTCGTCTGGTGGCCTTGAGGTAGGTCAAGGTTTGTTATTGTTTTTGTTAACCCCTTCCCCCTGAGAGGTCATTGACCTCCACCCGTAAACTTTTTTTATCTCGTTCTGACGGCCTTGGGGTAGGTCATGGTTTGTTATTGTTGTTACCCCCTGAGAGGTCATTGACCCCGTTTCGACGTCGAGGTAGGTCACGACCACCACCACCCCCCTCCACACACTACCCCCCTCAGAGGCGGGTAAGTGACGCATACAGTCTGTGAGACAGGTCACTCTTTATTATTATTATTTTTATTACCCCCTCCAAGGGTGACTGCCATCTACCTTACACGTGTGCACGCTCACACACACACACACACACACACACACACACACACACACACACACACACACACACACACACACACACACACACACACACACACACACACACACACACACACACACACACACACACACACGCGCGCACGCACGCACGCACGCACGCACGCACGCACGCACGCACGCACGCACGCACACACCCACCCACACACACACGCACATCAATCAATTCAAATTTTATTTTAAAAATAAAAAAAGTTTTACATGTACATATTTGATTACATTTTGCACTATATTGCCCACCGTGATTAAGATAACGATTAACGCATACACCGTTCTTTGTTGGTCTTCATGCCAGTTCCACATACATATTTTTCGAAGCGATAAACAGATTTGATTTATTTTCTATTAACTTTAATACAGGAGTTTCGTTTTGGACGGTAAGTGGTGCTGACGTGTTTCGTTTCGCTCCGCATTTAAGTCTATATTTTTTTCCTAAATTTCTTTTTTGGGAGTTGTAATTGCAGTGACATCTCTCCGGAGCGGCTCGGATTGTGTTTGCTGTGAGCTGTTAAGTGTCCGAGTCATCATTCCGGAAAAAAATCGAAATTTTCGTTCCACATCACATTCATTGAAGTGATAGTTGACCCATACCTTGCACACCGGCTCTCGTGGTGACGTCACGTATTGGGATAAGCATCGACGGGCCAATCACCGGATTACCCGTGCCGAAAATTATAAAGAAAATCCAAATGCTTGGACAGCCTCTTATTCCATACAACGGCAAGCTGTACCAATACTCCCGAGGAATTTGGACATTACTCATCAATGAGGTCGTATGCATTTCTATTCTGCATCTCGCAGCTGTCAACGAGGCATCAATTTTTGGGTAACAGTGGGATTTTCGTCGGGCTTCCAAGAACTTTCCGAAGTGCTTCGCTCGCTTATCGGTGTGCTCGTTCTTTACACGTGTGAGGCCCACCACATGCACAAGGCGCTCAAGCCGCGCGCTTTCGAAGTCTGGTTTCGCGCATGCACCATCTAGAGCTTCTCCCAGCCGCGAAAATTCTTCGCTCACCGCGGATTCTTTTGGCTGATATCAGACGGCAGCACCTCTCGGGTTAGCGATTTTCGGCATATGTCGGACAAACCTGCCGACCAGTCGCAATTATCCGTCACGCCCGTCAACTCTCCCATTGTCGGGAAGGCGGTGCAGCTCTGTCCGCTCCTTCGACTGCCAACTCTGTTGGGTCGCCCCTCTACGGCATCAAAGTGGCACGCGCATAGAACGAACAGTTGTAGTTCCCTGGAGGAATTTGGCTTTATTAAGCGTAAGCGCGACTGTCAGGCAGCCGACGCCGTTTCGTTCTCTCCTCACTCGACCAGGCGACGCAAACTTTCGCCGGGACCCGCAGATTTTTTAAACTATCCGACACCCACCATGGAGACTATCCCAGCATCGCAAGCTGCTTTTGACTCGCTGAAAAAGTCACTGTTATCGGCAATCAAGGAGTCGGAACAGAACATAAGGATCAATGTCTCGAAGGCTTTGCAACCCGGGATAGACGAATGTGCCAGAGAAATTGCGGCCGTTCAGACTGCACTCGTCGACATCCGGACCGACTTTTCCTCCCGCATTGTCACTCTTGAAGAGAGAATAGAAAAGCTGGTAAATACAATAAAAACAATGGCTGCTAAGATGGAGGCGCAGGAGAAAATGCTAAGAAGGAAAAACTTAATTTTAACTGGCTTTCAACCTGGTCCAGCTCCGCTAAAGTTGGAAATTCAAAATTTTTTATCCGCGAAGTTTTCCCTGACAGGTTCAGTTCTCTCGGCGAGAACGTTACGCACGAACCCTTTAATTGTCTTAGTTGAATTATCTGCAGAGGAAGATAAATTTTTAATTTTATCTTCAAAAAAAAAACCGCCCTTAAAAATTCGCGGGTATTTATTAATTCGGACTACACCGACAAAGAGCGCTTTATGGCCTTCAAGGCCAGGGAAGCTCGCCGGGCTGCCATTGCTGCAGGCGCTTCTTTCAGGCAAAAAGACAATATGATTGCCGTAAATAATGTCTGGCGGAGATGGTCCGAAGCTTACCAGGATTTCACGACTAACTGCGCCGGACCAATTCGTGTCAGAAGACATTCGTCGGATGCTCGCCCGCCAAACGACGACCGGGCTCGTCTGTCGCAGGTCAGCGCCTCTCTCCGTCTCCGGTTGTGATGGATACCGGCTTTTCTGAGCAAGTCTTCAATTCAAATTTTTAATTTACCCCCGTCAGCCGCAGCGAAGTCTTACTACGCCGAAGCCCAGCATTGTGAGATCGACCTCTCCACGCGCTACCGCGAACGCTAAGCGCTCTCCAGATCTCTTAAAAATTGTTTTTTGGAATTCCCGCGGTTTTACTAATTTAAAGAATAGCGTTTTTCTCTCGCCTTTCAAAATTGTAAATTGCTCCGAAACGTGGTTGGATCGGGCTACTGATGTCGACGGTTTAGTTCCCGGGCATTCAGGAGTTTTTTCTCCAGCTACCCGCCATAGCAACTTCGGCCGCTGTAGCGGAGGGCTCTTATCCACCATTCATTCAGATTTCTCTTTTACCGAACTTGTAATGGCTCCCAACTGGATATTTTATCATCTTAAAACCCTCCCGATTAATGTAATAACTGGCTCTTTTTACTTTACACTTAATTCTGATTTAATTTCCCAGCTTCATTCTCTTCAAACAGTTATAGATTCCCTGAATGCTCGGTATCCGGACTGTATTTTTGTTCTGGGTAGCGATTTCAATTGTCGGGTAGGCACGACAGACCCTTTCAATGATTTCGCACAAATTTTTGAAGGATCAGCAATCTGCAAGTCGAGAAGGTCACACGATGAACTCTGTTCGAGTCGCGGCTCCCTTCTGTACGAGTTTATGCAAATAAATAATTTCATACTGTTAAATGGACGTTGTCCGGGCGATCGCCCAGCACACTTTACTTTCCTTGGACAGAGGGGATTCAGCGTCGTTGATCTCGTGTGAGTTTCGGACATTCACTTGTCATTCATTGCTGATCTACAAACGGATGTTGACCTCCACGGTTCGGATCACCTCCCAGTAATTTTATCCCTTTTTTTTGTATTCTGCGAACTCTGTTAGTTAAAATAAGATTTTCGTTGCCGAATGATGGGGTGCCTGATTTTCACAGTCTCTTAAATGCATGTCATAATTTATCTCCGTTGACGGATACTGAATGTCCAGACGTGGATTACGAGAACCGTTTTTTGTAACTGGCGAAAGCATTTTGATGGCTCGAAGGCCTGGTTTGATGGAGAATGTGTCTCTGCAAGGAGCGTTTTTCGCCACTCTCTCTACCAGTTGCGAAAGAAGGCGTATAGTTCAATTTCGACTCTTGCTTTTAAAACTGCAAAAAAACAATATCAAGATGTTTTGAAAAGGAAAAAACGCAGTTATATCTCCACGATCTCTGAAAGGTTCGCGGCGGCTCGTAACTCGGCGGACTTTTGGAACGCGTGCCGTCAATTTCGAAAAAAGCCCGCCCCGGGTGCGTGGGTCTCTGAGGAGGCCTGGGGGCATACTTTGCGGAGATTTTCCCCCCCGAAGTTTGTTCCCCGCAGACTTCTTATGGCACATTCGACCCTAGCCTGGACTCTCCGCTCACCCTGGCCGAGTTTGAAGATAGTATCAGAGTGCTGAGGGTGGGAAAGGCCATTGGTCCCGATGAGCTACCGGCCGAACTTTTCAAATTTTTAATCGGCCCATGGCTTTCCCGCCTCCTCCACCTTTTCAACCGTATTTTTTCCGCAGAGGCGTTCCCCACGGGCTGGACCCTAGCTACGGTTTTTCCTTTATTCAAAAAAGGTACGCGTGACGATCCTGCGAATTACCGGCTAATTGCGATAACCAACGCGGTGTCCAAAATTTTTTCACAAATACTTTGTAAACGGCTCTCCGAATGGGCTTCCGCAAGAGATTTGTTACCCGAGGAACAGGCCGGGTTTCGGGCTGGGAGGAGCGCAGAGGACAATATCTTCTCGCTCCTCGCTACAATTCAGATATCGTTTAGACGACCCAAGTCAAATATTTTAGGTCTGTTTGTTGACTTTAAAAGAGCCTTCGATTCTGTCCCCCACGCACTTCTCTGGCGGAAGCTCTTAGGATTAGGCGTCAGCGCTAAGTTTATAAGAGTGCTTTCTGCTCTCTACCAGTCGGCTGCGGTGCGCTTACAATCGGACACTTCCGCCTTGCCTGAATTTAAAGTCACGAGAGGGGTTCTTCAAGGAGAAATTCTCAGCCCCCTTCTCTTCATTCTATACTTGTCGGACATTGTAAGATTCTTTCGTGCGGGAGACGCGCGTGGAGTGGACGTTTCGCCCACTCAGGACCTAATGATGCTGCTGTACGCCGATGACCTGACTATCTTCGCGTACTCTCCAGCGGACCTGCGCAGAAAATTAGTTCTGCTCGCACAATATTGTCAGGAGAACCTCCTTACAGTCAACACAGACAAAACGAAGATTGTTTGTTTTAGAAGGGCTGGTCAGCTGGATTCGCACTCCAGACTGCTCTACTACAGAGATGGTCTGGTCAGAGTCGTGCCCAGCTACAGGTATCTGGGTGTCCTATTCGCCTCCTCAGCGCGCGGCCTCCGACCCACAGAGGATGCTGTAAGGCGTACAAACGCTGCATCAGCCGCGGTTACGTCGTTAATTTTGACGACAAAAATGGATACATGGAAGGCTTTTTTCACTTTGTACAACTCCATGATATTGTCAGTCCTTCTATATGCGGTACCGTGTTGGGCTCTCCGATATTTGGACAGTCTGGAATCCGTGCAGATCGGCTTCTTTAAGAAGCTTTTTAGCTTTCCGAGGAACACCCCGGCCTACATCGTCCGTCTTGAATTCGGCATACCGCCCATCTCAGTTGAAATCTGCTGTAGAGCAATCAAATGGGTGGCTAAAACGCTTAGGATGCCGGATTGCAGACTTCCCAAATTATTACTTTTGCGTTTAAGAGAATTGGCAGCAGCTGTTTCGTCAGACGTAAACTTCAACTGGACCCTTCAGCTGAAGGCAGTCCTTGACAGCGCAGGGGGGAGCGTATTATGGGACAACTTTGATGCCGATTTCTGGGAGCGAATGGGACCGTCGGTGGTTGCTAGGTTTGCCGAGTCCTGCAGGAGGAACGATTTGAGGTCCTACTTCTCATCTGATTCTTTTCAACTACCGATTTACCGTCTTCCTGCGGACTCCGCTTACACTCTGTATCCTGCTCGTTCACCCCTGCGCTGCCTAAAAGTTAGGATGCAATTAAGACTAGCGACTGTTCACTCACGTTCCTTTATGATTGCCGGACAACGCTACCTATATGATCCGACCTCGTCGAGCTCTCTCTGCAACTACAACGTGCAAGAAACGCTGCTGCACATTCTAACAGAATGTTCTCTGCTCGAGCCTCTTAGAGCTAGGAGGTTAAATCAATGGCCGCTGCACCCAGCTGGGGTCCTGCACTCACTAATTTGTGCTAACGACAACCAATCCGCGTCTTTATTATACAAATTTGTAGAAGCGAATTTCCGGAGGAGAGATTTTCTCCTCGGCGAGTAATCTAAGTAGATATCTGTGCTGTCTTTTATTGCAGCAGTTCGTGCCTGTATGCAGTTGTAATTTTATCTGTAAGTCAGCGCAGTTCCACCCGTATGCCAGTCTATTTTTACCTGTATGCCGATTTATTTTTTTGCCTGTATGTCGGTCTAATTGTATATGTATGGCGGTTTATTTATTTTTTTTTTTTTAATGTATGCCGGTTTATTATATTAATGTACGCTTTTTGCGCCACGCTCTGTAATCCGATAACCTCGGAACTCCCCCTCAATGGGCTCTGCATCCCCTAATTATGAGAGAAATATATTATCTATCTATCTATCTTAACTTTAATACATTGTTAAATGCTTGAAATTTGTACCTACTATTTTCATTTGTATTTGTACATTTTTATGATCTAACATTTCACCTATACTGTACGTAATAGTATTAAACATTTTTAAAACCAAACTGGAGTGAATATCGGTCCGATATATGTCGTCGTTTTTTTTAAACTACTCTAACTGTTTTCTTTTGTTTGCATGTAACAACCTCGTGCGTTGCCGTACGTCTTATCGCCCCGAAACGCACTTCAATGCTTTGATTATCATCGGTATCGTTCGTCACGAGATCACGTATCGTTTCGAAATTTATTTTACGGCTATTTTCAAAATTCAGTCGAATACCTTTTATTTTGCATACGTCTGTGGTTCCGCACGGTGTTTTAACGCGGTACGCATAAAATGTTGGCCCTCCAGATATAAATGTTTCAATATACGATCCTTCACCGTAAGAAGACAATTCGTCTGTCATGTCGCCGAGCAGATTACCCAGTTTCGGTTCATATTGGTCGTTCGTTCGGTCGCTAACATAAATCACCGAATCGGTGTCATAATACAATACTCGACGGCCGAGTTTTTCTAAATAGGAATATAATTTTAATCGAGCCTGGGCCGTTGTATAGGCAGCTAGTACGACATTAGTACACGTCGCTTGTGTGCTTGCTTCTTCCCGGAAAATCCAATTGACAAACATAACATTATCATTTACCGGGAGAAGATGCGTTACGTTTTTATCTTCATCTGCGAAAATCTTTAACAACGCGTCTCTTGTATTTACGATTTCGGTTCGCTGCAAATTTTCTCTTTGCCCAAATTTACCCCAAAACGAGTTAAGGCATAACTTGCCAACGGATCGTAGACCCGGATTCGTACAGATTTTATCTTTACTCAGACGAATTCCTTCTTCACGTTCATACATTTCGAGGTAGCGATCTTTCGATAAATCATCGACACATTGACGAGGCCAACCACTGGCTTCTTGTTTTATTTTTAAGAATGTGTCAATGTATTCATTAAAAAGACCACCTTCGCGCGTTTTTGGGTTGTATTGTGTTATTCGATATTGCCAAATTTCGAATACTTCAACAATACGATACCCCTTCTCGATTGATTTCTTTAATTCGTCCGAAACCCACGTGCCCGTGAAAACGCGATCTTCTTCGAGCTCGTGCGAATAGTCATGCACTGACTGAATTTCGCAACACGTTCTACAGAGGGGAAAAAGTAATCTGTCGTGCATTCTTACAGGAAGTACCGGGTGATACAAATTTCGCGGTGGCAATATTTTACATAGAACTAGTCCTTCAACACCGTGCAGAGTCACCTTATTAATGTCGGTTATCGCAGAATACTCTTCGCCGACGTAAACTGTCGGATGACCTACACGATAACGCCCTGTTTTACAAATGTAGGTGTTCAGTTCCAAATATTCTTATGTCAACAAATTGTGTATGTATGCGTGTGGTGTTGTTTTCTGAACGATTTCGGTTGTAACGGACAGTCCCGCTTGTAAGCTCGCAACTGACACACCGATTGTACGGTTCGATAAAAGTCAATTATTATTATAACGCGTGGCGAATTTCAATAAAGATAGTTTTGTGGAAATGAATATACATTCATTTCGGATACAACCAACCCAATAATCCACGGACATCGTCCCCACAAAATGGTCCTTCACAGTCGGATTGGAAGTAGTCGAAGAAACATGTAACGGTCATATTCACCACAAAAAACAAGTCAACAATTCAACCGATTGAAATCAACAAGCTGTTTATACATGAATGCTTTCGGATTATCAGTGCTTTAGTTTAGTGTGATAAAGCAATGTCGTGATTTATTCTCGACATTAATTCAGTGCAAAATTGAAATAAAAAATAAATAAATCAATCAAGACAATTCAACGCCAAGTCACGTTGGTTCATCTTAAAAATCTGACAAAATAAATGTGCAGTTTTAGTGCAAACAAAAGAAAAACATAAGAAATAATTCATTAAATGTGCTACAAGATGAGACAAAACGAACAATAAACAACATAGTCAACATTAACATTATAATTACACGTTGCCGAAAAAACCGCCATATTGTCAAGTCGATGTGATCAACAAAGTATCGTCTGAAAACCATCCTAACAATGCCATCTTGGATTTGAGTGGCAGCATTTGGAAAACAATACAATTTCATAAATTCAACGGCTTCAACCATCGAAATCATCGCTACATTGAACCCGTAATTCATCGAATTCATCTGGGATTCATCGTGAAGAATATTTTATTGTATTCGTGAGTTATTCTTCGCACTTGTAAAGCGCACACTTTATGTACATTGCGATTATTTTATATTTTATTTATTAACGAAAATAAGTATACACAATGACAGAATCATTAGCGATTTTAACGCGCCGGCGCGGTACGGAAAAATCTAAAATTACGCGTTTCAATACATATTTAGAAATATTCAGAGAAAATAGTAATTTACTCGAATTACAATCGCGAATGGAATCAATGAAAAATGTTTATAGTGAATTTGAGCGATTGCAATTCGAAATAGAAGGTTTAGACGAGTCAGAAGATCAAATAACAGAGCGCGAGAATTTCGAAAAATTATTTCATTCGACAATGGCACGGGCAAATAGTTTTATAATGTCAAGTCAGCGCGTTCATAATAAGACTCATAATATCGACGTCGCAGGGAATCAAGGTGGTAATCAAATAATAAACATGGGATCGGTGAAATTGCCAGTAATGAATCTACCTTCCTTTGATGGAAGTTATGAACATTGGTTAAATTTTCATGATTCATTTACAGCACTTGTGCACAATAACATAAATCTATCCGATATTCAAAAACTTTATTATTTGCGATCATCCTTAAAAGGCGTCGCGGCCGAAGTAATCAATTCGCTCGAATCGTCTGCGGGAAATTATGTAATTGCATGGGAATTGCTGCAAAAACGATTTCAAAATACTCAAAAAATACAAAATCATCATATACAAGCATTATTCGATATTCCAGAAATGCGTAATGAATCTGGTATTATATTACGTTCCACAATAGATAATATTCAGAAAAATGTAAGAGCACTTGAAGCTCTGAAAGCTAATACATGGGATGCACTTATGATTTATCTAATAACTTCAAAACTCGATTCTGAGACTAGAAAACTCTGGAAAACTGAAATTTTAGATGAATCATGTGTAACATTCAAATCATTATTAACATTTCTGGAAAAACGCGCATCCGTCTTGGATAATGAATATTCGCATAATCCTTCTAGTAGCAAGTTTCATAGTAATTCAAAATTCCCTGCAGCTAAAAAGATAAATAAAGAATTTTCGTATATTTCGATGGACAAAACAAAATGCCCTGTATGCAATGCGTCGCATCGAATTTATGAATGTCAAACTTTTCGTAATCTTTCAACGTCGGATAGGCTTTCTGCAGCGAAAAAGCACAAATTATGTTTTAACTGTTTGAGAAATCATGGAGGTCGTGCTTGTATGCTCGGAGGCTGTCGTAAATGTAACAAAAAGCATAACACATTGTTGCATGAGGGTATTATGCTTGAAGCGCGAAATAATGACGATACAACTCGTCAACCTTTGGATGACACAAAGTCTCAAACTTATTGCGCAATCAAATGTCAGTCTGAAATTTTGCTATCTACGGCATTAATACTTATTCGCGACAGCCGTGGTGTTATGCACGAGTGTCGAGCATTGTTGGATTCTGGTTCTCAGTCCAACTTTATATCACGTGATTTAGTAAATATATTACAATTAAAAGGTGAAAAGATAAATATTCCAATAGCTGGCCTTTCTGAAATATCCACAAAGTCATCGGAACGAGTGCACGCAGTCATCAAATCAAGACATAATGCGTATCAAACCAATCTTCCTTTCCTAGTAATTAATAAAATTATTGATTCGTTGCCGACAACAGCATCATGTTTGCCAACATCAAACATCCCAGAGGATCTCGAATTAGCGGATCCTACGTATGACACTCCTGGAAAGGTAGATCTGTTGCTTGGAGCCTCTATTTTCTGGGAACTGCTTTGTATTGGACAAATTCGGATTGCTAAAAATATGCCCATTATCCAGAAAACCAAATTTGGCTGGATCGTTGCAGGGCCTATCGCTCCAAAACAATGCATGGCTAATCAGCAAATTGCGATGTTCTGTGCGTCATCGTCAGAAGGTCAGATACATCGCCAACTAGAAAAATTTTGGATGATCGAGGAATGCGCAAAAATAAATCATCTATCAAATGAAGAACAAGAATGTGAAGATAATTTTGCAAAGACATTCACGCACGAAGCGGATGGCCGATTTAGCGTTAAGATGCCACTTAAAGGAGATGTTTCTCAATTGGGAGATTCAAAGCATGCAGCTGAGCAGCGATTACGTTCTATGGAGCGTAAATTCGCAAGACAACCAAAATTAAAACAGCAATATTGCGCATTCATCAATGAGTACCTTTCTCTGGGACACATGGTGGAAGTTTTGGACGAAAATGTGGACACATTTATGCATTACTTACCTCATCACGCAGTCTTGAAGGAAAGTAGCATTACAACCAAATTAAGAGTAGTTTTTGATGGCTCGAATAAAACATCAACGAACGTATCACTCAACGACATCTTGATGGTCGGACCAACAATTCAGCCTGACCTATTCTGTATTCTTCTACGCTTCAGAGAAAATAAGTATGTGGTCAGTGCTGATATCGCCAAAATGTACCGACAGGTCAACGTCCACAAAGATCAAAGAAACCTGCAAGCTATATTGTGGCGTGAGGATCCACGGGAACCAATGCGATCATTTAAACTCAACACGGTCACATATGGATTGGCGAGTTCATCGTACCTAGCAATTCGATGCTTAGAGCAATTGGCACGCGAAAATGAAACAATATTTCCAAAGGCGTGTCGTGTTATAAGGGAGAATTTCTACGTCGATAATTTGTTGTATGGAGCAGATTCAATTGAGGAAACCATTAAGATCAAATTCGAAATAACACGAATTCTCAAAGGTGCAAAATTTGAACTTCGACAATGGGTTTCCAATCAGCCATCGATTTTATTAGAATCAGATGATATTGCTCCGGAATCGATGTTACCGATAGGTGAAGAAGTTAAGACGCTTGGATTGCTCTGGAATCCTGAAGAAGACGCACTGCAATATCGAACAGAAATACCTGAAATATCTCTACGAGCTACCAAGAGGTCAATTCTGTCAATTGTTTCGCAAGTTTTTGATCCTCTTGGTTTAGTGGGACCGGTTGTGATCAAAGCAAAAATTCTACTACAGCATCTGTGGAAACTTCAAGTGAAATGGGACGAATCGCTTCCGCTTGAACTTGACACTGCATGGAAGGATTACCTGAAGCAACTACCTTATCTAAATGACATTCGAATTCCTCGTCAAGTAATGCAAAGTGTAACTGGGCAATTGCAACTTCATGGTTTTTGTGATGCCTCTGAAATTGCGTATGGTGCGTGTTTATATGTAAAACAATCCTTAGAAGATGGAACATCTAGTATTCGTCTATTATGCGCCAAATCAAAGGTCGCACCATTAAAAAGGTTATCCTTACCAAAGCTGGAGTTATGCGGAGCGATATTGCTAAGTCACCTATATTCAAAGGCAATAGCAGCCCTAAATAAAAGTACAGATTCGTGTTATTTCTGGTGTGATTCTACAATTGTTCTAGCTTGGATCGCCGGGCAACCGCACCAATGGAAGACATTTGTATCCAATCGAATTGCTGAAATACACGAGTTAACGCATAAACATCAATGGAGACATGTACCGTCCGAAAGTAATCCAGCAGATATCATTTCCCGAGGCTTAAATCCTGCGGAGCTTCAAGAGACGGAACTGTGGTGGAACGGACCACCCTGGTTAAAACAGGACATCAGTAAGTGGCCTTATCCGACTGCAAAAATAACGACAGAGATTCCTGAAGCCAAGGCTCCAACAACCACATTTTTCACCACCGATGAGGAGCCTTCTATAATTGATCGATATTCATCATTACTACGGCTGAAGCGAGTTACCGCGTATATATTGCGATTCAAGCATAATGCCTCTCATGTAAAATCTAGAAAATGCGGTATTTTGTCTGTAGATGAATTAGAGAATGCGATTACAGTTTTATTGAGAATTATGCAGCGAAAGGAATTCGGGCGAGAAATTCACGATTTGCAATCAAATCGGGAAATACATCATAGTAGTCGATTATATAATTTGAGTGTATTTCTTGATGAAGATGGTTTAATTCGTGTAGGTGGACGTCTGCGTAACGCTAACATATCATACTCGCAAAAACATGGTATCATTCTTGCTGATAAGCATAAATTGTCGGAATTGATTATTAATAACGAACATCGACAAAATCTGCACGCTGGAGTTTCAGCTTTGTTATCCAACATCCGTTCAAAATTTTGGTTGTTATCTGGAAGAAATGCCATTCGCCGAGTTTTGCGTAAATGCATGATATGTTTTCGAATGCGTCCAAAAATTCCAACCCAACTAATGGGAGATTTGCCGGAAGCGCGAGAAACTCCGTCGCGTGCGTTTGAAAAATGTGGTATAGACTATGCAGGTCCGTTTAAAATAAAAATATCGAGAAATAAGTGCGGTAAGGCCTACCTCTGCATTTTCGTATGCATGGCCACCAAGGCCGTGCATCTCGAACTAGTTAGCGATCTTACGACACAAGCATTTTTGAAAACGCTGAAAAGATTCATTGCACGCAGAGGTAAGCCAAGTGAAATATTTTCCGACAATGGACGAAATTTTATAGGTGCGAATAATGATCTGAAGGAACTCGCTATCTTCTTGCGAAAGGCAGATAGTAATAAACAAGTTCTCGACTTCACAGCTCAACAGTCGATTCGATGGAATTTTACTCCCCCTCGCACCCCCCATTTTGGAGGATTATGGGAGGCAGCGGTAAAATCAGCTAAGTTTCATATGAAGCGTACCGTTGGCAACACAATACTAAACTTCGAAGAACTTTACACCGTTTTTACAATGATTGAGGCATGCTTGAATTCAAGACCTCTTTACCCAATATCAAATGATCCTGACGATCTCATGCCGTTAACGCCTGGGCACTTTTTAATTGGTCAATCACTTCTTGACATCCAAGAACAAAAATGCCATGGCGTGGCTGTGAATCGATTATCTCGTTATGAACATTTATTGCAATTGAGACAACACTTTTGGGCTCGTTGGAGTCGAGAATACTTATTACAACTGCAGCGAAGAACTAAGTGGAACAAACGCGAACCAAATATTGTATCGCCGGGGATGTTGGTTCTACTCAAGGATGATGATACACCTCCCTTGCAATGGCGAATGGGTCGCATTACTGAAGTTCATCCTGGGAAAGATGATCTGATACGAGTTGTTAGCGTAAAAACTTCAAAGGGAATTTATAAAAGAGCATTGTCTAGCATATGCATTTTGCCAGCAGAAAATAATAATTAATTTATCTAGTAGATCTTAGTATTTTGGCCTTTGCAACTTGTTTCAACCTCTTTCTTCCTTTTCGTTGAAAGTTGAAACTTTCAAGGGGGCCGGTATGTTCAGTTCCAAATATTCTTATGTCAACAAATTGTGTATGTATGCGTGTGGTGTTGTTTTCTGAACGATTTCGGTTGTAACGGACAGTCTCGCTTGTAAGCTCGCAACTGACACACCGATTGTACGGTTCGATAAAATTCAATTATTATTATAACGCGTGGCGAATTTCAATAAAGATAGTTTTGTGGAAATGAATATACATTCATTTCGGATACAACCAACCCAATAATCCACGGACATCGTCCCCACAGTAGGGATACAATGAACAAACATCTGTGTCATGTATTTATTCATCGTTTTGTACAGTGTAATAGGTACCAGGTTTCCAGTTCGGCCACCGAAGAATGCATCGCGTGGATTAAGACTTTTTTCAAGAATCAAAGGATGATTCTCAAATATTCTGAAATCAGGGTTGACGATTTTTTCGCGAAGAAAATCGCACTCCCATTTCTCATGTATTACGTAACCGTAAGAGCGGATTGTACTCGTTAATGCAATTGTATTTTCATAACGTTCAGTAAAACTAATACCGTCTGACCGTTTTTGTTCACGTAACTCTGTGAAACATCGTGGACATCCATGATAGTAACATCCATGAAATTGAAATACCTGACCTTTATTATCACTGTCGCTATTCGGAGAAAGAAATCCATCTACTCGCGGTCTTCGGGTAAACGAAATTCACGTGTGCGTCCAGCGTGTATGATTTGACGTTTGAATTGATGTTCGCATAGTAGGAGCCACTCTATTGCTATTTTCGACGGTTTATCTGTTCGTCTGTAACCGTTTCGGTGTGGAAATAAACCGATGGTTTCAGACTTTAAAAAATTTTTTCTAAAGATACGCGAACACGCCGACGCCAACGTCACACACTCCGTAAAAGGACATACATTGCCGGAAGCTTTAAAAATTTTACGAAAAGCAATGCATGCTCTTCTTAAAATTTTTACGTCCATCCAACAATATTCGACAATGTCTCGTTGTAAATCAAATTGTTCACCGCGAGCCGATGCATCTGTATACCACGCATAAAAGTTTATCCGCTCTTCACGAGACATAGCATCGGGAGCATAAAATTTTGCATCGGGTAAATTACCAATATAATTTTCGTTATTTAAGGTATTAAAAAAATGTGGAAAGTATCCTTTTTTAATCGAATCCGGTAAACCAAATGCTTTAGGCAAAGCACTTAGACGCATATAAAAATAGTTTAAACTATCGATAAAATACGTTTTTCCAATTTGAATCTTAATAATAAGTTTTCCGTTTAAAAGTACATCGAATACTTGTTTTCTTTTCTCATTTGTCGGATTTCTATTTTTTTTCGATTAGTGCTCTTAATATGAACTGTGCATTGAAACCTTTAGAATTATGCGCGATACAAACGATTTTCGAAAAATTTGTCTTGCTACGAATTACTAAATCGAGCAATTGGTTAACAGGATCCTGCTTAAAAATGAATTCTCTGATTCCACAAAAATTACAGAATACATCCACGCTGTCAATGTCGATACACGCATCGCATACTTGTTGCACAAGACAGAGACATACCGTGTGTTTTTTTATTTCAAAGGCACCCCGATACGCCTCGTCTTGACGCGTTTCGAAGTCATAAAAAACAAATAAAGTGGACGGATGGTTCGACAGAGCAGACGATGCTTCTGCATTTAAATTCATTATGTCTGATGAACCGATATTTCCTTAGTTATTTATTGTGATACTACGCATGCAACAATATTTATTTATCAAGTGTCTACATTTACACCGTTTGCAATAATTTACACCACACGCATGATTTCCTCGCAAATTGTTCACGAATGTGTTACAAATTTTACAGATGTCAATTACAGAGCAAATACTTTTAACACCACGTTTTGTCTTTGTGTACGATCCTGCTTTTTTATGGTTTTCTAAACATTTTTCTCCAAAGAAGTAGCGGTTACAAGAGGATCAGTGTATTATGGTACAGCTCTTGGAACAAGCAGGTTGACAGTAAAATCTGTCGCATGTATTTGAACAACGATGCATGTTTGGGCGTAAAAACTTTTTGTTGCAAAATTGGCAATAATAATTTCTTTTACCACAGATACCCATCATATTTACTATGACTGAAAAGTACCGAGCACGCGAATGGTATAATAAATTAATCAGTTGGTCGGACTTTTTAATGACACTACGACCATCGAAAAGGGGTTCCCTACCGTGACCTATATTATTATCATCGTAAATTACTACAGCTATTCCTTTAGTTGAATAATAATTTTGAAATTGGATAAACTGCGGGGTCCAACAGCCCGTTTCTGGAATAGCAATGTTAACCCGTGAGATTAGTTCTCGCGCACATTGCAATTGATAACGGGTTTTCGTAATGCGTTTCCAAGTGCAATTAAAATCTGCATTTGGAATCGAATTTTTTTTCAGGAAATATTCGCCCACGACAAGTGCTCGTAGAAGCCACAAGTTGTCATCATTAGATATCGTTACAGTCGACCTGCTCTTTAAAACACTCTCGTCGATCAAATTCCTGTTGTAACCACTACCGTTTGGAATTCGTACGTGATGCACATTTATCTCAAATGTGTCGTCAAGTACGAAATTTCTCGCACTTTGCACTAACGAACTTATGAGGTTCCACAACTCCTCTTGTTTTAAACTATTAAAGGGTCGAAAGGAAATACTCACCCGAGTCAAATGTTATTCCTATTAAATCGACATTATTATCATTATTTCCCGACGCTGTTAAAAAATTATCAGAAATTATTATATTAAATAACTCCTCTATCGTATTTTCTAAAAACGTCAAAGGATTAATGTTCATCGAAGGTTCCGTGAGTTTAAAAATAATTTTACGTCCTACAACACCGAAACGATTATAATTTCGCAACGAACGATCAACAATTGTTAAATAAGTTGTATTGGAAACATTACCATCTGCATAAATTCCGCCGCCACCATGTTGTGAGACGCTGTCAATACTATCTTCAAGGTAGACAGTGGAGGAATCATCTTGAGATTCGTCAAATTCTTCGTCACTAATCTCGACTTCGATGACGATCATCGTCGCTTTCGTTGCTGAAGTCCATGATGTCATCGTCGTCGCTCTCGTTGATTTCAATAGTGTCGTGGCTGTAGTGCATAATGTCATCCTCGCCGTAATTACTGTATTCACTGGTTAGTTGTAAGTCATTCTCGAAACAATCTCGCTGCGAGTGTTGCACGTTTGCACATGCTCCGGGCTCATCATCATTGGATGAGATTAATATTTCGCTTCTGTCCAGCGTACGCAGAATTTCTTCGTCCCTAACTGGAATAAAAAATTATATAAATGTTGACATTTCAAAACAAGTACATATATTTTTTGTTCATTATTATCAAAAAACAAACATACGAATGACAGAGAACGATTGCGACTCGTGTAATTATTCTTTGGAGAATTTCATCTCCAAAAAACTTGTCGGAGGAAAAATTGCTTCTCTGTGTTTTTCGTATAGATCGCTTAACCAATCGCGAACTTTTTTCATACGCTGACGGTATTCATTACCGTGAATTTCAATTATTTCCGCATCTACACAAATGCAACCGCAAATTAAATTTAAAAATAAAAGCGAAATTTACTCAAATTAAGTAATCGATTAATTAATGTGCTTTAACTTACATTCATCCAGTGCAGACATGTACGCAAACGTACGGTGCTCGGGATCTGTCCTCGGAATATCAGCCAGTACTGGCTGACGGAGGTTGCCATCTTTTCCGCGAATATTACCTGCGGTAAGATCTTCTTCGCGAATAGGACGCAAATTGTCTACAATAACGGTGTCATTCTCCGATTCAAGATCACCGGTTCCAATGGACATCTCTTCTCGAAATATAGCTTTGTATATTTTTAAACAAAAAAAAATAACAAACTTGAACCAACGAGTTAAAAATTTATCCGACTAACAGGTTACAAATAGATTTACCTTGCACTTCTTCGCAGTGATCCAGAATGTCGGTGTAGTTTGGGTCGTGTCTCAATCCACGCGATTTTAAAACATCCCCGTCATCATCGATGCTGTGTCACTTGGTTTTATGATTGTCTTAAACAGAGCACGAAATTGACGCGGATCGTCCACTATTATGTACCTCAAAAACTGTCGAAAATCGTGACATAGTCTTTACAAACAGACGATTTTAGAAATATTCTGTTTTTTCTACTGTAAACAAAAGAAGCTATTCGTGGATTATTTTATCCTTGTGAACTTGAGTAACGCAAACATTCAAAATAAAAATTTACTTTTCACTCTGAATGGATTTATTGTTGATTGTTTAAAATTTAATATAAAGTGCATTACTTTTTTATAAGAACGTAAATAATACGAGATGAAAGGTTCTCACGGGACCTAGTATGTGATAAATTTTCAAACAGCCCTATAATTTTCTTATACCATGTACAATGGACATATTCATACATATCTTTCAATATCTATGTTATATCACATAATTTATGATAAACTTTCAAACAAGAGAGGTAATATCTTTTCACACAATATAAATAATTGCCCTATGAATACGGTTCTTTCAATTTGTTATCTCACACTTACAACGTTTATTTCAAATATATAAAACCCCACCAACGATTTTCGTTGAAATTGTTTTTTTCTTAAAAATTTATTACATAAATTCTCAAAATGAAATTCGAACAACGTTAGAAGAATGTGTCCATTCTCACGTGATATGACGTAATTAAAACCCTTTTATGTGTTAACGGTAAATTATTTTATCGGTGTTATTTGCAATAAACTTTTAGATAACATTTATGATTTACTTCCCACCCCCCTCTTCCCTCTCTTCATTACTTTGATTCAATCTAGACGCATAGAGAGTCATTTCTGATCAGACATTTTTCATTCGTACTGCTACAGTAGTGCCGCAAAGACCTAAGAGAAATAGAGAGACAAAAAATGTGCAAGTCGTTCAGTGAAATAAGTGGCAAAAAATAAAAATGGAAAACTTCGTCGATATTCCGGAAGAGCTTCTTCAAGACTCTCAGATAATAACTTAAGTTTATAAGACTTCGGCTCTTATTTGCACGATATGGTGAATGGTTGAGATTCGAGAATTGTCGAATAAAAAAAATTTTAATTCTATCATGGATACGCGTTGGAAGCATCCGTGGACGTGTCTAGTTTGTGGACCAACGGGCTGTGGTAAAACGGTGTTTGTAAAAAGATTTTTAAAAAATTTGACATCTTTAGCGGATGTCTCTTTCGATCGTGTAATTTTTTATTACGCCGAATGGCAAGATGAATATCGAAGTAAAATGTCTGTAGACGGAACATCGCCAGCTTCACAACGTGGAATCGAGTTTCGCGAAGGTTTGCCGAATCCCGAAGATTACTCAAAAGATAACGACTGTAAAAAATTGATTATAATCGACGATCTTATGCAAGAATCGTCTAACAACACAATAATGGACCTCTTTACGAAAGGAAGCCATCACAAAAATATTAATGTAATTTTCATAACACAGAATATTTTTCATCAGGGTCGCGGACAGAGAGATATTTCTTTAAATACTAACTATATCGTTTTGTTTAAAAATCCTCGAGACCGCGCGCAATTTCAGCACCTCGCACGATAAATTATTTTATCGGTGTTATTTGCAATAAACTTTTAGATAACATTTATGATTTACTTCCCACCCCCCTCTTCCCTCTCTTCATTACTTTGATTCAATCTAGACGCATAGAGAGTCATTTCTGATCAGACATTTTTCATTCGTACTGCTACAGTAGTGCCGCAAAGACCTAAGAGAAATAGAGAGACAAAAAATGTGCAAGTCGTTCAGTGAAATAAGTGGCAAAAAATAAAAATGGAAAACTTCGTCGATATTCCGGAAGAGCTTCTTCAAGACTCTCAGATAATTACCGATGATTTTTTAAACGAAAAAGTTGCGAGATTTATCGACAATTCAGTGTGCGGTGATAAGAAAAAATCTTTATCGAAAAGAGTTCGAATCGCTCCTGCATCGTCGGCTGCCATGTCCAAATTTCCTCAAACCACGGCATTGCTCTTGGGTGCTATGTATCCACTAAATAAGTCCGCTGGCAAAGCGATATACGTGGGGCTGGCGGCAAACCATAAAGGAAACTTCGTTCCAATAGTGAAATTGTTAAACCGTCAGAATTCTAACAATGGTTTTGTAATTGACCCTAGCAGCTGGACAAAATTTGCAGATAACGCTGAAAGTATTTGAGATTATTTTTTCGAAAGTGCCTTTTCAAAATCAACGTTAAGAGGCGAAAAGAAAGATTTCGGTGAGCTCAAAGTTACGTTTACCACCTGCTATAATAAAAAAGCAGTTATCTTTGATAAGATTGTCCAGGATGATGATGCCAAAGAAGAGATAGAACTGAAGAAATATAAATCTGATTTGACAGCCGAAACATCTGCCACTGTACCGCAAAATAAGGATGACGAAGTGACACTTGGAAAACAACATTTCACACCATCGATAGTCATGCAACGATCAACGTTTGATATTTTAAAAATTGTTATTCCTTGTGTCAATGAACATTTAATTCGTTTGAGTGACATTTGTGACGATGTAAATAAGTGTAAAAATGTTGTGGTCGACGAAATTCGTCAATATTTGTTCACGATGAAGTTCCAAAGTCTTCCGTCTGATTTACGAATTCGAAACATTATATATGAAATTAGAGACAATTTAAGTGGAAATATCAAAACTAGACTCTCCGAATCATTTTCTATCTACTTGAATATTGTTATAAATGAATTAATTGCTTTTTATATGGATATTTTGATATGTCAAACAAAACGAAATTTTACTTAAAAAAAAGAAAACATGTAATTTTCTAATAATTTACAATACATTATTTTGTAGAATTTATATTTTAACCTGTCTGATTTATTTTATTCCTTAATCCTTTCCCGATTTATCGAGAATTTTAAAAAATATCTATATTTAATTTCATCGCAGAAGTTTTCGAGATACAATCGATTTCGATTAAATGTTTGAATGTTTACGACGCTCTCGAGTTATTCCAAACAAATTTCTAACGTGCTTGCCTTTGATAGAAAATGAACGTTTTGTTTAAAAATCCTCGAGACCGCGCGCAATTTCAGCACCTCGCACGATAGGTATATCCTGAAAATTCAAAATTTCTGCAGGAAGCATATCGAGATGCAACTTCTCATCCACACGGTTATCTTCTTTTGGACCTCAAGCAATCGACACCGGATGATTTCAGATTTCGTACTTGTATATTTTCTGATGATAAACCTCAAATTGCGTACGTACCGAAACGTAGGTAAACATATCTAATCATTATCATTATCATATATGGCTTTCAGTACGTTGTAAACCACAAAGATGAACGTATGGGGACGCATGCGTAAACACAATAAATTGGCGAACGGACGAAACCTTGCAAAGCATTTAAGTAAAAAATTTTTTGAAAAAAGTGCAAGTACTCGTGCTGCGAAAACGTCGTGTTTCCCTTTCGAAAAAAAGTATCTCGCGTTGTTACATGCACTTTGTCATGCTGACAAAAGACAGAGAGCGGCTTTATTAAAGACGGCTGATCGAAAACTTATAAAACATATCTGCGAATGTGCACTTAATGTATTGTATGGCGTCGTTTCATTAAAACCGCGTGAGAAAACATTACTTGGAAAATATAAAAATATACTACGTAATCTCGCATTGTCGACAAGAAGTAGGGCTATCAGAAAAACACGCGATCGCACCCGTAGCAATATTACCACTTGGAAACGGAAAAAAACTCTCCTTTTGCAGAAAGGTGGAAATTTGTTACCAATTTTATTGGCTCCAATAGTCGGTGCTGTTTTCTCCAAATTATTCAGTTCTGGTCAGGAATAAGGTCTGGTATGGAGCACGCAAAGAAAATGATCCTTGTTCCTGAAAATGAAGTATCTACAAATGGTGAAAAGAAAACTGTGCAAACACCCGAAACGGTGCTTTCAAGATTGGACGAGGAACTGTCAAATATTCTCCACGATGAAAATAACGGATCTTTCAACGATCGTAATTGTACAATAAAAATCAAAGACAGAGAAGCTGCTAGGATTTTCGATGAAGGTAGAAAACTCGCAAGATATATACAAACGCTTCAACGTTACTTACATTTTTTTTCCAAAAATCTGTACGATGAAATAGAAATAAACGATAAGACTACGAATAATAATACTAGTAACAACGAAGATGCTGCAAGTATGAAACGAGAGGAACAATATCAACGAGATGATACTCGGCGTGAGAACGACTCATCGAAAGTGGAATCAAACAAAAATCGTAAAGATATCCCACCTTCTATTTCTATCCCTGAAATAGTTAAAAGTGTTCCAGTTTCGTACAGATTAAAAGCCTTGAAATTGATGAATCATCTGCAACGCTCGAAACGTATATCCTGGGATAACGAAGGTGTCGTTAATATCGACGGTTATGATATTATAGGATCCGATATCGTCGAACTCGTCAACGATGCAACACGCTCGCGAAAATCTGTAAATCCAGTTGGTCGCGAAGACTTTATTCGTGCACTTCGGGCAGATCGTATTCCCACACGTTCCATCGGTAATAAAAACTTTTGGAAACTTACTTCTACCCCGCGATTTGGTAAAAAATCTCGAGAAATTATAAACGCAGCGAGATTTGGAAAGAAAAATTTGACCGAAAATATTGACAACAACGACGTTGACGACGACGACGACGAAAAACGAGAAGAAGCTAACAAGAGCCAGATGGAATGGCTGGGTCTCGAAATGTAATCGTAGATAAGATCGAAAGTGTTTATTACGACCCTTCGCATCCTGTTAGCTACTCGGGTGCTCGAAATGTGAGGCAATTTTTTATGAAGCATGGCGAGTCACCGGATGATGTTCAAGAGTGGCTAAACGCACAAGACGCGTATACTCTGCATAGACCCATACGACGAAATTTTGAACGTTTAAGATATAACGTCACAAATGTCGATGACCTCTGGGAAGCAGACCTTGTTGATCTGAGATCGTTGAAAACGTACAACGATAACAAATGTTACATTCTCGTTGTCATAGACGTGTTAAGCAAATACGTATGGGTCGAATCGTTACGCGATAAAAGTTCACACGAGGTTCTCGCAGGTTTTAAGAGAATTCTGGAACGAAACAATAAGCGAATCCCTGTCACGCTTCAAACAGATCGTGGTAAAGAATTTGTTGGTAAACAAGTACAGAATTATCTACGAGAGGGTAACATTCGGTTTCGAGTAACACGCAGCCACCCTGATGTAAAAGCAGCGATTGTAGAACGCTTCAACCGAACGCTTAAAGAGCGTATATGGCGCTATTTTACACGTAACAATACCAGACGATACGTAGACGTTATGCAAAATATTGTCGATGCTTACAATAATTCTTTACATTCGAGTATAAAAATGACCCCTGCTTCAGTTACATTATTCAATGCTCATATTGCCCGGCGAAATATTGAGTCGCGATATCCTGCAAAGTTCACACAAACGTATAAGTATCAGGTAGGCGATAACGTTCGAATCAGTAGTACAAAAAATACCTTTAAGAAAGGATACGAACGAGGGTGGAGCGAGGAAATTTTTCGAATAAAGAGTGTCTTAAAACGCCAAATCTCTTTGTGTACGAACTAGAAGACTTGAGTGGAGAAGATATCGAGGGTTACTTTTATCCACATGAGCGGGGCACAGTCTCAAAAGATAGCACAGAACAAGAATTTAAAATCGATAGTGTCATCCGGACTAGAGGTCGAGGCTCGAAAAAGGAAGTCTTTGTAAGCTGGGTAGGCTATCCTGAACAATTTAATTCGTGGATACCTGCAGCAAATTTAAAAAATCTGTAAAATGTATCAGTCACAAGCAGACGAATTTTTTATAACTTTACCGAGCAACAGCAGTATGAAGTACTTTCCCGACAACACTACGACTAGATTTACAACAGTACTTCCCAAAGAAATTCAATTAACCGGTGCCGGGTTAGTAGGTTTATCGGAAATTCATGTTCCTTACAGTGTTGTTCATATAAAACGAGATAATTGTGCTTTTGAATTTGGAACCATAGATATGTCCACGGATGGAGCGCACATTATTGACAAATCGTCTGTAAATATACCCGAAGGTTTTTAAAGAGACGTATATGATTTTGTCAACGCGATTAATGAGAATTTGAAATGGGTGTATGGGTCGGAGTCTGTTCACTTACAATTTAACTATGCAAAATCACGAGGTGGCTTTGTTACCGCCCATTGCGCACAAAAAGATTGCAAAAAGTTCACTTTTTATGTTTCATAGTTCTGTAAATAAGATTCTCGGATTTCCTGTTACAAATACATACCATTTACTAAATACTGAGCGCGATAAAGACATTTTTATAAGGCAACATTACTATCAAGCTAGTTTGTCCCGAGCCATACCCGATCAGCTATTTGTGTACATAGACATTTGCGAGCCTAACGTGGTCGGTGATTCTCAAGTGTCGTTACTACGTATATTTAATGTTGGTGGTAAAAATTATAATTACGGTGAAACTATTGTGAAGCATTTTTCACCACCAAATTATGTTCCTCTCCTCGCGAAATATTTTCGAGAGATTACAATCGATATAAGAGATCACGCAGGTGCACCAATACCATTCGAGTACGGGACGCTGACAGTCACTCTACATTTTAAGCGACAGTATTAAAGAACGATAAAAATTCGCATTGAGCAACGAAATGATCCATAATTATATATCGTACTACGAAGATCAAACTGGTGGTGGTGGAGTTCGAGGAATTCGCAACGTTTATGTCGGATCTGTGGATCAACGGGGTCATGGAATAGGTAGTTTTCTGGGAGGATTATTCAGTAGTATTCTTCCTTTGCTTAGAAGGGGTGCGACAGCAGTTGGAAAAGAAGCCTTGCGTACAGGAATAAATGTACTCGAAGATGTTGGTGAACACAACGTAACTTTGAAAGAATCATTGAGAAATCGAGCAAAGGAGTCTGGTAGAATGCTTGCAAATAAAGCCAAAGATAAGTTTTCCAAAGTGATGTCTGGTTCGGGTTATAACAGTGTGCTCCATAATCAGCCTGCTCAGTATTCGATTGGTAATACGTCAACGCGTGTCGCGAAACGTCGTCGTCGTAAGAATAATAAGTTACGAAAGACAAAAACTGGTCGTATTTCGAAACGAAAGGTGCAGAAAGGTAAAAAGGCGAAGACGACAAGGAAGAAAAAGAAGACATCCAAGAGAAAAAGTAGTGTAAAGCAGACGTCTAGAAAACGAAAACGTAATAACTTAACGAGGGATATATTTGGGGATAATTAAAAAGTAATATGTCTTTCCTTCATTCACACTCGTGCGAGTGCATGAAATCGGAGCTCGACATCTTCACGATTCCACCGACCCAGACAACCATCGAGAGCTCGCACTGGGTACATTATAAGCCCGTGTCATCGTTGACGGATGACTCACCGATTGAATTTGTCGTGCCCGGTCAAGGTGAAGAGTACATTGATCTTGCGCATACAATGATAAGTCTCAAAGCAAGAATTCAACCTAGTCACGCAGAGGATAATACTAAAGTTGCACCGGTGAATAATTTCTTACATTCAATGTTCAATCAAGTCGATGTTTTCTTTAATCAAAAGTTAGTATCACCACCCAGTAATACCTATGCGTACCGGTCGTATATAGAGATATTGCTAAACTACGGACTCGCTGCAAAATCGTCCCACTTGACATCGACACTATGGTACAAGGACACGGGAAATTATATGGATGGATTACCGACACGAAATGATAATGTCGGACTCGTTAAGCGTAAAAAATATACGGAAAATTCACAGATAGTGGATCTTATTGGTCATTTGCACTGCGACGTTTTCAATCAAGACAAATTTATGTTAAACGGTGTCGAAATACGATTACGCCTTGTTCGTTCTAAAGATGCTTTCTCGCTCATGGATGAATCCGTCGATGGAAAATTTTCAGTCAACATTAGCGATATTACGTTACTCGTAAGAAGAGCCAAAATAAATCCTAGAATTCTTCTCGCACATGCAAAAACTCTTGCAAATACGACGGTAAAGTATCCACTCACCAGAGTCGAGGTGAAGTCATTTGTATTGCATAACGGGATACTCGGCGATACACTCGACAACGTTATACTAGGTCAATTGCCGAAAAGAGTAGTTATCGGTTTCGTTGATAATAAAGCTTTCAATGGCGATCGTCGTCTTAATCCTTTCAATTTTCACAATTACGGTATCAACTTTTTATCACTATACGTCGACGCACACAAATTCCGAGTAAGCCTCTGCAGCCAAACTTTAAAGAAACATCTAAACTTTTCGTAGAAGCATATCACACTTTATTTTCAGGCACTGGCATTCATTTTATGAATAAAGGAAATGAAATATCGAGAGAAGAATTCGCAAACGGCTATTGTCTGTTTGTTTTTTATTTAACTTCGGATCTTTCCGCAAGTTGCGTTACTCATTGGAACCTCGTAAAGAGTGGTTGTCTGCGAATAGAAGTACGATTCGACGCTGCTCTTGAAAACACAGTAAATTGTATAGTTTACGCTGAATATGACAACGTTTTGGAAATCGACTCTTCCCGTCAAATTATTACAGATTACAATGCTTAAAGTTGTAACAAGAGAGGGGTACTTATGATTTAGTACCAAAATACTATCTTGCTACGAACTTTGATGTCAGTTGTTCGTTTTATGTCGCACCACAAACATCGACTATGCGTTTCGTAATAGACATTCAAGGTTTCTTGAATAAAAAGCATGCTTTTACACCAAAAGAAATTGCGATTGTTTGTATCGAGAAAAATTATATCGGTCATTGGATTCTCAGATCTACTGATAATTTTGTGAAACTACCTGTAAATTTACGAAAGACAAACTCGTATCTCTCGCTATATCATCACGGTATCGAGTGGTTTGATGGTGATACTGATGCGACTAAAATATATCAAATACTGCAAGAGATTACTCGCGAGTCGTCCTGTGTTTATGTACGAGGACATCAAAAGAAACAATTTTTGGAGAAAATCATTACTCGACCTATTGAAAATTTAGAAGACGATGTCAATGCACCGAGATTTACGCAACTCAACACAGACGATGCTTTTTGCATATATCACGGAATCAAGAAACCTGGTAAATACGTATGCGCATTGAATAACTCGTTAAAACTACGAAAGTGGATAGTGTCACATATAAACGAGGACCAGGAAACATTTTCACCAAGACCATGTGTACCGTCTTTGTCTACGAATATCAGTTACAAACCCACTAGCGACATTTGTAGTACGTCGAAAGAAAAAACTATCCATGAACTCGAAAGATCTGATACAAGCCCTGCAACTTATTCCGGGGAGGACAAGAGGTGTATTTCCGGCGGATCTGATTCCCCGGGTGTGGACGAAACCGGCATCTATAATAGCGAATACGGACGATCATACAAAACCTGGTACTCACTGGGTCGCGTTTTAGGTCAATGAATTTGGCAACGGAATTTTCTTTGACAGTTATGGATCGCAGCCATTCATCTCACATCACATTCATCGCCTCCGAAGAAACTGTAAAACGATCCGATGGAATGACAAGTGTCTTCAAAGTTTTACTTCTTCTGTGTGTGGTCAATACTGTGTTATGTTTTTGCATACTAGGGCTAATGGTTATACTTTACATGATTTTTTAAAGAACTTCTCCAATAATGCTAGACAAAACGACTGTTTTGTAAATAAATGGTACAATCAGTTTTCGCAAAAATTATATTGTCGGAAAAAATAACAGAACGGTGAATGCGTTAATCGTAATCTTAATGACGGTGGGCAATATAGTGCAAAATGTAATCAAATTTGTACATTTACAACTTTTTATTTTTAAAATAAAATTTGAATTGATTAAATGTGAGTTCTCATTTCATTCCTTTCAAGATGTCGACACATTTCTTTGACATATTATTCACTAGAGTTTCGAATAGCTAAGAAATATTTTAATTTCAGACAGAGACAATGCCACATTATATTCGACGATTCGGTAGGTGTAAATAATGTATACGGATAAGTAGAGAGAGAGAGAGAGAGAGAGAGAGAGAGAGAGAGCATACATACGAATAACTACAACTAAAACTAAGCTTAATATAACAAGACATACTGACAGATGCATATAAAAGCGCAATACTAGTTCTATAACAAAGTAGATATAAAATAGATATATAATAATAATAATAATAATAGTCGAGCGATTACAACGTAGGGTAGGGTACACGCATACCAGAAGTAAAAGTGGACTAAAATACTAAAGTTAAATATTAAAATACTAATACTAATACTAATAATGCTAATACTAAAATATAAAATACAAAATAATTACACTGAAGTCCGACTTAATAGGAATTTTTTAGCTTTACTTTAAACGAATACACATTTTCACTTGCGCGAATTTCTACTGGAAGTTCATTTCATAACCGGGTAGAAGTTATAATAAAAGAGTTGGAATAGGATTCTAGCCGATGTGTCGGTACTCGAAGTTCTTGCATAGAGCCTGGTCGAAGAGCCCTGGATGTAGATTCTTCACGCCACTGATAACGTGCATAAAGATAGTGGGGTACGTGGGTCTTAATAATCTTATAGGTGACGATACCAATATAGTATAACCTACGCGATTTGGTGTTGAGCCAGCTAAGCTTATTACGATATGGGGTAATGTGCTCATCGCGCCGTAGATCGAAGATGAAACGAATGCCCGCATTAAACATTCGTTCCACCCTGATTTTTTGAGTTACATTGATGTCGTTGTAAACTGTGCAGCAGTAATCGAAGTAGGGTAAAATCAACGAGGAAACAAGGGTTTGCCTAACATCAGTTGGTAGTTGAGCACGGTTATTACGTAGTTGACGTAGAGTGGAGAAGACTTTATTGGACATTTGTATAAGATGGTACTTCCACGAGAGCGTTTCATCAAACACGAGACCCAAGTTCCTCACCGATTTAACCCACGGTATGACCGAATTATTAATAACAATCGGTGTGATCGAATCAGTATTAAAGGTGTTCAGATAAAAAGCACTGCCGACCAGTAATGCCTTAGTTTTTTCAAAGTTAAGGACGAGGTCATTGCTATGCGCCCATTGACAGAACCGAATGATATCGGATGTTACCTTTGCAATGGCGATGTCAAGTTCTGAAACACGACATTTAAGAAAAATTTCAGTGTCGTCAGCAAAAATCATATGATCACTATGATGGAGAACCCCAGGTAGATCGTTAATAAATACTGAAAACAACAAAGGTCCTAACACAGAACCTTGGGGCATTCCAGCACCCACTGGAAGCCACGACGATCTAGTGCCATCCACCCCTGTGACAGCCTGAGATCGACACGAGAGGTAAGACGCAAAACACCGAATAGCGGTATCCGATAAATTAGCCATTTTTAGTTTCTGCAGCAAAAGCCTATGACTAATAGTATCGAACGCATAGCTAAAGTCAAAGAGGATAACAATAGTTATCATGCGATTATCTATTGCTTGCCTGCAATATTCAGATACATATAATAGTGCTGTTTGCGTGCTATAGTCTTTATGGAAACCCGATTGGTGAGAATCAAACCAATTACTGTTATTCAGGAACCTAAGTAGCTGATTGAAAACAATACGTTCTAGTATTTTAGAGAGAGCAGGAACAATAGCGATAAGTCGGTAATGAGCAGGAGAAACAGGGTTAGTAATTTTGCTAATGGGTATCATCAATGATTTTTTCCAGTCAGCAGGAAAGATGGATAAATTAAGCGATTCATTGAAGAGATGAACTATGTGAGGGGCAATGACAGGGAATGATTTGATGTAAAAACTAATAGGTATCGAATCGGAGCCACATGCCTCCGACTTTGCTTCCGACAAACGAGCAGCTACGTCCTCGATGGTGACATTAGCGAAGAAAAATCTACTATCGTTAAAATCTCCGTGATAAAAGTCTTCATCGAAATTTAGGTCGAAAAGATCAGTGTAAGGAGAAACAGAAGCTGTGTGAAAGGAATTGAGTTCATCCAAAGTGCAACACAACGGTTTAACAGCTTTATTGAAAGCCACCAGATCAAGGCTGCGCAACTCCTTCCACATGGTTTAGCATCCCGAATATTAGCAAGTTTGTTTCGATAGTAGTTTGCCCTCGCCAATACCCATGTCTGCTTATTAGCCTTATTAGCAGAAATGAGTCTAATTCTTAAGGAGGGGTCCCTGGTCCTGCGATAAGCACATAAAAGGCTATTTCTCTTGTATTTAAGTCTAAGTAGCTGAGGTGAAATCCAAGGGGAAGGCTTGTGAGTCGGTGTAAAGGTGTGCTTAGGGGCGTGTTTATCAAAAGTTTGCAATAGACGATGACTAAGCGTATTGGTGAGTAAGTTCACGTTATTCAGTGGAGAAACAGAATTAAAAATATTCCAATCATAGCTACTCAGGTCCCTATGCAAACTCGATACATCGAACGTGCGATAGTCTCTACATGTGATTTGTGTCGGCTTTGCTTTCGGTGTTCCAATCTTACATTCGATATCTATCAGATCATGGCCACAGATAAAAGGTAGATTGGCTTGGCTATGTCCTAGGACATTTGTAAGGCTATCGACAAGGCAGTGGTAAATCCATGTATCAGTTCGGTTCGTATGATTAGTAGGATGATATGGCACGATTTGAAGAGCATTGGCTACGGCAAACTGCTGCAAATATGTAGATTCAAAATTAGCACGATTTAAGTCAACATTGAAATCACCCATAATAATGATTCGATCATAATTACAGCTATGTTTTTGCAGTACAGATTCAAATAGTTCGAGAAGAGCTTTCTTATCGATAGATAACCGCAAGTAGCACTCTGAGGTTCGTAGTAGCGCTGTGACCGACTTCAACAAGCATAAACTAGAGGGGGTTAACGGAAGAGCATTCAGGTTTTTCTAAGATTTTGTAATTTAGAGCGGTATGAATATACATAGCAACACCTCCACCGAGCTTATACTTGCGGTCATTGCGAATCAAGTGATAGTTAGGCAAAGAAAAATAGGAGTCAACAGTTTTAGTATTAAATCAGGTTTCAGAAAGAATAATAATATGATAAAAATTTTCGGTGAAATAAGATTTAAAAAAAGAAAATTTATTCGCAGAGCCGAGAGATTGAACATTAATATGACATACTTTTAGATTAATATAGTTAACGTTTACTGGAATTATTGAATTAATTAAAGCCTGGTTGCTTCAGGAAGTCGATGCAGCCGTTTCACTATTTTCGCGAACACTAAGAGTGCCACATGCCAAACGTCAATCGCTAATTCTTCGAAGATCTTCCTCGCAAGTAATGTCGATCGCGTTAGCGCCGCTAGTTGGTCGAAAGCGTACAATGCTGTGATAGGTGTAAACATACTTATGCGGATGGTCCTTCACTAACGCACGTGCTTTTCTGAGTAAGTTAAGCGTCGCAGATGGTAAGTGCTCATTGATAAAAACGCGGTTTTTCGCATAAGAGTTATCAATGTCGGTGGTAAATAGCATCTTCTTAGCTCTCATGCCTTTGATGAAGGCAAATCGTAGGTCGGGATTGGAGAGTTTTACCAGTATTGCTGGGTGCCTATGGGATGTTGACGAAGACGCAAGCCTGGAAGCAGATGAGTCGGTGCCATTTGTGCGTAGTAGCCGATAAGCAGAAAGAATGTCTTCTATGTGAAGCGTCACATTCAATACATCGGCAATTTTTAGTGAAATTTGTCGCAAATCTTCCATGCCTTTCGGAGGAATCCCTGTGATTATTAAATCGCAGTTCCGAATGTCATAGCCCATAGTCGCTCGATCTGCCTTTAAGGATTGTACATCAGTTTGGAGTGATTTTACACTAACTTCTATGTCTTCTACTCGCTCTTCCAGCTTCAATATTCGATCCATCTTTCCATTTATTTCTTCAAAGCGCGCATTCTGTTGCGCGTTAAATTGTTCTTGTCTATCAAGATATAGTTGTAGCGCAGGAGGTATCGCACACGTATCGGACGTAACCGATTCTACAGAAGTAGGGCTATTGGAACGGAGAAGACGAGGCGGAGCGAGCAGAGTTGAGTTCAGCTTCCTTTTTTTGCTCTTAGCGGCAGGTGTATTAACGCAGCAAACAAATGCACCCGATGCAGTCGTGGCCGCATTTTCAGTTTTGCAATCTTCATGAAATGCAAGTGCGCAAACAACACATTTTATTTTGTCGTCGCCAACGAGTTCGGCATTGCATTTACTGCAATTCTCCATTTGAGAAGCGTGCACGAGATAATAAGATAATAAGAGCCCGAAATATAGCCGTACGTTCGTTAAAGAGAGAAGGCTATACAAGCGTGTGGTAAACCCGCTTGGAAGGGGCGCGTGAACCGTACGCGTCTCGTGCACCGCGCAGCACGTGGAGAGAGGGGCTGAATGTAAAGTTAAGAAATAAGGCAGATGATCACAATACGAGTTGTTGAACTAATCAATCACGACAATGCATGCGTGATTACAAGGCAAATGTCAGGCAGAAAACCATTTGGGTAATGAATATTAATTTAAAAATTAGAGGCATTCACAGGTCTCGCATCTCCACATTTCACCAACCTGCTAGTGGAAAGAAAGCGAAGTCAAAGGTGAGAAACACTCGGTGATCGGTGTCATGCGACAAAGATATATAGAGAGAGAGAGAGAGAGAGAGAGAGAGAGAGAGAGAAGAGAGAGAGAGAGAGAGAGAGAGAGAGAGAGAGAGAGAGAGAGAGAGAGAGAGAGAGAGAGAGAGAGAGAGAGGAGAGAGAGAGAGAGAGAGAGAGAGAGAGAGAGAGAGAGAGAGAGAGAGAGAGAGAGAGAGAGAGAGAGAGAGAGAGAGAGAGAGAGAGAGAGAGAGAGAGAGAGAGAGAGAGAGAGAGGAGAGAGAGAGAGAGAGAGAGAGAGAAGAGAGAGAGAGAGAGAGAGAGAGAGAGAGAGAGAGAGAGAGAGAGGAGAGAGAGAGAGAGGAGAGAGAGAGAGAGAGAGAGAGAGAGAGAGAGAGAGAGAGAGAGAGAGAGAGAGAGAGAGAGAGAGAGAGAGAGAGAGAGAGAGAGAGAGAGAGAGAGAGAGAGAGAGAGAGAGAGAGAGAGAGAGAGAGAGAGAGAGAGAGAGAGAGAGAGAGAGAGAGAGAGAGAGAGAGAGAGAGAGAGAGAGAGAGAGAGAGAGAGAGAGAGAGAGAGAGAGAGAGAGAGAGAGAGAGAGAGAAGAGAGAGAGAGAGAGAGAGAGAGAGAGAGAGAGAGAGAGAGAGAGAGAGAGAGAGAGAGAGAGAGAGAGAGAGAGAGAGAGAGAGAGAGAGAGAGAGAGAGAGAGAGAGAGAGAGAGAGAGAGAGAGAGAGAGAGAGAGAGAGAGAGAGAGAGAGAGGAGAGAGAGAGAGAGAGAGAGAGAGAGAGAGAGGAGAGAGAGAGAGAGAGAGAGAGAGAGAGAGAGAGAGAGAGAGAGAGAGAGAGAGAGAGAGGAGAGAGAGAGAGAGAGAGAGAGAGAGAGAGAGAGAGAGAGAGAGAGAGAGAGAGAGAGAGAGAGAGAAAACGTGCGACTGAACGTGGAAGGGGGTCAATGACCTCTCAGGGACTGGCACCATGGTGGGAGGAGAGGGGGAAGTCTCCGGCGGCCTATAAGGTCACCTACTCTACTATTGTAATTTTATTAGTTTTACTCAACATAATTCAATTACTTTTTAACTACTAGGTATTACATATTACCGGTTTTATATTTACTTCTCTTTGGTTTACTCGTCATAAAATATGTTTACCTTGCATTTCTGCATCGTATGTGCACGCAAGAATGTCTGCGTCTCCCTCTGATTCATCCATAATATTTTTGTTGGCTGCAAAGGATTACGTTAATGCGCGCTTCATTTAGAAAGCATATTTTACGCTATCTAGCTCTTTTTTCCCAAAATGAGAAATGCTGGTACAACAACTTCAGCTCAGATTCTGGGTTAAAGGAATTTTACAATTTTTATTTACAATTTTACAATTTTTAAGTGTTCTCTATCGATTTCCAATGAGGAAATTATAATAACTTTATAGTCCTGTCAATGACCATTTTCCCGTAGGATTTTGCGAAATAGCGCCGATTTTCTTGAAATTTTGGATATAGGTTCTACTTACCCTCTATTTCAAAGTTGGATATGTGCCGGGGGTTGCTTTTACCGGGGGGAGGGATGGCACCCATCTCGGGGGTGAAATTTTTTTTATTAAAAACGAGCCCAGGAATGGATAGGTTGACTAATTTAAGTTAATAAGTATAAGTATTCGTAAAACGCCAAAATTTAAAGTTTCAACGTGAAATTAACAAAAACCAATGCATTTGTGAGTAAAAGTGCACCTAACCTTTTTTGAAGTGCTTGAAAACACCTTTATTTTCGTTTTTTAGAAAAGTCTCTAGCATAAAAACTAAGCGAGATATGAGGAAAATAACAGTGGTCCATATTATTTCGTCGTCTAAAAAATGTGCAAATTACCCCCTAATGACCACCCCGATGAAAACTAGTCGTTACTACTTTACAATTCACTTTATTTATGTACTTGTAATATGCTCAAATAATTTGACCGGTTTAAAGTTCTTAGTTTCTAAAAAATAACAGCTTAAAGAGAAAAAAAAATTTTGTAATTTTGCAAAAATTTTCCTTTTATTCAAAATTACTTAAAAAATATTAATTTTAGGCAAAATTTTGTAGAGTACAAAGTTGTACGTTTTACTTTTCTGAAAATTTTTCTCTTTTTATTTTACCTGTATGTTGAAATTTGAATAAGTTATGACCGTTTAAATTTTGCATATGCTCGTCAAAAGTAGGTTGTTCATCCCCTTTAACCTCAACCCGTTTAAAAAATAAGGGCTGGAAGTAAATGACCATTACATTATCTTATAGCCCTTGAAAAAAATCTACAAAATGTTTTTTTAAGAAGTTGATAGCTTCAAAATTAAGCGAGTTACGGGTAAAAAACGAATCATACATTTTGTTAGATATCAGAATACGTATATTGGAGCATCGACGAATTGGCACAATTGCTATATTTCCACGTAGCATTCTAACACCTATTAACACACGTCTATGTATAGCAAACAAAGAGATGGTAGAGACTGAAAACAGCTGCGGACGCACACATATATCCCCAGGTAAGGAATGCATTTGTGTGTAAAGAGAAAGTATGTCCGTATACAGAAACCAGTACATTTCTGTGGTCGGAAGAAAGAGCACGTGTCGTGCTCCTTAAACTATTAAATTGTGCTTATTAATATTCTACAAGAGAAATTGGTATGTAAAAAGGTTTATAATTTATTAGTCAACAGTGAATTTGAATCTCTGAAAATATCAGCATTAAATGAGTAAAAATGCCCGTTGTTTATTCTTGACAAAAGTTAGGTTAGGAACGTAAATATAGTTTTCACGTAATGAAATCTCAACACATTATTTAATTATATTTCATTCATATGTATTATAAATTATATTTATGAAATTTAAATTACAATTTGAGCCTCAAAAAGTAGTATTCGCGATTACTCAAACAGTTTTGGTAAGACGTTATTTTAGTTATTTTTCAAAACTCCGATAATCGTAAAATAATGATTAAATACCATCGACATATTAGAAAAACGAGAAGACTTCCGAAATCAAGCGCAAATATTTTACAACAACGACGCAACTGTTAATGACATTTTAAAAGCTGGTCAATACTGTACCGCAAATTTGTACGGATTAGCGAAGGACGTTACAGTAAACAAATTGAAAAAGGTGAAGGACTTACCTGCATACCTCGAAAAAATGAGATATGAATCTTTCATAAAGGCCACCACGAAACGAAAGGCAGTGAAGTTGTCGTCGCTCGTCCCAACGATCGGTGCATTAAATGAGCATATAAAAAGGGTTTATTTGCAAATACAGATATGGCTCGGAAACAAAAATATTAGTGCTCTGAATTGGAGTTAGATAAATATTGATGGAGGACTAACTCCAGTAAAAACTCCAAATCAACCTGCACCTGAACATTTGCTGAAAATGATTTTTTGCAGCTGTAAAACTGGTTGCGGTTCAGCGTGTGGTTGTCGAAGATTGGGACTCTTCTGCAGTTCCACATGCATATCATGCAATGGAGACAACTGCCAGAATAGACCTCCAATTATGGACCAGGATGAGAACGACGAGGAAGACGAGGATGAGGCCTCCGCCCGTTGAAAGAAATGAGGACTATAGTGAAGAGGATCTTTGATTTTTTCATTTGTTTTATGTTAAGAAGAAAATATGTGTTTGTAATAAAAACAATTTTGCATGAAAAATAAAAAAAATATAGTTGCTTAACATCATTTTCGAGATACTTTTTACATATAACTACTATTCAAGGGGGTATTTTTTAGTGGCGAAACTGTTTAATAAATGATAAATTACGTCTTTTAACCCTTTAACGCCCAGCGGTTTCGATCGAAACCACTTTTGACTTCAAACCTTTATAACATCGAGAAAAATTAAAATATTTTTGAATTCCAAACACCCAACACCCACAAATTTATTCTACTTTGTGAAAAAAAATGTATATTGCATTAATTAAAGGAATAAAAATAATAAAAGAAGAAAAAAGAAAATTAAATAAAGGTAAGCTAATGAAAATTACTACTTGACGGTTTTCGAAGTCGCTAATTACGAATATGAAAGCAGTTTTTTAAAATTCAAAATGGCGGATCCAATATGGCGAACGAATTTTTTAATTTCTAAAAAAAGTCGGGCGTTAAGGGGTTAAAGTAATTTGACGTTAATTTGATTATTCAACTAATTTAAAGATGATTTCAAACTAATACACGCGTGAATCAACTAATTTTCAATTATTTTCTAATAGGGGTGGTTTTTAAATGTGAAATTATTTAATAAGTAATTAATTATACCCCTTAATATAATTTGACGTTTATTCAAAATATTTAATGATGATTTCAAACGAATACACGCGTGAATCTACAATTTTTCAATCATTTACGATTAGGGTTGGTTTTTAGGGGTGAAACTGTTTTTAAGTAATAAATTATGTCCCTTAAGGGCATACAGGGGTCTTTTGAGTAAAAAAAGCAACATTTTTGTGAATTTTTTTTTCTTTATTCTTTTACGACAAATACTTCCGGAATAAAGTGCATTGTAATAAGTGAAGTTTGTACTTTAATTGATAAAATATTCTGCCATAAATATTTGAAATTCAGCCGATGGCTGCCATTTTGCGGAGACGTCGTGAAAAATCTGCTCCTTGCGGTGACCCTCATAACTTGAGACAGAGTTATCTGAAATCAAAAAACCAAAACGATTTCATTTCTGGGCATGTTTTGCCTCCCCCCAACGGTCCCTGAATATTTTTTTTAATTTATAATTTTTTTTAGAACGCTTTGAAGCAAAAATCGTGTTTTTCAGCATTAAAAGTCGGTCATTTTGTATCTGTAAAATGAAAAAACCATTTTTTTTTTTAAATAAGAATGTTGGGGGGAGGGCATACATATATGTGTAGAAAGTGTGTGCAAAAGTTGAAAACGATCGGTTGCATATTCGCTAAGTTCTGATGGTCACCGACTTTGAAAACAACATTTCGAGAAAAACGCATTTAAAGTTTTACATACATTTTTACGTGTATAAGATGAGAATTTTCTATTTCTTTTTTATTACTTACACAGAGTCGTCGATTCCAGGCCCATATTCAAGAGTTCCCACAGAAATTGCTATGTCCAATGCATCTTTTTGCGCCTGCCTTCGTCTTATGCGTTCGTCTTTACTCGTTATTGCACGTTGTTGCTCGGCTCTTCTCACGCGTTCCTCATCCTGTCGTCTCTAGTATTCATGTGCACTTGGTCCGGGAGATACATCAATATCGTGTAAAATAACCAGCGTAGCGTATATTCCCTCGTTAAATTGGCACGCAGCAATATTTGCTGCCAATTCAACAATTTTCTAACTGCTTCTTACTTTTTTCGGCGCAATTTTCCAAATAACGTGATTTAAACTTTCATTGTTGTTTTGGGTGAATTCCCCGAGACAACGCTCTAAAAGCTCATCGTTGCGTAACTCTTCATAAATTGGTTTTATATGTTTCACTACGATATCTGGGAACGGTTGGCGGCCCGAGGGCCGTATACCTGCCGCGTATACCTGCTCGTCTATCTCACGCGTGTTCACGAGTCTCCGAGGCAGGAACTTGAAAAAATTATATCTCCGTGAATTCTTCACCAAATTACTTGAAATTTTAACACAATACTCCTGAGACCTTGTACTATCGAATAAAAAAATTAAATTTTTTGACCATTTTTTACCCCTGTAAGCCCTTAATGTAAGTTGATGTTAATTCGTCTTATTTAAAGATGATTTTAAACGAACACATATGAGAATCTACAATTTTTCAATTATATCCAAATAGAGGTGGTCTTTAGGGGTGAAACTGTTTAGTAAGTAATAAATTATACCCCTTAATATAATTTGACGTTCATTCAACTTATTTAAAAAGGTTATTTCAAGCGAATACACAGGAGAATGTACTGTTTTCCAATTATTTTCGAATAGGGGTGGTTTTTAGGGGTGAAATTGTTTTTTAAGTGATTAATTATGTCCCTTAATGTAATTTGATGTGAATTCCATTTATTTTAAGATGCCTTCAATCGAATACCTGCTCGAATACACAAATTTCCAATTATTTTTTAATAGTGGTAGTTTTCACCCCTAAAAAATTAAAAGCAACCCCCGGCACATGTCCAACTTTGAAGTAGAGGGTAAGTAGAACCTATATCCAAAATTTCAAGAAAATCGGTGCTATTTCGCAAAATTCTACAGTATTGCCGTATTTTACCTTCATTGACTTGACTATTATTATAGCAACAATTTTGCAAAATAATGTTATTTTCGATACAAGTGCGAACAAGTTATATTCAACGAATGTGAGGGTCGTAATCACATTCGTTCAAAAAATATTTTCGCACATGTGCCGAACAGTATTTTTTTATTCCAGCGTGTATAAAGTGCATTCTTAAACTGTCAAAAGTGTGTAAAGTAGCACTTTACGTACACTGAATCAAAAATAAATTCTTTAAAGTCTTTTTTGTTTTTCACGTTTTTCTGTACCGAAACAAGTTATAATCAATAAAATGCATATATAAAAAGTGATCCCGATTGTTGAATATAAATTCGTTTTACTCGAGAAACTGGTCTGAAGTTGGCGTATCTGTTTTTCTAATTTAGGGCTAATTTACAAAACCGTACTACCAGATCAAAAATAGTCATACAAGGTTTGTTTTTGAATCTATCCAACTAAATTTAATGAAAGTGAGGACGTTTTATTTATTTTAGCACAAGTATTCAGTACGCAGTACGCTTTGGCTGTGAACGGTTATATTTATATTAACCCTTTGAATATTCATAAAGAATTTTTATGTTTCTACTTATAGTACTTAATGATTAAAGACTATATAAATTTTATTGTGAGTGACTGTTCTGTTAGGTCATTAATAATTTTAATTTCTGTAAATAACTTTAATTATTTTATATCAGTTCTGTGTGTTTGTGAAATTTAGTTCTGTTAACGTCGGTATTACGCTCGAACCCGGGGTACTTATTGAGTACTCTAGATACTTACGTGAAAGGGCGGTCGACCTTAAGGGTCGACTTTGGGTTCTGGGTGAACGGAGGTGGCTGAGCTAAGGAAAGAAAGTCCGGGGAAGTGAAACAAACAATTCTGAATATATTGGCATAGTAAATTTATTTTTCCTAACTCAGTGCGCAAAATGCGATTTTGCGAATGCAAACGAGTGCGCAAAATAGGATAATCCCGCACTGGAGGGGGAATCTATTTTGCGCACTGAAATGAGTGCGCAAAATAGATCATCGCATTTTGCGCACTGAGTTAGGAAAAATAGTATACGCAACACATGCGCAAAGGTGAACCCGCACGAGACGGGTTTGACGCCCGAGCATAGCGAGCGTCAAACCCGTCTCGTGTGGGAATCACCTATTTTGCGCACTTGTTGCGTAATGTACTATTTCTGGGGTAATAAGGAAGTGAATGAGGGAATAGAATGGAGGAAAGTCAGAGGGGCGGCAACGGCGGCTGGTTGTGTTCCCTGGTCAGAAGTCGACACCGGAAAACTGTGTGACTGAAAACGAGAACACCATATAAAAATAGTGACCCTAAATGTTATCGTTAGTAGGGAGTAAGGATCTGGAAAAGACAAGGATAAAAAAAACTATATTTATAAATATTAATGTATACCGACCTAATAAAAAAAATGATTATTTTATATAAAAAAAAAAATAATAATTAAGGGTTGATTTCAATTCCTAACAACCCTACTGATGCTCGTGGCTTGATCGAGTTTTCATTCAAAGAATGATCTCGATTCAAGTCGCTAGTATCCCTAATAAAAAAAAATTTATCCCTAAGGTGTTGATCTCTTGTTTGGTGTAAAAAAAAAATGTTAAAGAGATTAACACGTTCGTCTCACTAAAAAGATAAAAAATATAAAAAAAATGAATTCCCTACGTTTGCTGCCGTAGCAACTCGTCTCTTTTCGGGCAATAAAAAGGAGGGAAGGATGTATTAGTTGGGATTTTAATAAAATAAACATACTTTTTATCATTGGTTGGTGGTCTCTCAGTCCTTGGAATGGGATGTTCTTATTCGTGGAGTGTGACAACTGGGCGAACTCCTCCAAGGTAGGCCGTGTGGAAGTAGTCGATTCCTCATCAGGGAAATTTGATGATCTCCTCGAATCGGCACCGTGACCCCAGCAAGAACAATTTACGCGGCGACCCGACTTCAAACTTAGGGTTAAGAGTTTACGCGGCGACCCGACGTTAAACTCAGAGTTCCCAACACGAATTGGGAACCGAAAACTGCTCGCCGTTACCTTCGATTTGGGTTTAGGGTTGAGGAAGACTTCGGACGTTCAGACCGAAGGGGAGAAGAGACGAGAAGGAAGATATTCCGACGTTCAGACGGAAATATCGGAAAAGGAATCGTGCGAAGCTGAACAAGTCGCTCTCGTCACGAAATGTGGGAAATTTGGAAAAAAGATATTCGGACTTTCAGACCGAATAGCTTGTTTAGGACAAGAGATGATTTCGTATAAGCGAGAAGCTGGATGAACCGCTTGCAATCGCTAAGAAGGTTTTTTTAGGAAGGTTGGGTATTCAGAGGTTTCAGGCCGAGTGGTGGCGGTGCTGGAAGGAGCTCTTTTTATACTCGATGCCTTGGCCATAAAAGTGCAGTCGAGTCGGAAAAGTGGGGTGACATTTTTTATGGCGTGAAAATTGTACAATTTTTGTAAGAAACTTATAAACTATTGTTACGACATGTATGGTTTTTATGTTGACGCAAAATGTGTTATAATAAGATGACAATAATTAGTACAAACTTGAACGGAAGTTGTAGCATGAGTTTAACAAAAGTTATTAATAAAAAAGGAATTTTGTATCAACTATTTATATTAATTTTTCTTAAATGTTTTATCTGAGTGAAAAATACTAGGTATGGTCATTAGAAATATATTTTAAGTTATTAAAATATATTTCTAATTTATGTGAACATTTTTAATTGTTCTTTTTAATGTTAATTATTAGTTTTAATTATTTGTTTTTATAAATATTCATTCAAGTGTTGTACTAATTTTACAGGAAGACAGTTAAGTGTATTTTAATTTTATTGAAATGTCATTCTTTTAAATAATTTAATAATTTATAAAAATAGCATTGTGCTTTATTATACCAATATCTGACAGTTTTTCTTAGTAGCTGTAAAGGGAAAGGTGAAGGAGAAAATTATTGTTTGTAACTTTATTTATCAACTTGGTAAAACTTAATATTATTTATCGAATTTGTAATGTAAAATACGGAAAAGCACTAGGGTCGGACTATCGTGGGCCATGTGCACGTTTTCAGAATTTCCTGTAGAATTTAGAAAAAGGAAAAGTTTTATTCTAAAAAATATTATGAAGATTGTTCAGTAAAATATTATTTTAATAAAAATGTATTAAGAATAAAAATAATAAAAATAATATTTTAGTATAATTTTTAGATTTTCTTGATAGTTTAAAGTTTGTTGGTAATGGCGGAATCGTGTTTATTCACTGAGAATGAAAAACCTGCTTTTCCGACTTTTACATTTTTTTAGTGGGATCGGATTATCTTGAGAGAAGCTCGAGTTCGGGCGGTTAGAGTTTCCTTATTTGTACCCTTCGAGATCGGTAGGGTAGTGTACTTTATTACTAAAAACTGTTATCGGTCTAACAAAGCAACGTAGCTCCGATTATGTTTGTGGATTTCTTAAAAGATGGAGTTAAATAAAAGAATGATATTGGCGTTACGTGGGACGTAACATCGGATTTAAATGTTCACGTCGGTGTTAAAGTACAATTGTCTTCGAACTTTTATTAGTGGAATTGCGTAACTTTTTACGCAAATGACTCCAGAAAACTCGTCGAGTACTTCTCAAGGCATGCCGGACTGCAATAAAAGAAATGCAACATCTTTCATTTACTGTAACTCAACTGCACCGTTGATTTTTGAATGCTGTGCTAATTGTCAACGTAAAGCACACACTGATTGTATCAGTAAAAATGAGCGTAACTCTGCAGGTGATTTCATTTGTTGCCCTGAAAATTCTATGGAATCATCCGATTCCCCATCAAAAACTCAACGAAAAACTCGTGGTCGTGCCAAGAAAGATGAGAGTGTAATTAATCCGAAAAAACGAATTGAAGAGTGGTCGACTGTAATGAAATTGATGTGGAAGAGGGTTCAAATACTCGTGATACGTTCCTGGAGGATTTCTTAAGATCAAAATTATCGGAAATTACCGCAAAATTGTGTTCTTTGGATGTCGTTAATTCTAAACTAAACGATATCCAATCATCTACGGAATTAGCGCAAATTCACAATGAGCAAACTGCACTGAAGCTGGAAAATGAATTAAAAAATCTTCGTTCGGATGTTCTTAACATTGTAGAAGATCAAAACAAGCGGTTAAATGCGATAGAACATAAGGCAGAAAAAATTGACAGTTTAAATTTAAAAGTGGTCGAGCTCGTCGAAGAAAATAAACATCTATATGCTGAAAATAGAAAATTGTCAACACGTCTTTTAAATATTGAACTGGCGAATTGTGAATGTGACTGTGTTATTGTTGGTGTTCCAGAATCCGGACTCAATTTGTGCTATCGGTGCAACTCCCCCTCCAGCCAGCAGATTTGGTAAGGGTAGGGCGTATGCCAATATCACGAGTTTCTAGTGCAGGTGAGAAGAGCGATTCTCTTTCTAATACCCCTCTACAAGCTGCGAAACAATCTAATGAAAATGCTCGTACTGCGTCTTATTCCGATAAACACGGCAGAGCCCGAAACATATGTGTCCGCTTTGTCGAACGTGCAAAACGTGATGCTTTAATTAAAGCACGTATTTCTGCTAAAGAACTTAAAGCTAATTCTATAAATTCATCATTCCAGTCGACAGATATCTATATAAATGGATACATTACGAATGAATTTTATAAATTAATAAGGAAAGCTACAGTCTATGCGAAAACAAATGGATTAAAAATTCGGCGGCGAGGAGCTGTAATTTTTTTGTGTTCGAACGACGGAAAGCTGTATAAAACGATAACATCTGAAAAGGACCTTGATGATCTTGAGCTCTCATTTTGACGTCTACCTACAATGACTACAGCTTCTAATTCTTCGTTTCGTCAAGATTCTTCATCAGCTACTGTGTCATCTGTCATCTACTCGTCAACTTTGCAAGACGTCACTAAACAATCAGATTCTTCTGCATCTTCTTCGATATGTCCTGATGTCTCATCTGTTAATTGTAATACGTTACAAATTGTACACTTAAATGTTCGTTCGTTACCATTACATTTGCCGTTAATTAAGGATATTTTACTCGTTCATAAATACGATATTTTATGTGCCTCTGAAACTTGGCTGAATAATAACATTTCTGATTCTGATATTTTTATTCCGGGTTATTCGATTTTAAGATCTGATAGGTCTCGCGGTCGTGGTGGTGGAGTAGCAGTTATTTTTAAAAATTATTTTCATTGTTTAAAATTTCATCCGCCTACTGATGAACATGACCTTGAACAATTATGGTGTACCTTTCAATTTCATCATAATAAAATTACTATTGGTGCTATTTATAGACCATCTTATATATCACTGAAATGTCTTGATTCCCTCCAGACTACTATCAATACTATTTTCACGACTACTGATAAACTAATTATTCTCGGTGATCTAAATATAAACCTCCTTCTGTCAATTAAACCCGATGCTTCGAAGTTGTTTGAAGTGATGGACCTCTGCGGTTTAAAGCAATTGATTGATAAACCGACGAGGACCACTCCAACGACATCAACTTTGATCGACATTATTATGGTCAGTCCAGCTATAAAAATCTTTAATTGTTTTAATATAGACTCATTTAATGTGGCAGACCATAACTTAATTGGCTGTAGCATAATATGCTCGAGACCTTCACACAAAGAGAAACATGTTACTCTGCGGGACTTCAGGCATTTTAATGATAGTGGTTTTATGGAAGCTGCTCGACACCATCATTGGGATATATTATCACAAACTGCTAAAATTAATGGTCAAGTTTTATCTCTAAACAAATCAATAACCGATTTATTTGATATATTCGCACCTATGAAAACCATTCGAGTGACAAAACCACATGCACCCTGGATCACCGACATAATCCGTATCCTTATAAATAAAAGAAATTCTGCTCAAACAAAAATGAGAAAATCTAAACTTCCAGTGGATATTAACAACAGCCATCAGGAAAGAACGTAATGTGTATCTGGCTCGAATTTCCAAATTCCCTCAAAAGGCTTTCTGGTCCACTATAAAACACCTTGGCATTTCAACCTCCGTCACTCCTGTACTGCCTCTATCCCTCTCTGACCCTGATGTTTTAAATGATCACTTTATAAAATGTCCTCAAATTTTACCCGATCCTAACCTCATTTTATATTCCTCCACTTCGCGGTCACAAAAAGTCCCTTTGGATCTTGAATTCTCATTCTCACATATCTCGCTCCAGTTGTTATCAGCAACTATTAGCAAAATTAACAGTTCTGGAGCAGGTTCGGATGGAATCTCGGGAGAGATGTTCTTAAGAATTCATAGATTTTGTTTACCTGAATTACTGCTTATTCTTAATAGTATTATTACTTCTTCAACTTTTCCTGAAGCATGGAAGCATGCATCTATCCGACCTATTCCTAAATTGAGTAACCCTTTAGTTCCCAAAGATCTGCGCCCTATTAGTCGCCTACCAATAATATCCAAAATTTTTGAAGAAATATGTTACAATCAATTATTACAGCATTTCAATAACTTAAACCTTTTTCCAAAATTTCAGTCAGGTTTCAGACGCTATTTCGGATATGAAACGGCACTCCTAAATGTTTCTGAAGATGTTATTTCTAATTGGGATACTAATTTGTTAACTCTCATTTGTCTATTAGATTTTTCACGCGCCTTTGATACTATAAATCATAATTTATTAATTGCCAAATTATCCTTTTATGGTGTTTCAACAAAAAAAAAAAAATCGTGTAATCTGATTCGCTCCTATCTCGTTAATAGATCACAAGCTGTCACAATTAATGCTGGTAACTTAAAATTAACGTCTGCGGAGAAACCAATTACTTGTGGAGTCCCCCAAGGAGCTAAACTCAGTTCACTTCTATTTATTATATTCACGATTGACATTTATGAGTGCTGTAGCAATGTTAGCATGAAAACGTATGCAGATGATACCCAAATTCTTATGGCTATTCCACCGGATGATGCTCTTCGCGCGATATCCCTGTTCAATTTGGATATTATCATTGAAAAATGGGCTGGCAACAATGCTTTAGTTATCAATCCTAATAAATCCAAAGCTTTATTAATTGGAAGCAAAAACAAACTTTCAAAGATCGACCCGAACCTTCTGAAACTCTGCATAAAAGGTGATAATATCTCTATTGTTCAGGAAGCGAGAAACTTAGGCCTTATCATTGATTGTAACTGGTCCTTTACCGCGCATATCTAAAAAAAAATAGGTATTGCCTATGCGAAATTGCGACAACTTTATCCATTTAGGCGTCAATTAACCTGCGAAACCAAACTGAGGCTGTGTGAATCATTAATATTTCCACATTTGTTGTACTGTATTTCTGTGTTCGGTCCATGTATAACAGCCAAAAACTGGACAAGAATTCAAGCTGTTCAGAATGCTTGCTTAAGGTATTCTTATCTAGTTAGGAAGTTTGACCATATATCTCCGGTATTCCGTAGATCTGGTCAACTGAAAATGCGGGATAGAATGGAGATAATTGTTTTAAAAATTGTTAGTCGGGTTCTGATTATAAAAACCCCTGATTATCTTTATTCTTCTTTGCATATGCTTGGTAGCAATACAAATTTCCGCCGAAGTGCTATTACAAACACTTTATGCTATCCAACGCACTCAACGAATAATTCAATGGCGCTTTTTCGTATTTTGCTCCAAAATGTTTCAATAAGTTACCACTGGATGTACGGAAAAGTGTCCTTTTGACTTCCAATTTTATATGTAAAATGAATGAAGTTTACCGGCAAAAATATAACTGCTTGTAGGTTTATTTATTTACTTATTTATTTTTGTATTTATTTATTTATTTATTTTTGTATTTATTTATTTATTTATTTTTGTAATTATTTATTTAACTTATTTATTTATTTATCCTTGAATTTTTTACTCATCTAAGTGTTTACTTGTCCTCTATCATTATTATACCCTGTTTAGCGCTTCTAATTGTTCTTATCCTAAGTAATGCCATGTGTTATTGTCTTGCTTTTTAAAAAATGTATACTCTTAGTTTTAGTAAGTACTGCGTTCTGCTTATTCTGCTTATTTTATACAATCTCTACTACTTTGTGTTATTAATCTTAATTTATCTTTACTCTTAAAACTAAGTACTGATTTTTTATTTATTTGTGTGTTGGTCAGTCTGCAAAACAGTGTTAGCTGTAGCTCGCCCTTTGGCTCGTTGGTGGCCTATTTTGTACCCCTCGTTCGCCAATAAAGACGTTATTATTATTATTATTATTATTCATAATTTATGTACGCTCATTTTAATTTCAACGTATAAATTATTTATTATTATTGAAACTGTTAATCCCATCTACTCATTGAATTAAATGTACATCAGATGATCAAATCATAATGGATAAAAACAATCCGTCATATGTTATGAACACTATTAATTATTTATGTCAAGATATCTGTATATGCTTATTTATTACTTACCTCGTAATGTCGTGTATCGCCACATCAGATTATGTAGACATCTTACGTCCCCCAAACCACTATTTTTTAGGTGCTTCCCGATTATTAAAGTCACTTTGGGGTTTTTAAGTACAACTAATTTATTCAATTTGGAAAGCACACGCGGTCCACAGTGAGAAGCGATATACCGCATAAACTTCAAAAGTTGATCCGTACTATATGTACGTAAATCACTCAAAAAACTTTCACTACACTTTCTTCTTAGGCACCCATCATATCGGATCGCAATTTTAACGGTATTTTAGGCCGCTATCAAAATTTCACGCCTCGACATTGTATGATACGATATCAAAAACGGATTGAAAGATCTCGTTGATGTTAACACGTTCATCATACGGTGTGGTCTTAAATTTCATGTTGGTTGCATTATAAACGCAACATAAATTCTTCAACGCTGAGTATGCGTTTGTAAATACTCGATAAAAATATTGCTTATAAAACGAAATTTTCATAGCTTAACATATTTTATACCTACAACTTGAGAACCCTATTTATCAAAAACATGTATACGGTTATAAATAATGAAAATTCAACGATAATAAATTCGACTGTAAACGAAAAATGTAATTAACATTATTTAAAATATTTAGTATAGTGTAGCTCATAATATATCTCTACATTATACCATCGAGATGTGTGCCTTCTTGGAATGTGCTGAATTTCAAAACAAGTGCACGTGCTCTCTCGACAGCCGGTAAGATGCATCGGTGATCCCTCAGTCAATCATGAGCCGTATCTCCGGGTACGCGTGTTTGTAATGCCAAAACCATTTTTCGCCCGTTTTCTGATTTTTAACGTCTCCCGACGGACTCAATTTTTATCAAAACGAAACGTATGAGGGGGCAAATTCTTCGCCTTTTCAAGCTGTACAACGTTGTTGTATATGATATTTCGCTAGCATTTTATGGAAACAAGTTACACGCTAAAAATAAAAAAAAGGCATTTTTTACCCTTTTCAGGTCGATAACTGGCGAAATATTCATTGCAGGTCATATGCTGTTTGAGGTAAGTTGTGGCTCTATAAAAAACCTTCAAAATCAGCCATCAGTCGTTAAAGTAACTTTAAAACGAGCCGAGTTATATACAGAGCGAGAGAGAGAGAGAGAGAGATTGATTGATTGATTGTCTTTATTATGGCTTGAGGTATTACCTCTTAGGCCAACCAATATAGAGCATACATACAGATAACTAATACTAAAACTAAGCTTAATATAAGAAGACATACTAACAGATGCATATAAAAGCGCAATACTAATTCTATACTAATACTAGTTCTATAACAAAGTAGATATAAAATAGATATATAATAATAATAGTCGAGCGATTACAACGTAGGGTAGGGTACACGCATACCAGAAGTAAAAGTGGACTAAAATACTAATGTTAAATACTAAAATACTAATACTAATACTAATAATGCTAATACTAAAATATAAAATACAAAATAATTACACTGAAGTCCGACTTAATAGGAATTTTTTTAGTTTTACTTTAAACGAATACACATTTTCACTTGCGCGAATTTCGACTGGAAGTTCATTCCATAACCGGGTAGATGTGACAATAAAAGAGTTGGAATAGGATTCTAGCCGATGTGTCGGTACTCGAAGTTCTTGCATAGAGCCTGGTCGAAGAGCCCTGGATGTAGATTCTTCACGCCACTGATAACGTTCATAAAGATAGTGGGGTACGTGGGTCTTAATAATCTTATAGGTGACGATTCCAATATAGTATAACCTACGCGATTTAGTGTTGAGCCAGCCAAGCTTATTACGATAAGGGGTAATGTGCTCATCGCGCCGTAGATCGAAGATGAAACGAATGCCCGCATTAAACATTCGTTCCACCCTTATTTTTTGAGTTACATTGATGTCGTTGTAAACTGTGTAGGGTAAAATCAGCGAGGAAACAAGGGTTTGCCTAACATCAGTTGGTAGTTGAGCACGGTTATTACGTAGTTGACGTAGAGTGAAGAAGACTTTATTGGACATTTGTATAAGATGGTACTTCCACGAGAGCGTTCCATCAAACACGAGACCCAAGTTCCTCACCGATTTAACCCACGGTATGACCGAATTATTAATAACAATCGGTGTGATCGAATCAGTATTAAAGGTGTTCAGATAAAAAGCACTGCCGACCAGTAATGCCTTAGTTTTTTCAAAGTTAAGGACGAGGTCATTGCTATTCGCCCATTGACAGAAGCGAGTGATATCGGATGTTACCTTTGCAATGGCGATGTCAAGTTCTGAAACACGACATTTAAGAAAAATTTGAGTGTCGTCAGCGAAAATCATATGATCACTATGATGGAGAACCCCAGGTAGATCGTTAATAAATACTGAAAACAACAAAGGTCCTAACACAGAACCTTGGGGCACTCCAGCACCCACTGGAAGCCACGACGATCTAGTGCCATCCACCCCTGTGACAGCCTGAGATCGACACGAGAGGTAAGACGCAAACCACCGAATAGCGGTATCCGATAAATTAGCCATTTTTAGTTTCTGCAGCAAAAGCCTGTGACTAATAGTATCGAACGCACGGCTAAAGTCAAAGAGGATAACAATAGTTATCATGCGATTGTCTATTGCTTGCCTGCAATATTCAGATACATATAATAGTGCTGTTTGCGTCCTGTAGTCTTTACGGAAACCCGATTGGTGAGAATCAAACCAATTACTGTTATTCAGGAACCCAAGTAGCTGATTGAAAACAATACGTTCTAGTATTTTAGAGAGTGCAGGAATAATAGCGATAAGTCGGTAATGAGCAGGAGAAACAGGGTTAGTAATTTTGCTAATGGGTATCATCAATGATTTTTTCCAGTCAGCAGGAAAGATGGATAAATTAAGCGATTCATTGAAGAGATGAACTAAGTGAGGGGCAATGACAGGGAATGATTTGATGTAAAAACTAATAGGTATCGAATCAGAGCCACATGCCTCCGACTTTGCTTCCGACAAACGAGCAGCTACGTCCTCGATGGTGACATTAGCGAAGAAAAATCTACTATCGTTGAAATCTCCGTGATAAAAGTCTTCATCGAAATTTAGGTCGAAAAGATCACTTGAGTGTAGTTATTTAAGGTGTCTTGCCTCCCTTTCGGGTTTAAGGCACCCCCCCCCCCCCATGGGGGAATGGGGCCAAATTTTAGTGATGCGCCAGCACCGCTGGTTGTGCACACTTAAAAAAGATATACAACAAGTCAGCTACCACATTTATTAGCAACAAGCTGCCTGCCTTGATGCTTCTGTTGGTTCAGAGAACCTTTCTAACGTTGCCACGGCCCGCTAGAGGCCAACCCTTTCTGCGGTTACTGCCTGCACGGACACGGCACGCCGTAGCGCTCCCCCGTGTGGAACCCGCCGGCAGGGGCTTGACACCGCACCCTAGCTCCCCAGTACGGTGGGTCTCTCGAGTCGTTTCACGATCAGGCATTCGTCGGCACAGACCAGCCGAATGATCGGGTCCGTGAGGTCGTCAATTCTCAAAACTTGCTAAGAGAAGCGGATCTTTCAAAAGCATTGCTCCTCTTCGAGCTCGGGCACTTCGACCCCTCACTCTTCCACAATTAAATTGTGGACGGAGATAACCCGCTCCGCTCTCTTCCACAAGTCCCCTGCGGGGAGGTCGAAAAGATCAGTGTAAGGAGAAACAGAAGCTGTGTGAAAGGAATTGAGTTCTTCCAAAGTGCAACACAACGGTTTAACAGCTTTATTGGAAGCCACCAGATCAAGGTTGCGCAACTCCCTCCACATGGTCTTAGCATCCCGAATGTTAGTAAGTTTGTTTCGATAGTAGTTTGCCCTCGCTAATACCCATGCCTGCTTATTAGCCTTATTAGCAGAAATGAGTCTAATTCTTAAGGAGGGGTCCCTGGTCCTGCGATAAGCACATAAAAGGCTATTTCTCTTGTATTTAAGTCTAAGTAGCTGAGGTGAAATCCAAGGGGAAGGCTTGTGAGTCGGTGTAAAGGTGTGCTTAGGGGCGTGCTTATCAAAAGTTTGCAATAGACGATGACTAAGCGTATTGGTGAGTAAGTTCACGTTATTCAGTGGAGAAACAGAGTTAAAAATATTCCAATCATAGCTACTCAGGTCCCTATGCAAACTCGATACATCGAACGAGCGATAGTCTCTACATGTGATTTGTATCGGCTTTGCTTTCGGTGTTCCAATCTTACACTCGATATCTATCAGATCATGGCCACAGATAAAAGGTAGATTGGCTTGGCTATGTCCTAGGACATTTGTAAGGCTATCGACAAGGCAGTGGTCAATCCATGTATCAGTTCGGTTCGTATGATTAGTAGGCTGATACGGCACGATTTGAAGAGCATTGGCTACGGCAAACTGCTGCAAATATGTAGATTCAAAATTAGCACGATTTAAGTCAACATTGAAATCACCCATAATAATGATTCGATCATAATTACAGCTATGTTTTTGCAGTACAGATTCAAATAGTTCGAGAAGAGCTTTCTTATCGATAGATAACCGCAAGTAGCACTCTGAGGTTCGTAGTAGCGCTGTGACCGACTTCAACAAGCATAAACTAGAGGGGGTTAACGGAAGAGCATTCAGGTTTTTCTAAGATTTTATAATTTAGAGCGGTATGAATATACATAGCGACACCTCCACCGAGCTTATACTTGCGGTCATTGCGAATCAAGTGATAGTTAGGCAAAGAAAAATAGGAGTCAACAGTTTTTGTATTAAACCAGGTTTCAGAAAGAATAATAATATGATAGAAATTTTCGGTGAAATAAGATTTAAAACAAGAAAATTTATTAGCAGAGCCGAGAGATTGAACATTAATATGACATACTTTTAGATTAATATAGTTAGCGTTTACTGGAATTATTGAATTAATTAAAGCCTGGTTGCTTCCGGAAGTCGATGCAGCCGTCTCACTATTTTCTCGAACACTAAGAGTGCCACATGCCAAACGTCAATCGCTAATTCTTCGAAGATCTTCCTCGCAAGTAATATCGATCGCGCTAGCGCCGCTAGTTGGTCGAAAGCGTACAATGCCGTGATAGGTGTAAACATACTTATGCGGATGGTCCTTCACTAACGCACGTGCTTTCCTGAGTAAGTTGAGCGTCGCAGATGGTAAGTGCTCATTGATAAAAACGCGGTTTTTCGCATAAGAGTTATCAATGTCGGTGGTAAATAGCATCTTCTTAGCTCTCATGCCTTTGACGAAGGCAAATCGTAGGTCGGGATTGGAGAGTTTTACCAATATTGCTGGGTGCCTATGGGATGTTGACGAAGACGCAAGCATGGAAGCAGATGAGTCGGTGCCATTTGTGCGTTGTAGCCGATAAGCAGAAAGAATGTCTTCTATGTGAAGCGTCACATTCAATACATCGGCAATTTCTAGTGAAATTTGTCGCAAATCTTCCATGCCTTTCGGAGGAATCCCTGAGATTATTAAATCGCAGTTCCGAATGTCATAGCCCATTGTCGCTCGATCTGCCTTTAAGGACTGTACATCAGTTTGGAGCGATTTTACACTAACTTCTATGTGTTCTACTCGCTCCTCCAGCTTCAATATTCGATCCATCTTTCCATTAATTTCTTCAAAGCGCGCATTCTGTTGCGCGTTAAATTGTTCTTGTCTATCAAGATATAGTTGTAGCGCAGGAGGTATCGCACACGTATCGGACGTATCCGATTCTACAGAAGTAGCGCTATTGGAACGGAGAAGACGAGGCGGAGCGAGCAGAGTTGAATTCAGCTTCCTTTTTTTGCTCTTAGCGGCAGGTATATTAAGGCAACAAACAAATGCACCCGATGCAGTCGTGGCCGCATTTTTAGGTTTGCAATCTTCATGAAATGCAAGTGCGCAAACAACACATTTTATTTTGTCGTCGCCAACGAGTTCGGCATTGCATTTATTGCAATTCTCCATTTGAGAAGCGTGCAGGAGATAATAAGAGCCCGAAATATAGCCGTACGTGCGTTAGAGAGAGAAGGCTATACAAGCGTGAGGTAAACCCGCTTGGAAGGGGCGCGTGAACCGTACGCGTCTCGTGCACCGCGCAGCACGTGAAGAGAGGGGCCGCCGATAAGCCGTCAGCTGAATGTATAGTTCAGAAATAAGGCAGATGATCACAATACGAGTGGTTGAACTAATCAATCACGACAATGCATGCGTGATTACAAGGCAAATGTCAGGCAGAAAACCATTTGGATAATGAATATTAATTTAACAATTATAGGTATTCACAGGTCTCGCATCTTCACATTTCACCAACCTGCCAGTGGAAAGAAAGCGAAGTCAAAGGTGACAAGCACTCGGTGATCGGTGTCATGCGACAAAGTGTCGAAGTCACTGACAGCTAGTGAACAGCGCCATTTTGCGTAGTGTGACGTAGGCGATGACGTTTCGGGCGTGCGCAGATGTCTCGGTGGAAAAGCAGCTACGGTTAATTCCAAAATGACTTTTTTAACTTTTCTCGCCTGAAGTAGACTCGGAGATAAATATCCCAATTAGTGATCGTGATCCGAGTCTGCTCAGGAACGTCTGTACAAAATTTTAACTCCCACAAAACGGGGTTTAGAGTGCAATTTAGAGAAATTTAGCGGAGCTCAACAAAACGCGACTGCGTGTACTCACCGCTAGAGAGAGAGAGAGAGAGAGAGGGAGAGAGGCAGATAGAGAGAGAGAGAGAAAGAAGGGGGGGGGGTCACATGATTAGGTTACTGTGGGCACTATGGGACGTCGCAAACGTGACTTATCGGGGCGCCAAGAGGTAAGTGGCCTCGATGAGTCACGTTTGTTATGACCCCATAGTGCCTCCATTACTACTTACATCTCGTCAGTAAAAGTCATCGATCGTGATTCTCCAACGTTTCAATTAATTGATGCAACTCCAGTGCTATTACTCTTAGATTCAGTAGCCGGGTCGTGTCTAATAAAAAAAAAAACGTTTTGTTAACCCTGTAGATATCGTAAGTTCGAAAATATTGCAACTTTTTCGCCTCAATTTGTCCCTACAATTGGCACGGTTATTATCAATTTCTTACGTTTTCTCATTGAGTTTCATGTAGTACCAGAGATTATAGGGTCTCTGGTAGTACCAGGCACTTTTCCCATTACGCAAGACGTGATAGTAGGTGCTTCCTTTTTAGCAAAAAACAAGGTTAAATTGAATTGGGAGAAGAAATGCCTAGAATTAAACAATCTTAAATATCCTTTTGCTTATCCTGAAATTCCGTTTGTGATTTCATCGCGCACCCGTCAAATTATTTCAGTAAATGTAATGTCTAAAAATGTAACATTTGGTTATTTACCCCAATTTGAACTCCCAAAGGGAATATTCGCAGGAAACGCGTTAGTAAAAAATAGTAACGGTAAGGCTTACGTGACTTTAGTAATTACTACCAACGAACCCTTTATATTTTTGTTCCTCGATGTTGAACTCCAAGAAATCGAAAAAATTGATAATACTGATCGCTCGACGTCCGCAAGTAAACGGATTCTACAAAAGGCTACCTCGCCGAGAGTTAGCTAAACTTAGTTAAATGTTTTATTTACAAGTGGTTTGAATATTCGAGGTACGAAAAAGGCGCATTTTTTGTATGGGACTTACAGAGGCTCTTTCCACACTCGCTTAATGTGAAAGGGATACGTGAGTTCTTGGGTTTAACGGGATACTATAGACGTTTTATTGATAACTACGCAAAATTGTCGAAACCACTCACCAAACTCATGGAAAAGGACAGTGATTTCGAGTGGGATAAGAACCAAGAAGTCGCGTTTTAATTACTTAAACACAAACTCTGCGAGGAACCCTTATTAAAATAACCCGATTTTTCACAATTTTCGTTGTCACTACGGATGCTAGCGATTAAGCTATCGGAGAAATTCTTAGTCAAGCGTCGATTGGTAAAGATAAACCATGCGTTTACGTAGCGAAACTCTTAAATACCGCCGAACGAAATTATTCAACGTACGAGAAAGAAGCGTTAGCCATAATCTTTTGTGTTCATCATTTTATCTCTATGGACGTAAATTTACGATCGTGGCTGACCACCAACCCCTTGTATGGATGCGAACCTCAAAAGATCCCACTTCTCGACTTGCTAGATGGTGATGGAAGTTAGAAAAATACGAGTTCAACATCAAATACAAGTCCGGTGAACGAAACGCGAACGCGGATACCTTGTCACGAAACCCTGTTGTTAAAATAGCAGATAACGTTGACACTACCGTTAATGACACAGTTAACTCGGTTACCGAAAACTCCGTTGAATTAGTTAAGTTAGGTCGGATCGGATTTATTAAAAAATCTATTCATTAAATATGAAAAATGCTAGTAATTAAACTATTTTTTAATACGCATAAAATTACTTAATCGAAAAAGTCTTCCGTATAATCATGTAAACATGCTAGGTTAGGTTAGGAAGACTGGTATGCTTTCGGACGTATCGGAGTGTAGTTTGATGGTTTTGATGTTATGACATATCAGCTGATTCGGAAAAACTTACTTCACAACTTCACTACAATTAGATAAGTTGCCAAGTGACAAATATTTATAACTTATTTAAAATTTAATATAATAATACGATTCTTTGTGATTATGTTTTTTTTTCAGGATTATTCAAGGATGCGTGAATTGGACTATTATTAACGAAAACGTTAAAGTTATGAGTTTCAACTGGTTAAAACGGAACCGGAGGTATGTTCTTCAAATGATTAACCGCTTCATATTTAATTGCTCAATGTACGTAATATGTATTTCTAATTTTGCGACTTAAACCAACAATAAGGAGACAGCCCTGTTCAGGACAGAAATAATTAAATTTGTCGAATGCCAACCCGAATCTGTCATCACTGATGCTAGAGATGCGAGTACATATTATTGTACGCCAAATGAGAAAGGCTTTATATTTTAATCGTAATAAGGATCGCTCAATTAATAACATACAGGTAATATTTTTAATTTTATTAAAATCTCTCTTCATTAAAAAACGATTGATATACATCTGAATAAAATGGACCTTCGTACAGTTCATTCTTTATGTGACCCCACACAAAAAAATTTAAAGGATTTAAATCCGGAGAACGGGCTGGCCATTTGATGGGTCCAAACCTTCCAATCCAGCGTCTCGAAAAATTGTCATGGAGGTGTAGTGTAACGGATTGCGTACCATGAGAAGGTGATCCGTCTTGCTGAAACCATATCGTTTCTTCTTCTTAAAACATAATGATATACTTTAAAAATACAGTAATGGTCATGATTAATTTAATTGTATAATTCATTTCTTGCGTACCGCTTGTTCTATTTCATGAAGAAATGGTATTACAACGCGTTGCAGTAATTCAGGGTACAATTCGCGGTTAAAGTTATCCTCTATAAAAACTGGGCCCACAATCCTAGAGCCTACAATCCCTATCCACACATTTATTTTAATCGGATATTGCGTCTTTGTTTGTATTAATTCCTTTGGATTATCACGAGCCCAGTATCGGTAATTTTATTTGTTAGGTGCAGATTTTTCAAAGAAAGTGCATTTATCGCTAAAGCATATCTTGTGCACAAGCAGCGGGTCGCGATTTATGCAGTTTGTTATAATCTCTGTAAATGACATTCGTTCTTGTGCATCGGCACACGAAAGTTCTTGATGAGTATGCACTTTGTAAGGCACTTACCCATGTTTTCTCAAAACAGCATCTAATAGATGCCTGCGACAGCTGAAATTGTCTGGCAAGGTATGTGTCTAGCGGCTTACATTCCTGTTTCTTCGGATGAACACTTCCACTTATTTCAAAATTATCAATACATTTTTTAATTGTGGAAATTGATGAAATTTTTAAATTTTCGTAATTAATCTATAGCTGTTGTTTCCATAATACGATTTTATTATAAAAAAAATTATCGATAATTTTGAAATAAGTGGAAGTGTTCGCCCAAAGAAACGAGAATGATTCATTGTAGTTTTGACAATCATTGTAATATTGATTGTAACTGAGTCCACTGCGTATTAGTATACAACGACTCCCATATAATCTCATTTGCTCAGTATTGATGGCTTTAATTGTTAGTTTTATAAGTCATTAAACGGAACAATTTATTTTAATTGAATCACTATTATATCTGGATATATCATGAGAAACAAAATAGCTTCAGTTTGAATAACTTACAAATTATGTTTGTAACTGTTTTGAGGAGACATGGGTACATGCCTTACAAAGTGCATACCCATCAAGAACTTTCATGTGCAGATGCACAAGAACGAATGGCATTTGCAGAAATAATGACAAACTGGATAAATCGCGACCCGCTGCTTGTACACAAGATATGCTTTAGCCATGAATGCATTTTCTTTGCAAAATCTGCACCTAATAAACAAAATTACCGATACTTGGCTTGTGATAATCCAAGGGAATTAACACAAACAAAGACGCAATTCCGATTAAAATAAATGTATGAATAGGGATTTTAGGTTCTGGGATTGTGGGACCAGTTTTTATAGAGGATAATGTGAACATCAAATTGTACCTTGAATTACTGCAACACGTTGTAACACGTTTAAATGAATCATGACCATTACTGAATTTTTAAAGTATATTATTATGTTTTAGGAAGAAGAAACGATATGGTTTCAGCAAGACGGAGCACCTCCTCATTATACGCAATCGGCTATTCAACATCTCCATGACAATTTTCCGAGACGCTGGATTGGACGGTTTGGACCCATCAAGTGGCCAGCCCGTTCTTGGGATTTAAATCCTTTAGATTTTTCTTGTGTGGGGTCACATAAAAAATGAACTGTACAAAGGACCATTTGCCACAACACGCGATGAATTGCGAGATAGAATAGCAGAAATTGCTACCTCGATATCACCCGAAGCATTAGTAAAATCAGAACGGGAGTTCTATGACAGGCTCGGATACTGCACAGCTACTGCCGGGCTTCATTTTGAGAATCTTCTTAATTCCGAGTAATGGAAAAGAATATGGGAGATGCCAATGTTGTTGTTTTTATGCTTATTTTAATTAGATGTTTATCAATAGTTTTTTAATAAAGAGAGATTTTAATTAAATCAAAAATATTACATGAATGTTATTATTTGATTGATCCTTATTGTGATTAAAATATAAAGCCTTTCTCATTTGGCGTACAATAATATGTACTCGCATCTCTAGCATGAGTGATGGCAGATTCGGGTTTAGCATCTGACAAATTTAATTATTTCGGTCCTGAACAGGACTGTCCCCTTATTGTTGGTTTAAGTCTCAAAATTAAAAATACATATTACGTATATTGTGCAATTAAATATGAAGCGGTTAATCATTTGAAGAACATACCTCCGGTTCCGTTTTAACCAGTAGAAACTCATAACGTTAACGTTTTTGTTAATAGCAGTCCAATTCATGCATCCTTGAATAATCCTAAAAAAAAAAACATAATCACAAAGAATCGTATTATTATATTAAATTTTAAATAAGTTATAAATATTTGTCACTTGGCAACTTATCTAATTGTAGTGAAGTTGTGAAGTAAGTTTTTCCGAATCAGCTGATATGTCATAACATCAAAACCATCAAACTACACTCCGATACGTCCGAAAGCATACCAGTCTTCCTAACCTAACCTAGCATGTTTACATGATTATACGGAAGACTTTTTCGATTAAGTAATTTTATGCGTATTAAAAAATAGTTTAATTACTAGCATTTTTCATATTTAATGTATAGATTTTTAAAATAAATCATTTTCTTAATCATAAACATCAAAAAGTTGATAGATGTTATACGCTTTCCGTGATTGGTTGGTGGCGATAAATTATACTCTCAAGCTATCTTCGGCCTTAAATTATTCACCCGGTATAATGACACCATTTGAACAACCTGCCATAGTAAACCACCTAGTACGCGTCGTAATAGGCGAAGTCGATAACGCAGCTGGACTCTCGGTTGGTGGATTGTTGGACGCAGACACTCTTCAACGGATAGCTGATTCCACTTGGAATCGAATGTGGATGAGTTTCACCAATTTCGGAACTTTCAGCGCTGGTATCTTAGGAATCATCATGGTGACAAAAGCTCTCAAATTTGCCATCGATACAGGGATTCATTTCTTCGCCCTTCAGAGAGTCCTTGGTTGGTCCTTCTATCTATTAGGAGCCGTCATGGATTCATTGACCAATGCATTCCTGCATCTTCGTAGGCATTCCGAAACTAAAACAACTGATTCAACTGAATAAGCCATCCCACGCGAATAGATATTCTTGTATACAAGTGACAGGATCCGGGAATTAGCCACTGATACAATGGTAGGAAGTCCAACAAAACTTGGCGTTACAATGGAGCCAGACCACCCGTACGGCTTATGCAAACATTAGTATTGACGATCAGTAGTAACAAGTGAGTGTGCAATTAAGTGACAATGTTGGTGACCTCTTATCGAGGAACTATAAGTGCTTTAGAAATATATACGTGAAATTGACCCCCTCCCCCTCTACAGGGTGGATAATAATTTCATTATTACTGGATGCCCCCCTTCGTATCGAACAACTTTCATCCCACACCTTTTTTGATTCTGTGCATAGTTCTCGAGATATTTCTATGTCTTCAGATATATCGGCCACCCAGTATACAGGGTGTCCCATTTTAAGTGTCCACCCCAAATATCTTGAAAATAACGCGTTGTGCAAAAAAATGTTTTAGACAAAAGTTTCAAGATTTTTTCTGGGCAATTTAACGGCGACCTTTATTCGACCTTGGCCATAACCTTGAAGGTCATATCAAGGTCAAATTCAATTTTGTTTAAATGGGAACCCCCATTTTTTATTGCAGATTCGGAAAGAGCAGGAAATTTTACGTTCAGGTACAATCTTGTCCATGTCCGGGACAACGACCATCAAGATCTTTTCAAGGTTAAAGTTGTTTTTTTAACGGGAATCCCATTTTTTATTGTAGATTTGGAAAGAGTTGATAATTGACGTTCAAGTATGACCTTAAGGGTATCCTGGAGCACGACATTCCAGGTCATTCGAAGGTCAAAGTTGTTTTTTGTTTTTAACGGGAACCCCTAATTTTTTACTGTGGTTTTGGAAAGAGCTGAAATCTGAATCGTATTGCAAGTACTTTTTTTTTCGTTGCATGTATGCTGTCGGTATTACTAACGGTAACCCCGTAAAAAGAGGGATAAATCTAAGAATAACCTTCAAGTTTGCAAGACCAGCGAAAAAGACACGACTTTTATTAGATTCTTGCACTTATTTTGAAAACAGCAAACCTTATAAATAATGTGTCCAACAAAAAATTTAGCACATGAATTTTTATACAGAAATGTTTTAAGGAGAGTAACCTATCAAGAACGTGTACCGCCGGTATTAGCATTACCCGATATGCACCACGGGGAGGAAGCACGGTCGGATTTTGCACATCATTTAGCCCTGAGAAGGGTGTGTGCGTGTGCGCGTGTGCGTGTGCGCGTGTGCGTGTGCGTGTGCGTGTGTCTGTGCTTGTCCACCTAAAGAAATTGTAGATACAATTCGTCAAGTTGGTCGAGGTGAGGATAATTATTCGCTAGCAGCCCGCTTTTATGCTGCAAAATGTCTAAACATGCGTCATCCTAATAGAAAGACTATAAAAAGGTTAGGTATAAAAAGCACCAGAGCTGAGAGCGGAAGTCTAAAAAGAGAGCGACGAAAATCAGGTGCTGGTGAAGAAAAATCTGTAGCTCCTGTAACATCTACTAGTGTATATCCTCCTATCTCAGCCAAAGAAATCGAAAAACGTCATAGTATTCTAAAATCGACGGCCAATCGATTTCTGAAAGCTAAAAAATTCCATCCATATCACATTCACATGCTTTAAAAATTAGAAGAGGCTGATTATCCTCGACGTTTAGCTTTTTGTAATTGAGTGAAAGGACTGGTGGAAGCATTTGTTAAAATAATACTGTTCAGCGATGAAACTACCTTCACCAATAGAGATGATGTTAGTAGGCATATTATGCATTATTATACAGATTCTAATCCCCACTGGAAAAGACATAAAAAGTTTCAGCTTACCAATAATAATCGCTTAACGTCGGGGTTGACATTGTGGATAATTACATTGTGGGACCATATTTCTTTGAGGGACATTTAAATGGTAATAACTATGGATACAACTGCCGGAACACGTGCTTGATGGTTTACTAAAACATTTTTATAAAGAAATTTAAGTGCTACTTTTTTTGGAAACATTATTTATCCATCATTACGTAGATTTGCTGTTTTTAAAATAAGTGCAAGAATCTAATAAAAGTCATGTTTTTCGTCTTTTTCGTCCTTTTTGCAAAATTGAAGTTTATTGTTACACTTACCCCTCTTTTATGGGGTTACCTTTAGTAATGCGAACAAAATACATGCAACGATGAAAACAGTTTTAGTACGATTCAATATTTGACAATATTTAGCGACTTTGAATATTTTATCATCTGAAGGTTACTATAGCATATTATAAACTGTCGGACATAAAATATCCCGTTCTTCCCAAATCCACAATAAAAAATAGGGATTTACATTAAACAAACAACTTTGACCTTAGAATTACCTCGAAGGTCGTGGATCAGGAATTGTCATTGTCATACTCAAACGTCAACTATCAACTCTTTCCAAATCTACAATAAAAAATGGAATTCCCGTTAAGAAAACAACTTTGACCTTGAAAAGATCTTGAAGGTCGTTGTCCCGGACATGGACAAGGTTGTATATGAACGTAAAATTTCCTGCTCTTTCCAAATCTGCATTAATAAATGAGGGTTCCCATTTAAAAAAATTGAATTTGACCTTGATATGACCTTTAAGGTCATGGCAAAGTTCAAATAAAGGTTGCCGTTAAATTGCCCAGAAAAAATCTTGAAACTTTTGTCTAAAACATTTTTTTTGTAGAACGCGTTATTTTCAAAATATTTGGGGTGGACACTTCAAATGGGACACCCTGTATTTACAGGGTGGGCCATTTTAATAGCCCCACCGAAATATATTGGAATCTAAGCAAGATAGAGAAAAATAGTCTGGATAAAAGTTGAAGGGGATGGAGGGGCTCTTACAATGGTATCATGGAGTTTAACCTTGAGCTCGATTTTGAAGGTTATTTCAAGGTCAACGTGATTTTTTTAAATAGGAATGCCTATTTTTTACTCCGGATTTAAAAAGAGCGGAAAATTTTACGTTAAGACTGATGTTCATTAAAGTTATCGCAAGGTCGAACGAAGGTCAAATTTACCAATTAAAACTCGCTACGCATGTTTTGTTTGAACCTGAGCCGATCACGTAAAATTGGTTTACAGAAAAGTTGAAGGGAACAGTGAGCGTCACCTTCCGATACCGTACTTATGACCTTGAACTCGATTTTGAAGGTTATATCAAGGTCAACGTGATTACTTTTAAATGGAAACGCCTATTTTTTACCCCTGTACCATGCGGTATTACTACGCATGCGAATGTGTTGAACTTAACTGCTGCGCATGCGAATGTGTTGAACTTGACTGCCGCGCATGCGTAAATGTTGTACTTCGCTACTACGCATTCATAAGTCTCGTATTCCATACTGCTCATATGTAGGTGTCGTATTTCACCACTGCGCATGTGCAAGTGTCGTACTAACCAATTACCTAACCCTTTACACAATACAACACATAACACAACCAATGATCCAAAACGAGTCGGAACGATTACCAGACCAATAACTATAAGTCAACTCATAACTCATATCGAATTAAACACGGCGACTCCATATAGTGACTGCGACAAAAATTAATACTATAAATTCTTTATACTTATTCTCAATTTCATTTTTCGTAATTAAAAAAGAAGATTTAACAATTCGTCGATTCTTCTTCTTCTTTAAAACGTTGTAACATTTCGATTCTCGTTGCATTATCTACATACATATGTACATTTTGTTAAAGCGAAGAACAACTTTAAGCAGCTCCGTAATAATGTAATTCAAGTTTTTTTTTAACGTAGGTGTATTTAAATATTAAAATAAAATAATTAATGGCTTAGACCTACCAATTGCATTAGATGTTAAAATGCCATAGTTTGGAAATTTCACAAACATTTCAAACACCTTCCATCGTAAACTTGAAACACCTTCCATCGTAATCACTCGGATTCACAAACATTCACAAAATTCAGGATGAGTCAGTATAGATATAGTTTTCCTTTCCTAATTATTCATCCCTTCAATCACTTGGGAATCTTTTCTTACCTGGGTTCTCCATAAATATCATGCATGTGAGTATCAGAATTCAATATCAGTTTGTAGTTAGGCTGATTCCTTCCGCCAAAGCCTCACTGAAAAGTTGAGACGCGGAGGGGATTGAACGAAACGCCACGCATGTATCTTTTTAATTTTCATTTGTTGTATATTTTTTGCATGTATATATATTTTTTTACATATTATAAATTGTTATATTAATTATCTTTCTTTCTTTCTTTTGATTTATAATAATGCATGCTAACAAATCATATTAGCATACCACTCTATTCCTAGTAACTGTCAAATCGAAAATTTGTATCAACTTTATAGTTATTGAATGTAATTTTATCTTTCCTTTTTTCTATTACCTTTTTTTCGTTGTTAATTTCATTACTAGTTGAGATTACAGATATTTCCATAAGGCCTAAACATTTGTGAATTCGAGCGATTACGACGGAAGTGTTTGAAATGGTTGTGAAATTTCCAAACTATCGCATTTTAACATCTAATGCAATTGGTACGTCTAAGTCGTTAATTGTTTTATTTTAAAATATAATTCAAGTTTTACATCCATTTGATTATTACACGGATTCCGATTTTTGAAAATAAAAGAAATAAATTAATAATACAATTTCAGCCATTTATCACAAAAAAGAGAATTAGTAATTCAGTTTCGGCTGTTTTTCAATTTTTCTCGTTTTCATGAGTGTTTGAGGTTTGGATTATTACTTTATCACCAAATTGAAGGTGAAAAAAAAGCTCTAAAAATGGCTGACTATCAACCCAATGACATTATCAATATGACAATGATATTAGGCGAATGTCAGAATAATTATCGAGCTGCGTCTAGACTTTACGCTGAACGCTTTCCGGATAGACGACACCCAGATCACAGGGCAATAAGTAGGTTAACCCAAAGAGCTCGTGGTGGGCATATGGTCCGACAACGACGTCGCATCGTATACGACGAAAATGATGCTTGTGTTGTCACTGTTCTTGCGATTGTTCACCTTGATCCTCATATCAGCAGTCGCCGAATTGAAAGAGAAATTGGTATCCCTCGGAGAACATTCTTAAGAATTCCTAAAGCCCTGAAATATCATGCTTTATCACATAACATTAGTTCAGGATTTACAGTATCATCATTTTCAACAGCGAATTGTTTTTTGTCAATGGGCATTACACATGATAGAAAATGATCAAGATTTTTTCAAATATGTACTTTTTTCTGATGAATCTAAATTTCAAAGTGATGGAGAACTTAATAGGCATAATTGCCATTACTGGTTAGATGAAAATCCTCATTGGCACAGAAGTGTGAATCATCAAAGACGTTGGAACCTTATGGTTTGGTGTGGCATCGTCAACGGGTATTTAATAGGCCCTTATTTTTTCGAGCAAACTGTTAATCGCAATACCTATTTACACTTGACCAGAGATCAGTTACCAGAATTGATGGAAGATGTCGATTTAGGAACGCGGTGAAGAATGTGGTTTCAGCAGGATGGTGCACCACCACATTTTGCGCGAATCGTACAGGATTTCTTGGATGAAAATTACAATGGTGGATGGATTGGACGAGGAGATCCGGCTAACTGGCCTGCATGTTCGCCCGATCTCACATCTCCAGATTTTTATTTATGGGGATATTTGAAAAATGTCGTTTATGAACCTCAGCCCACAACAAGAGAGAACTTTCAAGATCGCATTCGCCAAGCATGTGCTGTGATTCCAAGAACAACTCTTCTGAGCACCGTACGCAATTTGCAAAGGCGTTTGATTTTATGCTTTCAAGTAAATCGAGGCAACTTTGAACATTTGCTCCAAGGTTGAATTGATACATTTCAAAATAGTGAGAGGCAAGGGGACACACCTTAATCTAGCACCCCAAAGGAAACTGTACTTACTACGTCCACGTCGTTGTTTCTGGGTAGCGCTAAAAGTAAGGTTAATACAGTTAAATTAACTCTCGAAAGTAGTGATTCCCATTTTAAAAAGTCATTTAACTTGAAGTAACCTCGAATATGGAGTTCAAAATCAACGTAAGATTACCGCTAAATTACTCTCTGGCCCTTTCGTGTCAATCACATTTACGTATTTGGCTTACGTTCCGGAGAGTGCAAGTGGGGAGTTTTAATTCGCAAATTGGACCTTCGTTCGACTTTACGATAATTTTGATAAACATCAGTCTTAACGTAAAATTGTTCGCTCTTTTCAAATCGAGAGTCAAAAATATAGGCGTTCCCATTTAAAAAAATCACGTTGACTTGAATTAACCGTCAAAATCGAGTTCAAGGTCATGAGTACGGTATCGGAAGGTGACCCTCACTGTTCCCTTCAACTTTTTGTAAACCAATATCACGTAATCGGCTCAGGTTCAAACAAAACATACGTAGGGAGTTTTAATTGGTAAATTTGGCCTTCGTTCGACCTTATATAATATTAATAATAAAAATAAAACTTTACATATTGTATGAATTCAACAGCTGATAAACTTTTCTAGAATAAGGTATTTTTAGAATATATTTTGCGTATGCGTGAATAAGTAACTTTCAAGTTTGATGTTATGGCTGCTCATTATTTTAATTTATATAATATAATCGAACCAATATAATATTGTATCGATTGAACATATTATGATAAACTTATAAATTGTAATGAAAGATATATGAATATGATTTTTCGCTTATTGTAATATTGCGTTTAATATACGTTAAATAATAATGTCTGCTATTACTATACAGTGAAAAACGTAACTTAAAAGTTGTTAAAAGAAATCAATACAAAATTTGTAACGAATTTGCAACATTCCAACTGAGTGCAAGTTACCTATGTCCTCTCTTTATCAATTTATTTGAAAAAATATTACTGCAACAGTTTTAAAATTCAGTCAATATTTTATTTTTAAAAATTGTTCTTTTTCGTGGCTGAATTTCTTTAGTTCTTTTTTATAGTTATTAAATTTTTGAATGCTTTTACTTTTCTCTTTCATTTTCATTATGTCCAACGTTTTTTAAATACTTTTATTAGCATTTTAGAAACCGAATATCAGTTTATGCAAACCGTTCGAAATTTATGTCAGTCATATTCGAACCATAGGTTATTGCGCGAAAACAGAAGCGCGCGTCTTATTGATGCGCATTTTCTATGTATGTATGCTCGGACGTTCGCCGATAATGTGACAGTTCGAATTTCTCCACGATAATGAAGCATCTCCTGCTCTTATTGGCTGACTTTGATGAAGAATAATTTGATAACGCTACTTTCCTGAAATTTTTTCAAAGGAAAAAGTTGCTTGGAATTTTGTCAAGAATCCACCGTTTCCTTCTGGGTTGCCGTTGGAGAATCACCCTGTTTATGTATACATATAAAATAAAATCTATAGAAATAATTTTTTTTTATTTTTTTTGTAGATGACAAATACTCGAAACACAAATGAGAAGATTGAGCCGTCTGCTGAAGACTAGGCATTAGAGGTGCTAGGTGCAAGAGGCGTAGAATGGAGCTGCCCAAGAAAGTGCTGCAGCCGTAGAGAAGTTGGAGAGTTTCCTCCTAGAGGGGAGGTAAGACATGAGCCAGAGGGGGAGGTAAGACATGAACCAGAGGGGGAGGCAGCGTCGCCGGTATATGTCGAGTCTGTTGTTTCTCCGGAGCTGGAGGAAAAATTGATGCGTAATATCCAAGTCGACCGAACCAGCACATCTTTGGGATTAGGAACTCTCGGCGGTCCCACTACTCTCGGCGGTCCCACTACTCTCGGCATTAGACCTTGATCACGAGGAGTTGTGGCGGGAGGAGGAGATACCGCAAACTCCCACCCGACCAAGGCGGAGGCGACGGGCGAGATATAACCCCCGTCGATTATTGATCATGGAGAACTACGTGTCTCCTCCTTCCGTTTCAAGTAGTCCCTTGGAGGTCCCTCCGGTGCCAAGCGGTGGGGCAGAGGAGACGAGGGAAAGCTCACCGAAATCCCGACGGTGAATACGATAAATCGTGGTATTACGGCATCTCCACATCGTCCTTCTGTTAGACTGGTTTTGATCCGATCTCGTCCGGTGGCCCCTGAAGCTGCCAAGGAGGGTGCTATGTTTGGCAGAATACTGCCCGTCCTGCGTGACCCGAGGGTTGATCCATGCATGTATCAATTGTTGGTGGGGTGCACACGGACGACTGGATTATACACGTCCGGCGATGACTAGGTATACCAGATCTCGGGCATCCCGACGCGCGCCGGGAGGATAAACGTGTGGAGCCGACCAATCAGAAAAAGGAGGGGGATGTTATGAGATATAGATCTCCCTATTCTCCACGACCCAATGATCGACTGGAGGAGACTAAAATTATTGGACCGGATCCGGCACCTCCCCGTGGACATGCAATCCATGATTGTAGGCTTAGTGTTCGGTAGAGATCTCACTCCCGAAACATCGATGGGCAACTAGATAGTCCGGATCAGGTTCGGATTGGGAGGTTAAGGCGAGGCGGTTGCGAGATGATGGTGGAGAGTTGCGAGATGATGGATAGAAACAACCAAGCGAATAGGAGAGCTGCATAGATGTCGACTTAGTTCCCAGAAGGAAGAAGGGCCCAATGGTAAAAGTTTTTATATTCTTTTTTTTGGTTAAACGGCGGAGCTATCGACGGGATTCTCCGGTTAAGGGAAGGGGATTTATGACAAAGTCACTAGTTGAGAAAAAGTTAAGTCCTGAAAGTATTGTGGCATAATTAATTAATATTATTTGTCGTCCGAAATTACCGAAAATGCATTTAGCGAGAGCAAGCGAGAATGGGATGCACGATTTCTTCGTCGCATTCTGGCTAATTAGCGAGTGCCAGAATGGTTTTTGTTTAAAACCAGACGCTATAATGAATAATTCGAATTTGAAAATTTATAGACTATTATGTATGTGGTAGTATATGAAAATGATGCTCGCAATTTGAAAAATATTTTGGAAATCATACCACCAATGGAATTTAAATATTTTCAATTAATAGAAAGTAGGAGATTTTCGCAAAGAGGGGAGAAATAAGATTACCTCAGAAATGAATAGTTTACTGACGGGCAGTATCGTTTTGATAACGTTAGAACGCTTTTCGGAAAATAATAATTTAGTAAGTGAATAGTTAAAAGAATCACGAGAGCGAGAGAGAGTGGAGTGAGATACTGAAAAGAAGAGAAAAAGAAGTGGAGAAGTGCGAAATTGTGCGTGTATGGAGATAGCGAGAGATAGTGGAGAGAGGAGAGAGGGGGTGGAGATAGGAGTCCGAAAAGAGGAAGATAACGAGGTAGAGAGAGAGAGCGAGAGAGAGAGAGAGAGGGGGAGAGCGAGAGAGGGAGAGAGAGAGAGAGAAGAAGAAGTAAAAGAATAAGCAGAGGCTTATTTAGGGGCACTAGAAAAGAAGGGTAAGTCAATTATCAGAAAATAAAATATGGGAATAAGTATGCAACTACTCCACCATATCATCCCCAAGCGAATCCAGTGGAACGGAGTAATCGCGTACTAAAAACGATGATTGCAACCTTTGTAAAATCCGATCATGGGGATTGTGATAAACATTTGCATGAGTTTCGACATGTTATTAATACAGCCACACAAGCTACCACGAAAGTTTCTCCCTCATTCCTAAAAGAAAATGACGGTGACATGTAGCAATTATGCGTTAAGTGCTTCATGAATGATTGGGAATGAGTCGAATGGGAGTAAATGAAAAAGAAAGAGGAGAAAAGACAAGGGATTTTTTTTGAGTAAATGCCCCCGGAAAAGTGCGGTGAGTGACAGGGAGTGATAGCGAGAGGAAGTGGTACAAAAGAAAAAAGGTAAAAGGGAAGATTAAATAGCCAACGGGAAAATGCGACTAGGTACATCGGGTTTCATTGCAAATTATTAAAGATTCGACATGGTCCATCTTTTCATAACGTCATTCAATAATACATTAGCATGTATCATAGAGAATCAACTGTATGGCTAACCTGTCATTAAAAGCTGCTGGTGATCTCCTAGACATCGTGAATGGAGTTTGATGCATGCAAACTATCCTTTGAAAACCCTCAGTGGACATTGCTGCTGCTGCTCCATTTATCATCGTGGCCCTGGCAATGTAATCTCGGGGAAACTCAAATTACCCAAAAAGAATCAACTTCTTGAACTAAAAATAATTTTAATTTTAATAAATTTATAACTACCCTGATAGAAATGCTGGGACAATCTTCAATTTTTATTCTACCTTTCTTGTGGAGGGTTGCAGCCTTTTCAGAACTCATTATTGCTACAGCTAGAGTTTGCTCTCTTCTGTTCGGTGGGAATACATATACCTCTTCCTTTGTAGTGAGGTTATCCATGTTTCGAAATTCTAGAGTAACCTTCTATTAGGTCTAAAGAGCTTCTAGACTAACCCTCTAAAGAAGTTCCTAAAGAAATTCTAGACTAACCCTCTATTAGGTCTCTCGCTCTGCAGTATTGTCCCAGTGCATCCTGCAAGGCATTGTGTAGGCTCTGTCTTTTCTCTTCATTCATGAACAATTGGAGCATGTACATTTAGTTCATCTGATAGTGAGAAATCAATTTTGCAGAAATAAAGCCAATATAGTGTTAGAATTAATATAATAATAATTTTGTTAGGTTTCTACGCTTTCAATTGTTATCGTTTCATACTGTGCTCTATGAGTAATGGTGGTCGCCTCGTATTTTATTTAGATAGCGTGACACTAGTATAGCACGATATTCCTTAATGCAACAATATTCATTGTTATAGGCAATTTTTTGTAGCGAAAAGTTTCCGTCGTCAGAGACGAAAATAATTGCTTAACTTTTTGATTATTAAAAAAATTCGAGTAATTGTTAATTTCTGATTATTACCATATTATTATTATATAATTTCCATAAACGAGGTCACACTAAATTACATTGTCCAGCACTGTCATCGACGAAGAGATCATGCTTTAAGTGAGGGGACTTTGGTCATATGGCCAAGGACTGTGCTGCAAAACTATCTCAAATTGGAAACGTGGAAGAGGCAACTTGTGAACCAGAGGCTTCAACAGCGGATAATGAGTATTGTAAAAAAATTAATTCTATTATGTATGCCGATTAATGTCCGCATTTATTCCCATGGCATAAAAATTTAAAATTGTTACAGGTTGTAAATTGTTGAAATTGGCGTTAGATAAAAAATAGATAAATCCGAAGATCTCGCGATGGGCGCTCGAGCATCAAAATTTCGATTATGCAGTGGAACATCGACCGGGGACCCGAATGCAGCATTATAATGCTCTAAGTCGGGTGTCAGAAAATTTAGTGGTTGAAGACAACTCTATTGAAGTCAATCTCTGTTTCAGTCAAGGACGTGACCCCAAAATTGTAAAAATTCGCGAAATGTTAGAAAAGTCTGAGCATAATTTGTACAAAATGCGTAATAACCTAGTATTTCGTAAAAATAAAGGACAATTACTTTTAATGTACCAAAAAATATGATTGTTCATGTGATTCGAAAATGTCACGAAGAATTAGGTCATCTATCGGTTGTAATGCAATCCGGTCACCCTATTAGTTTACATGGATGACTGAAACGGTGAAGAGTTATATAGGGGACTGTCTCAAATATATAGCTTTTAATCCGGTGTATGGAAAGGCTGAGGGATTTTTGCACAGCACTCCTAAATTGAACGTGCAATTCTCCACCATTTACGTCGATCACTGTGGACCAATAGAAAAGCACGGCTTGTTAAAACGCATATTTTTGTCGTAGTAGATTCCTTTACCAAATTCGCTAAATTATATCTAACGAAAACAACGTCCTCGGATGAGGTTATCGATGCACTTCGGCGTTATTTCGCCGATCATAGTTGTCCGAAGTGAATCGTATCAGATCGTCAACCTTGCTTTACGTCGGATGAATTTGGAGAATTTTTAGAGCAGTATAATGTTAAACTGGTATTGACTGCTACTGGATCGCCAAAAGCGAGTTGAGCGCATCTATCGTATTTTGGGACCTATGCTCGGGAAATTGATCGATAATAATGCCGGAAAATACTGGTATAAGGTATTGGATGACGTACAGTATGCATTAAATAATTCCGTACATAAGTCGATGGGAGAGACACCCTCGAAACTTTTATTTAGTATTGCTTAGCACGTGGTAAGATCCACTACGAAATTAAAGATTATCTAGGTGAAACAGTTGTGCGATGAAGCGTCTGAGAAAATTGTAGATTCACAAAAGCGTAATGAAATTTATTTTAATAAAAAACGTAAAGAATCACATAAATATGAAATTGGAGATTATATGATGATTCATAATTTCAACAACACGCCCGGTGCTCCACGAAAATGTATTCCCAAATTTAAAGGACCTTATTGTATTATTCGTATCCTGTGTAATTATAGATATATTGTATCAGATGTTGAAAATCATCAAATTAGTAAACAGCCTTATTCTGGTGAATGGGAAGCATCGAATATTCGGCCTTGGTGCGCTCTCGGAAATGACGAAACGCAAAAAAAATAACAATAATTAATGTTTCAAATATTTTATTGTATTATTATTTCAATTACTTGAAGAATTAAAATATGTTATAAAATAAGTTGACGACGTTAGAAAGAAAATTATATTAATGAGTTTATGTGCGTATGTGTAAAATTATGAGGGATCAATTGTAATGTAATTTGATAGTCCGAGGCGCACTATGGTCAGGACAGCCGAGTTATAATAGAACTGTAAGATCATATCAATGTATTTGTATACGCATCTAAGGCGATTTTCATGTGTATCCCCACCTGATAACCAGAGAGAGTAAGCAATGACCGATGAGGTTAGTCCGGCGTGAATTGTTGTATCGGAAAGTCAAATTAAATATAGTATTAAAACAGATCACGTGGTTTTTATTCAATTACATAAAACAAACCAGTATTACAGGTATATAAAAAATTTGAGTGAGATTTAAAAAGTAGGCCGTCGATATACGGGATTGGGCTATATGCCTTAAAACTGGTATTTAGGCTAATTGTGACTAAGGTTGGAGGAAAATGTCATCTACATTTTCAATTCCTCAAAAAAGATATGTAACATCTGAAATACATCGGTAAGGGTGTGTCACTAACTCATATTGAAACCGTGATTTCCCAATAGGGGCATTTAAAAGATCGAAAGATATATGCAGAACGCGACATCATTAATCGTCAATAGGAAAGTCCACGAATTCCTTGCGTCATCTTAATGACCTCATTATTGGCGGTCAGATTTCCCAATGAGATATTTGAATTAAGTCCGTGTACTGAACCGCGACTGAAAACTGAGAATAAAAACTGCGAAACAATCCGCTAATCAGCCCGCGAATTAATCCGCGCATCTGCCACTCACTCTACCCGCCTATGGCGACGCTTAGTGGCAGCGGCGGCAACGAAACGGAAACTGTCTTAGTTCCACTACTCAAAACTTCTTTCCCCGGACTTCCAAAGCCTTTAGTATTTATGCAAATTCAACTCAATATCAAGTTTCTTAATTTTAATAAAATAAAGAGACATTTTTATCAACACTCTTATTTGAATTAAAAGAAGTTGTTTTTTTAATTTGTTAACATTTGGATCTGTTTATGAAAGTTGACATTTTTACTTACAATTTTTATGCAATTAATATTTGCTTACTTTTAACAAAGTCAAACGATACGAAATTAAATAATTATCTATCAGAGACATTAATATTTTTAATGACCCTTATACGCAGATAATCACATGACAAAACAATTGTTTATAAACGTTTCGAAAGGCATGAAATGAGATATATACAAGAAACTTGTATATAATTAGTAAAAGTAAAGACCTTTATATATAATATTATTAATTGCAAAATAATAGTAATTATAATTACTTACAATAATAAAACGGAGTATGTACAATACTAAAATCATTTTTTATATATAAATTTATTAATTTGAAAAATTTCAAAATGTTTAAAGACGGCGGTCAGGGATACATCACGGACAGTAGGTATTACTCCAATTAGAGGATAATGTTGAACAAAAACGAGTTTTCATTTATTCTGCTCGAATAAAAAAGCCAAGTACCATATTCTTGATATATTTCATACATCATGCAAATAGAATCAATGTCATCAATCAAAAGTATTAGCATTAATCGAAGCGATTTCTACTACATGATCCATTTAAAACTGGGAGTGTTCCAAATGCGTCCGTAAAGCGTCAAATAAGGTGTCCTAGATACGTACAAGAGGCTTCCGAAGCGGATATGAAAACGACCACGGAGTGTGAAATTAGACACTAAAGAGTGTTCTAAGCGTACATTTGGAATAAATTAAAAAATAAAAAAACCGACCGAGAATCGAACCCTCCGTGTAGCCAGTTTGAGCCGCAATGACCCGACCACACTCACTATTGTGAAATAATGGAAAAGTAACGAATAGTTGTAATAGAAAATAAGATTTTTTTCTACGTGTGTATAAAATAACGCCTTCGGGCAGGCTGAAATATGTTAAATCTCAAAATTCACAGCGAACTTATGCTGAGTTTTTTACTAGAACTTTAAAAATAATCGAAACAAACATAGTAGGCCTTTTTCGCATTAGTATGCAGTTATTAGTTATAGCTATAAGGATAATATTTAATAATACACAAAATAACTACGCGAATCTTAACTTTTCAGCAACTATGTTAATTAATCGTTCAGAAAATTTGCGACAATGAGTTTTATGAATAACGTTTTGATTTTCTCTTGTGATAATAATAAACTGGATAGCAACAAACATGCGCAAAATTCTTGTGACACTTTTTGTAACTTTATTTCGTTATGAGCATAAACAACTGTTAGATCGCATAAAACTTTACAGTTGGGTAACAGGTCTATGTCAAACATATCTCATTGTGGTATAGGACTAGTATACTTGAAATATCACGTGGAATGTATGAAGCTTTTTAACTTTACGTGAACTCTCTTCTTTAAAGATAAGTAGATGAATAGGGACAGACTGAAATTAGTTCCCGCCGCCGCCACCAGGCGTCGCCACAGTCGCGGCGCTGTCGCAGCATGCGAGGTGGTAGATTCGTGAACTAATTCGCAGACTGATTCGTGAACTAATTCGTGGTTTGAGTCTCGGAATGACTCGCGGGCCGATTCGCGGATTGATTCGCATTTTTGATTTGCTGTTTAGTACGCGGGCTTATAATTCAAGAATCTCTCATTGGGAAATTTGACCGTCACTAATGAGGTCATTAAGATGACGCAAGACTTCGTGGACGGTCCCATTAAGTTTTCGAAGATTAATGCTGTAGCGTTATGCATATATCTTTCGATCTTTTAAATGTGCCCTGTTGGGAAATCTCTAGGTAATTTAATGCATTACATTGTCGAATGAAAAGAGAAGATAAAGGTCAATCAATATTTATTATTTCATTAGATATTGTTATTAATAAAATGTTTTTACATTATCATTGAAAACGTCATCTTTCTAATGCTTGATCTTACAAAATTCAATCAGAGCGATTGAAAAGTGTTGGTCGTTACACATTAGGATTGTCATGTGTCGAAAATCAAATTTCAAAAGTCGCCTTCATTAAAGGTCAGATATTGCTACATTATAGTCGCTTATGAAAATACATCGTATTCGGTAGGAACCGTATTGAGAGTGAAAGTAAAATGACCTTTTCCTCGTGCGTACACCGTTACCGACCTAATTCGGATGTTACATATCTTTTTTGATGAATTGACAGCGTAGATTTCCATAAGTCTGAATACCAGTTTGAAGGTGTCTAGCTCAATCTCGTATATCGACGACCTACTTTTTAAATCTCACACAAATTTTAAAAACCTACAATCAGAGCTTTGACCTCTCCCTTGTCATGTTGTAAGTTCGAATTCACCTTTCAGAATTTTCTCTCGTCGGGGAAATCTCTCCACCAATATGACAGTCGCACAACCGGTTTGCGGACCTTTCCCTTGACAAGCCGTTAGCGTAACTCAATGATCTCCAATAGTGACGAAACCGCTGAGTCCCTTCACACAAAACCGCTTAAACCATTTTAAAATTAATTTAGAAAAGCCTCTAAGCAAGTCTCAACGCGTTCAAAAGACCTGGTGTCAACCCCCTGATGCGCGGAAACCTTTGCCTCGTGCGTTCTACTATCATCTCTCTAGCTCTCGCATACTCTTTCTTAGATCCATTAACATTAGCAGTATACCGTTTTCACGGTCGTCGATTATCCGTCGATCACTTATTCACCGTACATTTGTTTTTTCGAAACTCTCGAAAATGTATACAGGTCCAGACACGTTTAAAAGGTCATTGCACAATTTCTTCAAAACATTATCTCTTTACCAAATTTCGGCAATCCGTGACGTAAGAGAAAGGAGGCAGTCTAATTCAAATATTCCAATGTCATAATTTCTATGATCTCTCTAGCTCTCGCATACTCTTTCTTAGATCCATTAACATTAGCAGTATACCGTTTTCACGGTCGTCGATTATCCGTCGATCACTTATTCACCGTACATTTGTTTTCTCGAAACTCTCGAAATTGTATACAGATTCAGACATCGTTTCAAAGAAATGTCGCGTTCCTGTGTCTATGTTTGACAGCACGTAAGCACCTCTATTTCAAATATTATATTTCTACATCAATATGGTAGATGTCTAAAAGATTTTTGAGGCCTTGAACAGGGTTTACAGCACTCTTGAAGAAGACGCTGCTGAGGATCAGTTTTCCAACTTCATTCGAGAATCCATCAAAAAGATTGAGAAAATCAATTAATTCTTAAGGACCAATCCTCACATTCCAAATGGGGTGAAGTTATCATTGGAGACAATTATTCATTGCATCACGGTACAGAGGGTTACAGCTGCTCACAGATTAATTAGCGTATCTCAATGATCTCCAATAGAGACAAAACCGCCGAGTCCCTTCACCCAAGACCATTTTGAAATTAACGTAGAAAAGCAGCTAAGCAAATCTCAACGCGTTCAAAAGACCTGGCGCCGACCCCCTAATATTGTTATAAAAATGTCCGGCCCTTAGATGGTCATTGCAAACGGCCTCTTTCTAATGCGTGATCTTAAGAAATTAGTTCATAAATATTGAAAAGTACTGGCTGTTACACATTAGTATTGTCATGTGAGGAATGTCGAAAAAAAAATGCAAAAGCAATTCATTAAAGGTCAGCTATTGCTACATCATATTCGCTTCTCGATGCCTATGTGGAAATACAGCGTAGGCTAGGAACCGTATTTTGAATGTGAACATAAAATTCAGACACGTTTAAAGTCATTGCGCAATTTCATCAAAAGATATACCAAGTAACACATTTTCTCTTTCCCAAATTTTTAGGCAACCTCCGCCATAATAGAAAGGAGATGACCTCAGTTCCGTATTTTATCTATAGAAATGACCTGGTGGGTCACCCGTAGGCCAACATTCACACAACACCTTCGTTAACAAAGGTAGCACTAATAAATAAATAAATAAATAATTTATAATAATAATATTTAAATAGTAATAAATTTCACATAATCCGAATAGCGTGTATTAAAATGTATAATATAGAAATGATGGAAGAAGCTAGCAGTAATTAGAAAGAGAGGATGACACGCTTATTCACTATGCATTTATCTATTCACGGTATTTACGTGTTTTCATGACGTTCGAGCCATAACTGTACGAGTTTGGACACGTGGGTAATGTAATTAATCAGGTTCCTGACCGTTTTTTAATGTGTGTGTGTGTGTACAATTTACCACATCTTAAACATCGCCATACAAGTTTCGACCTGTTAATTATCCGTAGAATTTACTATACGGTAACAATGAATCTTGCTTCTCACAAGTGACGAACACATACGAGTACCGACTTGCTTCTAATATAATTAATTAACCTTCATTTAATATTTCCCACTTTTAAAATTTCTGAGAATAAGATGATAGAAATGACGACGTAAAAATCTAAGAGAAGCGTGTAAAATTCAACAGTTTCTTTCTATCTTTACACACAGTTTTGTGTCTTTTAAGTAAAAAGTTAAAGGAAATGATAATGCTGCCATCTTTTGGTATGTTTAAAGAGATTGCAGAATCTGCGTGTTGCAGAATGAAATATGCGGATGCATCTAAAATGCATAGATTCATCGTAGGCTGCCATCATACACTTGCTGATATGAGTGGCTATGGAGCGATTACAATTGAATATGAGGTTCTTGAAAATTGAATCTTGTTGACAATTAACCTTATTATCGCCATACAAAAGAATATGAAAGTGAAATTGTTAAATATTACCGCGCATCTACTGCAAAGCGAAAACAATCTCGCTATTTTTAAAATACCTATACTGCCATTACTAGACATCCCTCTGAAATTAACACTTTGCATAGTCTTTAATCATAGGCGGTTGTCTATCTGCGGTATCATCACTCGTTTCAAAACGTTTATTGACGACATTCACGTAAATCTGGATGCATTTGCATTGTGAGTGGTAAGCATGACCGTACTTCTTCAATTTCACGTTCTGCAAACGTTGATATGAAATCTATAGGTAGACTCGATGTCTTTTGTTTCCATTAATGCAAGACGTTTCACTTCATAGTAAATTCTCATTGACCTTTGAAGAGATGCAGGCTAGTCTTGAAGATTTTACAGTATACAATTTTAAAGCATTTTAACATTTTCTTTAGCACACTTTCCGTTAAATGTATGATTTTCGCAATTTATTGAAAATCGACGTTGTTGTTGCCCTATCAGTTTCGGTAAAGATGGACAGGTTAATATGTCTATATCGACAATATTGTCAGCATCTAAAATTTCCTGCAACCTGTGTCTTTTATTTGTCTGCGTCTTTTATGTATATCTTGTGAGCACATGTAACGATGTCTTCCAACGTTTCGTTGATTGCATCAAAGGGTATATCGCCCGATTCCAATCGTAGACCATGATAATTGTGCATTAACCAATTGTTTTACGTTCAAAACATACTTTACTACATCACTGTCGGAAATATCCATAATGCACATTTCCTTCGATATAAACTGATTACCAGATCCGGGGAATCCTTGCACGTCGACAACATTCTACATTTCTAGTATCTAATACTGATTTGCTTGTCCCCTTCATTAATTGACGCATCATTCCCTCTCACACACACTCTTTGCCACTTCCACATATGGCGTGGTACCTCTTAACTTATGGGTATACGTCGTACCTTTCTCTCTAGATCGTAGTATCTCTTCGTAAAATCCTATGAATCGGAAATCAAATCAGATTGTAACAAAAACAGATAGTTTTCACGGTCACTAGATCGCTCTCGGTATCATTCGATGTTCCTCTTGAGATTAGGATAGACGGTCCCATACGTGTCCATTGTCGATAGTTTGCGAGTTACGATACTCAGATGATGAAGAAGAAGTTAAACGCAACATTAAACCGCTTCAAGTACTAGCACCAGTATGATGGTCATCACACTTTTGCAATTGAAGAAATCTTTTCTACGATATTCGATCTCGTTGAAATGTACATAGACGTATGAATACAAGTTTCCATCCATTTATAATACAATTGAGCGTGCCAAAGATCTCTAAATTTTAAATAAAAATGTTCAATCATTAAGTTGACATCGTTTAAACAATTAATTTTTGTATGTATATTGAATCGCGATGTACTGCACTCTAAAAATAAATAGAAATCAACACATCTTAAAGTCAGTCCATGCATAACTCTTACATGGTCTTAGTCATCTTATCTACACTACATATTTCTTTCTGTCAATGTAAAAACAAAACGAAAGTCGACAAAGTATTTATTATTATGATAATAACAAATTTGTTTACATTAGAACCGCGTATAATAGCCCACATAAGATGGCCTTATTCATAGCAAATGTGACTTTTGAACTTTATTCTTTAATATTGTCGACCAGTCTCTCTCTCTCATTAGCTACGCATTTCTTAAATCTATACGAATACCCATGCATAAAATCGAGTCGTGTGCACATTCTTGTGATGTAACATTCACTCACACGTCTATGGAATGAAATTCATTCTGAAAACCCAACAAGATTCGAAATTGTATGTAGCCTAACCGACATGACTATTTAATTCCGTTTACAATAATGATTTGAATAATCACACTGCACGAAACGTTGTTATATTTGACAGATTTTTGTTCCGTAAAACATTAGTCATTTTGAAAGGAAAAGTGAAAAATGTTCAATGATCTGTCTGTAAAGCTTATATAGTTCTATCTTACTTCATGTTGCTTTTCGACAGTTGAAACACATTTTCAATAATCATTGAATATTTTCTTATGTAATAATATATACGATCATTATACAATTTAACTAAACAAGCTTAATTGCGGTGTTTTGGAAATGTTGGTGACAAAAGTATATGAATGTGCAATTAAATGATTCATTTAACACACGTATATCTATCATTCATTTCAATTACATAATTTCTGCATATTATAACACGTACATTTTTCAATATTTGCAGACTGTATGTCACTATTTTCATTATCACGTTTAGACTAAAATGTGCGTCAAAATTGACGGGCAAGACCCTCATTAACTGTAGGCATCTAGTACGTCGGAGCTTTGAAACACCTTTACAATATGTTGTATATTTTCTTAAATCTGAATGCATTCACGTTACTGGAGATAATAATGCTTCTTTAATTTCATCTTGACCAAAGGTGCGAACGCAACAAATTGAGATCAGTACCATTGCCAGTGTCTGAAATTTCTTACCCACGCCTATCACAGTTATTAATATGATTCTTTATAGGTCATAAGTTTACTGTCGACTAGATTCATAATAAACGTATTGTTTAATGCAGATCGGTAAGTATCTAATTCCTTACATTTAATTCCTCACAATATTCAATATGTGTCCTTCAAAGCGTCGTGTTTTATTTTTGATTATTGTATTTTGTAATATATCTACTCGCACTCTCTATATTGCATTCATATTTTAAAGATAAATTGTAGCCACTCCAGATATTAACGAACACCTTACTAATAATTAATACCCACACTAATATTCTACCTATACCAAAAACATCTAGCAAATAATCGAGATAATATTTTCACTTCAAATTTATTATTATACTTGAAATATTTCTCCGAGTCTAAACTTCTCTTACAAGTTTACTATGTTCTGCATCTTACTTATCTTATATTGGAAACGTTAGTTAACTAATATTTTATGCGTGAAATTTGCATATGTTTGAACACATTTATTCTCTAAAGATTACTCTAAGTGTTTTCTTTCGACTCTGAGAGTACAGCAATCTACCGTCTTATTTCATACTGTGCACACTTAAACGTGTAGAATATACGAATAATATTTATTTTTTAAAGATACTTTCTGCTCAAGGCATTAATTAAACCCTTACTCATAATTAATAATAATTTTATATACATTATTACTTTCCCAGTATTACATTATACTCTCACTGATATTCTTCTTCTAACATAATACATCTCAATTGTAGTATTCACTTTCAAAATTTGTAATTATTTTGAATTTTTCATTTATATCTCATTAGCTTTCTTATATTATAAGTTTATTTCGTATTGATGATTGAGGGAGGAAAGGGGAGGGGGGGGGAGGGATCATCAATTGAGCAACCGACAGAAATCATAATATTTAAGTATAATTTCACAATCGTGTCAGCAAACGTGCAGAAATTTATGATACCTTTTGTGTGTGAGAGAGCAATAATGTAAGTGTCAAATAAACGATGTATGTATTACACAGAAACTGACCAACTCACACAATGTCGTAAACAAATAGAAGAATTAAATCTTCGACGGCCGAAATAACGGAAATTATGTTCTTTGATTATCAGTCTTAATTATTAGTAAGGTTCTCGTTAATATCTGGAGTAGCTGCAATTTTTATCTTTAAAATATGAAATACACGATTACGCCATAGTCGAAAGGTATGTGCTATGGAAATATTGAAATACACGAATACGCCATAGTCGAAAGGTATGTGCTATGGAAATATTGAAACTATATAAATGAAGTTAAGGAATATTAATAGTGTGAGGAATGTTAGCAGAGACATACGAAATAAACTTATAATATAAGAAAGCTAATGAGATATAAATGAAAAATTCAAAATAATTACAAATTTTGAAAGTGAATACTACAATTGAGATGTATTATGTTAGAAGAAGAATATCAGTGAGAGTATAATGTAATACTGGGAAAGTAATAATGTATATAAAATTATTATTAATTATGAGTAAGGGTTTAATTAATGCCTTGAGCAGAAAGTATCTTTAAAAAATAAATATTATTCGTATATTCTACACGTTTAAGTGTGCACAGTATGAAATAAGACGGTAGATTGCTGTACTCTCAGAGTCGAAAGAAAACACTTAGAGTAATCTTTAGAGAATAAATGTGTTCAAACATATGCAAATTTCACGCATAAAATATTAGTTAACTAACGTTTCCAATATAAGATAAGTAAGATGCAGAACATAGTAAACTTGTAAGAGAAGTTTAGACTCGGAGAAATATTTCAAGTATAATAATAAATTTGAAGTGAAAATATTATCTCGATTATTTGCTAGATGTTTTTGGTATAGGTAGAATATTAGTGTGGGTATTAATTATTAGTAAGGTGTTCGTTAATATCTGGAGTGGCTACAATTTATCTTTAAAATATGAATGCAATATAGAGAGTGCGAGTAGATATATTACAAAATACAATAATCAAAAATAAAACACGACGCTTTGAAGGACACATATTGAATATTGTGAGGAATTAAATGTAAGGAATTAGATACTTACCGATCTGCATTAAACAATACGTTTATTATGAATCTAGTCGACAGTAAACTTATGACCTATAAAGAATCATATTAATAACTGTGATAGGCGTGGGTAAGAAATTTCAGACACTGGCAATGGTACTGATCTCAATTTGTTGCGTTCGCACCTTTGGTCAAGATGAAATTAAAGAAGCATTATTATCTCCAGTAACGTGAATGCATTCAGATTTAAGAAAATATACAACATATTGTAAAGGTGTTTCAAAGCTCCGACGTACTAGATGCCTACAGTTAATGAGGGTCTTGCCCGTCAATTTTGACGCACATTTTAGTCTAAACGTTATAATGAAAATAGTGACATACAGTCTGCAAATATTGAAAAATGTACGTGTTATAATATGCAGAAATTATGTAATTGAAATGAATGATAGAGATACGTGTGTTAAATGAATCATTTAATTGCACATTCATATACTTTTGTCACCAACATTCCCAAAAGACCGCAATTAAGCTTCTTTAGTTAAATTGTATAATGATCGTATATATTATTACATAAGAAAATATTCAATGATTATTGAAAATGTGTTTCAACTGTCGAAAAGCAACATGAAGTAAGATAGAACTATATAAGCTTTACAGACAGATCATTGAACATTTTTCACTTTTCCTTTCAAAATGACTAATGTTTTACGGAATCACGTACGCACATTTAAATAGAATTAATTTATGCATGTCTTCATGTTGAATTTTTGTTTGATCTTTTATTTCATATACGGTAGCAGCCTTTTTAAGTGATAATGTCTGAAAACATCAGTTCTATAAACGATTCAATATCAATAATAATAATTTGAAATTTTAGTGCATGGTGTGAAAACATAAGTTCTTAAAGATTAATTTATTACTATGAAAATTATTTATTGATATAATGACTTGTGTCTTTTTCTATTACACTAGGTGTGATGGATAGGAGTAAAGTCTCCTTATGCCAATACATTTAACAAAATCGCTATAACAATAGTATTTGTACGTGAATGACTTAGTTAACTAATTACGATTACAATGTGGAAGTAACAAAAATCTGTCAAATATAACAACGTTTCGTGCAGTGTGATTATTCAAATCATTATTGTAAACGGAATTAAATAGTCATGTCGGTTAGGCTACATACAATTTCGAATCAAGAGGTATACTGTTAGTTAGTACTAAAATACATTTACGCTTGTACTTGTTGGGTTTTCAGAATGAATTTCATTCCATAGACGTGTGAGTGAATGTTACATCACAAGAATGTGCACACGACTCGATTTTATGCATGGGTATTCGTATAGATTTAAGAAATGCGTAGCTAATGAGAGAGAGAGACTGGTCGACAATATTAAAGAATAAAGTTCAAAAGTCACATTTGCTATGAATAAGGCCATCTTATGTAGGCTATTATACGCGGTTCTAATGTAAACAAATTTGTTATTATCATAATAATAAATACTTTGTCGACTTTCGTTTTGTTTTTACATTGACAGAAAGAAATATGTAGTGTAGATAAGATGACTAAGACCATGTAAGAGTTATGCATGGACTGACTTTAAGATGTGATGATTTCAAGTATTTATTTTTAGAGTGCAGTACATCGCGATTCAATATACATACAAAAATTAATTGTTTAAACGATGTCAACTTAATGATTGAACATTTTTATTTAAAATTTATAGATCTTTGGCACGCTCAATTGTATTATAAATGGATGGAAACTTGTATTCATACGTCTATGTACGGGTAAATTGAAATACATAAGCAGTAATGGGATATCGAGGATTTTTCGCGCACCGATGTGCGCAGGTTGGGCGCGGCACAGTCGAGCGACATCGGAAAATCTATAGTTCTTGCGTGTTCATGCTTCGAATAAATGACTGCGGCTAGCAGTTTATCAGCTGCTTCGCGGCTCATATCGTAAAGGGTGTAGTAGCCGAGTGGTTAAAGCGCTCGACTGATGAACATAATTTTTGTAGTTCGCGTACTCGCAGATGCATTTTTTTTTTTATTTTTATAATTATGTAATATAATTTTTTTTATTTTTATATTTATTTTTATAATTTATTGCAATTTATTAAATGCTATTTAAATTATTTATTGTATATTTTTGAAAGGAATTTTTAATTTTTTAAATATACTTTTTAACCTAACTTAAGTTATTTTCTGTAACTTATTTTGACGAATATGGCGTTAAATAAAACTGAAACATGTTTTCTCTACTTTTATTTATGTAGTTGTATATTACAGTTGTATTAAATAAATAAATTTCTTCAGTTAGGAAGATATTGCCAAAATGTTTTTAATTCTTCTTTATCCGCCAAAAATGAAATTAATATGTCACAATACTTTTTACGTATATAAAATAGTATACAAAAGAATTGTGAATAATACCATACCCATCTATTTTCCAATACTTGGAATGTTATTTTTACTTACTCCAATTTTATGAAGCTTTAAATAATGCTTAAATATTTAAATACATAATTTTCCAAGGTTATAAAAATATTGCCAAAATGTTTTTAATTCTTATTTATCCGCCAAAAATGAAATTGATGTGTAATAATATTTTTATCCGATTCAAAATAGTAACTAATATTATGCAAAATGATCTGTAACTATAATGAAACTATACCTATTCAATGTCCATTATTTGGAATATTGTTGTTACTAAGTCTTTTTTATTTAGCTTTAAAAAAATGCTTAAAAATAATAAAAGTTAAAAAAACATTTGGTAAAAATAATATTATAATTTATTAAATGCTATTTAAATTACTTATTATATAGTTTTTAAAATATTGTAACTGTTTAAAGGAATTGAAAGTCTTTAAATATATTTTTTCTCGTAATTATGATATATTTTTTGTAACTTATTTCGGTGATATTTCTATTTCTGAGAATCATCATTATCAGTGACAGGCATTATTATATAATACATTTTCTAAATTAGTAGTAATAACCAAATAATTTTCCACAGTTAGGACAATATCGCCAAAATGTTTCTATTTCTTCCTTATCCGCGAAAAATCAAATTAATATGTAATAATTTTTTGTACGTATATAAAATAGTGGTTTATGTTATCCAAAATTATGCGTAAGTAATGCAATTATACCTATTCAATGTCCATTAGTTAGAACTTTCTTTTTACATATCTGAAAAATAATAAAAATTTAAAAAATCGATTTTGTAAAAATAATAATGAAAAGATAATACATTGTTTAAACTACCAGTAATAAACAAAAACATTTCTAAAGTTAGAAAAATATTGCGACAAGGTTTTTACTTCTTATTTATCCGCCACAATCAAATTAATTAATATATAATACGAATGCAGCAGTAATTCATCAACGGCTTTGCGACAACAAGTTTAAAAAAGTTCGTTTAGTCGACTGGTTAGAGTGCTTGCCTCGTAAGTATGACGTTGGAAGATCGCGTACTGGCGAGTGCACTTTTTTTTTGTTATTCATTTTATTATTATGTTAATATTATAATTTATTAAATGCTATTTAAATTATTTATTATATACTTTTTAAAATATTGTAAGTGTTTAAAGAAATTGTAATTCTTGAAATATATTTTGTCACGTAATTTTATAGACTTTTCGAAACTTACTTTGATTCTACTTTTATTTGTATTTGATTCTATTGGTGCGAATTATTATTAATGACAGAAATTGTTAAATACCACGCTTTCTATACTTTTATTATTTCATCGATATTTTTTAAATTTGAATCTATTTTAGTATATTACTTCTATTATATATTCTTTTAAACGTGATCATTTCAACTGAAACGGTTCTAAAATATGTCATCCATTCGGTGCCAATCTTAATTTTTGTTTAACTTTTATTACAAATTGTTAGAGAATTTATAAATTTATGTGAATTTGTAAATTTATGAGAATATTAAGATGTGCATTTATTCTTTATTAGCCCATTAATGCGGATAATCAGAAAAAAATTGGAAAACCTACATTTTATAGATTTGTTTAAAATTTTTATAATTTGTTTATTTACAATGTTAAGTGTAATTTTCTGTTTTATCATTGTGTGGATTTATATCCTCCTTCAGGGAGTTCTAAAGTGCTTGGACGATAAGGTAGGAATTTCCACTAAAAACAGTAAATAAAAAAATGACTGAATCGATTTTTAAAAATTCGGGCACTGTTAGAGCAATTTTAATGACCATATACGGGACCCTAGAAAATGCCAAAGACATTAATTGAAAACTGACCGAGAATTTTCAGATATAAATAACAATTACTTATTTCCGAAAATTCTCGTTCTTAATTTCTTTGATATTTTCTAGGATACCGTCCGCAGTAATTAGAATTTTCATTACAGAGTCTGAATTTTGAAAATCGATTCAGGAATTTTTTATAAACGGTTTTTAGTGAAATGATAAAAAGGGAAACAATAAATTAATTAATCATTAGGTAAACAAAAATTATGCATCCAGCGGTTCTCGAACCTGCTAAATATCGAATGATTTTCAGTCATCTAGATCACTCGACAACGTTAATTTTTACATAAATATTGCTTATGTCCAGCTGCTTGTATTCATATATGCTATTATATTCCCTTTTTATTATTAGTTCTGTAATGTCCTTGTCGTGGTATTTTTTAATTTTGATTATTTTTATATTTTGTTTGAAATGGGTTAAACTTCCTAAACAACAATTAGTCAAGTATTGGGCATTGGATATGTGTAATTGCATTAGTTACAGATAATTTTACATAAAATAAGTTACTAGGTTCATTACCTCTTAATTAGCCAGTTCTCTAAATGTATTTAAACATAGAATTTTTTAATACCTTTTTTCATTGGAAAATCGCAACGTATGAATGACCATGATATTGTTAAGAGGTCTGAATGTAGATATATGTATGTTTTATGATACTAAACATAAAATATTATTACATTTAAAATTTTTGGCTGATAAAGAAGAAATAGAAACATTTTGGCGATATAGTCCTAACTGTAGAAAATTATTTATTTATTACTACTAATTTGGAAAATGTATTATATAATATTGCCGGTCACAGATAATAATGATCCTCACAAATAGAAATATAACCGAAATGAGTTACAAAAAATATACCACAATTACGTGAAAAAATATATTTCAAGAATTACAATTTCTTTAAACACTTACAATATTTTAAAAAGTATATAATAAATAATTTAAATAGCATTTAATAAATTATAATATTAATATAATAATAAAATTAATAACAAAAAAAAAAAGTGCACTCGCCAGTACGCGATCTTCCAACGTCATACTTACGAGGCAAGCACTCTAACCAGTCGACTAAACGAACTTTTTTAAACTTGTTGTCGCAAAGCCGTTGATGAATTACTGCTGCATTCGTATTATATATTAATTAATTTGATTGTGGCGGATAAATAAGAAGTAAAAACCTTGTCGCAATATTTTTCTAACTTTAGAAATGTTTTTGTTTATTACTGGTAGTTTAAACAATGTATTATCTTTTCATTATTATTTTTACAAAATCGATTTTTTTAATTTTTATTATTTTTCAGATTTGTAAAAAGAAAGTTCTAACTAATGGACATTGAATAGGTATAATTGCATTACTTACGCATAATTTTGGATAACATAAACCACTATTTTATATACGTACAAAAAATTATTACATATTAATTTGATTTTTCGCGGATAAGGAAGAAATAGAAACATTTTGGCGATATTGTCCTAACTGTGGAAAATTATTTGGTTATTACTACTAATTTAGAAAATGTATTATATAATAATGCCTGTCACTGATAATGATGATTCTCAGAAATAGAAATATCACCGAAATAAGTTACAAAAAATATATCATAATTACGAGAAAAAATATATTTAAAGACTTTCAATTCCTTTAAACAGTTACAATATTTTAAAAACTATATAATAAGTAATTTAAATAGCATTTAATAAATTATAATATTATTTTTACCAAATGTTTTTTTAACTTTTATTATTTTTAAGCATTTTTTTAAAGCTAAATAAAAAAGACTTAGTAACAACAATATTCCAAATAATGGACATTGAATAGGTATAGTTTCATTATAGTTACAGATCATTTTGCATAATATTAGTTACTATTTTGAATCGGATAAAAATATTATTACACATCAATTTCATTTTTGGCGGATAAATAAGAATTAAAAACATTTTGGCAATATTTTTATAACCTTGGAAAATTATGTATTTAAATATTTAAGCATTATTTAAAGCTTCATAAAATTGGAGTAAGTAAAAATAACATTCCAAGTATTGGAAAATAGATGGGTATGGTATTATTCACAATTCTTTTGTATAATATAAGCTACTATTTTATATACGTAAAAAGTATTGTGACATATTAATTTCATTTTTGGCGGATAAAGAAGAATTAAAAACATTTTGGCAATATCTTCCTAACTGAAGAAATTTATTTATTTAATACAACTGTAATATACAACTACATAAATAAAAGTAGAGAAAACATGTTTCAGTTTTATTTAACGCCATATTCGTCAAAATAAGTTACAGAAAATAACTTAAGTTAGGTTAAAAAGTATATTTAAAAAATTAAAAATTCCTTTCAAAAATATACAATAAATAATTTAAATAGCATTTAATAAATTGCAATAAATTATAAAAATAAATATAAAAATAAAAAAAATTATATTACATAATTATAAAAATAAAAAAAAAAATGCATCTGCGAGTACGCGAACTACAAAAATTATGTTCATCAGTCGAGCGCTTTAACCACTCGGCTACTACACCCTTTACGATATGAGCCGCGAAGCAGCTGATAAACTGCTAGCCGCAGTCATTTATTCGAAGCATGAACACGCAAGAACTATAGATTTTCCGATGTCGCTCGACTGTGCCGCGCCCAACCTGCGCACATCGGTGCGCGAAAAATCCTCGATATCCCATTACTGCTTATGTATGTCAATTTACCCGCGGAATCGTAACCACTTTCGGATCATATTCGTACGCTTTCGGCTTTGTTCGGCTATTCGACGCCATGTTTGCCGTTTTGCTGCTTGTACCGAAATTACCTGCGAATTCAATGGGTATGCCCTATCCATATATTATATATCAGTGATCGTAACTCGCAAACTATCGACAATGGACACGTATGGGACCGTCTATCCTAATCTCAAGAGAAACATCGAATGATACCGAGAGCGATCTAGTGACCGTGAAAACTATCTGTTTTTGTTACAATCTGATTTGATTTCCGATTCATAGGATTTTACGAAGAGATACTACGATCTAGAGAGAAAGGTACGACGTATACCCATAAGTTAGAGGTACCACGCCATATGTGGAAGTGGCAAAGAGTGTGTGTGAGAGGGAATGATGCGTCAATTAATGAAGGGGACAAGCAAATCAGTATTAGATACTAGAAATGTAGAATATTGTCGACGTGCAAGGATTCCCCGGATCTGGTAATCAGTTTATATCGAAGGAAATGTGCATTATGGATATTTCCGACAGTGATGTAGTAAAGTATGTTTTGAACGTAAAACAATTGGTTAATGCACAATTATCATGGTCTACGATTGGAATCGGGCGATATACCCTTTGATGCAATCAACGAAACGTTGGAAGACATCGTTACATGTGCTCACAAGATATACATAAAAGACGCAGACAAATAAAAGACACAGGTTGCAGGAAATTTTAGATGCTGACAATATTGTCGATATAGACATATTAACCTGTCCATCTTTACCGAAACTGATAGGGCAACAACAACGTCGATTTTCAATAAATTGCGAAAATCATACATTTAACGGAAAGTGTGCTAAAGAAAATGTTAAAATGCTTTAAAATTGTATACTGTAAAATCTTCAAGACTAGCCTGCATCTCTTCAAAGGTCAATGAGAATTTACTATGAAGTGAAACGTCTTGCATTAATGGAAACAAAAGACATCGAGTCTACCTATAGATTTCATATCAACGTTTGCAGAACGTGAAATTGAAGAAGTACGGTCATGCTTACCACTCACAATGCAAATGCATCCAGATTTACGTGAATGTCGTCAATAAACGTTTTGAAACGAGTGATGATACCGCAGATAGACAACCGCCTATGATTAAAGACTATGCAAAGTGTTAATTTCAGAGGGATGTCTAGTAATGGCAGTATAGGTATTTTAAAAATAGCGAGATTGTTTTCGCTTTGCAGTAGATGCGCGGTAATATTTAACAATTTCACTTTCATATTCTTTTGTATGGCGATAATAAGGTTAATTGTCAACAAGATTCAATTTTCAAGAACCTCATATTCAATTGTAATCGCTCCATAGCCACTCATATCAGCAAGTGTATGATGGCAGCCTACGATGAATCTATGCATTTTAGATGCATCCGCATATTTCATTCTGCAACACGCAGATTCTGCAATCTCTTTAAACATACCAAAAGATGGCAGCATTATCATTTCCTTTAACTTTTTACTTAAAAGACACAAAACTGTGTGTAAAGATAGAAAGAAACTGTTGAATTTTACACGCTTCTCTTAGATTTTTACGTCGTCATTTCTATCATCTTATTCTCAGAAATTTTAAAAGTGGGAAATATTAAATGAAGGTTAATTAATTATATTAGAAGCAAGTCGGTACTCGTATGTGTTCGTCACTTGTGAGAAGCAAGATTCATTGTTACCGTATAGTAAATTCTACGGATAATTAACAGGTCGAAACTTGTATGGCGATGTTTAAGATGTGGTAAATTGTACACACACACACACATTAAAAAACGGTCAGGAACCTGATTAATTACATTACCCACGTGTCCAAACTCGTACAGTTATGGCTCGAACGTCATGAAAACACGTAAATACCGTGAATAGATAAATGCATAGTGAATAAGCGTGTCATCCTCTCTTTCTAATTACTGCTAGCTTCTTCCATCATTTCTATATTATACATTTTAATACACGCTATTCGGATTATGTGAAATTTATTACTATTTAAATATTATTATTATAAATTATTTATTTATTTATTTATTAGTGCTACCTTTGTTAACGAAGGTGTTGTGTGAATGTTGGCCTACGGGTGACCCACCAGGTCATTTCTATAGATAAAATACGGAACTGAGGTCATCTCCTTTCTATTATGGCGGAGGTTGCCTAAAAATTTGGGAAAGAGAAAATGTGTTACTTGGTATATCTTTTGATGAAATTGCGCAATGACTTTAAACGTGTCTGAATTTTATGTTCACATTCAAAATACGGTTCCTAGCCTACGCTGTATTTCCACATAGGCATCGAGAAGCGAATATGATGTAGCAATAGCTGACCTTTAATGAATTGCTTTTGCATTTTTTTTTCGACATTCCTCACATGACAATACTAATGTGTAACAGCCAGTACTTTTCAATATTTATGAACTAATTTCTTAAGATCACGCATTAGAAAGAGGCCGTTTGCAATGACCATCTAAGGGCCGGACATTTTTATAACAATATTAGGGGGTCGGCGCCAGGTCTTTTGAACGCGTTGAGATTTGCTTAGCTGCTTTTCTACGTTAATTTCAAAATGGTCTTGGGTGAAGGGACTCGACGGTTTTGTCTCTATTGGAGATCATTGAGATACGCTAATTAATCTGTGAGCAGCTGTAACCCTCTGTACCGTGATGCAATGAATAATTGTCTCCAATGATAACTTCACCCCATTTGGAATGTGAGGATTGGTCCTTAAGAATTAATTGATTTTCTCAATCTTTTTGATGGATTCTCGAATGAAGTTGGAAAACTGATCCTCAGCAGCGTCTTCTTCAAGAGTGCTGTAAACCCTGTTCAAGGCCTCAAAAATCTTTTAGACATCTACCATATTGATGTAGAAATATAATATTTGAAATAGAGGTGCTTACGTGCTGTCAAACATAGACACAGGAACGCGACATTTCTTTGAAACGATGTCTGAATCTGTATACAATTTCGAGAGTTTCGAGAAAACAAATGTACGGTGAATAAGTGATCGACGGATAATCGACGACCGTGAAAACGGTATACTGCTAATGTTAATGGATCTAAGAAAGAGTATGCGAGAGCTAGAGAGATCATAGAAATTATGACATTGGAATATTTGAATTAGACTGCCTCCTTTCTCTTACGTCACGGATTGCCGAAATTTGGTAAAGAGATAATGTTTTGAAGAAATTGTGCAATGACCTTTTAAACGTGTCTGGACCTGTATACATTTTCGAGAGTTTCGAAAAAACAAATGTACGGTGAATAAGTGATCGACGGATAATCGACGACCGTGAAAACGGTATACTGCTAATGTTAATGGATCTAAGAAAGAGTATGCGAGAGCTAGAGAGATGATAGTAGAACGCACGAGGCAAAGGTTTCCGCGCATCAGGGGGTTGACACCAGGTCTTTTGAACGCGTTGAGACTTGCTTAGAGGCTTTTCTAAATTAATTTTAAAATGGTTTAAGCGGTTTTGTGTGAAGGGACTCAGCGGTTTCGTCACTATTGGAGATCATTGAGTTACGCTAACGGCTTGTCAAGGGAAAGGTCCGCAAACCGGTTGTGCGACTGTCATATTGGTGGAGAGATTTCCCCGACGAGAGAAAATTCTGAAAGGTGAATTCGAACTTACAACATGACAAGGGAGAGGTCAAAGCTCTGATTGTAGGTTTTTAAAATTTGTGTGAGATTTAAAAAGTAGGTCGTCGATATACGAGATTGAGCTAGACACCTTCAAACTGGTATTCAGACTTATGGAAATCTACGCTGTCAATTCATCAAAAAAGATATGTAACATCCGAATTAGGTCGGTAACGGTGTACGCACGAGGAAAAGGTCATTTTACTTTCACTCTCAATACGGTTCCTACCGAATACGATGTAAGATCAAGCATTAGAAAGATGACGTTTTCAATGATAATGTAAAAACATTTTATTAATAACAATATCTAATGAAATAGTAAATATTGATTGACCTTTATCTTCTCTTTTCATTCGACAATGTAATGCATTAAATTACCTAGAGATTTCCCAACAGGGCACATTTAAAAGATCGAAAGATATATGCATAACGCTACAGCATTAATCTTCGAAAACTTAATGGGACCGTTCACGAAGTCTTGCGTCATCTTAATGACCTCATTAGTGACGGTCAAATTTCCCAATGAGAGATTCTTGAATTATAAGCCCGCGTACTAAACAGCAAATCAAAAATGCGAATCAATCCGCGAATCGGCCCGCGAGTCATTCCGAGACTCAAACCACGAATTAGTTCACGAATCAGTCTGCGAATTAGTTCACGAATCTACCACCTCGCATGCTGCGACAGCGCCGCGACTGTGGCGACGCCTGGTGGCGGCGGCGGGAACTAATTTCAGTCTGTCCCTATTCATCTACTTATCTTTAAAGAAGAGAGTTCACGTAAAGTTAAAAAGCTTCATACATTCCACGTGATATTTCAAGTATACTAGTCCTATACCACAATGAGATATGTTTGACATAGACCTGTTACCCAACTGTAAAGTTTTATGCGATCTAACAGTTATTTATGCTCATAACGAAATAAAGTTACAAAAAGTGTCACAAGAATTTTGCGCATGTTTGTTACTATCCAGTTTATTATTATCACAAGAGAAAATCAAAACGTTATTCATAAAACTCATTGTCGCAAATTTTCTGAACGATTAATTAACATAGTTGCTGAAAAGTTAAGATTCGCGTAGTTATTTTGTGTATTATTAAATATTATCCTTATAGCTATTTGAAATTTCTATACAAATAATCAATGTAAAGATTTTACTACAATGTATTAATCTCTAGGTTATCGTCTCTAATGTATACGTGCATTTTAAATAAAAATATTCACTTGCCATAAACTAAATTTGAAATGCACCAACCAATACCCTATGTATCGAATTGCATCGTATTATATCGGATGTCCCCATCGTCAAAATTTGAACAGCCGTGAGATCATTCATCAGGACAGTTGCCGCGGCACGTGTTGCTATTCATTCCACCAACAGTAGAGAATAACATCTACCGAAAATATTCTTGGCACGCGTCACTGTGGTTCATGCATCACGAAAGCTGCTCATTTATGGACGTACTACAAAAGCCAATAGGCGGAATCGAGACATCCATGAAAAATCAGAAGTGCTATTACTGTTTTCCATTATGTCTGCGACTTTTATAAAATAAATTTACATGGTTGGAATGTAATAAAGTCATCGAATATAACAAAATTCCAAAGGTTTGAAATAAGAATAATGAAAATATGACAATATATATGGGCATTGTTCTAGAACTTTTAAACTTTGAGGTTGAAGAAAATTGCATTTTTTTTTAGGCACATTCATGAAATTAATTTTATTGGCTTTAGAATTGATCAAATGACAGGAAAAACCTTGCGTGACACATTTATACACAATGTATTTTTTTTTTTTAATGTAACATGTTACGTTACTCGTAAAATTAGTTTTTAGTTTTGTAACGTTCAATATACATAAAAAATTCAGTTCTTTTGCTTGTAGCCTAATTTTTAGAAGCTAGTATATAAAATTAAACATCTAGTATAATAGCTAGTATATAAAGTTAATAATTCAAATTTAAAATAATGGATTAAATATGGCGGACTATTTTTACAAAATTTCTTTGATTTTTATAAAATTTGATATGTTAGTGTTTTTGAGGCCACTGATTACAAATCCAAAGTCAGTTTTCATTAAAATTTGAAATCCAAATACATGATTTAACATTAAGGATACCAAAAAATTAAAACGATTTGTAAAGAATAATCATTTTATTATTGTCAAAAATTGTGTTTTTTGTTGTATTAAAAAAACACAAAATTTATAAATACTTTAATAACATAGGAGAAAAGATCACAATGATTTCAAAGTACTTAGAAGCTAAATTGTAGATGTGCCATTAAATAATTTGATTTTTCAAAGTGAGTTTCGCTTGGAAATTTAAAGTTTGACGTGGTCGCATTTTTTATGTATAGGTGGCACACATTCGGGCAAAGGCTCAAATTACTTCTTATCATATAGGTAATGTACCCCTGTTGTGTGGTTTCTTAAAAACCAATGTGAAAAAAATTATCTAAGGTTGATTGCTAAATTGTCAACTATAAAAAAAAGTTATCTCGCAAGTTTGAAGGTATATAATTTTATTCCTCAGTGAGGCACATCATTAAGATAAGGATTTTTCATTTGTTTACATCCCCAAATACTTCCACAAAAAACCACAGACCATAAAAAAAAGGTGCCAAAAGTTTCAGTGTTAAAACTGAAAAAATGTAGTGAGTGTCGCGCACCAAAAACAGGCAAATTCACTACTTTTATTTACTCTCATTGTTTCCTACATATCTGTAATTAGTAATAAACACTTATTACATGTAAATCGAACAAAAATTTGTTGATCTGTAGTGTGACAAAGTTATATTTAAAATTTTTATGGTATCATAATGAGCGACAACATAAAGTTTAAAAGTTCTAGAACAATGCCCATATGCCTGAATAAATTTAGTAATTACAATAAATCCAAATACTCAATTATTTTAACAGCAAAAAGTATGTATAAAATCTTGAGTATTTTATATTAAATTGTATATTAAAGTGTATGTATAATTTATTTTTACATTTGTTATATAATATTTTCCGCAATTGTATAGCGTCAATTTTGAATTTTATTACGTTGATACAGAACTGAATATTACGATGTAATATTATTAATTATTAATAACGACATACGTTTAATTTTTTCACGTTCTATAAATCTTGCATACTTTATGTGTACAGTCCTGTAACAATTGCCAATAAAAATGTAACAAATAGTATAAAAAATAATTATAAGTATGAATATATTCGTAAAAAGATCAATGCCAATGTACGAAATGCAATGTTTTCAATCCAATAGTTTACTCCTCTCGCAACACTGGGCCTGCTAGAAACCCACATGACTTTATACTTCATAGTTGTATATGCTGGATTTGTTTTATACACAAGGATATATAAATACTGCCATACTGCACATGATAAAAGGGTTATTTGTTAGTAGAAGAATCTTTTTGTGTAATTAAGTATGAAATAATCTACAAGCGCATACATTGTTCAAATCAAATTATAAATATATAATTTTTTAAAATCTTTTGACCCCATAATTGACTCAAAATTAACTAATAATGGCCTGATAATTGACCACACCGTACATAAAAAATCGACCAAAATTCGGCCCCAAAATTTGTCGCAGTGTTTACATATTTTTTCAATTATAAGTTGATTCCAAGTCGTCCCAAGCGAATTGCAGATAACCGACACAAAATTTGCCTAAATAACCCTTGTCGACAAGTTTCTTGAACAATAACATTTTGGTCGAATTTCGGTCACGCTATCTAAATTTAAATCAATATTGACCTGCAACCGCAACGTTTTACGCTAAAAAAAGATTGACTTAAGGCTTTGTTAATATTGCTGAACTTCTAGGTAGTAGATATACACCGTGTTTCGCAACCTATTGAACCCCGTTCACCAGCAGATAGAGTGTAAAATTCTGAAAAGTAAGTCATTTTGTGAAAAATGATTTCGACCTACCGTTTTCAAGTTATTTAGCATTGAAATTAACCAATAGCATAAGAGCTCGACGATTGTCGCGATCAGTAGCATTGTCGGTGAATGTTGATAATGAATATGAAGAAAATGCGCATCGTCGACAAGCCGCGACGCGGCTTGTTTTCTAGTTCTTGTCTCGCGGCTTGTCTTTTTGTTTTCTAGAGAAGCCGAAAGAAACGTCAGAAACATCGATCGGATTCGAATGCCTAACCTGCAACTCGCTTCCGCCATCGAAAGTAAAATTCAAACATGTAATTCGAATTAACATTGAATCAATAAATATTAATCAAATTAATGATGATTTTACAGGTTATAAGTGCAGGAAATAAGATTACATATGATTCCGTAATACGAAACCTTAGAAAAAATGAAAATGCAAGATTTAAAATTGAGGAGTCGGATTGAATAAAGGGTTACGCGCGAAATCGAATAAGTTTTGACCGAATGACCTTTTCTACAGAGTATTCGGATTTAAAATCTGAAAGCATGGATTTATACATAGTCGTAAGACGCATCTTTTTTCCTATTGATAAAATTGTAAGACTTTTAGTTTTTGACACAATCAATAAGTACTTATACGCCGATTCCGCGCATAATCACTTACCCGATTAGTCTCCTCAATTATACGAGTAAAATGAAACTCCAAAGATAAGATTTAACTTAAATTGAATTGAAATAAAGTTAGTAAGAATTAAAATATTAATAAATCGTTTTGAAATTTTGTTCAATCATAATTTAGACCCAATTAGCTCCCGTTTTACGTATTTTAATTATGATAAAATAAATATCTTAATTCCTTGTAGTTGAAAACGCGTTTTTTACTCAAAATGGCTCGTCTTTTGGTCCGCTCAAAATTTTTTCAGATTTTACGAATTTTGTCAGAAAGTTTTTTCAGTAATGGCGCACTATTTTCACCATGAGCTATCTTTGGGAAATGCCTGACCTGCAATAAAAAATGGTATTCCAATTGATACCGACGATTATTAATAGTAAACATTAATAATAAAAGATTAATATTAATAAAAGTTATGATTATTCAATATCAAATAAAATAATTTTACAGGTTATAATTACGCGAAATGAGTTTCACTGGTTTCAAAAATCTGTAAAAATACTTGGTAAACTTTCAAAGCTGAAAATAAAAATCATAGGCGAAGAATTAAATGAGGAAATTGAAATTTCAAAGATAACATAATAAAAGTGTTTGAATTATAATAAAAAAAGACGAATTCAAGAAAATATGACTAACTGAAGTTAGTGAATTGTTCGTATTAAAATTGCAATTAATTTAAATTTGTTTTTAATTTCTGCAAAATCATAATAATACGAACTACTGAATTTGGTTCGCTTAGTTCGCCAACTAACTACTTATTCATTAATAAAATACTACACAATTGAATTTGCTAAAAAAAAATTATTAAAGAAAATTTAATTTGACAAATGAATCAGTAGTTACTTATTTTGTACAAGTAAAATTTATTAGTAATTAAATTTGGGGACACGTTCAATTTCTACATTAGTACTATACTCGGATTTAATGATATACATCCCCAAATTATGATAATAATATTTATCGACTGCAAACTCAAATTTCTCGCTCAATTTTTGGTCAGTAGTAATACAAAAAATACCAAGTTGTTGAAAACATTGGATGTCGGATGTAATCCGTCATCGCCATCGTCCAGTACGTTCAGCATTTGCCATCGTCAGAATCGTCGTTTGCCTGGTTTAGGAGGCGAAACCGCACGGTGGAATTTCACTGCCAAAGACCGTAGGAGCAAAGTCCCTTTTTTCAGTATTGATGAAATGATTTTGACTTATTATGGATATTCAAATTCTTAATTATTAAATAACTATTGAATTAAATAATATTGCTCACAAAGCTAAAGCTATTACTAAACTATTAGTGAATTTCGCTGTCGAAATGCTGTCTATTTCGTTACAAAGAATGACGGATACTCATCTCTTTTACGGAATTAATAGCCATAATAGGGTAAACGGTACAGTAGTCGGCCACCTTCCAGTTTTAGTCATTAATGTTAAAATTTTTTGGTGATATTTATATGTCGTCAGAGTATGCGGTAAGTACTATGACGAGATATAAATATATAAATTTACCCAACAAATTTTAACATTAACGACCAAAAATGGAAGGTGGCCGACTACTGTTGGGTGGCTGACTACTGTACCGTTTACCCTATGTATAAGAAATTCAATTATTAAATCAATAGGCTCTATAAATTAAATCTAGGCAAACAACACACGTAACCAGTTCACCTACATTTTTCTCTACTTTCCTGAAGGGAAGTAAATGGATATCGCGACTTTCTAATCCCCATATTAAAATTTAGTATTCACGGTCTCTCAGTGTAAGACTGTTTTTGAAGTCCATTGTATTGGTAGTAATTCGGTCGGAGGTCACTTTGCTTTTAGAATAACAACTTTCCGTTTACGTGACTATTTTTTGTCTACCCTTCATTGCTTAAATCGAATTGCAAGTTAAAAATGAATCCTGCTACAGAAAAAATCGAAATGATTCTTATTTATGGTGAATGTAAGAGGAATATTGACGATGCTGTTGCGTTGTATGCTGAGCGTTTTCCAGATAATGCTGGCTCGCGTTCTTTTTTTTTACAAAGTTGTGAATGCCTTTCACTCTGATGGCAGCGTACAAATGAATAAAAGGAAGCGAAGATTAACAGTTACAGGAGAAGCTAACGAAGTAGCTGTACTAGCAGCTATTCACCAAAATCCACATGTAAGCACCCGACAATTACATCGCGATTCCGGCATTTCCAGAGACAGTATTCAAAGAATATTGCATCGTCATAAGTTTCACCCATATCACATTTCACTGCGCCAGGAACTAGATGGCGATGATTTTCATAACCGCGTGGTGTTTTGTGAATGGGCATTTCAAAAAATGCAAACGAACCACAATTTCTTTGCTAATGTATTATTTTCAGATGAATCTACATTCACGAACCATGGTGGCGTCAATAGGCATAATATGCATTATTGGAGCGTAGGAAATCCCCATTGGTTACGACAAGTTAATCATCAAAGTCCTTGGTCGGTGAACGTTTGGTGTGGAATCATAGGAAATAAACTCATTGGTCCTTATTTCATTGAAGGTAATTTGAATGGAACAAAATATCGAGATTTCCTAGAACAAGAAGTACCATTACTACTTGAGGATGTTGCTATGGACGTCCGACGGACAATGTGGTTTCAGCATGATGGTTGCCCAGCACATTTTTCAAGAGTAGCAAGGGAAACACTAGACCGTGATTACAATGGTAGGTGGATTGGTAGAGGTGGCCCCATTAATTGGCCTGCGAGGTCACCTGATCTAACATCTCCGGATTTCTTCCTATGGGGTTACCTAAAAGGTAAGGTTTATGAACAAGTACCAACGACTCGTGAAAACATGGTGGAACGCATAAGAACTGCTTGCGCAGAAATTTCTGCAGATATGATTCTATCATGTATAAAGTCATTTGAAGAAAGAATAAATAAATGCATTGAAGTGGAAGGTCAACATTTCGAACACTTACTCAAGTAAGTGAACAGTGAGACAGTGAGAGGCAAGGGGACTCACGTAAAACAAGCACCCCAAAGGGAACAGAAAAATACTACGTCCACGTCGTTGTTCCTGGGTAACGCTAAATGTATTTTTTCCCGGCTTTGTTAGAATGACCGTATTCCATATCCGCTACGCGGGCGAAAATTGTCAATATTGAAGAATCCAAATCTGCAATAAAAACTGGGGGTTCCTATTTAAGTTTTATTGTTTTTGCCCCCACTCCATCCCCAGGGGATGTGGGAGGGGGTAAATTTCATTATCACTGGATGCCCCCCTTCGTGTCGAACATCTTTCATCCGACAACTTTTTTGATTCTGTGCATAGTTCTCGAGATATTTCGATGTCTTCAGATAAATCGGCCACCCTGTATATCATTAAATATAAAGTTATATAAAAGTGACTCGTACATTTGTTCGATTCATTTTATTTAATTATTATTGTTTAAACGAACTTTAGAGGTACCTCATCAGGCCCTTATAAAGCCCTGATCAAGCCCTGACAGAGGCCTGACCAGGGCCTTATTTCAGGATGCCTGATCAGGCCCGGACCAAAATAATCGTTACGTTTCTGATCAGGCCCTGATAGGGTAGCCTGATCAAGGCCTGAAATATAATCAGGCAGCCTGAGCAGGGCCTGATCAGGGCCGTATCGAAATTTCTACTCGGGTTATCTTTTTAAATCTGAATTCATACTAATTATTCGTTGTGCAAGCAACTAGATTTACAGGGGGTTTTCTAATTGCTGATTACAAAATTATGAGGTCAGAATAGCACTCTCTAAATCTGAATTATTTAAAAGCTACTAATGAAAGAGTGAAAACTGGGTCATTTATTGAATTAGTAACAATTTTTACTAATAAATAGTAAAAAAACTACAAATTGTTAGTTAAATTCTACTAATTCATTAATCAAATTCTACTAATTCATTAATCAAATTCTACTAATTCATTAATCAAATTCTACTAATTCACTTTAGTAAAAAAACGTAAAAAAATAAAATTACTAATTTAAGGTTAAATGAATTTGAGTAATGAATTTGTAGAATTTGATTTACAATTTCAAAGTATTTTTTGACTATTTGTTAGTAAAAAGTGTTACTAATTCAATTCAGTGACTGAATTTTCACTCTTTCATTAGTAGTTTTTGACTAATTCAGATTAAGAGAGCAACATTCAAAATGTGTTCTGAAATGGTGAGCATTAAATACGAAAATTGGTTCCGATTAATCGATATGGACAGGGATTTTTCTGGCTGCTGATTATGAATATGAAGTCAGAACACTTACAACGTTAACAGACTTAGTGAAAAAAAATCACTTCTTTACATTCTGTGTACAGTAGTGCTTCCCTTAGGTCATATGCTCAAGTCATAAATATGTTCTTTTCTCTATTTTTATTAGAAGTGCTATCAATTCACAGTTGGTTCTAGTAAGTATCTCATTTTTTTCCGTAATAATGTTTACTTTATAATAAGGTGCTATCTTCCCAGAAAGATAGTGGTCTTACGTAGAAAATTAATTTCCAGGAAGAGCCCTAAACCGTACTTGTAACTTATAATTATCATTCAATTGACTAACATCTCGAAAATTAACAACACTACATGGCTAAGAGTATAAGTGCACAATGAGTTTTTTTAATGACGAATCAATAATGATTCCAGTGAAACATTCAAAACTATGTAATGTATAAAAAATCTCTTACCTTTGATAGATAGCAGCAATTTATTGATTATAATTGATTCCTTATCTTTCAATCGATTTTAACATGTATTAATTACCAAAGAAAAGTACCTGGTAGAAACCGACATTAGTTTCTGGCCAGTTTTCCTGGGTTTCCTTGCTAACTTACAGCATAGAGACCAGAACAAATGGCTAGAAACTGGCAGCATTTTCTGCATAGGGGAGTTTTTTAATCATAACAGTTTTGTTAAATAATAATAATAAACTTACACCTTAAATGATACAATTAGTCTATTAGTAATCTAAATTAATAAAAGTTAAATCCAACGGCACAGCCAGTTCCCCAATTCTCGCTTATGATAAAGGTCGCACCATACTGTTATAATAAAACGAATATTTTTAACAGAAGTGGTTCGAAAATGACTTGGAACAGGTCAAAACCTTTTTCGCATAGTGTAGTGGTAATTGAGACAGAAATAATCACTAGAATATAAAATTATTAATCGTAAACATTTAATCACATATCGCAAATAATAATTATTGTAGCATTCGAAATTAGTTTTCATAATTAAAACTAAAGTAGATTCGACAGAAATAAGTTCGATCGGAAACAGAAAATAGATTTCAGCCTATTGATTTAATAATTGAATTTCTTATACATAGGGTAAACGGTTCAGTAGTCGGCCACCTTCCATTTTTGGTCTTTAATGTTAAAATTTTTTGGGTAAATTTATATCTCGTCATAGTACTTACCGCATACTCTGACGACATATAAATATCACCAAAAAATTTTAACATTAATGACTAAAACTGGAAGGTGGCCGACTACTGTACCGTTTACCCTATTAAGGCTATTAATTTCGTGAAAGAGATGAGTATCCGTCATTCTTTGTAACGAAATAGACAGCATTTCGACAGCGAAATTCACTAATAGTTTAGTAATAGCTTTAGTTTAGTGAGCAATGTTATTTAATTCAATAGTTATTTAATAATTAAGAATTTGAATATTCATAATAAGTCAAAATCAGTTCATCAATACTGAAAAAAGGGACTTTGCTTCTACGGTCTTTGGCAGTGAAATTCCACCGTGCGATTTCGCCTCCAAAACCAGGCTAACGACGATTCTGACGATGGCAAATGCTGAACGTACTGGACGATGGCGATGGCGGATTACATCCGACATCCAAAGTTTTCAACAACTTGGTATTTTTTTCATTACTACTGACCCAAAATTGAGCGAGAAATTTGAGTTTGAAGTCGTTAAATATTATTAGCATAATTTGGGGATGTATATTATTAAATCCGAGTATAGTACTAATGTAGAAATTGAAAGTGTACCCTAATTTAATTACTAATAAATTTTACTTGTACAAAATAAGTAACTACTGATTCATTTGTCAAATTAAATTTTCTTTAATAATTTTTTTTTGTCGCGGCTTGTCGACGATGCGCATTTTCTTCATATTCATTATCAACATTCACCGACAATGCTACCGATCGCGACAATCTCCGAGCTCTTGTGCTATTGGTTAATTTCAATGCTGAATAACTTGAAAACGGTAGGTCGAAATCATTTTTCACAAAATGACTTACTTTTCAGAATTTTACACTCTAACTGCTGGTGAACGGGGTTCAATAGGTTGGGAAACACGGTGTATATTTGATCGTAAATCAACCCGCAATTCACTATAAATCGACCAGTACTGGACGGTAAATTTACCTTACATCTAATCATACTTGACTTAAATCGACCCATACTTGACCAGAAAGCGACTCATACCTTGTCTGAAATTAACCTAGAATCGACCATAAATTAAGCCATATTCACCTGACCCATATTTGAACTGACATAGCTTTAGTTCATGTATGCCCCGTGCATTTTTGGCGCGTCAATATGAGATTTACTCGTCCTGAAAACTTGATCGAAAATTCTTCATTTTGCGCTTAGGATATGGAGAAAGAAGATGGAGTTTAGTATCAGTGCGATAATCATAACTATCAACAGAACACAGTGCAAGCAGATGTCGTTTTGGCGTTAGTGATCCTCGAGTAGATAAGTTTTCGGATTGTAAGTTGGCGGCGTCCTATTCGCTGCTTGTGTGCTAAACATAAGGAAAAAAATATTAGTTATTTTGGAAAATAGTAAGCATTTGCTGAAATTTGTTGAATGTTGAAATTTGCTGTAACGAACCTGTTTCTAAAAGATACTACTTCTTCATAATTATATCTACTACCTCAATCGTTGGTGTTACTATTTAAGGGAGGGTGGATTATAACATGACAGGAGAGTCGGTTTGTCGCACAAAAAAACAAGGAAAATAAATCTTTGTATTTAAGCATTTATTTAAACAAAGACCTAAGAAAATGATTTCATAATGCAACTACTATCTAACTATAAAACGTTTATTTTAAAAAATATGTTATAATTGAGTTAACTCAAATTTCATGTGAAATATATCATGCGAAATTAAAGCTTACGCCCTACAGTTTCACACTTTCCGTTCCTAAAGAGTACATATTTCCAGTGTCAAGAATAATATGCCCAGTGCACAGATAGCAAGAATAATGTGTGTAACATGTGTGCACAAATCCAATGCTGAAGGACAGTGGATGGACATTTGAACTTAACGTATACCGGTGATTCCGCGGAAACTGTGATATTTTTTACTCGATATTATCAAATCAACAAAATAAAAAATGTATGTTCTCCATTTTTTATTTTTTTGTGGCATATATATGGTGTGTTATGTGTATGTAATGTATGTCAACTCCAATTTTTTAACTTTTTTAACTCACATTTTTTAACTAACATTTTTTAACTTATTAAATACAACTTTACGGCGGTACTGACAAACTATGTTTGAGGTTGTTTTATGGAGCAATCACTGTGTACATAACTTTTTCCGCATTATTTCTTGAAGTAACCAGTAATTAACATATGTATGCTTCGGGAACTACACCTAAACAATTTGTCACTTAAGTACTTTTTACAAGTGGTACTGACCACAATTTTCTGAATCGCAGTTGCTTGTAAATTAACTATCCGTGTGTGCGACGAAATATTCAGTGAGCACTTGGTGCGATGCTTGTTTGTTTATCGATATTAACCTTTCAATGGGCACTGACGAATTATAAATAAAGTCATAGAAATATATCATAAATATTGGAAAACTTACAGATTTTTAGAATTGTGCATAAAATCGTAGACAAATTTCAAATTGTTCTACTCAAGATAATTAAAGAAAGAGAAGTAGAATGTGAATGATAATCATTTACCTATCTATAGACAAATATTTTAAGACCAATAACGTTTATTTAGAAACTATATTCTGCACTCAATTCATAATTGAACGAAAAAAATCGGAGAAAGACACACTGGTGGTGCTGACATTTCACTTATATTTCAGTCTGCAGAACGATGATGATAATTTTTTTATTCATCGTTTTCACGTGTACAGGTTAAAGTGATTGCCTTTTAATACGTTACATGAGAATACATTTATTCTACATACGTATTATTCTATTTTTTTACACAAGACCTGAAGTATCACAGTTTCCGCGGAATCACCCATACCGTAAAAAATGTCAAGAAATTTTATGTACATTTAATGTACATTAGTACATTAAATTTAATGTAACCGTACATTAAATTAATATTTGGGTACATTTAAATGAAATTCAATGAACGTTTCTGAAATTGAATGCATAAGTGCATAAGTTTTCACCCATACCGTAAAAAATGTCAAGAAATTTTATGTACATTTAATGTACATTAGTACATTAAATTTAATGTAACCGTACATTAAATTAATATTTGGCTACATTTAAATGAAATTCAATTAACGTTTCTGAAATTGAATGCATAAGTGCATAAGTTTTAAGAATTCTTTCAAGAAATTTGAATTTAATAATGAAAAATCGATTTATACACATTTTCATGAAAAAATTAATGTTCATTTTGCATGAAATGTAATGGAGTTGTAGGTGAAATATACTGAAATTTAATATATGCGGACGTTAAAATTGCGTAAAATTGTATCCCCTTACGTAATAAATTTCATTTATTCATTCGGATTAATAGCGTTCTAAAGTGCTCGACAGATAAAGTAGTAATTTTCAATAAAAACCGTAAATAAAAAGTGACTCAAATGATTTTTCGAAATTCGAGCTCTGTAAGGGCAATTTTGATTTCTATAGACGAAATAAAAATCACTTATTCCCGAAAAGTCTTGGTCAGTTCTCAATTAATTCATTTGGTATTTTCTAAGATACTGTCTATAGTAATTAGAAATGCCCTTAGGAAGCTCGAATTTAAAAAAGTCGATTCAATCATTTTTTATTTTCGGCTTTTAGTGAAAATGTCTACCTATTGGGTCGAGCACTTTAGAACCCCGTTAAGTAATAATTAATTATTTTATGCAAATATTATTCATTATAAGGATAAGAAATAAAACACCTGCGTAAAATATGTATATAATATTTGCAGAAAATGCAGACATTATTTCGGTTTGAACGAAATTTCGTACATGACATATACAATAAAGACATAAAATTGAATAGACTTTTATTGTACACTAAGTGCAATAAAAATTTATGAAAAGTTATGTGCGATCGTGTCAAATGCAATAAAAGAAGCAAAAGATAATTAAACTTAATTTACACACGAAATTACATATGATCATATAATACACATAACAGATAATTTGTTTTACTCTGCCGGAAAATTTTCTATTGGGAATATTTTAAATATTTTTACCAAAATATTCCTTCAGAGAATATAATATTCTGGATACAAATTTCAAAATGCAATATTGATATTTTTTTATGTTTATTCCATTACAATTCATGTATCGTATATTAAATTTCATGCAATGTAACGGAAGCAAATTTCAAGCAGGCGCAGTAATGATGCAACATCATCATCATCATCTTCATCTGTGTTACCGCTATTTTCGTGTTCTGTAATTATATCTTCATCCTCTTTAAATATAAAATTATTTTCCTTAGATTCTAAGGGTAATTCATCGCAGTTTTTTGTATTTTTATTTCGTTGTCATTACGTCATATATTCAATTTTATCAAAATCGTCTTGGTGACTTCTTGATGGTCTATCGCGTTTTTTACATGGTTGTACATCCATAGTAGGTTACCTTTTCTTCTTGGTATTATTAATATCTAGTCCATCTGGTAATCTTGCTTAGTATTTATTTCTATTTGCGCAGTTGTAATTTTTTTAGATTTTAATAGTCACTATTCTTTTGTAATTGGTATTTCATCGTTAGTATCTATTCTTTAATTTCCGTTATCCCGTTGTTTGATATATGTTTCGTATTTCGCATTTGCCATATAGCAATCTTCTACTGTATAATTGAGTTTATTGCAGTTGGTAAAAACTTCTTTAAGTAGGTATTTAAGTCCGTTGTAATTTGTTTTAAAAACTGTCTTTGGCGATGTTAACTTGTAAATTGGGTTGTGAAGTAGTATACGTTTTTGAATATTGGGTTTGTTTATAATTTCGCAACTTTTTACGAATTAAATGTCAGGTAATTAAGTTAGAGATAATGATTTTTCAAAGTTTAAAAAATCGTAGTCATGGCATTGCTCCTTGTAACCTAATCCTTTTTTATATGTTTGGATTTTAACTGATACTAGTTTTCTTATTTCTTGATTATATAAATTTACTAATTCCTATCCATCCCATTCTTTTCATTATATTTGGTGCAATAATAATCAAATTTTGTTGGTTTTCTATACTTTCTATTTGATGTATTCCAACTCGGTTTCTCGATAAAGCGTCTGCACTTAATGTTTCATATTTATGTTTTACATCGAACTCATATTCTAGTAGATTGTACATCCATTTGCTACTCTCGAAATACTCTGTTTGGCATTAAAAGATATAAGAGGTTTATGGTCCGTGTATACTACCCAAGCAGCAAATCAACTTCGAGGAGAGATCCAGTGCCGGCATATTGATAAAAAACGCGTTGGTTTCTTCGTTGACTTCGAAGTGACGAAGGCGAACGCGCTTACCGATCACAGGATTTTGGCTCCGTGGAAAAAACTGTCACACGAGGTAACCACCGGGAGAAACCAGGGCCGGCCCAATATTCTGAGGAGCCCCCGGACCAGGATCACAAACCAGCAGCTGCGCGAACGTCAACCTTCTCTCCCGAAAAGAAGTGGTTTCGTCACCGAATATGTATGTATTTGTTGCGTAATATAAGTTCAGTGTAATCGATGTTAAATGTATGTAATGTATTTCGCGTAATTTATTTCGATTGACTCGTCAGGTATTCGTTTTGATTTTTATGCGTAATGACTATTTGTGACTTATGAGGCATAATTTTAATCCGCGTTATTTATTCTTGTGACTTGCCACATATATGTATATTTTTATCAGCGTAAATTATCCCGTTGCGTTATTTTTGACTTACCTGACCTGTTCATGTGTATCTCGCGTAAATTATTTCGATTATGAAGTGTGCGAGCAAAATGATGGGTGAAATAACGGCAAATGGAATGTAAATTACTCGATATCCGAGTGTTCAATTTGAAATGTCCATGTACTAGAATAATAAAAAGAAAAAATATCATAATTAATAATATGTCAATATATTCCGTCTTCTCGATATATATATGTATGTGTATGTGTAAATAAAAAACGGTTACATAGTAATAATTAGGTAATTTTGCCCTAGTTTAGACTTTCTGACCTGGTGGATCCCTTTATTAAAAAGAAACTTGTTAACAGTTTCCAATGGAAATTTACGGGTTACACGGAGAAAAATTTCTAATGTTTATAGCCGTGAGTCATCTTCGCCTGAAAACAGTCAGGCTCTCACTTCGAGATTCGTTTGTTGTCATACTCTTTTGCCGCGACAACAGTGACACCGTATTGTACCGTGGACGCATACTGTATTTCCACAAGACCGACCGGATTTCACGTTCACCCCTTACAACCTAAGATACGCACCTAATATACATATACAACTATTCGGCGCCATATGATAAACACAGATCAGTATTTTAGCGCTCGCACGAATTACTTGTGGTACTATGGAACATGCTTTTCTTGCACTTGCGAGAAAGTTTGAGTATGTTACAATATGCAATGCATGTGTTAAATACGGCACTTATGCACCACCCCTCGGTGGGAGCTCGAAACTAGTCGAAACGAAATCGCTGGACCGCAGCAAAGCCTTTACTTTCAGTTCTTATGTTCAGAATAGGGAATTTAGCAAAGGCATATTCATTTTCAATCGGAATCTAATTTCTCATTTCAAAACCACTGGACTTTTAAGGCAGAACACATGTTCATATTTGGTAAATTATGTACTAAAATTTAACCTATTCGTTAAAAACCTTCAGGGCAATTTTATAAGTCCAAATTTGGTTAATTTTACTTACAGAATATACCTCATATACTTTTTTACTATGAGGACATTTTTGAAGTCATTATTTGGTTAAATTAACCCATCAAATAGACTTCAAATACGTTTTGAATTAGAAGACATATTTTAGGTTGTAATTCGACTATTTTTACTAAAATAGGGCATTTCAACCGTGGCTAGGGTCAGAATTCCTTACTTTGCTGCTTGTGTATGATTTTACTTCCGTAAACATAAAGTCTGATATTTCGGATTGCGTAATATATCACTAGTACTTATTTGTCTTAAGTTGCGTATTTTTTTTGCACGCGTTTAGAGCTCTAGTATAAACTTGGTCTATCTTTTCATACTTCCCCTTGGGACAAAACTGCACCTATCGTATTATGACGAAATATCGTCAATCCGTCCCTTTCCTAAAAAAAAAGGAACATTTAAAAATTACGTTAACTTCCGAATTATATTCTCTTCGCTAATATCGGCAATTATTATAAGTATTTCATCTTCCCATCTCTAACACATAGCCTTGTCCTTTTTCAATTATAATCCTTTAATTTAATTATAGCGTTGCACCTGTATCATTGTTTTCGTTCGATCTCTATCTTTTCCCTAGTTCGGTGCCGCTCGCACTCTCCTGTGACGTCACAGACGCACACATATGGCCATCCAAGTCGGTTCAGTGCCGGCGATAGTGGGGCAAATCGGCGAAGCATGGCTCGGCCTAGTGAGAGTGCATTGGTGTGCGTAGGTAATAGGTGTGGAGTCTCCCTCTTTCTCGCACAGGTACGTTTGTACTTGTTGCAATTCGTCGACGGTCATCGCTTCTCAGGGGTTGCCATTCGGCTCCAATACTCTCACCGATACTTGCACATATGCCCAATTTGCTTTTCGATTGATTACCATTAAATGAATTTTGCTCAGCCGTATTGTCCCTTAGATTCATTCCTCTGCTCCCCTATTTCTTTTCCCCGTGTGTCCTTTTACCACCTTGACTTGCCGATGTTCGCGAAGAGGATTTTCGGGAATATTCGCGATTAGAGGGGAGTCATTTTGGGGAACGGCGTACGAGGTGTCGAGGAAATTGACACTTTTGGAACTTTCCTTGCGTTTCTTCGGATAGCTATCCACTAAAATTAAATTTTGCGAGTTTTTCCTATAATAAAAATATTAATTATAAAATTTATAGTGATTAAAAAATTGTTACAATATCGGGAGTGCACTCCGTTAGTAAAATTTAGTTTGGAATTACTTTTTTTCGTAAGTAACAAAAATTGCGTTATTTTTGTGTCTCCTTTTTGCGTTAATTTGCGATTCCCTTTTCCTTCCGTATTAACTGTTAATAATAATTCCGGTCATATTTAAAAGAAACTTCACTGTCGCGTCGAATATCGAACCCCTAATTGGATAATCCTTTTTAGTGTGCCCATTTCTTTTTAATTGTTATTATTTCTTAATTATATTGTAAATATATTGTTGATTATTAATTACAATTTCTTTTTTTAGTAATTATTTCATAACCCGACCTAGAATATCGGTTATAAAATGGAATCCCTGGTGGGGAATTCGAAAGAATTTCTCTAACGATTTTTTTTTTTGTTAAATTTGTATTTGAATTTTATTTTAGTATCGGCGAAGTTCGCCGGAACGTGATTCAAATAGAAAAAAATTTAAAATTTTCCTTTTGCCCTCCTTTCACCCTAATTTAGTATTTTTAGAGTTAAGAAAATTTTGTGCTGTAATTGATGGGAAATAATGATATTTTTAAATAGATGTTTTAATGATTAAAATTATTTTCTGTAAGTTTTCAGGTGTCAGTGCGATTTCGGTTAAAAGTGCGTGAAGTGTTATTTCTCGAAAATTCGTAGTAATTTTCAACTGTAAATTTTCGATTATCGATTTCGAAATATCAGCAGTTCATTGCTATTCCCGAGTTCCCTTGCTTAGTTTTGCGAAATAAGTTTCAGTTACGCTTTCGGTTTTATTTACGGCTATTTGAGTTCGGGTGATTTTGCGAAATTTGTTGAATGCGTAAAATTGATTTTTTTTTAATTCTCGAAATTCTTAGTAATAAAAACCAATTTTAAAGTTTCATATTCTTTCCAAAAATTAAATTTGTTTTATGTGGCTTTTCATAAATTTTTTTTCATATCCCCACCGTTACCGTTCCTACAACTACGTGCACCCCTCCCATCACAACCATGTCCCACCTTTCGACACATACGACAGTGTCTCCATCAAACTTGGCTTCGCGTAAAGTAGCTACCCCAGCGCAAATCGAGCAGAGGTAGAAACTATTTCGCAGATAAGAGATTTAATCTACCTCTGTGATCGCAATCAGCTGAGTGTTTCCGGAACCCTACCCGACATCCGCGATCGATTAACCCGGTATCTCATTCGGCGAGAATATCCCGATACCAAAATACTATGGGATCAAGAAGTAGATGGTAACGGTGACTCTTCTCCCTATACCCTTCAACAGGTCCTGATGGACACAGTAATTGGCCCCATCATCAATCCCAATAATGAAGTGAAACGGACAGTCCTGAACCCATCCGCTTCTCCCTATGAGCTATCCCACAATCCTTTTCCGAGAAGTAACGCGATCCCTTACCATAATCCCCCTCCCCACACTTCTTTCAATCCACCTCCTCCTTCCTTCAATCCCACAATCCCCTCCATAGGTTTTCCAACTGACCAATCGCGAGCTTACTATCAGGACCCTATTTCCTATACTGACGAAAGTTTCGTGATCCCCGAAACTTCCCATTTAGCTCCACCCCCTCTGATACCCTCTTCACGTCCCATTTCCACAAACATTTCACCAAATAATCCTGAAATAAGGCCCAGTATCCCGACTAATCTCCCACCACCTATACCAGCTGGGGCTTTTCGTCCCGTACCAACATTACAAATACCTGATTCCCCATCTGTTGTGCCTCAACTGCTCTCCAATCCTAACTCTATTCAAACCTCACGATTTGCTCCCTCAGCTTCGGTACATTTCCCGCCTGACCTCACATATAATCTCGCTGACCCAAATCCCTCTAACAACAATACTAATAGCGAATCACCAGTAAATGTTAGACGAACCCTTAACTCCTTCGTAGATCCCTATCCCTCTTACCATGCCCGCCTGACCCAATCCAGTGTCCGATGGGGAAAACCAGCCATCGAACACTGGAAATCCCATGGACCAAGATTTGCAGGCGAGGACGGTGAAGATGCAGAGACCTTCCTCCTCAAACTGGTCGAATATAGTACCAGCCGCGATTTAACGGAGGAGGAACTCCTTGGTGCTCTCCTAGAAGCCTTCCAGAACCTGGAAGCCAGCCTGAAGAGGGAGATTATTCTCCGGACACAGGGATATGAGGAACCCGTCCGGGATTATCTCGTAGCCCTGAGGAGTTTATTCGCGTTGTTGTCCGTTTCCCCTCCCTTGAGCGAACAGATTGACATTTGCGTACAAAATTTACGTCCCCTCCTCGCGAGAAAAATAGATCGAGAAACCATTACCAGTTTTCCTGAATTGCTCCGATTGTGCCGTCAATACGAGAGCATGGACAATCAGGAGAAGTTTTATAGACCCCCTCCAGCAGCATCCCAATCCACCTTTCCCACTTTTGCCTATGTCCCACCACTAAAACGGAAAGACAAATTAGCTGCAACCGGTTCCCCCTCACTCCCGAAGAGCCCTGTTCCTCTTTCATCCGACAACCAATTCCCATCACCATTGGCACCCGTTAGCACCACCGGACCTGCACCCTTACCGAAGGTCCAATTTAAGTCCCCTCCGATACCACCCCGATCCAAACCTCAGCCTTCTTCTCGGCCTTCGTCAGTCCCTCCCCGCGCTCCGATACCACAGAGGATCCCTTCCCTATTTGAAGCAACTCCGAATGACCCGATGAGATCGGCATCGCGAAATACAGCCCCAGTTAGTAGTGGTATACATTGCTTCAATTGCAAGCAGCTTGGGCATACCTATCGCGAGTGTCCTCATCCGTTAGGATATTTTTGTCGAGTCTGGATATCCGGGTAAAGACAGCAATAGTTGCCCTTGCTGCGCGCGGGAGCGGTCGGGAAACTATTAGGGGGGGGGGGGATGCCCAATTGGCCCCCCCGCGTAGAAATAGAGTCCGAATTTGCGAAACCCATTGCAACCTTTCTGAAGGGATTCATAAGCTTGTCCTGTTAGAGCTCGATCCCCGTCCATTCTTAGGTATAGATTTACAAGGCACTCCCCTTTGCGCATTAGTTGATTCGGGAGCCACCCGGTCATTTTTAGGTTTAGATTGCGTCCAATTGATTTCTCCTTTCCTTTGCGAATCCGATGAACAGGTCCGAGTGGCTAACGGCGAGACAGTTCGGTTAAATGGCATAGTAACCCTCCAATTACCATTAAATAATGAGACCTAGTCGATGGAATTTAGAGTTGCCCCATTGAGTTACCAATGTGTATTAGGAATGGACTTCTTGCGTCTCTTCGATATCGAAGTCAATTATGGGCAAAAGAGTTGGAGAGCACGCAATGGTCCGTTCCACACATTTAGCGAAAATGAGTTTACTATTAAGGCACAGGCCATAAATAGTTTAGTCGGACTCCAGGAGGTTTCCGAACAGGCCCGCCCAAAAGTGCATTCCCTCCTTCAACGATTATGTCCTCAGAAACCATCTTCCGTCCATAGCGTAACTAATTTAACCTAACATCGCATCGATACCCAAAATCATCCCCCAATTCGCCAGAAATCTCGAATTTTGTCCCCGTATATGTTGAAAATTGCGCAAGAATCCGTTGATGAGATGATTAAAGAAGATGTGATAGAGCCCTCCAATAGCCCGTGGATGTTCAACCCCGTGATTGTCCGCAAGTAAAATGGTAAATTTCGGTTTTGTGTAGATTTTCGTGATGTTAAAAAAATAACCCTTAAGGATGCATACTTATGCCCCCTCCCGTATATGGATCGAATTTTAGCCGGCTTGAGTCGTGCTGCTTGCATAACTCAACTAGATTTAAGTCAAGCTTATTTTCAAGTCTCAGTAGAAGTTTCAAGCCGCCCTATCACTGCTTTTACTGTACCCGGTCGTGGACTTTTTCAATTCAAAAGAATGCCCTGTGGTCTGACCAATGCCCCCGCCACTTTCCAACGACTAATGGACCGCCTCATTGATCCGGCGTGGGAACCCCACGTTTTTGCGTATTTAGACGACATTATTATTGCTACGGACAATGAGGCTGACCACTTGAAATATCTCGAATTAGTTTTGACCCGATTGCGTGAGGCCCGTTTAGAATTAAATTTTGAGAAAAGTAACTTTTTTAGTACCGAAGTCAAATGTTTAGGCTTTTTATTAAATAAGGAGGGTCTTAAAACCGACCCCGATAAAATATCCCCTCTATTAGAGTTTCCACCTCCCCAGAATATTAAACAGCTCCGCCGATTCTTAGGAATGGTGGGCTGGTATTTGCGTTTCCTCCCTGACTTTTCTCGCGATAGAGTTCCCCTAACCCAATTGCTAACTAAAAACACCCCCTGGCATTGGGGAGTAGACCAACAAAAGCCGTTTGATTCTCTTCGATTTGCCCTCACCCGTACCCCAGTATTAGCACGTCCTGATTTTGGAAATCCCTTCACGGTCCAAACAGATGCCAGCGACTACGCGATTGGTGCCGTTCTGACCCAGGAAATAGGGGGCGAAGAACATCCGATTCATTTTGCCAGTCGTGTATTAACGAAGGCAGAAAGGAAGTATTCGGTAACCGAAAAGGAATGTCTGGCGGTGATTTGGGCCGTGAAGAAATTTCGTCCTTACATTGAAGGCACCCATATGAAGGTAATAACCGATCACAGTAGCCTTCAATGGTTCCGGAATTTACGTGATCCCACCAGTAGGTTAGCTCGATGGTCCCTTGCCCTCCAATCGTATGACCTTGATATAACACACCGTAAAGGTTCCCTCCATGTTGTTCCAGATGCCCTCTCATGTATGTATGAGAGTACCGATCAAGCTCTTTGTGCCCTTGAAGATTCTCAAGACCCTTGGTACTTACAGAAAATGCAAAATATTCGCGATTTCCCAAAAAATATCCCAATTGGAAAATAATAGAGGATAAAATTTATTACCATAAGCCCCATCCTATTATAGAGCCAGCCCTTACCGACTTAGATTCTTGGAAATTAGTTCTCCCTTTTGAGTCCCGATTGCGTGCCCTTAGCGATGCCCATAATTTTCCACAAGCCGGTCATTTAGGAATCGATAAGACCTACCATCGTCTTATACAGGATTTCTTCTGGCCCGATATTTTTCAGGATGTGTCCCGTTATGTATCTCGTTGTTCGGATTGTCAGAGACATAAAGTCTCGCAACAACCTCCGGCAGGGATAATGCGAGAAAGAACGACAGATGGTCCATGGATGACTGTGAGTTCTGACGTAATGGGTCCCTTTCCCCCCAGTAAGCGTCAAAATCGTTTCGTCGTTGTCTTTCAAGATATGTTTACTAAGTACGTAGAGATTAAACCCCTTCGATCTGCAACTGCCGTAGCCTTTATGACCGCGTTTGATAATTTAATAGTTAATAGATGGGGTTGCCCGACATATTTCCTGTCAGACAACGCGAAACAATACGATAATCGATATATTCAGAACCATGTGCGTGAACTTAATATTACTCCCAAACCGATCCCTCCTTACTATGCCCAAGCCAACCCCGTAGAACGTGTGAACCGTACCCTAAAAACGATCATCAGTACTTTCGTTTCAGCAGATCCTCGTGACTGGGACGCACACTTACCTGAATTTTGTTTTGCTCTTAATACTTCAGTTCAAGCCTCCACCCGTATGACCCCGGCATTTTTAAATTTTGGCCGCAATCCCCGTCCTATTAAAACCCTTCGCGTTAATCCGAACCCTACTACTTCTACCCTTCCCACCGATCCTTCTGTTTGGCATGAAAGAATGAAATGGTTACCCCTAATTCACGATTGGGTACATAAAAACCTTGAACAAACTTCTAAACGCCAAGCCCAATATTACAACCAATCCCGTCGCAATATACAGTTTCAGGTAGGCGACTTAGTAATGCGTCGCATCAGGTTTTTATCCTCTGGTCCCCAAAACTTCGCCGCGAAACTTGCACCTAAATTTAGTGGCAGGCATAAAATAGTAAAAGTCCTGTCGCCCCTAGTGTATGAAATTGAAGATCCGGGTAGCCGCCGGAACCCGCGGGCACACATAAAAGACCTTAAATCCTATTACCCGGTAGATAATCAGGATAACTCCCTACCTATCAGACCCAATCCCATTCTTCCAATCCCTCAAGTCTCTCACCCTATATTTCCCAACCCTAATGACGAGGAAATTGAAATGGATGTTTCCCGTAGGATGACCCGCTCCAATAGAGAACGACCCCATAGCATTCCAGAAGAACTCCCAGAAATAAGAGAACCGCGTCGCCCTAGAGGAAGGCCTAGAAAACCATCCCGTCCAGTGGTTTGTGAACCGGTTCCCCAACAGCGAAGTGTCGGTCGACCGCGGAAAACTCCCGGAAGTAACCGCCGGATTGAACCGTTGCCGGAATTGGAAACGCGTCGCCCGGGTTTACGACCGCGAAAACTGCGATCGCACTGACATCTCCAACATTTTGTATTAATTTTATATTTCTTATTTTGATTGATTATGTTTAATTGTAATATATAATGTTTAGTTTTTGTTCTCTCTTTCCTTACAGTAAAAGAATGTCCCATAAAGGATTGGCTCGTTCCCTATCAGCTGAACTACGTAACGAGAGGCCAGAAAAGGGACACATGCCACCTCGTTCCTTTTCTTGGCCTTCATTAGTATTGCGAAAACCCACTCCTCCTCCAGTACCGCCTATGGATTGCCGTAAACATTTTCCTCCTCTTCCTGTCCCACAAGTCCATGCCCTAACTGATTCAGATCCTTTCCCTACTTTCCATACCCCAACACTCTCCATTCACTCATCAAGACCAATAGGTACACTTCCGACAACCTTCCGATTACCCTCATCTGCTAACATCTCATCCATAATGATCATCAATGGGCTTTTAACCATTCCCCCTTCGCACGCTGGCTTATAAACCCCTTGTTCTGGGTTCCAAACCGGATAACACCAATTCTTCCGCGGAAATGGCGAGTATCTTGCGAAGGCCTAACGTTACTCCACCATTGACCATCGCAGGAATTTCCAGTACTCCTCGCTCTAATACTTTTCCTCATTTCCTCCCTTCAACTCCTTCGTCACGGCTCCCATTGCATCAACCTCCTATCGCTTTTCCTCATTCAGTTACCTCTACTACAAGCCACCAATATCGTACCGTTAATAATGGATCATCTCCATCTCCTCCACGCCTTCGTTTTTCATTCTCCCCTCAAACACCACCCCCATTAATGTCCGTTAATATTTCACCTCCTCCCCAATACTCCACTTCAATCTTCTACCTCCAAAAACAGCCCACATGCCCCAATGTCTGTTCGTCACTCCCAACCTCCCTATCCTTCCTCCTTTTTTCCGTCTACATCACCCAATACTTTAAATCATTCTCTCCGACCGTCCAAGTCTGATCAACCCCTCCAAACATCCCATTTTTCGACTCCACCCCCTCTAATGTCCCTCCAGGTTTTTGTCCCTCCCAAAAAACATATGTTTTCGCAGAGGGTGGAACGACGGTGTTGGGCGTGCGGACAGCATCGCCATTATGCTAAGGATTGCCCAAATAAAAAATGGGCCTCCCAGGTCTGTCGTTCTTCTCCACGATAATTTTTTCTATTTTATTATCGATTTTATTTACTTTCTTTATTTTTTCTATTTCTTTCACGTTTATTATTATTATTATTATTATTATTTTCTCCCAATTTTATAGTTAAATTGCTCCCATAACTAAAGTTAGAGTTGGTCCTCCAAGATTGGCCCCTTTTAGATTGTCCCAAAAGTCCCTTCCACCTAGATTGTCCCAAAAGTCCCTTCCACCTAGATTGTCCTGGAAGATTCAAGAAGATTTGCGTGAACCCTTTAGTATGTAATTTGCGTAGGTATATTTTAAGTTTTCATCTGTACAGCAAGAGTATACTTCAAGATTCGCCATCATGTAAATATTTGTAAAGCAAGAAGTTGACCAAACAAATGAAATTTCGGATTGCGTAATATATCACTAGTACTTATTTGTCTTAAGTTGCGTATTTTTTTTGTACGCGTTTAGAGCTCTAGTATAAACTTGGTCTATCTTTTCATACTTCCCCTTGGGACAAAACTGCACCTATTGTATTATGACGAAATATCGTCAATCCGACCCTTTCCTAAAAAAAAGGAACATTTAAAAATTACGTTAACTTCCGAATTATATCGCTGTAATTGATCTAGAATGTCAACAATGTCAGGAATTGGGTAGAAATCTCCGAATGATTTGTCATACAATTTCCTAAAGTCAAGTACCATTCTCCATCTTTTATTTCCTTGACTGTGAGCTTTCTTTGGTACTATCCATATTGGGGTATTAAAGGGTGAGCTTGAAGGTTTTATTATTCCTGTATCTAATTTTCCTTTAACTTGCTTAATAATTTCTTCTTTGTGAATTCGTGAAAATCCATACTGTTGTAAGACATTTATTAATAACGCGAAGATTTATGTTGTAACGAAATAAATTTCTTTATTATTCCTTCATTCAATAAGCAAAATCTTCATACATATTCAATTTGGGCTTCATTTTATAACTTTTAAAACGGAGAAATACTAGGTAATGAACGAAGTGAGAAATAATCAAGGATCATATTTCTTTGAGTCTATAACTAAATGCATTTTATTCCTTGAAATTGGAATATTTCATAATAATTTTAAGTATCGCGACATAAACTCGCCAAAAATGAACAATCATTAAGTAAGGAAATATTGTTTATATGGAACGTTAGTGTGTCTAATTCGTTTCATCGCGACTCAATCACTTTCCAAAGTTGCCAAAACCTACTCAACGATGAAATGAATATTTAATCAAAATCTTCTGTGCAAATCAAGTACTTTACTTTCTTAACCGCTTGAAATTAAAATTTGTCAAAAATCAGATTTGTGGTATTACGGTTCTTTTACTACAAACAAATAACATTATAAAGCTTAATTAAAATATTGGGTTGTTGGTGCCAACCATTAAATATGAAAAAAGTGCAAATAAACTGTTTGTGTATTATTTCGGACTGCATATATGAAACTAAATAATTCTTTCTTTCTTTTCTGACTCTTTCGTAAGTGAAATATTCTTGAATTTTCTTGTATTTTATGTCAGATTTAATTGGTGTTGTTAATAAATTAGACAATTAACGTTTCGGTCATTTATTTTGACCCTCTGGATATATGAAAAATTAATAACTCGACCACTATCAGATTCTGTATATCTCTATAGCGATAAAATGTAGAACTAAATGCCTATTGCTAATATACACGTTTCATCCTGGTTCCCCTATGTGGACTCATCGGGAAGACCATAGAGGAACTGCCTTAGACGTGTATATGGTTTTATTTAAAAAATTGAGATTTTAAATATTTCTAGCAGAGGAGGAATGTTAAAAATATTGAAAGAATATCTACTACTCTTCTCTCTGCTAGAAATATTTAAAATCTCAATTTTTTAAATAAAACCATATACACGCTCAAGACAGGTCCCCTATATAATATTTATTATTATAAAATTACAAAAAATTATTAAACAATAAAATTATAATAAAATTGATTATAGTTCACTCTTTTAACAGTTTGCTAATAATTGTGAATATTAAAAACAAATTGTATACAGAAAACAAGGAGATATATTTTTTTCCGAAAGACTTTTCAGTGTAAAGACGGAAAGAAAAGTATAGAATTAAAATAGAGAGAAAAGACGAAAAACTTTCTAACCTCTTTTTTTAAAAATTCTTTTGTAATTTCAGAAAAATGTGAATATCCGTATGCATGGAATGAAACCGGGAGAGAAACTAAACATTGTATTAATTATTAAAAAGGTGAATAACTAATTATTCAATAAGAAGTTTTCATATATTTTTTTTATAGAATCAAATTAATTAATTTGCAACTTAACTGTGTGTATATGAAGAATGTTTAAAATCAACTGGAAAGTCGTTCGACATTCAATCGTACAATAAATACACACATAAATAAGTACATGCCGAGCAAAATATTTATAGTTTTTTAATATTTATATAATACATATAGTTAATTCTTATATTTCTAGTAGAGTAAGACACAATTCCTTTAAATCTGATTGTTCAAATCTAATATTTACTGAAAATTTATTCTTGTTAATTAAAAAATTCTCAATATGCTTCCTTTTTCTCTTATGTCTTTCAATGGCCAACATTTTAACATTTGAAATAAAAAGTATGTCCCATATTCATTCGATGTAAAATTAGTCCCGTGTATTTTTTAATTTTATTTTTATTTTTTTATTTTTTAATTATTTATTTTTATTTATTTAAAAAAAATATCTATATCACCATAGATGTTACGTTTATGTTCATTAATTCTGTTTTTTAACAATCGTCCCGTTTCTCCAATATAAACTCCTTTTCAGTTTTTGCATTTAATTTCATATACTATGTCTTTTTTATGTAAATTATTTGTTTTATCTTTAAAGGGTTTAATTCCACCTATATTGATGTTAGTAAGTTTGTGGACTATTTTGATTTTGTTATTTTTTTAAATATGCTTTATTTCTTCCGAAACCCCTTGGGTATGTGGTATACTAACAGATTTGACATAATTAGTATTATTGGAAGTGTTCATTGAAGTGTTATATAATTAATGAACCCTTCTTTTAATACTTTTTCTTGAAATTTGATAATCGGGTTTTTTCGGGTTGCTAATCAAGAATCTGAAATCAGAATTTCAAAACTCAAAATGGCGGATCCAATATGGCGATTGAATTTCCACAAAACCCTCATGTTTTCTTGAAATTTGATATTCACGGTTTTTTAGGGCGTTGATCAAGTATATGAAATTGGAATTTGAAAATGCAAAATGGTGGATCCAATATGACGGATGAATTTTAAAAAAAATCAGATTCGCTTAAAATTGTAATCCCGTAATGTACATTAAAAAATTAACCTGGTCGTGTTGAAAGTGCAATTATTTTATAAATTATAAACGAACCAATCTTCAGAACATTAAACATTAGATTAACAAAATTTAATTTAATTACACATCAATACAATTTATAGATAAGTTAAGATAAATATTTCAAATTTTAACTCCGTGAGTCCTAGACGCCACTACGTTGGCGTCATTTTCAGCCTTCTTATTTTGGTTATATTTTCGTATTTATACTTAATATTCCATTTTTTTACATTCTTAATGTGATAAGGATTTACATTTGTCAATATTACAGAAAATTTAGTAATTTTATTGTTTTTCTCATAAACAAATTTACGCGTAAAAATGTCACTTTTTTATAATTAACCACTTCTTTGGCAAGGCGTTCCAAATGGCGTTCAACGCGCCGTGGCCCAGACTGGCAAAAATACCCAAATGGCGTTTCTCATTACACTTATTTTCTAAAGAGTGTACCCTACTTTTAATTAGCAATATTTTCATATTTTAGACATCAGAGAACAAGATTATAATAATAAACATTTCAGTTTTTGAGATTTTCAATTTTTGTTAGCTTTGAAATTTCGCCTATTCTCCAGCTGATTTAAGGTCCAAACTAAGGGTGCTGGCGTCTTACTGCTCATTAAATTCTCTCAAGGTCAACAGTTCAAAAGCCAAAGTTGTGGTATTCAGAAGGGGAGGCCCTCTTGAAGCCTCCTCTAGAAAATTTATGTTTGAAGACCATCAAAAAGAAGTGGATGCAACATACCCTTACCTGGGGATAATCGTCTCCTCGTCGGAAAAATGGCTGAAGGCCGCCGAGACTGCTATTGCCAGGACTCGTCAATCCACTGCTTGAATCCTGTCTGTAATGGCCTCGGTGAAAGGTGACTCGCGTAAAGCTGCCTCAAAATTATATTCGGCCTCCATCTTAGCAACTTTACTAAATGCCTCCCCCAGCTCGGCCCTATGTTACTTAGAAAATCTATAATCCATGCAAGTTGACTTCTTTAAGAAATGGTTACCCAGTTACCCAGATCTACACCTTCGTATCTGTTGCGCCTGGAGCTTGGCTTATACCCTATCGCCGTGGAAAATGTCAGGAGAGCACTTCTCCTAGTTATAAGGCTTCTGCGTCAACCGCTAGATAGTATTCCGCGGATGGGATTAGTCAGGTTGTTCGAACTCAGTGCGGACGGACTGGAGGTGCCGGTTTTAAACTGGTTCTCTTAGCTGAGACGCGCTTTGGGTTCGTCCTCCCATGACGGCCTTTGGGTCAATTTAATATAGTATAATATTTATTATAGTTCCGTCCAGTCTATGAAGTCTGCTTCTATTTCTTTCTGTTCTGTCTTGTCCAGTTTTATTCTAAAAATGTCTATATCTTCTTCTGTATTGTGTATTTCTTTTTGTGTATTTGTATTTGTGAAAATTTCTTTTATTTCTTCGTAGTTTTTGTTTGTCTTTTGTTCGTCTTCTTCAGTGTCTATGTCTATGAGTTTGAAATATGGTTCCGTGTTGTATAATTGTCTTTGTCTTTGTGTATCGCTGTGTTTATGTTCTTTTTTGGTTGGTGTTTGTGTTTTATATTTGTTGCAGTGTATGCAGTTTTCCGGGTATCCTTCGTGTAATTTGATTAATTTGTCTGGTGTTAGTTTTTTGTGTGTTGTTGTTATTTTCTGTGTAAATTGTTGATGTGTTGAATTTTTGTATTTGTGTTTTTGTTGTATTTTGTTGGTATATTTGTTTTTGTGTTTGTATACAGTGTGGCGTTTGGTGGGCCTCTTGGCGTAGGTAGGAGGCCTGGCCTTCCCAACTTTGGGTAGAGGTTTGCGTTCGGTGGTATCGCCGGGGTTGGTAGCAGACCTTTTCTTTGCTTTTCCATTTTTCCTGTAATGAAGTTATTTATGTTAGGTATGGTTTGAAATCTTTTATTGCCCATTTCCCTATGTTTTTCCCCGTTTCTGTTTTTAGTGTGTATGTTATTGGTGGTTTTTGTTTTATTATGTATGGTCCTGAGTAAGGTTTGTTTAATTTCGCTGATGTGTAGTTTGCTGCTGATGATAGTGTATAGTCTTTCTTTAATACTTTGTCTCCTATATTGAATTGTATTTCTCTGTGTCGTAAATTGTAGTTGTGTAGTTGTTTGTTTTGTGCCTGTTGTATGTTTTTATGTATTTCATCTCTGTATGAGTTTATTATTTTTAATCTGTCTATCCAGTCTTGTGGTGCATTAGGTATTATTCGTGTGGTTTTTTCTATTTGGTTTCTTGTTGAGTGTATTGGTTGTAATTCTCTTCCTAAGTTTAGGAATGCTGGTGTGTATTGTGTTGATGTGTGATAAGATGTATTTAGTGCGAATTGGTAGTCGTGTATGTTTATGTCCCATTCTCTGTGGTTTTGTTCTAGATATGCTTGAATCATTGTTTTTATTGTTCAGTTTGTTGTTTCTGTTGGGTTTGCTTGCGGGTGATACAGTGGTGTTGTATCGTGTTTTATTCCTAGTTGTTGTGTTATGTTTTTTATGATTTTGTTAATGTATGGTTTTCCGTTGTCTGATAGTATTGTTTTGGGTGTGCCCCATCTTATTAGTATGTGTGTTAATAACGTGTCTTTTATTGTTTGTGCATTAGCTTTTTTTATTGGTATTAGTTCTACCCATTTCTTTGTTATATCCTGAAATACCAGTAAGTATTGATTACGCTTTTTTGATAATGGTTCTGGTCCCATTATATCTGTTGTTATTGTTGTCCATGGTTCTCCTATTTGTCTGTTTGCCATGTGTCCGGCTGGTCGTTGTTGTATTATTTTGACTTTCTGGCATATGTCGCAGTGTTTTATGTATTTTACTACGTCTTTGTAAAGTCCTGGCCACCAATATGATTTTGCTATTTTTTTGTATGTTTTTTCTATTCCCATGTGTCCGGCTTGTGTGTCGTCGTGGTTTTCTTGTAGTATTGTTTTGTGTTGTGAGTCCGGTATTACTAATTTCCATGGGTTTGGTGCTGGTCTAATGTTACCGTGTAGTGGGTCTGGTATGTATCTGTAGAGTTGTTCGTTTTCGAATTTCCATTCTGGATATAAGTCTTCATTGTTTTGTACTGTTGTTTTTTTGTTTGTTGTACCAATTGTCTGTTTGTCTTTCTGACAGCGGTGATAGGTGTTCTGTGTGTTTTGTGTTATGTGTTTCATATTTGCGTGAGAGTGCGTCCGGTATGTAGATTAGTGTTCCTTTCCTGCACTTTATTTCGTAATCGTATTCGAGTAATTCTAGTCCCCATCTTGCTAGTCTGCCTGTTGGATTTTTAAATTGTGTAGCCAGTTTAATGATTCATGGTCTGTGTATATTTTGAAGTGATATCCTTCTATATATTGCCTGAATTTCTTTATTGCCCAGACTACTCCTAAGCATTCCTTTTCGGATGCTGAGTATTTTTTTTCTTGATGTGTGAGTGCCCTACTTATGTAAGCTATGGAGTGTTCTTTTTTTTCTACTATTTGTGATAATACTGCTCCTAATCTTGTGTCACTTGCATCAGTACTTATGTGGAATGTTTTTGTAAAATCTGGTCGTATTAGTATTGGTGAAGATGTGAGTCTGTGTTTTATGTAATTATATGCGTTTTGTTGTTCTTGTCCCCATTGTAGTTTTGTGTTATTTTTTAATAGTCGTGTTATTGGTTCTGTTATTTGTGCAAAATTAGGTATAAATTGTCTGTACCATGATGCCATTCCTAACAATCTGCGTATTTGTTTTAGTGTTTTGGAGATTGGGTAGTTATGTATTGCCTCTGTTTTTTCTGGATTAATCTGTAATCCATGTTTATTTACTATGTAACCTAAATATTCTACTTGGCTTACGCCAAATTCACATTTTTCCGTGTTTAGAATTAAACCTGCATCTTTTATTGTATTTAGTGTTTTTGTTTGTAGTTGTTTGTGTTCTTCAAATGTTTCTGATACAATTATAATGTCGTCTAGGTATGCGAATATGTGAGGATTTTCGTCGTGTCCTATTATTTTGTCTAATAATCTTTGGAATGTGGCTGGTGCGTTTGTTAATCCGTATGGCATTCGTTTGAATTGGTAAAGTCCTTTTCCTGGTACTATGAAAGTGGTTAGGTGTTTGCTATTGTTTTCTAGTGGGATCTGGTAGTATGCTTGCCTTAGGTCTAGTTTCGATATTATTTTTGATGTTGGTAATGTTTTTAGTATGGAGTCCATTTTTGGTAGTGGGTAAGCGTTTTTTTTTGTTACTGAATTTAATTTTCTAAAATCTAGACAAAATCTGTACGTACCATTTTGTTTTTTTATCATTATTATTGGGCTTGACCAATCGCATTTTGATGGTTCAATGATTCCATATTTTAGCATTTCCTCTACTTGTTCGTGTATTTTTTTGTTAATAATTGGTGATACTGTGTACGCCCGTTGTTTTATTGGTCTGTGATTTTGTACGTCAATTGTGTGTTCTGTCAGTCTGGTTAGCCCTATTTTTTTATTTTCTGTTAATTTGTGTACTATTGCTTGGATTTCGTGTTGTTGTGTTGGTGTAAGTTCTATCAGTCCTGTGTGTGTTTTTTCCTGTATACTATATATTGTTCTGTTTGGTAGTGTGTCTGGTGTTGGTAATAAAGGTTTTTTTTTGTATATGTGCGTTTGTTCTTGGTTTTTCATCGGTTGAATGTTTATCGGTGTTTCTTTAAAGAACGATGTTTCTTATTCATAGTCTGGTATTATTTTTGATTTTTTTATGTAGTCTATTCCTAAAATGCATTCTATTTTTATGTCCGGTGCTATTCTTACGTTTGTGTTGAGTGTTTTATTTTTTAATGTAATTGGTAGTTCTACTTTTCCTATAATTTCTATGTTAGTGTCGTTTGCTAGTTGTACTTTAATATAGTTGTTTGTAATTTTAATTTTTTTTTTTAATTTTGTTTCCTAATTTTTGTATACCTGTTTGTCCTATGTATGTGTTTGTTGCGCCTGGGTCAACTAATGCAGTAATTTGAGTGTTACCTATTTTAATTTGTGTGTACCAACGAGGGTCGTTTTCTATCTCTGAAGCTAAATTGACCCATTCTTTTAGCCTCAGTGTCGGTTTCCCTGTTCCTTGTTGTTTATGTACTGTTTGTATGATTGTTGTTTTGGGCATTCTCGTTTGTAGTGTCCTCGTTGTCCGCACTTGAAGCATTGTTCTACTGTATTTTGTGTTTTTTCTTTTTCTGTCTGTTGTCTGTAATTTTTGTACGTTGAGTAATTATTTGTTTGTGGTGTATATATTTTTGGTTTGTAATATTGTGTTTTTTGTGTGTAAGTGTGTGGTGTAGGTGTGAATTCTTTTGCGTAGATGTTTAATGGTGTGTAATTTTGTGTGATTTGTTTTTCTCTGTTTTTTTTTAGTTAGTTTTTCGAATTCTGTCCCTATTGTTTGTAATTCTTTGAATGTGTGTATTTCATAGCGTCTGATGTGGTATTGGTATTCTTGTCTTAAGTGTTCGTATGTTTTATCTAATTGTTATTCTAGTGTGTATGGTGGGTGTAACTGGTTTAATAATGTCCTGTAGTGTAATATAAAGTCTATTATGTTTTCTGTTGGTTTTTGAAATTTCTCTTCTAATTGTTTGTCTATATTAGTTCTATATGATTTATTTTGAAATGTGTCTAATAATGTCTCTGTAAATTGTTCCCAGTTATTCCATTCGTTTTTATTTAATTTATACCAGTCGTATGCATTTCCTGATAATAATATTGGTATTGTTTTGTATAATTCGTCATTTGATAAATTATATCCGTTTTGTAGTTCTGTTAGTCTTTCTAAGAAGTCGTATATGTTTTCATTTTCCTTTCCTTCAAATTTTAATTGCCAATTTTGTACCACTTCCATAGGTGTTTTTTTTTGTGTAGATTTGCCCTGGAATGAAGTTTTGATTTTGTCTGTGTCTCTTCTATGTTTATGTTTATCGTCGCGCCTGCTCTTGCTGGCGTAAATGCCGGCGTTCGTAGCATATTTATCGCTTTATTTATTATCTCTAAATTTGTAATTGAAAATGATATTTTTTTTTGTAATAAGTGTTTTTGTCTTTAATGTTTTTAAGTTTGGTGTGTAATAGTAGGTTGTGTGATTGTGTTGTGTGGTGTGTTTGATTTCTTTTTGTGTGTTTCTGTTGTCTGTATTGTATGTTTTATATATAATAACGATGTTGGCAGTCCCAAGCCTATGGTCCCCCTAAATTCGGCGTCTAAGCACCGCGGGGTCCTAGCACTATTGTCGGGGTCTCGAAGAGAGGGACCTCCTTCCATTTTCCCGATTTCTATTCCTCTGCAAACCTCCCATTTTATTTTTAAATAAACATTATATGTTATGTTCGAGTAAATTCTGATTTCACATGATTGTCATCTCAATTTTACCATCTTTGACTTACAGAAGTAGACGCCCCCTCGAAAGAGAACCTTCGGGCGAAAGCGCGGCCGGGTCTGAAATGAGCGGCAACGTTCAATTCGGGTCGTAACAATCGGTGGCAACGGTCTTTCGAGGGGCCTACTCTTGTAGATAGAATGTACACACCTATTGTTATAACTGCAGTTGTAACAATTAGTGGCAGAGGTGTTAGAGGTGTGGCCGAGGGGCCTATCTTGTAATCAAAGGAAAAAATTATTGTTATAATTCCAGTTTTCCGAGGGGGTCTACTATTGAAACATTTTCCCTTTCCAAAATTTCGGCAATCCGTGACGAAATAGAAATGAGGCAGTCTAATTCAAATATTACGCTAAACTCTCTCTCTCTCTCTCTCTCTCTCTCTCTCTCTCTCTCTCTCTCTCTCTCTCTCTCTCTCTCTCTCTGCTTCTGGTGAGTAGACAGGTCACACGTGCAAATTTTTGCTCCACCTAATTTGAGTATTATTTACGATTATTTTCATTCTCAGGAGCGAGAAGTTATTCCAGAAGGTGTGCACCACTTGTGGGCCTGATTAGTGAAATTTTTTCCGAGTGACAACATCTAGTGGGTCCACGGTGCGCCTTTTTGGAAAATCGCAAAATCTTTTCCACGGTTTTCACCGGGCACGTGTCAACGGCGATGCGGAGCCAATGTCAACTGCGCAAGTCCACTCCAGTCACGTGGTGTAATATGTCAGCCTCCTATTTCAATTAAACAACTGTCATCGAAACTGAATTGAAGAAAAGCGACTTATTACAAGGTACGAAAACCGATGCCGAAAACTAGAAGTAACAGCAAATCGGACCATAACGTAGCTGTTCGCGTTATTTGTGCAAAGTGTTACAAGTCTGTCATAGATTTCGTCAAGTGTCCCGTTTGCGAAAAGTGTTTTCACGAGTCTTGCGGACGGCTCTACATTCGCGGCAAATCGGAATCTGTGTGTGGCGTGCGCTCCTTGTCGCACTTACTTCTTCCGCCGCCTACCGTCGCAACCACTGCTGTCGCGCGTGACGTATCTCTCCTCACGCTCTCTACCCCGTCCTCTCTTCTTCATCGAGTGCAGCCGCTATTAACACCGTCGCGACTATTTTCGGCTAGTTCCCTCCCTCCGCAAGTATTATCTGTTTCGCCTACCTTGCCCCCAACGCAGTCAACTATGGATACGGCTCAACAATTTTCGCAAATTCTCGAAGCGATTAACGGTGTGCGACAGGAACTTACGGCCGTTAGAGCCGATACCAATGCTATTCGAACCGATCTTTCGAATTTAGCATCTGCCGTACAGCAGAACACCGCTGTATGCAATGCTCTAAAATCGGATGTTGAATACATGAAAAAGAGCAATGCCCTTGCACGACCAACTACATACCTAATAGTAAACGGTATCCCAAATCGGTGCTCTCTGTCATGTAATGACATTATGCTTCGCGTGCTTACTCATTTAAAATTGCCGGGTTTATTGAGCGACATTTTAAAAATCGAAAAAATCGAACATAATCGACCATCGACCTCCTATTCTGCCGCTACCAGTTCGGCAATTCCTAAACAGTATTTTTCCTTAAAAATACGCCTTAAATCTGTTGACGTTCGAAATTTGATTGTCGAAGCAAAACGTAAGTTGGGCAAAATTACCGTCCAGGAACTATTCCCGGAACTATCTAAAGATGCTAACGCCGACAAAACTGTGTACGTCAACGAGTTTTTGCCCTCATCGACCTACAATTTGCTTAAAAAAGCCAAACTTGCGGCTAATAACGCAGGTTATAAGCGCGTTTGGGCGAGAGATGGCAATGTTTTTGTAAGAAAAGATGGCGGCACCCCTGAGTTGTTAATTGCCACAGAACAAGATCTCAATAACATTGTCTGACAACCACAGTAGAATCTTGTTAATCAATGTGTATCAAGTAACGTGTCTTTGTCCGATTCTTTGTCGTCTTTAAAAATCTCATGTATAAATATAAATTCACTGCGTGCCCATTTGCAAGATGTGGAAAATGAGTTATCAGATTCCACAACACACATCCTGGCAGTCACCGAAACATGGATGACACCGCTTGTAGATTCATCGTGTGTTTCCGTTAAAAACTATAATTTCGATCGTAATGATCGGGCACTGCGTAGCGATGATCAAACACGCTTTATTTTAGGTGGAGGTGTCGCATGTTACCTTCACAAATCTTTATCTTACACTATTCTCGAGTGCTCAGTAAATGAAAACATTGACACCCCAGAATATCTTTTTTTGGATGTCAAATCGTCTTCAAGAAATTTGTTATTTATAGTTATATACCGACGCCCTCATGGGCAACTTCTCGCGGAATTTATAGTTAAGTTTAATACATATATTTCTAAATATAAGGACATAATTGTAACAGGCGATTTAAACTGTAATTTGTTAGAGAATAGATTTGATTCTGTATATCTTCAAAATTTTATTCAAGACTATTCGCTTTTTTCTGTACCCTTTGGAACCACCCATTATTCTTGTTTTTCTTCTTCTCAGCTGGATGTTATGTTAGTCGATTCTTCAGATAAAATTAAAAGTTTTTCTACGTCTCCTACTCCTTTTGCGGCTGGTCATTGTCTTATTACGATTCAATACGAATTTACGAACCTCAATTCCATTCCACAAATTATCACCTATCGTAACTTCGCCAAATGCGACTATTCTGCTTTAAATAAAGATCTTTCAGCATTACTCAACTTCAAACAAATTCGCAACCACACGGTCTAATAAACTGCGTAAATAATTTTTACGAATGTATTACCGAAGTTTTAGATTTACATGCGCCATTTACTACAAAACGTATTTTGCATCGTGCTATTCCGTGGATCACACCTAGTATACGAAGTAGGATTAAGGAACGCGACAAATTGTACCTGCGTGCGAAACGAACTCGAAACCTGCGTCTTTTCCAGGAATATAAGAATATGCGTCGAGATTAAAAATATCATAAAAGCGGCCAAAAATCGTCACTTAGCCGAGCTAGTGCTCCAACAAACAAGCACGAACAAACTCTGGTCTTGCTTAAGAAAATTAGGACTTGCTAATCAGCCATCACAGTCAGCACTTCCTCATTTCTCACCCATTGCATTAAATCGTCATTTCGCACAAATATCGTCATCTCACCCGTCTTGTGACTTAGCGACACTCAACAACATTATCATGCGTCCATTACCTAATTTCCATACAACATTCAGCTTTACTGCTATTAATCATCATGATGTCCTACTTAGTCTTAATCTAGTTGTACAAAAATCACGTGGGCTTAGTCCCGATCATCTTCCTTTAGAGCACCTAAAATCCATGTTTACAACCATTGCACCATATTTAACATCCATTTTCAATCTTTCACTCATCTCTGGCTATTTCCCTCCCATTTGGAAATCATCTTACATCATACCACTTAAGAAAATCGCTAACCCCTTATGCCCTTCTGACACCCGTCCAATCACAAATCCTCCCCACCTCTCTAAGGTCATTGATTCCCTTGTCACCCAGCAGATCACAAAATATTTAGAGATAAATTGTATACTGCATCCCAAACAATGTGGATTCCGCAAACTTCACAGCACCCAAACTGCCCTATTACACCTTATGGATGAAGTACGTTCGGGTATAGATCGTGGGGCAGTTACTATCCTGGTACTGTTCGATTTCTCAAAAGCCTTTGACTCCTTAAACCATGTCGTGATTCTAACCTGCCTTCGAGACATAGGCTTTGAGGAATCAACATTGAGATGGCTGCATTCTTATCTCTCAAATCGCTCTCACACAATAATTGGCCTGGATGGTTCAACATCTAATCCTGAGTAAACTACATCCGGCGTTCCACAAGGTTCAAGCTTAGGCCCCATATTATTCATTATTGTTATCAATACCTTGTTTTCGAGACTTAAATACTGCAGACACACTACCATCATCTTTGCTGATGATACGCAATTTTATCTCTCGACCCCGATATGTCATCTAAATGAAACGATACGCAATATTAACAGTGACATTGCTGAGCTTGTGAGGTGGTCCCATGATTATGGGCTCACTTTAAATACGCGTAAAACTCAGGCCATCATCCTAGGTTCACCTCAGAATTTAGCCGTTATGAAAAATCTCACCATACCACAAATTATTGTCGGGTCGGATGTAATACCGTATTCATATGAAGTAAAAGATCTTGGTGTTATAATAACATCCGACCTAACATGGAATCGCCATGTTAGTACCATATCATCTAAAGTACATAATGTTCTTTACAGGCTTAAATTTCGTGGTGCTTTTCTTCCACCGCAGATCAAACTCACACTCGTCAACGCATTAATCATCCCACATCTCGACTACGCATCTTTAGTTATAGCCGATTCAACAGCATATCTGAACACTAAATTACAACGCCTTCAAAACATTGCCTTGAGGTATGTGTATCGCCTGCGCCGGGATGAAAGACTTGCGCCATATCGTCAGAAAGCCAACTGGCTACCCATAACATCTAGGCGACAGTACTTTCTCGGTAGCCTCACTCATCAAATCATCCACACCTCCCAACCTTCCTACCTTGCTGTCAGATTCATTCCTCTAGACCATTCCATTCGCCGATCTTCTCGCTTACAATCATCTCAATATCAACTTCCAATTCCTCGTACCAACATCTTTGCTCACTCTTTCTGGATCACAGCCATACAGTTTTGGAACTCCCTGCCACGCCGCCTTCATGCATTTACATCTCTCGCAACATTTCGCACTAACTCATTAACATATCTTCTTAGGGCTGATCAACCGTAAGTTTGTTACGTTTTCTATTTTTATGTTTTAACTATGCGAGCGACTTCTAATCAAATTTACTACTTACATGTAGCTCAAGTGCAATTTTGTTATTTTTTATTTACAATGTAGTATATATAAAGATATATAATGTGTTTACCACCTTATAGCAGAGATTATAATATAGTTTTAAGGTTTAAGTTGTATTATGTATCGCTTATCCTGACCGAAACATTGTAACGGCAGGATATTGAGTTGATGTGTCCACGGCTCGTAGCGGCCAGGACACTAATAAATAAGTCTTCAATCAATCAATCTCTCTCAAAAATGTTAACTTGTGGTTGTCCCCGGGGTGCTAAATTAAGCCCTTTACTTTTTATAATATATACAGCTGACATTTATAGTTTATGCTCAAATTTTTCAGTCATATGCTGACGATACTCAAATACTGTTACCATTTAGCCCGCGTGCTGCGTCGGAAGCATTTTCTAGATATAATTCTGACCTCAATCACATCTCAAATTGGACAAATGATAACGCACTTATTCTTAACCCGTTGAAGTCTAAAGTACTCATAATCGGCAATGCGAAACTTCGTAAGACCATCGATCATAGTCTAGTTCCAATTACTGTAAATGTCAGAAGTATCACAATAGTCTCTGAGGCAAGAGACCTTGGCTTTATCATAGACACTGACTGGACCTTTTCCCAGCATATAAATAAAAATAGAGCAATTTGTTTTGCTAATTTGCGCCGATTGTTCCCATGGAGGCTTGTTCTTCCATCGAAAATAAAGCTTAAGCTTTGTGAAGCTCTAGTTCTCTCGCACTTGCTTTTTTGCATTTGCGTATATGGGCCATGTCTCAGTGGGAGCAACTGGCGTAAGGTTCAGGCAGTGCAAAATTCTTGCCTTCGCTATGTATATAGTGTACGTAAGTTTGATCACATTTCTGCTGCTTAGAAGAGATCCGGCTGGCTGACAATGAAAAATAGGATGAATGTTGCGTTAACCAGTATGATTTGCCGGGTCCTCGCCTCGAAGGCTCCGGGTGGGTACGGTACGTTTCACCACAGCAGTTTCGAGATTTCTACATGTCGATTTCGAAAATAGTACATGTACTACAGACTACGATTTACATGAATGTGTGTGCATCGTCCGTGTCGTTCATAGGCGGGCACCTGTGACATCTGTCCTTCTCTCTTTTTTTTCGCTGCCTTTCTCTCTCTTGTCACCAAATCAGCTGTGTATAACCGCTAACGGTATATCTTGTCCCGGTGACATCCAGGGTTAAGATTTGACCCAGAAGATGGTTTCTCCGGAGGTTCTCTGTGAATGAAATGAGCAGACATCGAGGAAAAGAGGAAACGGCATCCCAGAGCAACCAGGAGTTCAGCATTTCACGTCAGCAAACAGGTTAGTTGGAAACTTTATAATAACTTAATATTATTTTTAATTTAAGAAATTGATTCTTTGTGGGGATTTTCAGTTTCCCCGAGCCGCCAGCACAACAGCAGCAGGACAAAAATCCAGGATGAAGATAAGGATCCAGGAAACCTGCAGCTTTTACAGAAAGGTTAGTAATATTTATTTACGTTGAAAATTAATTTAAATAAAAAAGTTGCACGCATCCTGATGAATAAATGAAAATTCATTACGAGCTTGCACATTAATTACATTCAATTACCTCGGTTTAGAATTAAACAATGTGAAAAGGCATAAATGTAATGCATAAATATAAATGTAGATACAGTAGAATAAATATTGATGCTTGATGGGCTATTTCTGAAGCGTGTCTGCCTGGATGGGAGTGACATTCGAACATGATGTCTTTTGGCTGCAGTTACACCCTGATGAAGGTTTCTCCTGCAGGTTCTGAGTCAGGTTAGATATAAATTTCTATAAATAAAATACGTTACTATTTTTCAAAATAACTGTTGACGCTTTATGGTGTCTTTTTGCAGCATGTCTGTCTCATTTTATGCTCAAGTATGTATTGAGCATCGATTGTGAGGCCCGCAAATTGATGAAAATTTTATTTAGGGTTCAATATCGTATTTGCAATACGCCTGCAGTCCCTGGGAGTCAAGCTATCCTATATCGTCGACATGTAAATTTTTAAGCAATTTTATAAGTACCTTAAAATTAACTTGGTATTATTTTTATGCTCAAGTATGTATTGAGCATCGATTGTAAGGCCCCCAAATTGATGAAAATTGTATTTAGGGTTCAATATTGTATTTGCAATACGCCTGCAGTCCCTGGGAGTCAAGCTATCCTTTATCATCGACATGTAAATTTTTAAGAAATTTTATAAGTACCTTAAAATTAACTTGGTATTATTTTTATGCTCAAGTATGTATTGAGCATCGATTGTAAGGCCCCCAAATTGATGAAAATTGTATTTAGGGTCGAATATTGTATTTGCAATACGCCTGCAGTCCCTGGGAGTCAAGCTATCCTTTATCAACGACATGTAAATTTTTAATAAATTTTATAAGTACCTTAAAATAAACTTAGTATTATTTTTATGCTCAAGTATGTATTGAGCATCGATTGTGAGGCCCCCAAATTGATGAAAATTTTATTTAGGGTTCAATATCGTATTTGCAACACGCCTGCAGTCCCTGGGAGTCAAGCTATCCTATATCGTCGACATGTAAATTTTTAAGCAATTTTATAAGTACCTTAAAATTAACTTGGTATTATTTTTATGCTCAAGTATGTACTGAGCATCGATTGTAAGTCCCCCAAATTGATGAAAATTGTATTTAGGGTTCAATATTGTATTTGCAAAAAGCCTGCAGTCCCTGGGAGTCAAGCTATCCTTTATCGTCGACATGTAAATTTTTAAGAAATATTATAAGTAGCTTAAAATTAACTTGATATTATATTTATGCTCAAGTATGTATTGAGCATCGATTGTAAGGCCCCCAAATTGATGAAAATTGTATTTGGGTTTCAATAATGTATTTACAATACGCCTGCTGTCCCTGGGAGTCAAGCTATCCTTTATCGTCGACGTGTATATTTTTAAAACTATTTATAATACGATATTTTTAAAACTATTTATAAATACCTTAAAATTAATTATAAGGTACTTATAAAAAGTCTTAAAAATATCGTATTTGCAATATTGATAATCGACGATAAAGGATAGCTTGACTCCCAGGGACTGCAGGCGTATTGCAAATACAATATTGAACCCTAAATACAATTTTCATCAATTTGGGGGCCTTACAATCGATGCTCAATACATACTTGAGCATAAAAATAATACTAAGTTTATTTTAAGGTACTTATAAAATTTATTAAAAATTTTCATGTCGGCGATAAAAGATAGCTTGACTCCCAGGGACTGCAGGCATATATTGCAAATACAATATTGTACCCTAAATACAATTTTCATCAATTTGGGGGCCTTATAATCGATGCTCAATACATACTTGAGCATAAAAATAATTATAAATAAATGTTAAGGCCCTTAGAAAATTTCTAAGAAATGTGATGTCAATCAGCATAGCGTGCATGGTTCCAGACAAGCCTGGCGTAGTTGAATCTTTTTGCTTGTCGGAGACCTCCTATTTTCAAGACTTTGAGACAGACATGCTGCAAAAAGACACCATAAAGCGTCAACAGTTATTTTGAAAAATAGTAACGTATTTTATTTATAGAAATTTATATCTAACCTGACTCAGAACCTGCAGGAGAAACCTTCATCAGGGTGTAACTGCAGCCAAAAGACATCATGTTCGAATGTCACTCCCATCCAGGCAGACACGCTTCAGAAATAGCCCATCAAGCATCAATATTTATTCTACTGTATCTACATTTATATTTATGCATTACATTTATGCCTTTTCACATTGTTTAATTCTAAACCGAGGTAATTGAATGTAATTAATGTGCAAGCTCGTAATGAATTTTCATTTATTCATCAGGATGCGTGCAACTTTTTTATTTAAATTAATTTTCAACGTAAATAAATATTACTAACCTTTCTGTAAAAGCTGCAGGTTTCCTGGATCCTTATCTTCATCCTGGATTTTTGTCCTGCTGCTGTTGTGCTGGCGGCTCGGGGAAACTGAAAATCCCCACAAAGAATCAATTTCTTAAATTAAAAATAATATTAAGTTATTATAAAGTTTCCAACTAACCTGTTTGCTGACGTGAAATGCTGAACTCCTGGTTGCTCTGGGATGCCGTTTCCTCTTTTCCTCGATGTCTGCTCATTTCATTCACAGAGAACCTCCGGAGAAACCATCTTCTGGGTCAAATCTTAACCCTGGATGTCACCGGGACAAGATATACCGTTAGCGGTTATACACAGCTGATTTGGTGACAAGAGAGAGAAAGGCAGCGAAAAAAAAGAGAGAAGGACAGATGTCACAGGTGCCCGCCTATGAACGACACGGACGATGCACACACATTCATGTAAATCGTAGTCTGTAGTACATGTACTATTTTCGAAATCGACATGTAGAAATCTCGAAACTGCTGTGGTGAAACGTACCGTACCCCTCCGGGTTACCTCTATCATCGCATTACCATGCTAGGTCAAAACCGTCAAAATTCCCGAAATTCTGTCGCGTATTCAATGAAATACCCTAAATATCAATCGACAAAGGCAGGTGGAGCCTTTTCGTTTATAGCTGCGTGGGTGTTCAATTCGCTCCCTCTAGGACTAAGATCCATGTTGTTCAAAGTAAATATTTTTTTGTTTCGTGTCAAAAGTTATTTTTTAACCCAAAAGAATTAGCATGTAGATGTGTTAGCCGCTGTTATTGCGGTATTCTTTGGTTGTCATTATTTTTTTGTACTTATTTATGTTATATTTCATGATTATGCGCTTATTTTAATTAGTTTGTATGCGTCCAAATGTATCTTGCGGGTCAGTCTGTAAAACAGCAGTTTCAGTGCTGTGTCTCGCCCTTTGTACAATGCTCTTATATTGTCCAATAAAGACATTATTATTATTATTGTTGTTATTATTATATTTTAAGTGTACTCCACCCAAAAGACTTGTATTATTCATATATAGGTTAATAAATTGAATTGAATTGAATTGAATTATTCATTATTACAAATGTTGATATTATATGTATATGCAATATATTACAATAACCTATTGCATTTGCCAGAGATATAATATCCCAGAGCACGCCAGGTGGAGGCTGCAGTGATAGTATTTTATGCTCCTTTTTATTTTTCAATTTTAAAAATTTTTGTTTGTTTTTTAACTTTTTTGTTCTTTAATTTTTGTTTGTTTTTCAAGTTTTTTACTTTTTATAATTTTTTTGTGTTTTATCAATTTTTTTTTTTAAATCAATACTTTCATAAATTTTTTGAATTTTTTGGAGTACAATTTTTTTCGTTGTCATCAAAAGTATTTTTACTGAGTATGTATATTGCGCTCTCAAGTCTGCTAGTGACCGGATCGTTTCTTGGTAGCTGGTGCTTATTTTCGCTATTTTTCACCCGGCCGATCTGGATTATTTTGAGGACTATTTCCCCCTATTGATTTCATCGACTCAGTGTTGCATACTGCTTTCTGTGCACTCGTTTTTTAAGGCATTTTAAGAATTTTGTGCGAATATTAGAATCTTGATCGATTATTTGCAATTATTCGCATATTTGCTGCCACGTTGCCTGTGTGCTGACGTCACGAATTTTCGAAAACACGCTTCTCTCTCTGAAGAAGCGGGATGCCGCTATTATCTGGTGTTGTGCTTTGCAGCAAGACCCGCCTATCTGCCAATAGCCGTGACATGCCCAACGTCTGATCTACCAATATGCTCATTACTCGTCCGTCACCGATACCGGCTAACGGGATTCCATGTGCGTATGAGTCATGTACGTCTGGGAAAATTATTTGACCCGGTGCCGTCTTTTGCATAGATTGTAATATTGCCTTCCATCCAGGATGTGCAGTGCGTGCTAAAGGTTTTTTTGACACTGATCGTGCGTTGCACTGTGCTGCATGCTATCCAGCCCAGATATCTGCCACTATTTTGCCAACACAAGAATCGGTTCCAGCTGATGTACCCGCTGTCGCTCAAATTCTTCCCACTGCCGAACTCCGTCCTGATTTGCCGCAATTAATCGCGGCTGCCCTGAGTGAATTTCGTGCATCTTTTACTTCCGTTTTATCGGACATCAAATCTTCGCTTGCTCAACTAATGAGCGATTTTACAGTGTTTCGAATACAGCAAGACAATCTCGCTGAACAAGTGCAAAATCTTAGAAATTCTCAGGATGTGCTAAATTCTCGTGTGTCTACATTAGATGCCAGAGTGAAGGAGTTGGAGCTGAACTCGGTTAGGAATGACCGTAAAGGTATGTCTGATGTCGTCGCTGAAATCCGTGCACAATCGAGTTGTGCCAAAAATGTGCTGGTTTATGCTGTTCCGGAAATCCATGATGCGGACCCCGATTGTGTTAAGAGTCGTGATACCGAAATTATTACGGCTGTTTTTAATCTCTGTAATCTTAAACCGCCGAGCCCTCTCAGTTATTCACGTGTTGGTCGTCTGTCTCAGCAGGCTCAGAGCCCAAGACCGTTTAAAATATTTTTACAAGATGAGAAAACGGCAGCAGAGCTTCTTAAAATCTTTCGACAGCCCAAGCCGACAGAAGTTCCCGTCATTTTGAAAGGTTTCAAATTTTCGGTCGGTCCAGACCGGACCGTTCATCAGCGTTGGGAGTTGCGGAATGCCCTAGACGATCTACACAGCCTCTCAGAAGGAGCCCATAGGAACTTCACCCTGAAGTACAGGGATGGTTGTCCATTCGTCACAAAAATTCGTCCACAACATCTCCAGGAGGATTAGACTGCGATGATTATTCGTCTCATGTGCCCTATGCTACCGCGTCCGCGGAAGTTTTGTAAGTTCGTGACCTACCGGCTGCCGTGTGTTCGGATGTATCGGTGCGTGTGTTTCGTCTACCTCCTACAGCGTATTCATTTACTCTTTTTTTTATTTGTTCTGTAACTGAATGTTCGTAGCCTCAACACTAAACTTAAGTTACCATCCATTAGTTCGGGTGCTTTAAATTTTGATGCCTTCGCGCTGACAGAAACGTGGCGAAAATGTGTTTTGTTTTATTTATGATCAAGAATGAAATTCCGTTTATCGATGGACTAGCAATTCTCTGTACTGTAAATGCTGTTTCGGCTGCTTTTATTTATATATTTTGTATTTGCTACCTGATTTATCTATTTCCGCCTTTTTAGGTGCGCTCTCGCTTAGAGGATTCGGCGTATATTTGCGCTTATGATCGATTGAAAATTTTATGGGATTTTAATTTTAATGTTTGGTATTTTATTCGGCTGTACAGTGAGACCTTACACACTGGTTTTGTAAAGAGCGACTATTTATCGATATTCCAGCAAGCTCTATAAGAAAAGGGCAATGGAATGTGATAACCAACTATCGGTCGCGCACGTTTTTCAAGTTATTTCTCGAGCGTTCTTAAATTTAGGATTAATTTATGTAACCTTGTTTATACTCGGCCCCCTAGTGGTCTGCGTGACTGTGGAGTCAAATAAATTGAATCAAATCAATCAATCAAATCAAATCAAATCAAATCAAATCAAATGTACTTCCATTTCAGGAAAACATGTTTTACACAAAAGCATTGTTATGAAGAAATAGAGTAATCATAATAGAATAACCATAAGCCAGAACACGCTGCATATATATATATATATATATATAATATCAATATTTATAATAATGAATAACAATTATTATTTTTTTTTTCTTGACGGAGAGGGGAAATGCATTAGGCACCATAGGGGGTTGAAGATGTTGTGTAACCCCCCGTGTGTCGGACTCTCTCACCTTTGATGTTAACGGCAAGGTTTACCGACTAAAACCCTAACCTCCATTGGCCCTCCAGAATCCACGTGTGCAGTCTGCAGCAGAAAAGTGGCTCCGATATCCATCTCCTCCGCTGCAGACTGCACCGGGCCATTTCGTTTGCAACTGTAACCACTCCCTCTACCATTGGGTTAGTGGTTACAGGATCTCGTGTGACCTCAGTAGACGGAGAGATCCCAGCAACACTGCTTTCTGCATTCGGCCTGCGATGAAATTTGCATGTTCTCGACAAGCCGGAATGCTTTTAATGTTTTGGAGGAAAGTTGGTCTCATTCCTCCCAGCACTCCAATTATCAGCACGCCGAGCTTGATTTTGAATCCTCGATACAGCTTGCGAATCTCGAACAGGAGTTCCTGATATTTCATCCGTTTTTCGTCCTCTTTGCTGACTATATTTGTTTCTGCTGGTGCAGAAAACTCGATGGCGAAGATGGATTTGTCATCGAAGTCAACAAGGACGATGTCAGGCTTATTGGCTGATATTTGCCTGCTCGTCGGGAATGAGTAATTCCAGTATATTCGGCACGACTCATTCCCGACTACGGATTCAATATCAGTGGGGACGTACGGCAAAACTGGGGTTGCATCAATACTATAAGTGCTGCGAAGGTGGTAATACAGCACACGAAGAGCCGCATTGTGACGTTCGATGTATGCTGAAAATGCATATATTGGGCATGCTGCCAAAAGATGCATTAGTGTCTCAGCATGACATCTACACAGTCTACAAAGCGTACTCTGTACCGCCTGGTGTAAGATGTTCTGGCGATACGCTAAGGTATTGATGACCCCATCCTGGCATGCCAAGATAAAACCCTCGGTCTCGGATTTCAAGCCGGCTGATCTTAAGAAGAAGAAGATCATCTCTGCCGACAAGCCAAGTTTTTGGACATTTCGAAAGAATTGTCCATGCAACGGCTTGTCGACATGCCTTCCCTCCATTATACGGAGTTGTTCCTTCCGTATGTTTGCTCTGAGACGCACTGGGCACAGACTGATGACTGATTCAGCCTCCTGTGCACCACTATGTCCCACGTTGCAAACCAGACCGAGGTTTCGCGCCGCTCGTTCCGCCGCGTTGTACAAAAACGCCCCCTTCCCCTGAATTTCATGCTGATGTACTAGCATCATCAGGGGATCCTCCGTTCGATTAATCACGTCGCAAGCTGTTTCGAGGACCAATCGGTCATGCATACACTCCAGACTTAAAAGGCCACGACCTCCCATATTTCAGGGCAAATACAGTCGTTCCACGGAAGATCTTGGATGCAAACTGCGTTGCATACAAATCATCTTCCGTGTGCTTCGGTCAAGATCCCTTAGCTCGTCAACGTTCCACTTCAGTGCTCCAAAAGAATAGAGCACTGGTGATACGGCCAACATATTCGTGGCTGCCACCTTATTTCTCCCAGTCAATTCTGATGACCAGATCTGACGGAGAATGCGCCGGTATTTCTTAATGATGGTGGTTTTAGCAGCCTGCACATCCTGGACATGCCTTTGAGGTATGCCCAGGTATGTGTAGGCTTCTTCGGCGCTAAGGTGGCGGATGACATTTCCGTTGACGAGCTCCGTATCGTTGTTATGGGAGCCTGACCTTCCTCTGTGCAAATGAACGACTGCACACTTGTCCAATCCGAATTCCATACCGATATCTCTCGAGTATGTGAGTGCGATGTTCAGAGATCGATGTAATTGATCTTCGCCTGATGCGTATATTTTAAGATCATCCATATAGAAAAGATGGGTGATCTTATGTACACGTTCACCAGGCGGTCCACACATGTACCCTTGAGATTTCCGGAGAGCAACGGATAGAGGCAATAGTGAGATGCAGAAGAGCAGAGGACTCAGAGAATCTCCCTGATAGACACCTCTTTGGAATTGAACCAGTCTAGACATGGTTCGACGCTTGCCCGATGTCATGACAAAGCGCGTTTTCCAAAGAGGCATCAGGTCTTCTACAATTCTCACTATGTTTGGGTGGACATGAAGGCGTTTGAGCAACAAGCTTAAAAGCTCGTGCGATGTTGAGTCATACGCCTTCATGTAATCCAGCCAGGCTATCGACAGGTTACGCTTGTACTGGACTGCGTCCTGACAAACACACCTGTCGATAAGCAAGTTGTCCTTGCAGCCGGATACACCCATTTTGCAGCCTCGTTGTTCTTCTATCCGTTGCCACACCGGTTTCACGGATTTCTCAATACGTTCGTTCAAGATGTTAGTGAACAATTTGTATAACGTATTGAGACACGTGATCGGTCTATGGTTTCTCGGATCGGACAAGTCTCCCGATTTTGGGATCAGTGTCGTTCGACCCTCCACCAGCCAGTGCGGAATGGGTTGGTCTCCATTTATATAAGAGGTGAATATTCGGGATAGGTGTTGATGGACAGAAGTGAACTTCTTCCATCAATAGTTGTTAATTCCATCCCAGCCCGGCGAGGAGAAATTCCTCGCTCCTGTGATGGCATTTTTCACCTCTAATGCACTGACGGGTGGGCAATCTTCACTTTCTTGTGTGACTTCGTCGCACAACTCGGTGAAGATTTCAATAACTGGAGTGTCTGCGTTAAGCCTAGATGTTTTCTCGTAGATGCTCCCCCAGAATTCCTCAACTGCGGTTATCGACGGAAACTCGCTTGAGGCTGCGATACGATGTTTGAAGAGGTTGGAAGGATTCGTCCAAAATATTGCGTTTTGTGGAATTCCATCCTCCCGTCTTTGCAGCCTCTTTTTGGCATCCGCCAAAACCCGAATTTTATCAGCCAAACGTTGCTTGATGTTGAGCAACTTCAGCTTGTTCAGTGTGTGATAGTACGTCCGCAGTTGTTGTGCGAACTTCTTGACTTTAGCCGTAAATGAACGGCCAGATGTTAAATAGTCGATCACACACTGAATTCGGGAAGCGAGTTTCCGTGTCAGTCGAATCTTGTCGTTCAATTGAGACATGCGTTTTGTAATCTGCCGACTCCCCGATATCTGTGTCAGATTTCGCGGAGTCACCAGATCACTTGCAGCCTCGTAAACGGCACAATTGACTTGCCACAGGTCGTAGTCATCTGGAAGAGCATCTAGAAGTAGGCTATTTGCTCTGTCTATTTCTCGTTGTTTAGGCAAAATTTTTGTTGTCAAATTTTTCCTAAACACGAGTGTCGTGCTTTCATAATGTGGAGCATCTCTCTCAGCACCGCGTACGGGCTCAGTTGTTATTGCCCGCACATCTGGTACCGGTTGACAGCTGGGAACAACGAAACCCGTCCGCCTCAGATAGGCCACATAATCTCTCAGTTGTTGTTGAGAAAAGCGATCTGCCAGTTCGGGATGCATTACTGCAAACCGACTGTGCATTCGCGCCATGTAGCCCCTCTATTGCGGACAGCTCTCCTCGTAGCAGCGCATTAGATCTTGTCTGAGATCCTCCGTCCACTGAAATCGTCCGTGGACATTAGCTGGTCGTCGTCCCGGGACACCTGTTTCGGCTCCTCCACCTCGGGACTGGACTGCATCCGAAGCAGCCCGATGGTCAGGAGCCCTGCGCGTTGCATTGCTTGTAACCGCAAATACAGGGAGCAGGGTGGTTAGCCCTACTCCCCGTTGTTATGCCTCTCTCGTTTGTCTCTTACCTCGCCATCCACTGGGGTTGGTTACCCAATCTCTGGCAAGGTTGCTAAGAGTCCAGGGCCCACCGGCTTTAATAAGCACACGTGGAGGTGAGAGTAGGCCATTTGGGAAGATAGGCTAAGATGCAGCTTTTTGCATAGCCGCATTGTGTTACGCATCATTCCCTTTGGGCCCCTATTATTATTATTATTATTATTAGCATTACAATTATTATTATTATTATTTATTTAATAACTTTGGCTTGAAGTGTAGGCTTCTTTGGCCAACTACGTATAATAATTATAAATAGTAGTAAAGCAAATAGTACAATGTTCTATACATTAGAAATATTTCTTATAAGCATCTTTTTTTTCGTAAAAAATTAGTTTTATTGAATAATAATTGAGAAAAGGTGGTACGCCACTTGTTGAAAAATATTGAAAATATCCGATTTCAAAGCTAAAAATTGAAAATCTCAAAAACTGAAATTTTGATTATTATAATCTCGTTCTCTGATGTCTACAATATGAAAATATTGCTTTGTAGTAATTAAAAGTAGGGTCACACTTTAGAAAATGAGTTTAATGAGAAACGTCATTTCGGTATTTTTGCCAGTTTGGGCCACGGCGCGTTGAACGCCGTTTGGAACGCCTTGCCAGTGAAGTGGTTAACACAATTCCCAAGAAATTCGACAGTTAATGAGTAGTACAACTAGAAAAGATCCCGCGAAATTCCCGCCGCCGCCACCAGGCGTCGTCACAGTCGCGGCGCTGCCGCAGCGGGCGGGGTTGTAGATCCGTGAACTGAGTCGCGGCTGAGTCGCGGACCGATTCGCGGATTGATTCGCATTTTTGATTTGCTGTTTAGTACGCGGGCTTAATTCAAGACTCTCTCATTGGGAAATCTGACCGTCACTAATGAGGTCATTAAGATGACGCAAGGACTTCGTGGACGGTCCCATTGAGTTTTCGAAGATAACTGTTGTAGCGTTATGCATATATCTTTCGAACTTTTACATGACCCTGTTGGCAAATCTCTCTTTCAATATGGGTTGGTGACACAACGTTACCGACGTATTTCAGATGATGTATCTTTTTGGATGAATTGAAAGCGTAGATTTCCTCCAACCTTCGTCACAATTAGTCTAAATATCAGTTTGAAGGTGTCTAGCCCAATCCCGTATATCGACGACCTACTTTTTAAATATCACACAAATTTTAAAACCCTGTTACTCGTTAGTGATGCAATCAGAGCTTTGACCTCTTCCTTGTCATGTTGTAAGTTGGAATTCACCTTTCAGAATTTTCTCTCGTTGGAGAAATCTATCCATCAATATGACAGTCGTCTTGACAAGCCGTTGGCCTAACTCAATGATCTCCAATAGTGACGACACCGCTGAGTCACATCACACAAAACTGCAAAGACCATTTTAAAATTAATTTAGAAAAGCCTCTAAGCAAGTCTCAACCCGTTCAAAAGACTTGGCGTCGACCCCCTGATGCGTGGGACCTGGCGGCAGGTCTGTTTTTCCTACATCTTCCCTTCGAAAGCGCTCGCTCTAGATTCCCATTCTTGGGAAAACACATGTAACTTTGACCATCCTTGGGAAAACATATGTGAATTCTAAGCATATTAGATAATATGTCGGGACCTATATCTCTTAAAGATTGTATACGAGTTGAGACGCGTGTAACACCTATTAGTCATTACGTCCCCCACGATCTCATTCCAACCGTGCTTTAAGATTTACGACCTGGTCCGACGCTCGAGACGTGACGAAGACCTACTAACGCTCGGGGCCTGGCAGCTACTACAGGTGCATAAAAGACGCCATGCAAATCTCAACGCGTTTCTAAGAATATTCATTCTTGAACCCTTTGTTAAATATCACCATTTTAAATAATAACCCATTTCTTTTTTTTTACAATATCATGCAGAAAGGAAGAGGAAGAAAATACAGAAGATGTATTTAACAAATTTTATTTATCACGTTCATATTCATACATTATATTATTTTTTTTTACAATATTGTTATACATAAGAATATAAAATAGCTGTCACATAAGACCGATTCCATCTCAAATTTTTCCAAATTTGCAGGTGGGGTGTCCGATTTTTCTGTAAATTTGAGAAGTTGTTGAAAATGCTTAGTATAAAGACGGCTTGCTAGTAGTTATACGAAAAAAATTTTGTTTGGGAAGTTATGAGCATGTGCATCCATGAGATCAAAATGGCGTTTTCACGAAAAAACATTCACACATTTTCTTCAAAGAGCTGCCATTTCATCAAAAATAAATATTCTATTATTTTTGTCTCGTCTTATATAGCATTTTCAATGCTCTTTCGAATCCCGTTTGAAATTTTGAAAAATGTTGAAAATTAACAAAATAGCGACATTTTTTTGAAAAATCGAAAAACCCAATTTTCTCAAAAACGTCATTTTTGTTGTTTTAATTTTTTTACAGTTAAATGAACTAATGACGAATATTTTCAAATACTTTTGGTTGGCTCTAAAAGCCTGTGAAAGACGCAGGATTTTTTTTGCTTAAAAATTGATTAGCTATAATTGAGGCTCTCCATGCAAGAAGGGGATACGCGCAGATTCTGCTGGAGAAGTATTGTCCGAACGATCAATTTTCAAAAGTGCTCGAATTTATTCAGAATCGTAAGATGCATCTTTTTTTCTTTTTGCAAAAAATTGTACGATTTTTAGTTTTTTGAATAATCAACAAAAACAAGATTTTATTTCAACCTAGAAAATCCAACATTCTTCACTTCAACTCGCTATAACATGATCAAATTTGAGAATTTTGAGACGAATAAAAAATGAATTTGTTCATTAGAGTTTTCCGCGTCTAGTAACAAAATAAACAAACGGTATATCTCAATAAACAAAAAAGTTATGAATTTTTTTCGGTGATTGTCTGAAAAGCGCGTTTTGATACGTTCCAGCGCTTCGTTTATCGAGAGAATGTTACGAAAAAGTTCCAGTGAGAAAGTTGTTCATTTAGGTATGAAGAAGTTTTCTGGAAAGTTTCATCTTGATTGGTTTAATAGTTCAAAAGTAATGAGTGTTTAACGTTGATAGCGCCCGACGAACAACGCGTCTTGCGTGCAAAGCTTTGTTCTTTTTTTCTTTTTCCCGTGCTGTAGCTAAATGATCTCAAAAATTATAATTCATTTTTAAAAATTTATTTTTTCAATCAGTTTTTTCAAAAGAGTACCGCAACTGTATTGAAATTGGCCAAAGTATAAGGCTAGTTCAGATACACAATTCACGCGCGTACAATTTGTCTAATTAATCGTTTAATTAATTACTATGCCGTGCGTCATAGCTACCGCGCGATTTTTAAGAAAGAGAAGCCAATTTGTTAATTAAAGACTAATAAAAATAAACATAAAGACACTTTTTCTCTTATATGATTAAAAAAACGAATTAAAACAATTTTTAATAATTATAGCTAATCATTTTTTAAGCAAAAAAAATCCTGCGTCTTTCACAGGCTTTTAGAGCCAATCAAAAGTATTGGAAGATATTTGTCATTAGTTCATTTAACTGTAAAAAAAAATTCATACAAAAAAATGATGTTTTTGAGAAAATTGGGTTTTTCGATTTTGCAAAAAACGGTCGCCATTTTGTTAATTTTCAACATTTTTCAAAATTTCAAACGGGATTCGAAAGAGCATTGAAAATGCTATATAAAATGAGACAAAAATAACAAAATATTTATTTTTAATGAAATGGCAGACCTTTGAACAAAACTTGTGAATGTTTTTTCGTGAAAACGCTATTTTGACCTCATAGATGCACATGCTCATAACTTCCCAAAAAAGAATTTTTTCGTATAACTACTAGCAAGCCGTCTTTATACTAAGCATTTTCAACTACTTCTCAAATTTACAGAAAAATCGGACACCCCACCTGCAAATTTGGTAAAATTTGAGATGGAATCGGTCATAAAATTTATATTTTCAACATCATCAACAAGTTTGACAACTGATGCAGTCTTTAATCATTGGCGGTTCACCATCTATCGTATCACAGCTTGATTCGAAATGTTTATAACATCGACGACATTCACGTATTTCAGGATGCATTTGCATAGCAGGTGGCAAGCAAGTCCATGCTTCTTCAATTTGTCGTTCAGCAAACATGCATATTGTCTGTGGTACGAGCGGAGGCGCAAGCCGATTCGCGATCCACGAATAGCTCCGGTTCAGTTCGATTGTGGACTGTATTTTTTGGTAGGGTTCGGATCAGATGAATTAGGTTCACTTGGCTGCGGGAATTAGTATTTTAACTACTCTGCACACGGTTTGAGGTTTACCTACATATATTTGTCTCAACTTTACAAAGTACGGGAGTGCTTTGCAAGCACGTCGGTACAAAATGGAGAACCGCGTGTGTGGGTTACAGGTTCGCGAAGAAAGGAGATCCGTTCCTGTTTGCGCCGAAAGGCTATCTGGCCCCCTCCGATGTACGCTAGCGACGCGACGCTACGCTTCGTCCAATGTTGCCAGCTGTGCGAAGACGGCAACATTGGATACAAGATTCAATATTAATTCACGAACAAGCCGCCCGCCATTGCGCGATGACAGATCGCGCAATTAATCTTAAATCTATGCTTAGACTAATAATTAAACTAGAACGTGTGAGATCAGAGTCAGGGAACCTTCGGAGTCCCGTGTTTAATAATAGCAGAGGCTTGAGTAACCGGCAACAAACAAATCCGAGTTATGGGACGCTTGTAGGTAGATTTATCAGTTTTAACTTCCACGACTCTAGTGAGCGAATCACGTCCGGGGAAGCACTTCACAATCCGGCCTAACTCCCATTTCGTGGGTGGAAGATCTGGGTTTCGTATTAAAACTATGTCTCCTGTTCGGAGATTTGGATTGGCAGATTGTCACTTATAACGGTTTTGCAAGGAACTCAGATAATCCGAAGCCCAGATTCTCCAAAATCGCTCTAAGTATTTCTGTAAGCATTGCCAACGGTTCAGACGCGAGTCGGTTACATCAAAAACGGAAGGTATCGGCACAGCCTTAATGGAAGTCCCGGTCAAAAAGTGCCCTGGAGTTAGGGCATCGAAATCATCTGGGTCGTCTCGCAAGGGAGCTATTGGTCTCGAGTTTAAACAACCTTCTATGCGACAAAGAAGGGTGGACATTTCTTCCACCGTTGGAGTGGCAGCTCCCAAGATACGCCGTAAATGATGCTTGACGCACTTTACTTCGGCCTCCCAAATACCTCCGAAATAAGGGGCGTATGGAGGGATAAAGTGCCACTGAGTTCCGTCCGACGCGAGTCGAGAACTTAAGTTAGGATCTTGCGAGATGGCCCAGAAGTTATTTTGAAGCTCCATGTCGGCCTTCAAGAAGGTTTTCCCGTTATCGCTGTAAAGGTCTGACGGGGTACCCCTGCGCGAGGTAAACCTGTCGAAGGCCGCCAAGAAGGCTTTTGAAGAGTAATCGTGCACTAATTCAATGTGCACGGCCCGTACACATAGGCAAACGAACAGAGCGACATAACATTTGTGCGATTTGTGACCCCGGCCAGAGCTTGATCGAATATTGTAGGGCCCTGCGTAATCTAGCCCCGTATGAGTAAAGAGTCTGGAAGGGGTAACCCGATAAGGCGGCAGATCAGCCATCTGTTGCGTATTTAATTTCGCTTGTACGTGATCACAAATTACGCAATTGCGTATGTAATCCTTTACGCTGCTTCTCGCCCCGAGGATCTAACATCTTTCGCGGAGAGTTCGGAGTGTTAGTTGTAACCCACCATGAAGGGCACGATGATGTGAATCCGCGATGATCAATAATGCTAATCGTCCGGCCGATAAGATGAATGGCTGTTTTTCAAACTCCGAAAGGACGGCGTTCTTCAATCGTCCGGCCAACCGTAAAACTCCATGTTTGTTAATAAACGGATTTAACGATTTAAGCCTGTAGTAGGCGGGGGAGTAAGAATTTTTTAACGCGCGTAACTTATTCGGGAACGCGTCCTTCTGTACAATTTGTATCCAAAGGCGTTCAGCCTCTCGAAGTTCGGTTACCTGTACAGACAAATAATTTGATCGAGTCCGGTTTTTTTCGCGAACGTTTCGCAAAAAACGTAAAACATAGGCGGTTACTCGTAGTAATTTTGGCCAAGAGGAGACTTTATACATTAGATCCCATGGTGGGATTGGAGTCGCCGTAGTAACGACCCGAGGAACGCCTCGATTTCGTCTAACACCTCTGGGAGCTGGGAGGGTTGAGTGGGCCAAAATTCCGGCGACTAATAGAGCCAAGAGGAGCCCTTCCACCAGAGGTGCATGTTCACCAATTCTGACGGCAGAAGGCCTCTAGACGCACAGTCCGCGGGGTTACTTCTACTGGGTACATAAGAAGAGTCTGTATGTTTGAAACCCGATTGGCTACGAACACGTTCCAAGTCGAGGGTTGTTTTTTCAACCACGCGAGGACCACTGTAGAGTCTACCCAACAAGTCATGGAGGAAGGTTTTGTAGATAAATTGGTTAGGGCAAAATCAACACATCGAGCTAACAGGTCAGCCCCGTTCAATTCTAACCGAGGGATACTAAGAGTTTTTATTGGTGCGACCTTTGTCTTCGCTAGGAGCAAGGAAATTTTTATTTCCCCCGTTATCGTTACAACTCTTAAGTAAACGACGGCTGAGTACGCTGCGTTGGACGCATCTGAGAAACCGTGAACCTCACAATATAGTGCTTCAGAACCTAAAAATCACCATCGTGATAACAAAATCTTGGTCAGTTCAGGCAATTGACTGACAATTGACAGCCAAATTTTTTCTAAGTCGGAGGAGAGAGGATCGTCCCATCCGAGCTTTAGTAGCCACAAAGATTGCAGTAGAATCTTGGCTTTGACAATTACTAATTCGATCCAGCCTAATGGATCGAAAAGCCTACCGATGACTGTCAATGCGTGACGTTTGGTCGCCGGAAACGCTTCGAGAGGGGCCGCAGAGAATTTAAATGTATCGGCTACCGGACACCAAGATACGCCTAGTATCTTAAGTTCCGAATCTTCCTGCATTGGAAAGTCTATCGCGAGTCCGTACCCTTCAGAATGCAATGATTCAAGCAACAGCGGACAGTTTGAGCTCCATTTTTTTAAAGGAAATCCTGCGGTAGCGAGCAGGGATATTACTTGCTCCTTGAGTTGGGATGCAAGAACAAGATCGTCCGCTCCAAATGGTACGTCGTCTACATACCTGGACTGGGTAATGAAAGGAGCTGCGAACGGAAAATTGATTCCGTCATCTAGCACAAGTTGTTCAAGAACTCGCTGGGATAGATATGGGGCAGATGCAGTTCCGTAGGTCACAGTCGTTAAAAGGAGCACAATCACAGGACCATTATCTGAATCTCGCCACAGAATACATTGGAAGCATTGATCTTGCTGGTTGACTAAGATTTGCCGGAACATCTTTTCAATGTCTGCCACAAGGACAAATTTAAAGGCACGCCATAGGAGCAAAATGATGGCCAAGTTATTTTGCAACTTAGGCCCAACTAAAAGTTCATCGTTTAATGACCGCCCACTCGAGGTAGCACTCGACGCGTTAAACACAACGCGAAGCTTCGCGGGGGAGCTTCCCTCCCGAATGACCGGGTGATGAGGGAGACATACATAGTTCTCTGGAATAGTGCCCGCAGGCACATTGATTTGATGAGTCTCATGTGACCGAGTTCCTCATATTCCTTGAGGAAATGTTTATAAGCAGAGGCGAGAGTATCGTCACGGGCAAGACGTTTCTCGAGACGAGAGAGGGAAGACATGGCAATGCGACTTGAATTACCCAAATTCGGAGTGGGGGTCTTGAAAGGCAGTCGTACGACGTATCGTCCATCCGCATCACGATAATGAGACTCTACAAAGTGATCTTCACATTGTTGCTCCTCTTTCGTAAGAAAGGGTTCAGTGGGAATTTCTTCTATTTCCCATAACTTTCTTAATGTGGCCTCAATGTTGCCAGCATGGGAGACGTGATGGACGTTGATCGATGGGACAGAAGGGGATTGCGTGGGATGGGGACCGGACAATACCCAACCGAAAACTGTACGTTGAGCAATCGGAGTATTGGGTTGACCGCGGTGTAAACCGCTTAAAAGAATGGAACCGAACAAGTCTGCGCCAATGAGTGCGTCGATCCGACCGGGAATAGCGAAATCCGGGTCCGCGAGTTCGAGGTCCCGTATGTGTCCCAACCCACTATAATTCAAAATTCGCTTGGGAGCATATGACGTAATGCTACTTAAAATGTAAACTCTGGCAGGGATCAGCAGACCGCGACTGCTAGAATGTGATACCGAAAATTGAACAGAGTGTTTTACGGTGGTGGATACGCTTCCACCAATTCCGCTTACGGTTACATACGTTTTCTCCCGCGGTAAGCAAAGCGTTTGAGCGACCGATTCGCTCAAAAAGGTACACTTTGAACCTTGATCTAGCATGGCGCGGATTACAGTCGAATTACCACTATTGGAGACGATTCGGATGCACGCTGTAGCCAATAAAATCGGTCTATTAGACACTGCATTGCTGCAGTTGACACGAGAATCGGAGAAGTTAGAAGCACTCGATAAGTCAGGTGCATCAGCATTAGACACATCGTCTTCGTTTCTTTTATCGAATAAGAGTTGTGGTTCGATTTGACTGGTGACAGCCGCATTTGACGGCGAGCTATTACTTTTATGGAGAAAAGTGTGATGCCTTCGTCGACATATGGTGCACGTTAATTTACTTTTGCAATTTTGAATTTTATGCGAAGTACTAAGGCAATTAATGCACAAGTTTTGCTGACGAACGAAAGCATCACGCTTGTCGACTGGCGAAGCTTTAAACTGTTCGCATTCATATATTTTGTGATCCCGTTTACAATATATACATTTGGGTTTGGTTGACGCTTGCAACGATCTTATTTTGGGTTTCGGAATGTCTCGACTCGAATGGGAAATCGCGGACGTGGAGTTTAAGATCTCTAACGTACGCACTTGAGTATTCAAAAAATCACGAAATTTTATTAGTGTAGGACATTCCAACGTGTTGCCCAATGACGTCTCCCACTCTTTTCGCGAAACTTTGTCTAATTTTCTCACCAACAGGAAAACAAGGATATCATCCCATTGATCTATGGGCCGATTTAAATTACCCAATGCATCGACTATTTCTTTACTAGTATCGCGGAGGTACTTTAAGTCCTTGAGATTATCATTGGACGCATTTGGAATGTCAAAAAGGGTTTGTAAATACGCGTATACTACAACCCGAGTATTATCGTATTGCGACACCAAAGTATTCCACGCGCCATCGTAATTTGCGCTTGTAACGGCGATATTTTTTATTATGCTCGCGGCTTCACCAGTTAAGCTGGCTTTCCAACATTGAAATTTTTCACTTCTCGGTAAAGTGGGGACATCATGAATCAAGGCACAGTATAGATCGTGAAAGTTTTGCCAGTCGAGATAGTTACCTGAAAAGGTAGGTAAGCGAATCTGCGGAAGTTTAACGGAAGATCTGGATGCAATCGGCTGCTGCATATCCTGGTCGTTTGCTGCTACGGCGGCGGCGGCAGCTGCGGCGGCATCAGCAGCTTCGGTGGTTGAATTAAATTTGTCCAGAGCAGAAAAAAATGCATTTTCGGCTCGGGCTGCATGATTAGCGGTGAAGTACGTCAGATTTGCCTTCTCCTCTATCGACGAGTTCAACTCAAGGTCATCATGAAGGGTCATAAACTTGTCCCAATCGCGTTTCAAGTATTGCAGTCTTCCTTGGAGCACTCGCACGGATTTAGATTCACTAGAGCCTTCAGTGAATTGTAGAGATGCACGTTCGATGCGATCAAGCAACGTTATTTGCCTTTGGAGTAGGCTCTCCAGGTTGAACTCCTCCGAGAACGATTTGGATTGTTTTGAAAGCGGCATGTTTATGGTTTAGAAACTTTCCTTCGAAAATGTCAACAAGCGCGGCTTCGGCGCGTAACAAATAGGCGATCAACGTACGTGCTCTAGGTGTTCCGAACGTTGCGAGAGCTGGGTGCAGAATGCGTACAACGACGGAATTGAGTCGCGTGCGACGGTCTTCAGGTGGGAGAACGATGCGCTAGACACAAGCCTTTGCCGATTCTTCACGGAAAAGAACTGCACCGAAATCCACAATGCCCAATTTCCGCAAAATTTTCCACGTTTTTCCACGTGTTTGCACTGTGCTCGTATTTTACGGAGCCACTATGAAAACGAATGCTCTTTTTTTTTCAGGATACTTCGTATTTGTCCTTAACGATTTGTTTTAGGTATTTCGCGCACAGCACTGCAATTTTGTTAAATCGCACTGATCCGAAATTCGATTGATGGACTCACAATATCAAAAACGTTATTATTATCCGGCTCGAAGGACCGTGTTTGTGGTACGAGCGGAGGCGCAAGCCGATGCCCGATCCACGAATAGCTCCGGTTCAGTTCGATTGTGGACTGTATTTTTTGGTAGGGTTCGGATCAGGTGAATTAGGTTCACTTGCCTGCGGGAATGAGTAATTTAACTACTCTACACACGGTTTGAGGTTTACCTACGTATATTTGTCTCAACTTTACAAAGTACGGGAGTGCTTTGCGAGCGCGTCGGTACAAAATGGAGAACCGCGTGTGTGGGTTACAGGTTCGAGACGAAGGAGATCCGTTCTCGTTCGCGACGAAAGGCTATCTGGCCCCCTCCGATGTACGCTAGCGACGTGACGCTACGCTTCGTTCAATGTTGCCAGCTGCGCGAAGACGGCAATATTGGATACAAGATTCAATATTATTCACGAACACAGATGAAATCGATCGGTAGACATTCTATATCTTTTGTTTCCATCAATGCGAGACGTTTCACTTCGTAATAAATCCTTAACAAACGTTGAAGAGATGCAGGCTGTTCAATTAGATTTTCCAATACCCAATATTTAAGTATCTGTATATTATTTTTAGCGCAAGTTCCATTAATCGTATGACTTTTACATTTCTCCGACAATTGATATTGCTGCTGTTACTTCAATTTTGTAAAAGATGGGCAGTCCAAAACGTCGGGATCAATAACAGTTTCAGCGTTTAATATATCCTCTAACCAACATTTTTTATCCACTTCATTTACATAAATTTTGTTGGCACATTTAACGATATCCTCCAAAGTCTCGTTTATAGCATTAAAGGAAACGTCACCAGATTGCCATGGTATGCCGTGGTAATTATGTATTAACTAGTTATTCACTCTTTTGTAGTGTAACTGGAACCACACCCATTGATATGGCGGTTTAAACAGATAAGTCATAATTTCACTGTCGAAAATATTCATTATAGACATTTCCTTCGGTATGAAGCGATTACCAAGCCCGCGGAATCCTCGTACGTCTACAATGTATTCCATTTCGTATGATACTGATTCACTAGCAATTAAAGTATAACTATATTTTATTCATTAATTAAGGCATGCGCAATAATGGCTAGTCCCTCTCAAACCAACTTCTTTACATTTCCACTTATGGGCTTATATTCTAAAATACGATCATGTAAAATTAAGCAACAAGCAGAAGTGTCTGCAGGAAAATTTTCTTTTGATTCAAATTCGAGCCGCACATCGACAGGTGCGTGTTTTAAAGTTTCATTCTGCTTAGAGCAATCAATAATGATTAATGGAGCTTTCTCTAAAAATATTGATTTATTCAATATAGATTTACCATTAACATTTTTATTATAGTAACTAGCTTGAAAATTGATATACATATCGTATAATAAAGAAAATTGATTATTTGCAATATTAAGGTTTAAATTACCATACGGATAATATTTTGAATTCAAAAATACTTTAACATTACTAATGTTACAGTGACCAAACAGGCTAGCATTTTTCGCCTTTTCATTTTTTCGTGCTGTTTGAAAGCCAATAATTATATATCGTGGCTTTTCTAGTTGTGGCGCTGTTTTCGCAGACCACACGTGGGATGATGTTAACGGTATTAGTGGATATTCATAAAGTTCCCATGTACGGAAACTTAAAGATATGCAAGGATCTTTTTCAATGAAACGTAACAGCTGTATCCTTTCCCCATCAGCCAAGGTCACATATGGAACTTACCATTCTATTTTATTCATCTCAATTTTGTAACTTTCTTCTGCATTTTGTATAATTGCATTATCATCGTGTTTAGATCTTGTTAAAACAAGTTCGTGCTTCGCGATTACAGTTATCTTGCGATAATCGTCGGCAAATCCGAGAATCATACTCAGAGGCATGATTACTAGTGTGCATCGAAAAAATCGATTTTTCGAAATTCAAAATGCATTATTGCGGAAGAAGTAGGTTTTAGCGACACGAATACGTGGGCGAAAGCCCTAGGCTGAGAAACAATATCTTCTGTTCCGGCAAACGCCTTGAAATTTAACATTGGATTTTAAATGGGAAATCATTTTTTGTTCGTTGTTGCACGATAACTACATAGATAAAAATGGTACTCGAGATGTTTTTTCTTTAGCGAATTCCTCACTCTTTTCCGCATAATTTGACAGATTTGGAAGTTGACAAACAAATTTTCCAGATGTTTTATTAGATTTTGAATTTTGCCTATTTTTAAACTAAAAAAAATACAGCATCAAATCATCTCGATATCTTCCGAAAAAGTATCTACAGATTATTGACCCTATTGTTGAAAGAAATTGATATTTTGCATCTGCAGAAAATATTCTGCTTTCTATGCTAACAGATGACAGGAAAAATATTAGAATGCTGGCTGTAAATAGAATTCTTGTTGGGATTGTGTGTGCTAAAAACAATAGAAATAAGCTCCGACAGTTTTCAGTACCGCGGACAAACTTTGATGCAGATGAATATTATAATATGATTGATTGGTCTGAAGCTTATGATCGTATCCCACCGGTTCTTCAATATTATAATAAGAATAGATTAGAAGAAATGTTTTTACAAGAAGTTATACCAACGAATTGGGATTTTACAGCATTTCCGTGTCATACCCAAGCGGTTGAACGCACGGTAAAGTTGGTATCAGAGGCTTCAAAAGCAGTAATAGGGACCGAGGCACGTAATAATTATATCACATGCACATTAAAATCTCCTGAAATAATGCCTAAATTTATTACCAAACAAAATTTCAAATTCGCGTCAGAACTATAAGTGTTGCACATATTTATTTATATGTATAATTTATTACATATTGATTTGGAGATATTACAACTGTTATTCAATAAGGTGATATATTTAGAAGGTAACAAAAAGAAAACAAAAAGTCATGACAAATGTATCATGAGATTTGAGGTTAATCTGTCAAATGATAACTCAATTTCTTATTTTTGTTCCTATTTATTATGATATAGGTCCGAACAAGTACATTATTACATTCTTACAGTTTTTTACGATGATCTGTCAATGTCGTGTAGAAGCATTATTGATGAAATTATTACTGCGTCTTTTGAGATCCGACTTATGGAATTTGTCAGAGTGTAATCACAGTAAACCTGTGGTGATTTTATGCTTTCGTATATTAAAACAAATCAATACGATCATCAAAAAACATTTTAGATCCTGTAAAATAGTCGATGTTGAGTGAGAGCACTAATGATGAAAGAATTACAGCAAGTTTTGACACCTGACAGACAGAAATAGTCAGAGTGTAATTACAGAATGTAGGAACGATTCTAAGATGTCAATTCATACATAAATAGCAATATTTATCAGTCGTCATATGTTGCAACGCAGTACACAACATTTTCTTTTACTTTTCTGAATCTCAGGCTATGAATATGCTCCTAGTTTCAAGTTTGTAATTGAAAAGGCGAAGTAACCATTTCACATGGATTGTTCTTAAACAACCTCAACCATTTCACAGAATATAAATGGTTTTTTGGTGATAGTATTGACTTGTTTTAATATACAGAAGCACAAAGTCACTACAGATTTACTGTAACTCCACTCTGATAATTTTATAAACCTAATTTCAAAAGACGCAGTAATCTTTTCATATTTAAAGCTCTCACACAATATCAACAATTTCACTGGACCAAAATTGTATCTTGATGATTGTATTCGTTTATCCAAAAAAATAAAATCACAAAACCACCACCGATCAGACATTGTTCTATTTTGGCAACTTTTATACATCAAATTTGAAAAGACGCTGTACTTATTTCACATGAAGCACGTTTTTTCAAATTTGACATACATAATGTACTGGAGTAATACTTTAGTAAATTTGTGACGATTTGTAATATTATTCTTTTATAAGAATTCAATAGTATGAGAAAAAGGCCCTTTCGGTTCTGCGAAGTCGTCAATGTCGTGTGTCAACACTCCGGATAAAAATATTACTGCATCTTTTAAAATCTGATGTATAAAAGTTGTCAGAGTGTAATCACACTAAATCTGTAGTAATTTTAGGCTTTGGTATTTTAAATGAAATCAATATGATCATCAAAAAACAATTTAGATCCTGTAAAATAGTCGATGTTGAGTGAAAGCTGTTGAAACGTGTCGGATAGAAGTTGTCAGAGTGTACTGCGCCGCCAAAGCACAACACACTGCAGCATCAATTGGCACTACACAGCAAACACAATTGACATTTAACAAATGTTATTTTTCCAATAACTTTTGAATGCTTAAATGTGTTTGCTGGATGATACACCTTTGACATATTAACCTCTTTCAGTTTAAAATATATATATGATTTAAGGTTATCCTGTCAAAAACAACACTCACAAGAACACAAAGCTACAAGACCTGTACGGACAGAGATTGTACGGAAATACAATTCGTATTTTCATAATTGCGTTAAAAATAGCCGGATAAATAGCTTACGCGCGCGTAGCTATTTTGCGATTAAGTTTGAGCTGTCAAAGATAGTCAAAGTATCGAGAATCGTATCGACCAGTTTCGAACTCCCACCAAGATGTAAGAAAGCAAGTTTCATTGTATTACGAATATTAGTATTTATGCGTGCGTGCGTGCGAACACTGATCTGTGTATATCATATGGTGTAGAATAATTATAAGCATGTATAGGTAGGTGTGTATCTTAGATAGTATAAGCGAGTGTTTTGTGATTTCATGAAAATACTTATTTCTGAGTACATAATAAATTCAAATTCGGTACGTAGGTACGAACCCGTAAGTTGCGTTGAAAATCCGCTCAGAAGTTTCTTTTTTAACCAAGGCATCCACTAAGTCGAAAAGTCTAAATTAGGTAAAAATTACCAAATTATTGCTATATTTGACTTCTTATAGGTCCGTTCTTCCAAATTGGTCTATGCCTTATTAGTCTAAATGCCTTCCATTACCTAATATTTACCTCAAATTTACCGTCTTTTTATTCTCCACTTACCTGAAATAGAAGTCGATTCGATTTTAATCAGGTCAGGGCCGTTAGGCATTTGGACCTATTCGGAAGTCGAATTGACGTAATTTTGACCAATTTTGCTGCTTGGGCGATCGGCACAATAATTTCATGGTTACCGATATGAAATTTATTATTAATGTCAACATTTGGGATTGAATTAAACGTTAAAAGTTCTATTAAACCCAATTCATTATTCTTCTGCGGTGAAAGTTCAATAGGTGGAAAGTATTGCGTTTCCAATACTAAAGACTGCCCCGAGAGCGTCAACGTAAAAGAATCATTCATACTGATTGTTCAAATTACACTGATTATCATAATATTTTATGCTTTATATTTATACAACTGATACTTGTTTGGACAAAACAGCTGATTGCATAAAAATTTGAGACATAAATATCCACAATCAAAAGTGGCATAGTCTTGAAAATTTTCACGGTTATACATAATGCTACCTACACCGAGATAAGGTGGGCTAAGGTTTCCAAAGCTGTCAAAATAAACGACTTTAGAACCACGTTTTCGATATGCTACCCAATGTCTCCCCGGACCGCTTGCATCGTCTAAATTTATGACTGCACATTCATTAACTTGGGGATTCTTTGGTAAATTATTACGCATAAAGACACCTCTAAAATTCGGAATTCTAGCTTCTTTTGAATATCTTAATATATCTATATCGGTGAGTGCTCGATTCGGTAGCTTTACACGTTTTTTCGATTTCTTCTACATTTAACACCTAATCCCGTTTTATATGGTTTTAATTTCAAACCTAAACAATTTTTATAAGGTTTAAGATATAATCCTTTACCTATAGCTGTTGCTTCCATAGCTCGATTAAGCCTTTCACTTTCATGTAACTGCTTTTGAGCAGCTTTTGCATCATTAACAGCCTGTTTGTACCTGCTTGCCACCGGCTAATACACCTACCGGCTAATCCTCCAACCTTTGCAGGTATCAATAGTTCTCGAGTTTTTTTAATGAATCGCTTACCACCTGCTTCTTTTACTGCTTTACGTGCTCCTGTCAAAGCGCTTGATATAACACTTTGAACATTATTACTTGGTGACATTCACATTTTAGCTGCCGGAATAATGTTGTTCAATAATGTTGTTTGTTTTTTTGACGCTTTCTTCTTCTTCTTTTTCAGTCCCATGCCTAATTTACTTTTTAGTTTCATTGTATCTGCAACACCCCAATCTGTCGCCTTTTCTGCAATGCTTGCGTCTTTTGCCAAAACTCGCTTCCAAGCCTGCTCCGCTAATATTCGATCGGCCTCGCTTCTACCGGTGGGATTTTCACGAGTTTTGGAGTAAGCGATGTCGTGTTACTTGCAAACCTTATCTAACGGATTTATCCCTGAGTCTCCTGTTGCTAATCGTTGCTTTAATTTTGTACCAGTCCCGCAGTACTGGTAACCGGGTATATGAAGTTCTACCGGTAATTTATTAATTAAAGAATTGACCAATCCTTTCCCACTCTTTATCCGTGTTTGCTTCTTGTTTTTACTCACATATGTAATTATTTTAAGATGTGCACCATTCAAATAATAAACAGTTAATGACTGACATTACATATAAACGCGGTACTTATACTTTTATGATCAGTAATTATCAAAATGCGTTTTCATAAACAACCAACAAATATCCCAATCATCAATTTTGATGATTTAACATCCACTGTACAAAATAATGCAACTAATGATAAATGACATGGGGAGTTGCTGCCAAATAGTATACATGCAAAACAAATACACTACTCAGTCTAATCATCGATCAGAATGGATTAAAGTTTGAAAATATATATGTATATTCGAAATCGTTAAATCAACCGAAATATAAATTTTTACAAAACTTACTCGACTCTGTGGAGGGTACAGAATACTTTCCTTTTCACGATAATGAACGGGTAGTAGCACCCGCCGAGACCAGGCCAAACTCTATTATTATATTTGATGATGTTGCATGCGAGAAGCAAGACAACATTAGATCCTTCTTTTGTATGGGTAGACATAATTACGTTGATGGCTTTTACCTCAGTCAAACGTAGGCTCATGTTCCCAACCATCTTATTCGAGATAACGTAATCTTTTTGATTCTCTTTAGACAGGATGAAATGAATATTAAGCACGTGTATAAGGATCATGTAAATATAGTTATGCCATATAACACAAATATATATGTATGCAAAGTTGGACAGAAAAGCCTGGATTTATTGTAATCGATAAAGACAGTGAATTAGAAGAGGGAAGGTATTGAAAACGTTTTGTTTGTTTTATAAGCATAAATAATTTTAAGAACAGATAAAAATTGGTGTAACAAGTCAGTGTAGAGTGCCACTTGCATGTATTAACATGTCTTCTCCACTTAAACAGCAGCAAGACGTTTTACGGTCAAATTGTCAAAGCTAGCGAATTTATTCGTCGAAAACATCGATTATTAAAAATGGGTAAAGAAACGCATGACCTTGCGATAAGTGAAACGCTCAAACCTCTGACAAGTCCATTGGAAAAAATAGCAGACGCTACAACAATGTCAATCAACAAAAATGCGATTGATGATATAAACGTACAGGATAAAGTAACATATAGCATAGAAATTAATGATGTTAACGATTTTGATGATGATGATGATACGCTTGATGGATATAATACCCCTTTAGAACAGACATTTAGCAGTGATATTAAAACACCTATATATCATACTAAAGAAAGGTTATCAAATAAGTTTCTAACTTTACTGATATTATTGATACAATTTATGGTGTTCGCATAGAAGGTGGTATTGTAAGAATCGGTGATTCGACAATAGAATTTAAGAATAAAAATGTCATTGTTAAGGATAACAAATTTGCTATTACTGAAGGTTTGCTAGAGTGATCCTCATTTAAGAAAAAAGCTGATATAGCTATAATCCAACAGTCTGATTTAAACAATTACAAAAGTATACTCACCTTAAGTAATGCATATAGGAAAGATTAGAAACAGGAAAACCCTATTCGGTATAATGCTTCCCACAAGTATCGAAACTATGTCAAGGAAATGTTTAAAGATGTTCCGAAAAAGGGTCGTAATTTTCTTAAATACATGATTGTTGAACAAAACCGTAAAATTGACTACGTGCATTGAGATGATGAAAACGAACTTGTCGATCGTTTGCGCCTTCTAATAGCATCACAAGCTGCTGGTAATTCAAGTCTAACGAATGAAATTTTATCGATTATTGAAGAGTTGCGCGAAGCTAATATAATCTATTAATTGCGTCATAATTACGTCAGTATCATAATAAGCATCGATGTATTTGGACGTTCGTCTCAACGAGCACGGAAGCAAGTATTTCAAAGTGTTGAAATTGCTGCAGATGGTTCTTATGATTTTAAGAAAGGAAAGTTATGTAATATCGGAATTCTAACATATTCGGACAATGCCATTATTTTGAGAATATTTCACACATCTATTCGCAATATTAAACAGCAAATAAATGAACTGTGTAAAGGTATAATTAAAAATAATGAGAAGATTGAATATTTTGAAAAAAGTATAAATAAAATGCATCAAGATATAAATAAAAATTACAATGGAATAGAAAAGAGGCGGATTATATCTTCAGATATCAGAAATTATACTATTGAATTACATCAAGAAATAACTAAACATACCAATAATTTAAATAAAAATAATTACACGCTTAGCAATCTTACGAATAATATCACTGTCTTAGAGCGGGAAGTAAAGGAAAATAATGATGATTTGAATAAAAATAATGGTTTGATTGATAATCTTACGGTAGATATTGCTAATATACAGGGTGCGTGCGTACGATCCGAACATAGGGCATGCCATGTTAACGGTAGAGCGTTCCTGATTGGCCAGTTCCAGCCCGTACGGTTCTCCCCATTGGCCTTGAGAGAGCATGGAATGGCTGAAAATGGAGATGCGAGTACTGCCTTCACTGTTCAGTACTTCAGTCAGCCGCATTCAGTAATTCAGCCTGAAGTAAACATTGAGTGCACGATAAAAGATCGTAGATGTAATTCTCCTACACTGTAAAAATCGTAAATGTAAATAACCTATTAATTGCGGTAATTTTACCACCCGTTGTAATTTTCCTTCGCTTAATGTTATAAATTTACTACAAATTCACTACACCCCGTTCTAACTTTCTTACCGGCTTAAGTGTGAATTTACAACATTAAGCATAGGAAAATTACATCTACGATCTTCTATCGTGCACTCAATGTTTACTTCAGGCTGAGTTACTGAATGTGGCTGATTGAAGTATGTACTGAACAGTGAAGGCAGTACTCGCAACTCTAGTTTCAGCCATTCTTCTTGCGGCCAATGGGGTGAACCGTACGGTCTGGGACTGGCCAATCAGGAACGCTCTACCTTTAACATGGTATGCCCTATGTTCGGATCGTACGCACGCACCCTGTAGAAAGAGACTTGAAAAAATACACCTATGACATAAGGGAGAGTAGTACTGTAGCTCACGATGCTGAGAAATTAATTTTTCTCCTAGAACAAAATGTCCATAAAAACAGTGATTCCTTTAAGGAGATTCATAAAAAAACGGATGATATGAAGAGGATATTTCACATTTGTACTCCTTACGGAAGAATTAATAAGTTAGTCTAAAAATGTGAATAAATAAACTATCTGCAACAATCCATGCAACAGTTTTAATCAAAACGTTGCCTTATCTGTTTAACAACAATGACTTCTAAAGAGAAGAGAAATCAGACTCACTCACTTTACATTCATACAATTTATTAAAAAATTTATCATGGGATGGTAGGCATGTCTAATCTAAGATGCTCATTTCCTTTACGTAATCGTAAGGGAAAATTCCCTAACGTTTTAATACATTAAATTCATTCTCATTTGGAAAATGAGATTTTAAAATTCTTTTATCATTATTCAAATATGATGCCAATTTCTCGAGGGAGCAATTAAAAAATCTAATCGAATCTAAAAATGTTAAGCGAATTTTAGTTTCTTCAATATATTTAACCATGGAAATGTACTTTTCCATATTACATGCGATAATACGAATATCTCCTTCAAAAGAATTGGCAATTTCGCGAATAATGAAATGAGCACCGTAACCACTCAAATTGTGAAAGATAACTGTTATGTCGAAACGATATTTATACTTAAGATTACACCTGTTGTGAGCTGCACTCCGAAATTGGCCGGTTAAGTGATAGTGGTCACGGACTTTGAGATCCTCATTTGAGAAGGACCCCCCGCATTATTGTAATTAATTAACTAAATAATAATAAATTTTATATGAATATATTTTGTAATTTTATTTAATATTTTACCTGATTAACTTCATCGGCTAGCTTCTTCAGCTCGTTGGCAAACCAGGTATCAGATTCGGACCCCCGGTGAGAACGGTAACGACACAGAAAGGGGTCGTGGTGACAGTGTACGTAGTAGCCTGCACTGTAAATCTTATGCTCTTCGTAGGCTGATTTTGGAGCTGCCTCCGTCTCCACTTGTCCCAACAGGCACTCGGTATCATAGCATAAACAATGAAAGGTACTGGCATGGCTCGACCCAAACTTTTAAATTTCAAAATGCTTGTTTTTATTTCGGGGAGTTTTACCGCACAATCATTTTTCTTTCCACATTCTATCTTGTGCATGACAAGATTTTCTTCACTATGGAAATAGTGAAGATACCTGTCATAGATATGCTTCTTTCCATCACGTTTGCGGTATTGTTTATGCACTAGTCGTGATAAATTTTTAACCCAGCAATAATGATGATTACGACTGTCGTCTTCTTCGACTTCGACATCATCCAAAATACAAGATGCGGAGGGGCGTGGGATTTTCCTCCATTCTTCAGACACGAGGAGAAGGTTACTATATCGATCCTTCTCATTTGCAGTAGAATGTACATATAGCACTTTTTCTTTTTTCTCGGCTACTACAAATACTTTGACTGAAATGTCGTTTAAATTTTTGAACCTTGGAATGTAGTTTAACGCGACGGGGAAAGCAATGCCTTTGATAATGCGGATATGATGACTGTTGATCTGAACTGGCATTTGCGGGGAAAAATGCTGACATAATTGCCCACGCAAAACAGTCATTACCCAGAATTTTTCCGTTAATTACAGCATTTTTATTTTTAATCCACATGGGTAAGTTGAACCATCGGCCGGCACGCATTGGATTATACTTCGCTGTCTGTATAGCCAGCGAATTTATGCAGGATAAAGCCCAGCCCGAGCCATTCTCTTGAAACTCTTCGAGTGTAAGAATAGGCACTTTAATTTTTGCGTCGAACCACTCGTTTAAGTCCGTGCTGACACATAATTGTTCATATTTTCTGGAAAAATATTTGGTATCCTGCAGCTGCCTCGCGATAAACTCTCCCGAAAATACAGTACATACCTTGCACAGTACACACCTTGTACTCATTTATTACGCCACGCACATATTCAACGACGCTAGGTTTTATCTCACCCATGAATTTAGCGTGGTACAAATGTTTTAAATTAATCACTAGTGATTAGTGCAGTTCTCAATCGATTTTTGAATGCCGATTCGACGTTCCTCTTAAAAAAAAAAAAAATTCTTCAGACCTATTATCTTCTCTTTGCGCCAATCACTCTACATCTGTAACGCTCAGACCCGTCATGCGATGCATAATCGCCTCCACCGATGCCTTAACCCCATTTGGAATATGGGGATTAGAAATGATGTAGGAATTAATTTTTCCAATATTCCCGGTATACTTCTCAATGAAGTCCTGGAATTGACCCGGAGTAGCTTCTTCGCCGAGGGTTTCGTAAACCCCCTTCAAGGATTCCTCCCACGATCAAAAAGTTCTCTTGATATCGATCATCTTGAAGATATTTTACAAGTAGAAGAACTTGTGAAGTGTTGGAGACTACTCCCCGGTAGCCCGAGTATGCTTAATTGATACCTCACTGAATTGATCCGTCGTTGCCATATACAAATACAACATTAAGATAACAATCAAACAGTTTATCATCAAAATCTGGCAATGCTGTAATTTTCATTGCGTAGAAAAATTGATCAAGCTGGGTGCGATAAATGCCCTGAGAATAAGACACATTTATTTTATATTAGTATTTAGGGCACCTGGAAAAAAATGTTTATTCACTCAGTCTATAAAAGAATACATCATAGACGTAATGATTAAGGGGTTTTACAGTCCAAGTGTTGCGACGCTGGTAAAGGTAACGGTTTTCAATAGGAGGAGAGCCGAAAACGAAACTTTCCACCTCATGAATGAAAATCTGCATTTAAAATATATAGGCAAAGAAGGATTTCGAAATGTTATGTCACGAAATGAGAAAATGGAAATATAGATGCTAGATGGAACAAATTTTGTAATGGATAGGTAGGATAAACGGACCTGTCGTAGCCGCCAGCTCTCACGCATTAGGGGGTCGGCGCCATGTCTTGTGAACGCGTTGAGACTTGCTTAGAGGCTTTTCTAAATAAATTAATTAATTTGAAAATAGTCTTAGCAGTTTTGTGTGAAGTGACTCAGCGGTTTCGTCACTATTAGAGATCATTGAGCTACTCTAATGGCTTGTCAAGACGACTGTCATATTGATGGATAGATTTCCCCGACGAGAGAAAATTCTGAAAGGTGAATTCGAACTTACAACATGACAAGATAGAGGTCAAAAACTGATTGCATCACAAACGGGTTTTTAAAATTTGTGTGAGATTTAAAAAGTAGGTCGTCGATATACGGTATTGGGCTAGACATCTTCAAACTGGTATTTAGACTAATTGTGACGAAGATTGGAGGAAATCTACGCTTTCAATTCCTCAAAAAAAAATATACGTAACATTTGGAATACGTCGGTAACGGTGTGTCATATTCAAAGAGAAATTTACCAACAGGGCACATTTAAAAGATCGAAAGATATATACATAACGCGACATCATTAATCTTTGAAAAGTCAATGGGACCGTCCAAGAAGTCCTTGTGTCATCTTAACGACCTCATTAGTGACGGTCAGATTTCCCAATGAGAAAGCCCGCGTACCAAACAGCAAATCAAAAATGCAAATCAATCCGCGAATCGGTCCGCGACTCAGCCGCGAATTAGTCCGCGAATTAGTTCACGAATCTACCACCCCTCCCGCTGCGTCAGCGCCGCGACTGTGGCCACGCCTGGTGAAGGCGGCGGGAATTTCGCGGGATCTGTTTTAGCTATACTACTTACATGACGGTGAAACTAGCAACTAGAATAGCTGCGCCACCAGGACAGTATCGCAAGGTGCGACCGAAAAGGGACCCGTTATTAAAAAAACAAGTTATTCATAATCTCGCAGTCACTTAACGAGAAAAATCATATAGTCGCGATAATCTGCATATAATAAAATAACATAGACGAATAAAAAATTAAAAATATAATGAATAATATTATGAACATTCGTACAAAATATTCTATATACATTGGCAATAAAGTAGAATTAATTTCGTGACCATACTCGAGCTGTTTTATTGCTTATCATTGTTTATGACACTCGGAGATGGAATTCTTTATCAAACAAATGCGGCTGCTGGGAGGTTCAAATTTATAAAAATATTCTATTTAAAAAATGACCATATCGAAGCTTTATAAACAATGAAAAATATTGAAGGAATTCGAGTCTGGTCACCAAAGTAATTCTACGTTATTGCCAATGTATATAGAATATTTCTACAAATTTGAAACTCCCAAGCACTTTGCAATCGCACAGCAGCCGCATTTGTTTAAGAAAAATGTCCATATTCGAGTTTTATAAACAATGATAAACGATGAAGGAGCTCGAATCTGTTCATTTTATTAATTGTACATTATGATTGATGTATATCGAATATTTGAACAAATTTTTATCCTCCCAGCAGTTAGCGATCGCATAGCTGCCGCATTTGTTTAAGAAAAATGCCCATAACCGAGCTTTATAAACAATTATAAATAATTAAGGAATTCGAGTCTGATCACCAAATTAATTCGACATTATTGCCAATCTATATAGAGTAACACATTTCATCTTCCCAGCACTTGGCGATCGCACCGCAGCCGCATTTATTTAAGAAAAATGTCGTCAGTAAGGTGCCCCTGAGCTCCCTGCCTTATAGGGGCTTAGTTAATATTTTGTAATTTTTAAATACACACACAATAAAGTTAGTCTTTTTCCCTTCATTGCTAAATTTATTTAAAATATATATATATATATATATATACTTCCATGACGTTGGACCAAGTAGCTATTTCCATGACATAGGGCAGGGGGCCGCTGGGGGAAAAGGACTGCCGAGCGGGTGAAAGTCGTATGTCTATCTGGGGGGGCTTTGTCCCCCCCCCCCCCCTTATATTATCCTAACCTGACACTTACAGAACCTGCCTAAACCGCAGATGTTATTTCGATGACACAAATGTGTAGTCACCGAAATGACTATTAGACATATTTTTTTTCGATTACAGTCATCAAAATAGCCACTCGTCACCGAAGTAGCCACCGAATCACAAATTTCGTCACCAAAGTAGCTACGTTACATTCTTATATGTGCCTAATATGGTAGCAGCGTGGTATCGCTAACCGTTATGAACATATACCGGAGCCATGAAAATAAATATTTAATAATTTGTTCTTCTCGACCGTACTATATTGACATATACATTTGAAATAGACTCTGTTTCTTGGTATAATCGGTATTCTTACTAAATAAAAACAAAAATAAAAACAAATCAATCACATGCTTTTGATTTAAGCAACGATAATAAAAAATGAGTATGTATACTTGCCGGTATTTGTGTTACAACCGCACCGGAATCCTTGGTATGTATATAGAATATTTTGAACAAATGTTCATCCTTCCAGCAATTTGAGTTCGCACGGCAGCCGCATTTGTTTGAGAAAGATGCCCATCGCCGAGTTTTATAAATAATGATAAACAATGAAGTAGTTCGAGTCTGTTCACGAAATTAATTGTACATTATTGCCAATGTATATAGAGTATTTGTACAGATTTGAACCTCCAACATTTTGCCGTAACACTGCAGCCGCATTTGTTTAAGAAAAATGCCCATATCCAAGTTTTGTAAACAATTATTAATAATGAAGTAGTTGGAGTCGGGTCACGTAATTAGTTGTACATTATTGCCAGTGCATATGGAATATTTGTACAAATTTTCAACCTCCCAGCCTTTTGCAATCGCGCGGCAGCCGCAATTTTTAAAATTAATGCTCAATTATATTCCAGCGTCAATTTTTCTATGCGTCTATCTCATGTCCATGTGTGTCCGTCTAGTGATTTTTCTCTAGACTTATGTATTTATCTAGGGAAATTCTGTATTGAAATTCCGTCTTTCCCGCCTGTTTGTACATGCAATCATTGGTCAACACTTACACGAATCTTACACACGCGTCTGGTGCGTCTTCTACTCAATATATTACACAGCGTCTCTCGTCTGGTTACGGAATTGCAATTCCGTCCTTACCCATCTACTACTCTAAGCCGTCGCTACCGAACCCCACTCTCTAGACGCTATACTACGCAAGGCTATTACGCTCTATCTCTCTGTATTCTCCTCCGCCGTGGTATTGCAATTTTGCCCGTCTCGGTTATAGCGACGCTAACTGTAGGAACATCTAGTGACTGTCGGTTCGATTAGTTTCGGTCTGGGTACGTGTGCCCGCGCATGCACAAGCAGTTTCGTTCGCTGCGATTTTCTCACCGTTCGATAGTATTTTAACGTCTCCGTGCTCCGTACTATTGTCAAAATATTAAAATTTCTTGGCGATAAATACGAATACGGGTATGACAGGTTTTGTCAGTTCAGCTGAGAGAGTTCTTCAATATCTCCGGAGGAACCGTCATTACCTGTTATTTTTCCGCGGGTGAGTAAAAGTGAGATGATTAATACAGAATTGAAATTCTGTGCTGGAGATTGTGAATAGTCTAAATGTAAACGAAATCGAAATTCGTGTGTAGGCTAACCATTATCCTGGAGGTTGGAACTCAAGTGACGTCTCTGTGGTTACGACCCCGTATTTATACCCACTAGGAAATTCAAATTTTTCTCCTAGGAAATCCAATATTTCGCTTGAATTTGTAAGTAACCATTTTTTCTTGCTATAACTTCCTCACTTACTTTGTTCATTTTTAAATTATTCCATTGCAGGTATTTTCGATAGATAAAAGAATATATATTTATCTTTTTATTTTTAATTGGTAAATAATCGTAATTAACCTAAATTAATACAAATAAAAGTAATTTTAATAAACAAACATAAATCAACTTTTGTGAAGAAAAATTTCTGTTGTGAAATTTGCATCCTCACATAGTAATAAAACAACAATTTAAATATAATTTGTGTGGTGTTTTACGTGTGTCTAATTTTTTCGTTTACAACAACGCCAAGAACATTTTCAAGCGATGAATTATCCCAATTTAAATAATTTTCAGCAATAAAACAATTTAAAAATTTTTTGCGAATTGCTCTATGTTTAGTTCTTTCAATTACAATAACGTCAATGAAATTTTCAAACCATAAATTATCAAAATTTAAATTATTGTCAGCAATAAAGTATGAACAAAAATTTAAAACATGGTTTGTGTAATTTATGTGTGTACGATAGTGTGGATGCTTCTATTTTTTTTTTATTTTTTACGTAGGGGGAAATGCGTTAGGCACCATAGGTGGGTGGTGGCCTTGGATAACCCAATGTCTGTCGGACTGCACTTGACTTCACGTAGCTGGGAAATAACTCACTTGCACTTAATGTTACTGGGAAGGGTTATCGACTAAAACCCTAACCTCTCTTGTCCCTCCTTAATCGACAAGTGCAGTCTGCAGCTGAAAAGTGGCTCCGATATCCATCTCCTCCGCTGCAGACTGTACCGGGTCATGTCGCCACTGCAATCACTCGGTTTATCATCGGGTTAGTGGTTACATGATCTTGTGTGATCGAAAGGATGTACGCTGAAACTACATTACTTGGATATGCTGCCAAAAGATGCAATAGTGTTTCAGCATGACATCAACACGATCTATAAACAGTACTCAGCACCGTCTAGCATAAGATGGTTTGGCGGTACGCTAAGGTATTGATGTCCCCATCCTGACATGTGAAGATAAAACCTTCGGTCTCGGATTTCAAGCCGGTTGATATTAAGAACAAGAAGATCATGTCTAGCGACAAGCCAAGTTGTTGGATATTTCGAAAGAATCGTCCATTCAATGGCTTGCCAACATGCCTTCCCTCTAAAATACGGAGTTGTTCCTTCCTTACATTGGCCCTAAGATGCACCGGGCCCAAGTTGAAAAACAGACCATGGTTTCGTGCAGCTCGTTCCGCCGCGTTGTACGAAAACGCCCCCTTCCCCTGAAGTTTATGCTGATGAACTAGCACTATCAAGGGATCCTCCGTTGGATTAATCACGTTGCAAGATATATCTAGGACTAATCTGCCATACACACCAGGTTCAAAACGCCACGACCTTCCAATTTTCGGAGCAAATAGTCTTTCCACGAAAGATATTGGATACAAACTGCGGTGCATGCAAATTAACTTTCGTGTTCATCGGTCAAGACCACTTAGCTCGAAAGCGTTCCACTTAAGTGTTCCAATTGAATAGAGCACTAGTGAAACGAACAACATATTCGTGGCTGCCAGCTGATTTTTCCCCGCCAATTCTGAATATCAGATGTGACGGAAAAGCGGCCGGTATTTCTTTACGATAATCGTTTTAGCAGCCTGCACATCCTGGACATGCCTCAGAGGCACTCCCAGATATGTGAATGTTCCTCGGCGCTAAGATGGCGGATGACGTTTCCGTTGATGAGCTCCATATCGTTGTAAATGAACGCTAACCTTCCTCTGTGTGCAAATGAAGGACTGCACATTTGTCCAATCCGAATGCCATACCTATATGTCTCGAGTATGTGATGGCGAATCAAACTGTATAATTTAAGATCATTCATATAGAATAGGTGGGTTATCTTATGTACATGTTCACCAGGCGGCCCACACATATACCCTTGCGATTCTCGGAGTGCAACGAATAGAGGCAATAGTGAGATGCAGAAGAGCAGAGGACTCGGCGATTATCCCTGATAGACAACTCTTTGAAATTGAACCAGTCTGGACGTGGTTTACTTAACTACGTTTGTCCGATATCATGACATAGCGCGTTTTCCTAAGAGCTATTGGGTCCTCTTTATTTTTCACCATATGTGACCACACCTGTCAATAAGCATGTTTTCCTTTCAACCGGATACACCCATTTTGCAGCCTCGTTGTTATACTATCCGCTGTCACACAGGTTTCATGGCTTTCTCAATACGTTCGTTCAAGATGTTAGTGAACAATTTGTATAACGAACTGAGCCACGTGATTGGTTTGCGGTTTATAGAATCAGATAAGTCTCCAGAATTTAGGATTAGTGTCGGTGGGCCCTCCACAAGCCAGTGCGGAATGGGTTGGTCTCCATTTACTTAAGAGGTGAATATTCGGGCTTGGTAATATTAGGAAAAGAAAAAATCTTCAAAAATTGAAGATTTTTTCTTTTCCTAATATTACTTGGAACGACGGTCGACTATTTCTTCAATGAATTTATTTCATATAATTCGGGCTTGGTGTTGATGGACGGAAGTAAAGTTCTTCCACCAAAAGTTGTTAATTCCATCCCATCCCGGGGAGAAGAAATTCCTTGTTCTTTTGATGTCATTATTCACCTCTAATGCACTGACACGTCAGTCACCCGTCGACGGGTGGGCAATCTTCACTTTATTGTGCGAATTCGTCATACAACTCGGTAGAGATTTCAATACCTGGAGTGTCTGCATTAAGCCTTGATATTTTCTCTTAGATGCACCCCCAGAATTCCTCAACAGAAGCAAAACTGCCTCTCACCGCGACGTCGGTTACCAAGTCGGTGGCCTCGTGATGCATCGAATCCGGTTTCTATCTCCACGGAGCTGGCCCCGAAATTAGCGAGCCTAAGCAGATATTGAGAGTTGTGTCGCCCATGGTCTGCGAATTCGACGACGCGGGAAGTCGCACGAATCCGGGCTCCCACGTTAAGGATTTAAAAAATATTGCGTCAGAGTCAGATCCTTTCCATTCGATGAAAGAGCTATCCTCTGGAACATAAAGTCCTCGTTACGCGGAGATCACCGCGTCCAGTACTTTCAGATTCCTAGAATCGCGATACCCCCGACATGTCTCGTGTACAGGCTGGCCACCAAAGGCCAAACTACTCGTTAGTGAGGCAATTCGTCGAAACGCGGCCGACAATAACAGCTCGAGCGGGACAGCAGCGATGCCGGTGATAACGAGACGTCGGGGTTGTCCTCGAAAACTCTCGGGAGTGTCCGTGCCACGATCTCTGGTACCGCTTATGGAGCGACGCCACATTTTGCAACCGCGATGAATCGAACACCGCACTGACACCTATCGAAGGAATGCGTGAGACGTTGCATCCATACCACACTACAGCAGAATGGTAAGGAGATCCAACTTTCTTCTTGGAGTTTCATTGTTTTAAGAATACGTTACATAGAGTCTTGCTTGCCCTTCATGGTGCAGGCCGAGGAGACAACAGCTGACCTCGAAGAAAAGCCGACCGCTATAAGAGAAGAGCTCAGGATAGGACCATTTCCGACATTCTCGCCACTAGCTTTATTACAACAACCGCCCCTGACCCAACCCCCGCTTCCCTCCGGCCGACCGATTACGCTCGGTTCCCTCGCGCCACTCATGCCCCCGGCCTATCTCCCTAGGAAGCGCCGACCGGATACCGCGGACAGACACGTCCACGCGGCTCCCGCTGCGCCGTCCACACGGTCGCGGCACGCCCCACCCAGGTGCTGACATCTGGATACAGCGATTGAAGGAATATCGGGCAATGGCGATCGCCGCCGCTTGCCCTCTGGAGGAAGCGCAGGAACCCCCGCGGATACTACGCCGCCCCGACGCCAGAACCGCGTCAAACCCCCCGTTCCCAGGGAACTCCTCAACCCATTCCCTTTCCTACTCCTGTCGCTCTCCCTTCTTTACTACCCGTCTCTTGGCACTCACTCCCTCAGGGAATGGGCGGCGCCATCGAAGCCCCCAGAGGGTGACTCCGACGGAACGGCGCTGCTGGAACTGCGGTCGCTGCGGACGTCCATCACAGCAATGCCATCACCGGAAGCGTTGGTCCAAAGCACCCGTCGATGAAGCTCCGACCGAAGATCGCTAAGAGCGGACTTTCGGCTACCGATGCTGGCACAACGTCGGCAACTTCACTGCGCCAGTATGGGGCCAGCATTGGTAGCCGATACTGGCCATAACAAATTGCCAAACATCGGTTGAAAACTGGCCAACGAATCGGGCCAGGCCTGGCAAATTGATCTCATAGGCATTTCTCCCAATCGTCGTCCCAGCGTCGGCTCAAAACCGTCCCGAGTATCGGACTAAGCCTGGCAAAGTGATAGTGCCAAATCTCGGCCTAGCGATGGAAACATTCGTGACCGAACATCGGTCCAAGCCTGGAAAATTAATTTCACACAGAATATTGCCGATCGAATATCGACCGTATAGAAAACGGTGTAAAAACGTTCTGACACTGTGAGTTTCTTAGATTGATATCTCGCGGTACATGGTGCCGAAGCAGTCCCGAAATCTTAGTACAGAGGCTAAGGAATCCCTGCAGTTTCATACTTGCACAGTTCTCTCCGTGTACGAGCCCTCCGATCCCTGGAGACTCGGCCCACAGCCAGCGGTGACGTTATAAATCCCGGGGAAACCCAGCAATTAAGTTCCGGCCGCAGCCGCTAGGAGCGTGTTGCCGAACCGCATACGAAGTAGCGCCCACGTTCCTTGAAGTGTGGGCACCGACACGACAACTCCGGCCGGAGGGCGATGTCGCCACTTTTACATTTTTTGTGTCGGGGGAACTTTCCCTCCTACTAAGAACTAACTCGTCATTTTCACGACGAATTAAAAATTAATATTTTTATTTACAGGAATACGTTGGAATTAGTACGACGTTTTACGAACTGTCTAATCCAACTCGTTGGAGCTTCAAATTTGGCCCCGTTTACAACATAAAAAGACTTGTCAATAAGCAGGTATATATGCATATTATCCATCGATGGTATATAAATCTCAAAGGTTTCTTCCAAAAACAATGAATTCATTTCTACGTTTGTTTTTCTTTTTTTAAAATTTGTCCTAAAATTTGTCCAATAATGCCGACATTGTGCTGCTGCGACGTTGCACAGACAATAATGCCTGTAAAATTTAGCTACAGCAAGTCTGCAGCTTTTTTGCAGCTTCCTGTGCTATCTGGGAAATATTGGTTGCCGTGTCTAGGCCGTAGTGTCGCAACAAACTCTGTGCCATCTCCGGAACTCAACGCCGGGCCAATACTGGCTGCCAATGCCGGGCCAATGCCGGCTACCGATGCCGGGCCAATGCTGGTCTATGCCGTCACAGTGCAGGCAGCCATTAATGGACCAATACCGGTTGCCGAGTTTAGGCCGTTGTGTCGCACCAAGCGTCATGCCAGGGTGGGCCCGATGTTGCAGCCGAGGCTCGACAGCGACGTTGCCAGGCCTGTGCCAGGGCTGGGCCGTAACTCATTTCGCACATGGGTACTGTTCCATTAGCAGTTCGCCTCTGTCGTGCGTGCTTTAATCCATTGCTCGGTCTCGACGCTCGAACCCTCTCCCCCGTTGGATTTCGTCCATGTATCGGCCTTGTCTCGATTTCGTCACAACCGCGACGCGCCAGAGTCCGATTTTCGTTTCCTTTCCCCAACACGGCTACGCATTCGCCAGCCATCCCAAATCGTTCGAACGTCAAATGGACATTCCATACAGCGCGCCCACGCGCCTCCTTCCCTCGCCTGTATTTCGCAGGCCCCTTCAATACGTTACCTTCTTTGTCGGACTCATGCAGTCATTGCTGCGTCCGTCTCACTCTCTTCCCCTCTTTCAGTGCATGCATCATGACACGTACGGCAACTTTCGTTGTCTCCACCATTTCGTGCCCGCACCGATAGTCGTCCCTCGGGAAAACTTCATGGCATACCGTACGCCTCATAATCCGATGGCTGCCGCCCCGTTAACGTGCGTTTTCATAAAAAATGAGACGATATTCGTCTCTCTCTCCAGGGTACGGAAATCTCCGTCGCTCTAAGACGTTGTCATATAGTATCTCTTTCTCACACACACACACACGCACCCACACGCACACACACACACACACACACACACACACACACACACACACACACACACACACACACACGCTCACACACACACACACACACACACACACACACACACACACACACACACACACGCACGCACACGCACACACACACGCGCGCTCACACACGCCCACACACACACGCACATACACACTCCCAGACACACGCATGCACGCACGCACGCACGCACGTACGCACATACACAAAATAGTGGACTGTGCGGCTAAACATCAGTCTGCACAAGAGGACGGAGTACCGAACAACAATGGCTAAGGTACTCCAGCTTAACCTCAACCACCGTGCCGTGGCCCAGAATCTGCTGTTCTAGCTGGTCAGAGAGGAAAAGGCCGATATTGCCATCATTAATGAGCAGTACAGGGACCTAGAGGATTCAAAGTGGGTAAGGGACACTACCAGCAAGGCGGCCATCTGATTCTGTGGAAATTTTCACATATCCAACAGGATTCACCCCCTTACCGAAATTCACATGGGTGGAGGTGGCTGGTATAAGATTATACAGCTGCTACCTTTCACCCAGCGACACCTACGAGGAATTCCTAGGATTCCTGGATGACATTGCTGAAAGTGCTAAGACCTCCCGACTACCAGTAGTAATCGGGGGAGATTTTAACGCTTGGTCAATAGAGTGGGGCAGCGCGAAGACTAACCAACGCGGCCGCGCCCTACTCGAGGCCTTTGCCACGCTGGAGCTCGAGATCGCTAACGTCGGAGCCAAGCCAACCTACACCAAAGGCGATAAGGCATCCGTGGATGATCTTACCTTCATCGACCCTAAATTGATGAGAAAGGATCACGAATGGAAAGTTAGCGACCGATACACGGGCAGCGACCATCATGCTGTGGTGTTTCAAATGCAGCTAACCAAAAGGCCAGCGCGGAACAGCAGAGGAGGGGAAAAAGAGAGATGGGCACCTTCTACAGTGGATCCTGAGATGTTTATCTGCTCACTCGTGAATGCAGTGTTGGACGGAACATCCGAAGAAAGGGCTCAAAGCCTCTCCCAGGCCATATCATCGGCTTGCGATGTCTCCATGGGAACAAAATCAAACCCTCGCGGCAGACCGCCAGTATACTGGTGGAACGAGGACATCGCAGCTATCCGGCGAGAGTGTTTTAGAGCCAGGAGTCTGCACCAGAGAGCTCTTCATAAACCGCAGTACCAACAACTAACTGCGGCCTACGAAGAAAAGAGAAAGAAGCTTAAAGCTGCCATTAAGATAGCGAAAAGAAAGTGCTGGCGGGAGTTCTGCGAGGAGGTAGACTGGGCCCCTTGCGGCTGTCCGTATAAAACGGTCATGAGGAAGATCAAGCCCGAGGAAATGAATGCTCCATCTTGCCCACACTTTCTCCACAGAGTAATCCACCATCTGTTCTCAGGACATCAGGAACCCTCCGCACACCGACCACTTTGTATGCTGGGCATTCTCGGGAAGCTGTGCGAGCGGATAATATGTGCCAGGCTCGAAGCAGCCATCGATAAAAATGGAGGTCTTTCCGACAATCAGTTCGGCTTCAGGAAGGGTCGCTCAACCATTGATGCAGTCGACCGGGTGAAAACGTTAGCCGCTAACGCCATCAGTGACAGTCATGCCTTCAATACCTTTAACTCGGCCCGATGGGATTGCATCATGCTAGCCTTAGAAGAACTCAAGGTACCAATTTACCTTAGAAGAACTCAAGGTACCAATTTACCTTAGAAGAACTCAAGGTACCAATTTACCTTAATAGAGTCATCTCCAGCTACCTGACAGCCCGGATCCTGTTTTATGACCCCGATGAAGGCAGGCGCTCCCACAACATCACAGGAGGCGTGCCGCAGGTTTCGGTCCTAGGTCCCTTGCTCTGGAACGTCATGTATGACGGTTTGCTCAAACAATCACATCCAGAAGGGGTGACTGTGGTAGCCTTTGCCGACGACGTTGCACTTATCATCGTCACAAAAACCATAGAGGAGGTCCAATACCTCGGAGATGACGCTATTGAGGTGGTAGCTAGCTGGTTGAGAAACCACGGACTCTGCTTGGCGGCTGAGAAAACGGAGGCGGTGATAATCTCTCGTACTAAGAAGAGAATGTACGCTACTTTCACGGTCGAGGATATGAGAATCAGAACGAAGGACACCATTAAATACCTTGGTGTTATGCTGGACGCGCGATTGTCGTTCAAAGACCATATGCAGTATGCAGGCACAAAACCGCTAAAAGTGGTTCGCGTACTGGGGTATATTATGCCCAATATAGGGGGACCAAATCAAACACCGTCGATCCCTCCTTGCTTCAGTCGTAAGCTCTGTAAATCTTTACGGAGCCCCCGTCTGGGCGAACGCCATGGCAAGCAAGAAAAGCTATGGAACCACTTGCCGACGGGCCTGCAGGACAGTAGCGCTAAGAGTGGCTCGAGCGTATCGTACCGTGTCCTACATTGCCCTCTCAGTGACCTCGGGGTTCCCTCCCATAGATCTAATGGCAGCTGAGAGGGCTGAAAAGTACCGTGAAGTTAGGAGTATAGGCCACGAATTGACAAATGTCTCGGGAGGCCAAGGCAAATGGTCCAAAAGGCTACTTGCCGAGTGGCAGCAACGACGGTACTCAGCAGCCAAAGGGCGCTGGACCCATCGTCTCATCCCGAATGTGGCGAACTGGACATGCAAAGACAACGGATTCGTCACATTCCATCTGACCCAGGTACTTACTGGGCACGGCTGCTACCGCAGCTACCTCCATCGAATCCGCGTTTACGAAAACGCGGAGTGCGCGGTGTGCCCTGGCCGGATGAGGACGTGGAACACGCCATCTTCCACTGTCCACGGTTCGCAAAGGAGCGGAAACCACTGCAGAAATTTGGAGAAGACCCAATAACACCCGATCGATTGGGTAAGGTCCTGCTCCTCTCACAGGAAGGATGGGACGCAGTGGTCCAACTCGCCACGTCCATCGTGGAGAATCTGGTGCTATCTGCAAAAACGAGGAGGGACGGATAGAAATACCATCACCTATCCCTCATCTGCCATGATATCGGCGAAGAGCCTCTAGGGGCTTATGCTGCCTTCCTCGAAGTAATTCGAGCCTTACGGCGGTTCCCGGGGAAGGACAAAACAGCCTTATGCGGCGGTGGTTTTAGCGAAGAGCGCTCCGCACTTCTGCTGGCACCGGCCGGCAGAGAAGGCTGGTAGAGCTTTCCATCGTCGCGTCGGGAGAAGAAAAAACACACACACACAAGGGGGAATGTAAGTACCCTCCTCCGTACTATGATACTAAGGTTCGAAGTAATAGTCGCGGCTCAAGCCGAAGCTTAGCTGAGCGGCTCAAGTACCGGAAGTAGCGTGTTCCAAAAGACATATGAAAAAATACTTATATAAGTGAGTCGAACCGAACCAATCCATGTATGTACACGTATACCGACAAGTCGCCGCCAGACGATTTAAAAATTCAAAATATTAAATTGGATATTCCGAAAAAATTGTGTTTTAGTAAAATTGTAAACGACAGATATGAGTAAACAAACAGAAGTAAGTGGTAAATATATGTACAAATTTGTTGATACATCGTTGTATTGATGTATGGTTATATGTCTTAAATTATAAATTGCACTTGTCCATGAAAATTACTGTTTTTAATTTTTTTTTTTACCAAAGAATCAGAAAAATCACCTAACAATCGATGTCTTTTTTGGCTGTGCATATTACTTTGAACTTTAATTCATGTGTGTAATGCTCTGCCAACAATAAATTAAACCTCTACGTCATAGCAGCATACATATATGTCACCTTATGAAATGGATTTGTTATAAAGTTTATTTTATTAATATTTTACATTTTTAAAGTTATTTTATGATAAAATTAGTATTCGTAATAAAATGTGCAGGTTGATTTTAATTTAAAAAATGTTAATTTAAAAATGTGACATTTTACGTATATTACAACAGTGGCGTTAAAATTAAATAGTATTATGCAAAGATAGTTTTCCAGCATTTTTGTTTCAAAAAAATATTTTACGGTTTCTCAGTTATTGGTCACTTTATGCGAAGGAAGTTTTCAGCATGTTGTTTCAACTAAATGTTTTTAATTGTACGATTTCTAAGTTGCTGATCAATTTGTGCAAAGAAAAACTTCCTGCATTTTTGTTTTTAATAAACATTTTTATTTCTACTATATCTCAGTCGAAAGATTTAATATCTGAAAATGTCCTTACGTAATGATGTAATTTAACATTTTAGTCCCTAGTAATGAATTGTTTGACTGATATTTTTCTATGAAATAAGTTTTTAAATATTTTTGTTACGAACTGTTATAAGTACATTTTTTTCAACATTGATTTATTGTAAGGTATTATAGTAATCACATTTTTAAGCCCTTCGTATGTCACCTTAACATATAAATTTCTGTAATCAGAAATGCATTACAATGTGTAGTGTTTAATTCATTCTTTAATTTTTAAATTCGCTATTTGACTTTGATAATTGGGATACAGTTTTTCTACAAAATTTTTCCAAAATATTTCTAATGAAATTTCGCAAATAATTTTTTGTAATAGATTTTGACAACTTGTATATTTGTTATCTAAAGTCTTCCTTCGACACATGTTTTACCATATATGCAAGATCTTAGATTCAAAATCTAGTTGCCAGAAGACTTTTAAGACCGACAGGCAATATCAGATCCGAAACCTTCTTTCGTAGAGAATTGTACCAGCGATAAATGATTTAAGGTCTAAAACTTTGGTTACAACAAAATTTTAACACCGATGAAATATTTTGGTTCTAAAACCTTCTTTCGACAAGACTTCTCCCGCCAATAAAAGATTTAAGATCTAATACCTTCTTTCAACATGCCTTTTACAATCAATATAGTTTCACATCCAAACCTTCCTTCGATTAAATATTGACAACTTCTACAAGATTTTAGATATAAAATCTTGTTTTGGCCAATGTTTTACCATGTATACAAGATCTTCGATTCCACATCTAGTTTCGACAAGATTTTTAAGATCGATAGATAATATCAGATCCGAAACCTTCTTTCGTAGAGAATTGTACCAGCGATAAATGATTTAAGGTCTAAAACTTTGTTTCGAACAAAACTTTAACACCGATGAATATTTTGGTTCTAAAACCTTCTTTCGACAAGACTTCTACCACCAATAAAAGTTTTAAGATCTAATATCTTCTTTCAACATGCCTTTTATAATCAATAGAGTTTCACATCCAAAACCTTCCTTCGATTAAACTTTGATAACTTCTACAAGATTTTAGATATAAAATCTTGTTTTGACCAATGTTTTATCAAGTATACAAGAACTTAGATTCCACATCTACCCAGTAATCGAAAATGCATTCAGAAAAGATTCAAATGCATTCATTTCATACGTTTTAATCCATTTTCTGTCCCTGTCGAATCCATATGAATAGAAAAATAAATTTCCATAAAATTTTTAATGCTTATGAATTCATTTATATCCAAAAATAATATGTACAAAAAAGAACTTGAATTCATTTGAATGCATATATAATATGTCGTAATGAACATCAAGTGCTTTTTTGTACATAATTATAAATTTTATAATTACAGAAATTTATAAGATAAGGTGACATACGAAGGGCTTAAAAATGTGATTACTATAATACCTTACAATAAATCAATGTTGAAGAAAATGTACTAATAACAGTTCGTAACAAAAATATTTAAAAACTTATTTCATAGAAAAATATCAGTCAAACAATTCATTATTAGGGACTAAAATGTTAAATTACATCATTACGTAAGGACATTTTCAGATATTAAATCTTTCGACTGAGAAATAGTAGAAATAAAAATGTTTATTCAAAACAAAAATGCAGGAAGTCTTTCTTTGCACAAATTGATCAGCAACTTAGAAATCGTACAATTAAAAACATTTAGTTGAAACAACAATGCTGATAACTTCCTTCGCATAAAGTGACCAATAACTAAGAAACCGTAAAATAATAGTATTTATTTGAAACAAAAATGCTGGAAAACTTTCTTTGCATTATACTATTTAATTTTAACGCCACTGTTGTAATATACGTAAAATGTCACATTTTTAAATTAACATTTTTTAAATTAAAATCAACCTGCACGACTGCATCATCCTCCACATTTTATTTCAATTTACTTTAAGGATTTCAATGCATTCCTTCAGTAAACAGAACATTTTATTACAAATAATAATTTTATCATAAAATAACTTTAAAAATGTAAAATATTAATAAAATAAACTTTATAACAAACCGATTTCATAAGGTGACATATATGTATGCTACTGTGACGTAGAGGTTTAATTTATTGTTGGCAGAGCATTACACACATAAATTAAAGTTCAAAGTAATATGCACAGCCAAAAAAGACATCGATTGTTAGGTGATTTTTCTGATTCTTTGGTAAAAAAAAATTAAAAACAGTAATTTTCATGGACAAGTGCAATTTATAATTTAAGACATATAACCATACATCAATACAACGATGCATCAACAAACTTGTACATATATTTACCACTTACTTCTGTTTGTTTACTCATATCTGTCGTTTACAATTTTACTAAAACACAATTTTTTCGGAATATCCAATTTAATATTTTGAATTTTTAAATCATCTGGCGGCGATTTGTTGCGACTTAAAGGTTGGCATACGTGTACATACATGGATTGGTTCGGTTCGATACACTTATATAAGTATTTTTTCATATGTCTTTTGGAACACGCTACTTTCGGTACTTGAGCCGCTCAGCTAAGCTTCGGCTTGAGCCGCGACTATTACTTCGGACCTAAGTCTCCTTGCTTTCCCCCTCCATACTGCCGTCACATACCTTATTACTATTTAAATTAACATCGATTTCCTTTTCCTTCTGTCTGTCCGACGCATCTTCTACCCCCCCCCCCCAATAAGAGAGATAGAGATTGATTGATTGATTGATTGTCTTTATTATGGCTTGAGGTATTACCTCTTAGGCCAACCAATATAGAGCATACATACAGATAACTAATACTAAAACTAAGGTTAATATAACAAGACATACTAACAGATGCATATAAAAGCGCAATACTGGTTCTATAACAAAGTAAATATAAAATAGATATATAATAATAATAGTCGAGCGATTACAACGTAGGGTAGGGTACACGCATACCAGAAGTAAAAGTGGACTAAAATACTAATGTTAAATACTAAAAATACTAATACTAATACTAATAATGCTAATACTAAAATATAAAATACAAAATAATTACACTGAAGTCTGACTTAATCGGAATTTTTTTAGTTTTACTTTAAACGAACACACATTTTCACTTGCGCGAATTTCGACTGGGAGTTCATTCCATAACCGGGTGGATGTGACAATAAAAGAGTTGGAATAGGATTCTAGCCGATGTGTCGGTTCTCGAAGTTCTTGCATAGAGCCTGGTCGAAGAGCCCTGGATGTAGATTCTTCACGCCACTGATAACGTTCATAAAGATAGTGGGGTACGTGGGTCTTAATAATCTTATAGGTGACGATAACAATATAGTATAACATACGCGATTTGGTGTTGAGCCAGCCAAGCTTATTACGATATGGGGTAATGTGCTCATCGCGCCGTAGATCGAAGATGAAACGAATGCCCGCATTAAACATTCGTTCCACCCTGATTTTTTGAGTTACATTGATGTCGTTGTAAACTGCGCAGCAGTAATCGAAGTAGGGTAAAATCAACGAGGAAACAAGGGTTTGCCTAACATCAGTTGGTAGATGAGCACGGTTATTACGTAGTTGACATAGAGTGGAGAAGACTTTATTGGACATTTGTATAAGATGGTACTTCCACGAGAGCGTTCCATCAAACACGAGATTTAACCCACGGTATGACCGAATTATTAATAACAATCGGTGTGATCGAATCAGTATTAAAGGTCTTCAGATAAAAAGCACTGCCGACCAGTAATGCCTTAGTTTTTTCAAAGTTAAGGACGAGGTCATTGCTATTCGCCCATTGACAGAAGCGAGTGATATCGGATGTTACCTTTGCAATGGCGATGTCAAGTTCTGAAACACGACATTTAAGAAAAATTGGAGTGTCGTCAGCGAAAATCATATGATCACTTTGATGGAGAACCCCAGGTAGATCGTTAATAAATACTGAAAACAACAAAGAACCTTGAGGCACTCCAGCACCCACTGGAAGCCACGACGATCTAGTGCCATCCACCCCTGTGACAGCCATTGTGATTTTCCAGTTTCGTTCTCCAGAATTGGCGATCCAAGAATTATCCCATAGTCGGCGTCGGAAATAGCAACTGCTATCCTTGGTGCTGTTTTTCCTGATGCGTCAGGAAAGTTTTTACAATCCCAGTGTAATGTTAAATGATGTAAATTTTCTTTTTTTACAAGTTCTTTGATTGCTTTTGCTCTTTCTTCACGTTTTTCCTTCCTTTTTTCGTGAATAGAAGACTTATTTAAGAACAGTAAACTTTTATCGACGCAAAATACCTCAGCGAATGCAGCAGCAAGATGAACAGCATCTCGGTTACTAATTTTACATTTATCTAGAATGACAGCAACTTTTTGTGTAATGAAATTTACTCGTCCACGAGGTTTTTTGTTTTCGGAAGGTCCTTCAATCACTGTTAATTCGAAACTTGGATCAGTTTCAACACTTGGTTGACTGGAACTGCTACTAAATATGGTTTGGGAAATCTCGCATGTCATTGATTCGTCGGAAAAATTTAAACCGGTTGTTTGAAATTAAAAAAAAATTTCAATATGTAATTATTTTGTATTTTACCTATTGGGATTGTAGATTCGACAGGCTCATACTCAAGATCGCCTATGTAACCTTTTCGACCTGGTTCTCTTTGAAAATTTAAGAACTCCCTTTTTTGTTTAGATATCATACTTTTTATGTCTGCATGTGCGATATCAAATAAATTATCGAAATTCGAAACGAATTCTTGCTCTTTGTTTTTTTGCCCAATTGAATTTTTTCGTAACTTATCATAGCTATCATAGAGTTTCTTTACGTTTTCAATGCACTTTTGTTTTCTCCTTGTCACAATTCCTGATTTTTTCCAAAAAACGCAAACTTCATCAACAACAATTCTTGCACTTTCATCCAGTGATAGGTTTAGCAGATGGGTATTGTACAAAAGAGTTTTCAATATCTGTACATTTGAAGGCAGTTTGTAGCCAGTAATTTGAAAATTCAAGTAACCGATTAAATACACGGATTTTCTTAATTCCATTTTTATTAAAATTTTCTTTAAAACATTTTTAATTTCTCTTTTGTGCCTTTTTGTTCTACTTCCGTACTTATGAATGGAATATAATATTCTGTTCTTACTTTTCTGAAAAATATAGATATAATTAAGTCTACGTTCTAAGTGTAAAGAGAATTTTTAGTAAGTTTTACATGCATTTTATAATTATTTTGTATAATTTCTATCTAATCAAGTACATATAATGATTTTGAGGTAATTTTTCCCTGCAATTTGCGTTTCATAAAAGCAATTCTAAACATATTTTATTCACTCCTAAAAAGAATCGAAGACTTGAAAATATATCTGGTTTCCGTATAATATTAGATTTTAGGTTAGAAATTGATGTTATCGACCGAGTGGCTTTAGCCGCAACTTAAGGGGCTGTTAAACCGACTCCGTTGATAATATCAGTTCCTAGCCAAAAATACCCAAATTAAACAGAAAGTAACGCGGTAGGTATATAATAGTATATTATGTATCAAGTGCGAAAAAAATGCCTCTATCGACGAGTGGGAATGTTCCGTAACATTCCCACGAGACTTGATGAAGGCATTTCGCACTTGATACATACCATATTTTTTGTAACAAATGCACGAAACGCGTGTTTTTTTTTTGAGGGGGGGGGGGGGTTATAGCGTGCGAAAAGTTAAGAAAAAGATAAGTGCGCATACGCAGTAAAATTTATCGCACTCTGTGCTATAAACACTCACTTTTTGCACGCTACACACCCCAAAAAACACGCGTTTCTCGTGCATGCGTTACAAAAACACAATTTAATTGCTTAGAACTGTAATTGCCTGTTCCCTAAAATAGCATATAGAAATAATAAAAATTCTTGGAAAAGAAGCAAAATATTGGCTATGATCGAGGTCTGAATCGCATCATGTTATTCATTTGTAAATAGTAACAAAAGACGAAAACAAATAAAACTATGTAAATTCAATTCGTGAAGGTCGGCGCGGGATGGTAGGTGAGGAAAATGCCCCTCATTATTGCATTATTCTTATTTTTACCACACAAGAAACCATAAATCATTGCATGTATAAAGAACTTAGTATTATTGTTTAATAATAAGGAAAGTGAATTTGTTAAGAATAACTGTAACTATCGTATATTGTCTAAAATTGTTACATTCTTAATTAATTACTTACCTGGCGCTTATTCCATTTATATTACGTCTGTTTAGGTTAGAGTAATTCACAGCTCATGCACTGAGTGAATCAGTGACATCTGTTGTATTACACGGGAGATCGCTACCGCCCGTCCTGAGAGCGGCTTTCTCAATAATTCATGAGAGTTCTAAAGTGATATACCGATAAAGTAGGAATATGCGCTTAAAAATGTAAATTAAAAATGATTGCATCGATTTGTCAAAATTCGGGCTCCATATTAGTAATCTTAATAACTATATGATATTCTGTACAATATCAAAGAAATTTATTGAGAATTGCCCGAGTTTTTTTAAATAAATGCAAATCATCTATTTCCGACAACTATCGGTCCTTTCTTAATTACTCTCTATGATCTTCTTTTTAGCGACCTTATAATATAATGATTACAATTATTTATATGAAACCCGATTTTTGAAAACTCGATTCAATCATTTTTAATTCACATGTTCAAGCGTACATTTTCAATTTATCGCCTGTATGACTTTAAAACATCGTTAAGGGGTTGCTAAATACCGACGCGCTACTTTGATCAAATTCTTATTTACCGACGTCGGATTTTCATTAAAAAGCATATGTTCCAGCGTGAAGTCTCAATTAATTTTTGGGTTAAGGCTATTTTACCCGTTTTTTACGAGTGTACTCCAAATTTCAGCAAGATCAGTTGAGAATTGGGCGAGCATTTACGAGAATAAATGTCGCCGGTAACAATGCGAGCTGTGCGACCACTCGAAAAATTTATTCACCAGAATTCTCGCCCAATTCTCAACCGATTGCGCTGAAATTTGAAATGCACTCATAAAAAGCACATAAAATAGCTTTAACACTAATTTGGACTTGAAACTATGTCTTGTTTTCATTTAATTTAGATTTTTCAGGTCAGGAAGAGACGTTATTGACGGAGTCATATTAGCAGCCCTTAAAGGAGTTTTAAAGTCATCGGCCAACAAGGTAGTAATCTACGCGAATATAATCTAGACTAATAATTACTCAGATTTATCAAATTTAGGGCTTTATAAAGGCAATTCTAACCACTTTATACGATTTCCTAAAAAACATCAAACAAATTTTTCGATAATTAACCAAGAATTTTCTGCAATACATGATTTTACCTTATGGAAGAAAATTTTCGGCTTTTCTCGAGACATCAAATCAGTAATTCTTAATTTACATTTCTTAGCGATTATTACTACCTTAAAGTAAAAAATTCACCAAGAGGGGATAATGGGAATTTCATCATTTCCACTTTTGAAATTTTTCGATATATCAAAGACGTAACATCACAAATAACATGAAATTGGTAAATTTGAATTAAAAAAAATTGCAGGTAACGAGAAATGTACGGGTCGTTAATAAGAAAGGCATTTATCACTTTCAAGATTTTATGCATATGAAAAAAATCGATATTAAAATGACTGCATGTCGGTCAGACATTTTGTTTCAATGTCGGTAGGTATGGCTTTAAAACGGAAAAACGATAAGGAATATCGTCTTTAGTAGAATAATTAATAAGTAAAATATTCTTTTTAAAAACCACGTTGTTATAAATGGACTAAAAAGGATAAAATAATTTTTCCCATCCACACAGGTCACTAATACCATACCGAAATGAATACGCAATAATTTTTCTTATTCATTTTATTAGGAAATAAAATATTTGTAAGACTTAAAATGAAAAACGTGGGGCGCAATAGAGGTAACAGAAATGACTAGCATGTCTAAACTAGCGTGTCATATTGTTCATTTAAGCATAAGTTTCTCATTTGTTATTGTTCGTCGAGGAGTCATTTCTGTTTCCTCCCCGCTGTTTCCTCCCCGCAGGAGCGCTGCACCTGCATGGTAACCGTGCAGTTTGTGTTACCTCTATTGCACCCCACGTTTTTCATTTTAAGTCTTACAAATATTTTATTTCCTAATAAAATGAATAAGAAAAATTATTGCGTATTTATTTGGGCATGGTATTAGTGACCTGTGTGGATGGGAAAAATTATTTTATCCTTTTTAGTCCATTTATAACAACGTGGTTTTTAAAAACAATTTTTTGTAACGCATGCACGAGAAACGCGTGTTTTGGGGGGTGTTTAGCGTGCAAAAAGTAAGTGTTTATAGCACAGCGTGCGAAAAATTTTACTACGCATGCGCACTTAACTTTTTCGTAACGTTTCGCACGCTTTGCGTTTCTAAAATGCGAAAAGTTTGGAAGACACTCACTTTTCGCATGCTATAAACACCCCCAAAACACGCGTTTCGTGCATTTGTTACAAAAAATACGGTATGTATCAAGTGCGAAATGCCTTCATCGAGTCTCGTGGGGCTGTTGCGCACTCGCTTTCGGCTCGTGCGTACATTCCCACTCGTCGATAAAGGCATTCTTTTCGCACTTGATATATAATATACTATTTTATTTATTAATTATTTTCTGCTTTTTAGTTTTAATAGGTCAAATTTTACAACTTAAATTTAAAATTACAATTTAAATTTGCTGGAAATGTTCTTAAAACTGATTGAAACTTGTAATAAACGGTAAAGGAATGCATTGTCATCCAATTTTCGGCTATCCTAAAAGTTTCAAGTCTCTAGCTCATCGGTAAGTTAGTTTAAAATCGATTACAAGATTTGCACTGGACAAACAGACAGCCAGACAGACAGACAGACAGACAAGAATACGAGTTAATAAAAACGTGGTAAAAACTTGAGATTTTTTGTCGTGAGTTATAATGTATAATCTAAACTTTCATTTCCTTTACATGATTTTAGTAAAAAAAATGTCTTCTTAAATAATTCGATAATTGGGCAACTTTTTCTTTTTAACTTAACAGGTGGTTATTTTAATCGGAAATCTATAAGCAATTCGGACTTCTATGATTTATAAGTTTAGAAAGTATTCGAATAGAGATTTTGTAATTTTATTGAGAGATTTTCGATTTTTTTCATTTTTTGAGTGCAAAATGATTGAAGTTGTAAGTGGAATAACTCGGCCGGAAATTGATAAAATTTGATCCGACTAGTCTCATTTTACGTGGAAAACATACAAGAAAAGATATCTCAGTTGCCTTAATTTTAGAGGGACCGTGGTGGAAATGGCCAAAGAAATAGTAAAAAAATTTGTTTTCCCATAAGATTTGTGGATTAATTTTCAACGTTGATGAGCCTCCACTTAAAATCATCGTAAAGACTTTTTATTAGCGTCAAAATTTTTGTTATTTTTTGTACTAAAAAGTTAGGGGGGTCCCGTACAAATTTCAAAAATCGCCAAAATAACGGACACCTTAATATACATATAAGGGTGACTCAATAGAACTTTTAATTTTTGTGAAACACCCGTAATTCTGTGATTATAAAGGCTTTAGGAATGTTTAGAATATTTAAAAATATACTTCTTTTCTATTTCAACAAAGGCCCTTATTGACAACATTTTTGTAGAAAAAAAGTCGTGCCAAAATATATTTATGTAATAGCAAGAGGTGGTAAAACATGTAAAATCTTGGAAATTGCGAATGAAATAATTCAATTTTTTTAAAATCTCCCTTATACTAAACACACAGCCCCGGGATTAAGGCATTGATCTAGCGATTTACTTATAACTGCACATGCTAGAAAACAGTATTATAAATCACATTGATGTGCGCAAAGTTTATTATAAGAGTTCAGCATCCGTTTGACATAAAATAACTTTTTGTGAAATCCACATTTTATTGATATTTTGCTATTTCACGATTGCGGCCTGCAATAACCCAACGAAATAATAGATACTTTTTATTCCTGAGATAAAAATGAAAAAAAGAAGTTCTGCCTTCAAGATAAGATAAAGTTGAAATAAATATTTAATATCATTCGTGCATATTATGCGTATAAATATTATTCGTGCAAACGTAAAAAATTTCATATTATCGCAGAGCACATCTCTAATAAGTTTTCAATATGTTACTTGATGTCTGTGATTCCGTCAATTGAGCATTTATTAAGAGAAATTAAGTGGGCCGCAAATAATTCTTGTATTTTGTTCGTATTATTTGATAAAATGTAATTAATAATTTAGTGAAAATAAATTCAAAATGATTAAAAATACCTATGTATTTCATACAGATTTAAACGGCCCTCAATAAAAAAGTTATACAGGTATAGATTGTTTCTCCTAAAGGGATACACAAATATGTATGCGAAGGGGGAATAGTGTGCGATTACAATTTTTTTCAACCTTTTTTGAGCAATAGTCGAAAGCTCTGTGGATTTGACCATATATACATCCGAATTCTAACTACTACTACAAATATTCCTCAAAGCATTTAAATAATTTCCAATATTTTATGAACCTTCGTCAGTATGCCAAATTTTAAACCCCTTCCGATAAAGCATTTTTTTAACAGTTCTTACGATTTTATGATATTTCAAATAATATTTTATTTTATATCATTAATTTTAGGACCACATATTGGAATGGATGCTTCGATTAAAAGATTTTGTAAAGGTGTTTATTTCATAAGACCAACTTTTCCAAAATATAGTTCTACATGGAATCTTAAAATTGTTGTAGATTACATTTCTGAATGGTTTCCTAACGAATATATATCATTAGAACTATTATCTGAAAAGTTTGCAGTATTAATCGCTTTATCTACCGGACACTGTATTTAGACACTTAGAGCAATTAATATTCAAAATATTGAAAAATAGAATTCCAGATCTCCTGAAAACATCTGCTGAAGCAGACTCCAGCCTATCTTATCCATGCCTTTTTTTCTAAATGATCAGGCCATTTGTGTAGCTTCAATTTTAGAATCGTATTTAAATCGAACCGCATCTCTATGAAAGGACATCAATAGTTTATTCATTTCATGGTAAAACCCATGTAGAGTAACAACAGAGCAGTCCATAAGTAGGTGGATAAAAAAATGTTTTGCAAAAAAGTGGAACTGATGTTCGAACTATTTCCGCCAGTAGTACGCGACACTCTTCAACATCTACAGCTAAAAGAAATGGTGTTTGCATCGGCAACATAAGAAACATTGTTGGTTGGAAAAATGCGTCATTATAATTTGCAAAATTCTATGATCGCAGTATAGAAGAGGATTGTTCGAATTTTTCAAATTCGATTTTAAATCGTTAACTTCCGCTTAATAAAGTATTATAATTATACTTAAGTAATATATTTATACTTTAGAAAATAAATAAATAATAATAATAATAACAATTACTACTTTCATACATTCCGCACGTTTATGCTATCGTACGCTTTGAACACTACAACTGGTGATCTGAGGAGGAAGCGCGGATTACAATTGAAAAATTAAACCGACTTACCAAGTGAAATTCTATCTCAATTGTATGAAACGCCTCCTCCCAAAGATCACTCCCGCCCATATAACTTGCCTACTCCATATAAAGTACGACAGAGCTTTAAATAAATGAATATACGAGACAGATATAATAGACAGATTCATGATAAAATGTTTTTATATAGCTATAAACTTTGTGGCGAAATCGAAACAGTCGAAACGATACTCCAAGTGATCTTTCGGATGAGACCCCTCATACAATTGAGATAGAACTTCACTTGGTAAGTTCGTTTAATCTTTCAATTGTAAGCTTCGTGCTTCGACGGATATCGTCTTTATTAAAGATTGATCAGATATTAATGAATACGATAACGACCACAGAAACAACCATGGTGACAATGACATTTATCATTGTGAATATATTGTCTATGCATGTGATAACGTCATAAAATTACATTTTCGGAGATTTTTCTTATATATTTAGTATAGAGCGCACATTATGGGTGTCATCATCGTCGGTGGAATCTGGTGGGACAATTGTGGGAAAACTAATTAAGGATTTAGGATTGGGCACATGTTTTGTAAAAATATGGGGCTGAGTATATCAATACATCTACTGTGACTTTCGAATGATTGATGTAGACAACAAAAACACTTGATAAATAAATGCATAGAAATTACAAACCATAATGTTAGTTTTAAATAAATTTTCGTTTGCACACGTTTTTCAAACATGGTCAAACGACCGCGGGCGTCCAGTGCAAAAGATTTCATGTATATTTACTTGAAGTTGTTCTCTTGCCATCATCCAGCAGTAATCTTCCAACAAGTTGATACTCCAATATCCTCGAAATTTACTTTCAAATTCTACAAGATTTTGATAAAACCTTTCTCCTTTCTCTTCACTGAAGTCTCCGGGTATTTCTAAAAATTGGTCAACTTGTGAATCGAGCAAGTGAAATTTTGAATTCAATAGATGGATCAATTTTTGAGGTTACTTACCATTCTGTCAACAATATTTTTTCAATGTGCTGTAATAAACTCTCCGTCACTTATGAAGGTTGGGGTGGTTTATTATTTAAATTAAATGTTCTATAAATTAGTTAATAACATAGAAATAATAAAAAGGGAAAATATATTTATTAAATATAATTCTTTCAAGAATGAAACGATGTAACGAGGGTCGGTTTTTAACAAATTAGATACGGGTTATGCCCCACTAATGAGAAATCTATATTTCCCCCCTCTGTGCCGACTCGCGTGCATTTCCCGGGAGGAAACATATCAATCACGATGAAAAATTGACCGATTTTTAATTGAAAAGGTTATTTTCTATCAGACGAATGAAGCAGACGTCCCTCATTGAAAATATGAGAGAACTCCACCTCTGGCGTTTCATCCCGATCTGCACCTACTGGAATCATCAGCAAGGCTGGTTGGTGCAGATCTGCCTTGTACGCCGCTTCCTATTCTTCACGATGGAAAGTCTTTTGTACAGAATAGGATGGTCCTCGCTAGATTCGAAAATCCAAACCCCGTACTCAAGACATCTGTCTGCGATCTACCAATCTTGGGTTTTTCGTTAGAAATTGCCAAAACCAATAAAACTTTCTCACCACGAAAAAAGTATTAATGCATTTGGTAGACCTTTGTTCCTCTCCCCGGTCAACACCACTCTACTTACTACGTATTATATATTGCACATCAGCCCTAATAATTATGATTAAAACGACTCAGAACTTACCACATGAACGTCGCTGTATTTCGGGTTCCTCACGTGCCCTTTCTAATCACCCAAATGTAAATAATTTGGACCTAGAATGACACTGTAAACGCCCCCTTGAAATGAGATTTATTCTCAAATTGAAGCTTTCGGGAGAACGAGAGTAAAGCTGTTCGGATAAAGCTAGAGTTTTTCGAGCCATATAAAATATACTAATTTTACAGTGCGCACAACTGCTTGGATATGGCATGGGAATTCTTCAATATCCAAGGGAGATCATATCATTTCCGATATTTTTTATTATTTTTCATATTTCCTATGATTCTAAATTAGCTGGAAGTGAAGGACATGTTTGAATACAACCAGTCCATAATTTCAGTGTAATCATTTCATTAAAAATTAAGTTTAGGTAATCTGAAATGGCATATGGATTTTCCCTTCCACGATTGCTTTGTTCTTAATATTTGTTTGATTTGAAGGTTTTGTTTTTAAATTCTTCAAATCGGCACATTAGTTTTACAAAATTAATTCATACTGTGTAACATAAACAGTGTTCTAAGAATCTCAGAAAGCTTTTTTTTTTTTTTTTTTTTTTTAAAGGACAAAGGACAGGTTATTTTCCCCCGCATTAATGACAATTTGTCTATTTGCGGGTCGGCTCTCGGGTGGAGAGGTACAGGACAAAGACGGAACATGACAGAACTAGGCATATACAACACAACACCCACCCAGAGCCAGTCCCCCCTACCCCAGTATACCACCAGCAGATTCGGGGGTCTGTGCCTTAGCGAGTACGACGCGGGACTTATCCCATCTGTATCCGAGATAAGACCCACGACGTACCGACCGCGGATAAGACGCTGACGGTACCGATAACTGCCGACGGGGATCGACAGCGGTCCCAAATTCGTACCTTCGCCCAGCAAAGTTCCCCGGTTATTCCACACTGGACATAAGCAGAGAAACTTGCACGGACGGGAATTCGAACTCGGGCCCTTCGCGACGTTTGGTTCGGGCGGACTAAGACCGACGCCTCAGCCCGCACGACCATCACGTCGACGGATAAGATTCGATCATTATATTTGGTCTGCCGCAAATAGACAGTTGAAAAGATGTGACCGAAATGCAGCTAAAGATGACATGTTTTATAAATGATGTGGTAACGAACTCCAAAATTGTAATCCAGGGATCCAAAATAAATACGCAAAAATGTTTGTGCGTGGAGTTGATAGCATGTAGTACGAGGAATGGATACGAGATGAACGGCGTAGTGAATCATTGATTGGAATTAATCTAGATAACAGATATGACAGCTGGTTGGCGGTGATGATCTGATGGTAAGACAGCCTAGAAAATATAATCTTCTGGATGACACAGACAACCAGTTTGTTTTCATCAAGATGGCGCAAGCTGACATAACGTCGTAAACGATAGATAACTCTACGAGCCATATTTTGCAAACGCTGTAATTTGATGCTAAGATAGCCGGAAAGATCGGCAATGATGAGAGAGGCGTAATTAAGTTGAGGGATGGCCGATGCGTTAACAAGTGATAACTTGACAGAGCGTGGTAGAAATGATCCGCGGTATTAAAGCCGATGAACTACATTATGCATTTTTGACGAGATGGAGTTCACATGCATATTCCATGATAAATCGGAAGTAACCATGGCACCCAGTTCTTTCATCTTATTTGAGTATGTAATTGCGGCCTTTCCAACCACAATTTGAGGTACCGGTAGGTTTTTGATGGTAGCAAGATTCTGAGTAGAGCTGATGAAAATGGCTTTGATCTTACGGGTGTTAAGGGTAAGTCCTTAATCTTGCAACTACCTAACAAGTTCGGTGATATCACTGTTTAGGCGCCTAATAGTTTCACTAACACAACCAATTGTTGTTGATGGGTAGAATTGGGTGTCATCTGAAAAGTTGATGGTTGTATTTTGACAGTAATGGAGTCGAGAAAATAGTGTGTTTATGACAATGATGAAAAGAACCGGTACAAGGCTAGTGCCTTGACGAATTGATCAACGACCGGTTCATGGCATTTAGCGCATATAGAAGTTTTTCAAAGAGAAGACTCAATTCCGCCGACTTTTTTTTGTCTCTGGTAAGACTTTAAGCGCACATACCTCAGCTGTTGATCCGAATGATAGGTTCACGTTGACAGCTGTGAAACGAGACGTTCGACGATCAAGCAGCAAATGACGAAGGGTAGAAGCGGAGTTCGCCGGTGGAGTGTGCAAAGTGGAAATAATCGTCGGCCAGTAGATGCCAATAATTTTGAAAGTATCCGGGCACATGGCAGCGTCAATCGGCTGATTGGATGTTGAAGTCCGTGCAAATAGTCGGATCGCACCGAAAAAATGTCGCAAAACCGGTGACAGTTATGAGAAAATAAAAGCTTTTAAAATCGACACAGCAGCTTATAAACATAAAGACAGTACAAACTTACGTAAGATGATGGACCAGCTGCAGTCGACGAATTGTTATGCGACTTCCAGGCGTGAAACAATAATATATAGTTATTAAACTCAGCATTTAAATACAGACCACCAAAATGCGTGTAGACTCACCGTCGTTCCAGAGAGCAAGATTAACTGATGAGATTAATAAAAAAGACAGAGAGAGGGAGAGAGAGAGAGAGAGAGATTTGATTTTATATCGTTTATTTGGTCGAGGATAGTGGGTCCCTATGCCATAGCATATTATGTTTACACGATAACTTATCAACTAAAGTGAAACCAAAACTAAACCTACAAAGTAACCCTGAACATAGGATCTATAAATTGAGAATAAACGGTCAGAGTGTAAAACAGCTTAGTGGCGCTGTGTCTCGCCCTTTGCTTATACAAATTTGTTTAGTACGTAAGTTCTTTGATGTATATATTATATTCTTGGTATCAGCAATAAATCCGAGTATTGTTATTGTTGTTGTTATTGTTATTATTATTATTATTTAATAATAACTTTAACAACAACATTGGTTTCTTATGTCACTCAATCTGTACGAAAAGTGAGAAATTTTTGCTCAAATCTGTACCAGATCAGCGTGAAATTACACTGCAACCACGTCCCAAACCATAAGGTAGGTGATTGCAGTATCGATACTGCGTTTAATTCAACGAGCAGAAAATTTCCTGCACGGGGAATCGAACCCAGAACCTTCGGAGACATTCAAGTTACGAAACAAGGCGGACCCCTTAGCCGTCGTAACCATCTCGCCCCCTCCATTATTATTATTATTATTAATAATAATTGAGAATTGAGAATTTCCGCTTACAAAATTATAAATGTGCGAAGTACAGAGTGCAGATCGGACTAACAAAACTGATGACCCTACTTACGAAGTAATAAGAGGAGATCGCGGAGATAGTTAACAATTAAAAGCTACTGGGCGCTGTTCCATGCACGTAGAGATCTGCGAAAAGCACTAATAGATGGTAGTAGCTATTTGAGATGTATGGGGAGAGAATGCCAAAGACGAATAAGGGTTAATAGCGGTTAAGTACACAAACAAAGCAATATACGCCGAATAAGATTTGTGACCGCGACCACATGCGCTAATGCAAAAAGGGGCGATCAGGGCGCGATACGCGATGAGCTGGGAGATCTTCCATCAATTGATAAGAAAGTGATGCCTTCTGCCCTCTGCACGAGACACAGCGGAAAATGAGAGACCGAATAATCTTTTTCGCTTGTAAGATCCAGACGGTCTGGCGTGAAGTCTGGAACGTAAGTCAAACTCCATCAAATAATGAATGTAACCGACCGGAAGCGTCACAGTTAGGTGCGTTTTGAGCGCGAAAGAGGCAGTGCCACGTCGAAACTCGTTGTAAGCAAGATATGGCCTCGGAGGTTTAGCCTGTCCAGCGTTGAATTGCAAAATCATTCATCGCTGAAAGCGTCTCGTAGAATGAATTCTCTGATTCTTGGATATTATTTGGGAGCGGGCTATCTCAGTCGAGTTTGATTCACCAAAATTTCTGAACCAATATTTTGGCCCACACAACCACCGGCGATACCCAGCCGAGTGGGTCGTACTAATGAGCGACAATCGATAGAAGCGATCGTTTAGTCAAATGTGTTGTCCCGAGTTATTTTAAATTAAAATGAATCTTGTGAGTCATTTTGCAAAGCAGCTCTATCTGCGGCTCGACCTTTGGCTTGATGAGGCTGTTCTGTAACCCTTCTTTTTTGCCAATAAAGACGAATTATTATTATTAAAATTATATATCTTCATGCGGATTCTGGAAGACTCCTAATATTCTGATGTCATCCGAATTTCGAAGAGGCTTTACCCACGCAAGAACGTGATTCGAACGATCAATTTTGTCAAGTAATTCTGGGACATTACTTGCCCATTTGCGTAAAGTAAAGCCACTGGAACAGTCAGTTGAACACGAATATGGCCGACTGTATCGCGGTCGTCAGTCCCAAACAAACAGTAAAACCACACGTAAAGACCATACCGAAGCACTTCCGAACCGAGAGGGAATCGCGAACCTTTATCACAAGTAAGCTAATGAATGACGTACAACGCTAAATAATGGACGCATGAGACCCCGAATGTAGCCGTATTCAGCTAAAAATCAAATAAAGCTTCACTCGAATGATATCGCCATATAATGGCATGCACAGAACGAAGCTAAAAGTGCGTCATTGCATGAGCACTACGCTCAACTAGGCTTGGAGTTTTGGTCCAGTATATAAGGTGTCATTAATCGACGATGAATTGGATTACTTGTGAGAGGCATTGAAGATAACTCTCAACTTTCTTGTTGTGCTGGAATCTTCCTTAGTTCTGCGGTGTGCTAAATACACAACTCAGAACTTATCCGAGAAATAGTCTACACGTGAAATGTGGTATTGACTTTCATAGTCCTTCATGAATTCTGAATAAGCGCGTAGATCTTCCGGACGCGATTCATGTTGCGTGAATGTACGAACTGCCGTTAGGGGGATTCGGCCAATAGGGATCTCGGGAGATTTGCGAAATGGCAATCGAACGACGTACCGACCACCATCCTTACGATGTGTACTCATGAAATAGTGTTCGAAATAGTAATCTTCTTTGGAGAGAGATTTCGGAGCTGCAACCTCTTCGGTTTCCCAAAAGAACCTGAGTTATGTCTCCAAAGAACTTCGCGCAATGCACTGGTGCACGTCAGTGTGCATAGACGGAGTGGCGAAGGAGTCGGCAGTCCATCCAGACTAGAACTATCCGAACGCAGAGTTCTGAGCAGTCGGGTGTCCTGGCAGTCCGCGTATCAGGTCATCTAAAAGGATCGAGCCATAAAGGTTGGAACCATTAGTACTATCGGCTCGGAACATCCTGGGTTGTCGTTCACCAATTCACGACCGTCTACGTGTTTCCAGCTAGACAAGTCGCAGTTTGCAGTCGGTACGAAGGCAGTCAATTTTTTCATGACTAATGCATTGGTCTGGAATGATGGTGTGCACAAATGTCGCGGTGGAATTTAAATGTTCACGGAATGATTCAGTGACCCAGCATCAGATTCCCTGACTCCGGAGATGATAGTTAATATGCGTATCCATCGTAAATTAAAGGCTCTAGTTAAGCTCCCTGAAACAAAAGTCCACATATGCCCGTAGTCAAGGAGTGTCCTTATCCGAAGTGATCTTCCGCATGGAGAAGCCACACGAACTGAGGCTGTCGCTAACAAAATTGTTCCCGATTGAACAGGGCGACTAGAACCACAACTGGATTCGAGTCATCAGGCTGGCCCGACTGGTTAAGGTCGACGTGGATCAAGGGGGTTTGAGACTACCGTGTCGAGTTAAGATCGACTAACTAGTCTGCTCTAGGTGCAGCATCGTATAAAGAGTCCGATTAAAAACAAATTACGTGAATTTACTCAGAGAGCTGTTGCCTACGTGCGAGTTAAGTTTATGTTCAACAACAAGTTTTCAAAAAGTCTATAATTTTCTTATAATTCATCTTTTTTTTCCATTTGACTGTTATGGGTTAAAGGTGGTGTTGCATTCCTTAGATGTAACAAATAAAAAAGCACATGTCATAACTCTTTATATTGGACCTCGACCGCCCTTTTTTGGTCGTTTCACTAAATTTTATATTCACTGAATAACTATTGTTTTCGTCAATGTTCAAATCTATTTATTCGTTCACTTTATTTCTGATCCCCGGCGGCTCTGCATGATTTGAAATGGAATCAGTCATAATTTGCAGAACTGAGTACTGACTACCAGTTATATCTGACTACCTCACCAATAAATATGTACCAGATACGGTTTCTGCTTATTTTACGTTTTATTTTTGTGTATTATACAGGGTAATCGGCCAACCCCTTCCGAGCCGTTAACCGTAGATTCTTTAGTTAATTTGGAACAACTATTTCCTGAGACAAAATTTCCGGGAAATTAGAGTTTTTGAATTATTCAAGATTATAATCTTGATTATCGCAGAGGAATTCGAACGGGTCCATTGTTGTCGACAGAAGGAATGATGTCGAAGAAAATGAGCATCGTTGACGAGCTGCGGTTTGTTGTTTACGCGAGAGCAACGTGGTCGAAAAGTGACTGCCTGAATTATCGATCGATTTCGAAACGTTTAACCTGAAAGCCGTTTAACAAAAAAGATTCGAATTTCGAATTAATAAGAGTCAATAAAAAGTAAATTAACTATGAAGGAAATGAATGTCATTACTTGAAAAACAAAGTAGATTTGTTAACAAAATTAAACTCTCAGTGGAATATTTCATCAATTTTTCATTACTTTCATTAATTACGAGAATGTCGATTTTGTAAATGTTACACATTGCAATTCATGAAAGATTATGAATTGTCGATTGAAAATAAACAATACCAAGTCTCCGTAAACTAAATGCAGGCATTTTCCGCAAATTGTTTTAAAAATAAACAAAACATTCTACTAAATGAACTTGTATTTCATAACTTCAAGAATACGCAAAATTAGCATAGTAAACTAAAGGAGGAGAATTTTTCGATCTTAGCAAAATGTCATTTTAAAAATTTGCAACACAAGCCCTAGACGGATTAAAGACGTGTATCGTATTTATGATGAATTAATTTTTGTTCTCTAATTTTAAGAATATGCAAAATTAGGTACAGTAAAACGCAGGAGGCGTATTGTTAGATTATTAGGAAACGTCGTTTTAAAAATTTGCAACACAAACCCAGACGAATTGAAGACGTGTATATGAAAATACACATACTCTCTAAATCTGAATTAGTCAGAATCTACTATTGACATAGTAAGAAGTCGGTCATTAATTAAATTATTAATGAATTTTACTAACAAATAGTTAAAAGCTACTAATTCTTTAGTCAAATTCTACTAATCTTTTAGTAAAATTTTACGAATTTCAAATTAGTAATTTTGTTCTTTTATTTCTTATTACTAAAGTGAATTGGTAGAATTTGACTAATTAATAAGTAGTTTTTTACTATTTGTTGGTCAAAATCATTACTAATTCAATTGGTGCCCGACTTCTTACTATTCCATTAGTAGTTTTTGACTAATTCAAATTTATAGAGTCGGAAAATGCAGGCGACATATTTTTCATCTGTACTCTACAAAAACAAGTGTCTCATTTTGAGATGTATTGTCCCCAGTTTTGAAACATTTAAAATGTTGTGTGTCCTCACTTATGAAACACTTTTAGTGTCTCCATGTAACATGCGAACCGTCTTAAAAGTCTCAAACTGAGACACTATACATACATCTCAGATTGAGACACGACTGGTGTCTTAGAGGGTATGAAACAAATAAGTGTCTCATTTTGAGATACCATACATCTCAAGATAAATTAAAAGCGTGTATCGCTTATCTAATCAATGAATTTTTGTTCCCTAATTTTAAGAATATGTAAAATTAGCGCAAAAAAAAGCCTCGGCTTTCAGGTTAGGAATTTTGAATTCGATCGAAATTACTGGCAATTACTTTTTAAATGCTATGGTTTTGTTAAAATTACCTGCAAAGAATGTAACAAATTTATTTTGTCAATATCAAAGCGGAGTCTATCATTCAATAAATGAATTCGTCAAATGACTCGAGAGGAACTACATTTTAAAACGTAACCAATGTACATTGTACAAGCTTAGTGAACCTTAGGAATTCAAATTAAAAGATAGATCCCACTTGATTTAATAAATAATGATTCTGGCATGTTCTTAGGCCTCAATTCCAATGTGTAATAATTTTTGGCATTTCTAATACAGTCCACACAGTAATTGGCAGACAATCCGCCTTGCGTGCTCTGCATCCTCTATTGACGCTGCAATTTTATTTCTTTTAAAAATGATAAATGAATTAACTTCAAATAACGCTTCCAAAAAATACGTAAAAAGAAAAAAGAAAATAAATTTTTTTCGCCTTGGTGAAGTTGACATTGTATTAAATTTGTAGTAATGCTTCACATTCTCAGAATTGACATTCCGCTAATTATTTATTTTTATTAAACTATCTGCTTTCTGTTTCAAAGAAATAAAATTCTTTTTTTTTCATCGTTTATTTAGTTTTTATTGAGGAAAGGAAACGATGAAAAGGTGTTATTATATCGTGATTAAATTTTGAGTATGTTAGTTTTTTTACAATAAGATGTATTCATGAATTAAACAAATTCGTGTTAGTTCCTTTCCATTTTTTATTTTGCGTTTTTGGTTTTATGCTTTTTTCGTGACGTTCAAATTTCTCCGCGATAATCAAGATTTTAATCATGAATAATTCAAAAACTCTAGTTTCCCGGAAATTTTGTCTTAGGAAGTAGTTGTTCTAAATTAACTAAAGAATCTACGGTTAACGGCTCGGAAGGGGTTGGCCGATCACCCTGTATACTAATATTGCATTTCTTTATATGGTATATTTTCAAGAAGCGTAAGAGAGCTACAAGTTTTAGACGTTATCTATTGCAAGTTTTACAATATGCCATCGCAAGAAGAATCAGGTGTTCGCTTTCTTCTATTTGCACTTTTGATCGTCGAATTTCAATGCTTTAGAGCAAATCTGCAAACAGTTATACTAAGGTATCTTTTTATTTTATTTTTGCTTAGTTAAAAGTAGGAGATACCATTATTTAAGACAATATTTTTTGGGATGGGGATGGTTTTAATATCGATCAATTGATTTCGTGCAGATTCTTTGGATGCATAAACGCCCAGTTTATTTCCTTTTATACCCAAATTATAAGGTATGCAGTAAAAACTTATCGATGGCTTTTTATTTTTAACATGAAATGCATTGTACGTTTATTAAGCTCAAGAGTAGATATATTACGCTGTCGTCATTTAATGACGTATTTTGAAAAAAAAAAACAGGAATGGAAATACATATACTGTTAGCGGTTTGGGTTATCGGAATGGTGTTGACGGAGGTAGTTTCATTAAACTAGCAGTAGCTATACAACATCCAAATGATACGCTTCACTTAGCAATTAGGTATTTATTATGTAGATATCTATTATTTTAGCTAGTGCATTTGAGACTAAATTAATGTTGGTTACTTATGTTCTCGTTGTTTCAGATACGGATCATGATATGGATACTCATTCTGATGATGATCATAAAAGACATAGACCGAGTTATAACGGAGAGCCGATATACGCAAATGTAGGTAATTTATGACTAATTTGTTATTATAAAAATACGTAAGGATTACGTAGTGCACATTTTGCTGTTTTGTTTTAAACTTTAATGCAACATTTTATGATAATAATGCTATATAAAAAAAATAAAATTGAAGAATTAAATATTTATGTGAGAATAGTAATAATCGTTATATAGATTTCAGCCTTATGGTTACAAGCGAGACATATGCTTAAAAAAAATCGATTTTATACTGTTACATTAGGTTAAGATAGTTAAATTAAGAATAAATAAAAATAATACATTTTTCAAGTTTAGGTAATAATATTAAGATTGATTGATCGCTTATATATATTTACAATAACTAAAAGTGTAATAAGTTAAGAGCACTTCCCTCGATTAAGACGGATGATAAATGGAAGATATTTTGTTCATTACTCGCGCACCCTGGTAGAAATTCTAGGCATTTTTATTGGATAGGAACTAATTAATAGACAAATATATTGACTAAAAAATATGGACAAGAAAAATGTACATGAAATGCCTACAAATTGTACAAATGAGGCAAAATACTCATTAAATAGTAAAATCTTACAGAACTGTCCAATTCTTTACAAGAAAATTGTACATACATCGTGTACAAAATTAAGTTAAATAAGTATGCATTAATCTTATTCTATAATATATACATCGCATACTGGATAAATATTGGACCTGTATTGAAATCGTATACAAATGTGTTGTCCAACAGTTGTACAAAAAGAGAAACTGTTTTAAACATGACTTTTAAACATTATAATGTGCGCAGGCGCAAAGGTGCTACGTTCGAGGCGCATAGCAGTCGTAGAGTAGGGTCATTTTGACGCATTCAGAAAAAAAATATACTTTATTTTTCATGTTGCTATAAGAAAAATCTTGAAGTATATGAACTTCTAAACACATGAATCGTACATCATAAGCGAATAAGATAAAGGTCATGAAAACAAAACATTCGATCGATCATACAAAACATGAAGCTTCGAACAGTTACCGGGTGGTGGTGGATGAATCATTCCGACGAACACATGCGCCGTGCTTTCTTATATCTATTTATTTTCGTAAGCGTTGAAGCAGTTGCGTATATAAGACTTCTAAGCTTCACGCTTTGTAGGATTTATTATAGCACACTTGCGAGGTACCCGGTAATCAGCATCGTGGTATCGCAGACAAGTAGTTAGTTCGTGTTCATACCATGTATAAAGTGCTCACTATTGAGACAGTAAACATTTTTTTTCTTTTATATCTATTTATGTATGTTTTCTAATTATTATAAGTTTTTAATTGTAATTCGCTTTTATGGTTTACTTACTAAAATTTATTCCTATGTAACGCGGTATCAAGCATGAACTGGATTTTTGTCATTGCGTATTATATACAATTGTTTATAGCGTTTACTACTGTGATGTTCCGAGAAAGCTTAGTACAGGGGAAAGACACTCTTATGGGATATAACGGTCGGCTAATTGTAGTTCGAAAGTCTGGGGGTGGTACCGCAGGTGGCGCCGCAAATGCAACAAACACAATAAAACGCCTCACGAACAGGGACTAACACATGGAGCCGCTTCTTTTGGCTTCTTTGTGTAGATTGACCATGCGGTTGTGACCGGTTTCGCGGTAAATTGCGATCTTCAAATTGTGTTCAATTGTGTTCTTCAAACAGCATAGTGATGTTAAATGTTCGAAGCAGAAAGCTAGCGGAGTTAAATGTTCGAGCGAGCGAGCGAACGACGTCCCTAATAGAATAGGACACGAGAGAGAGTGTGTGTGTGTTGAACCGGTGCGACGCGCCTAATCTTGTAAGTACCAAGCTTTGTTTCCGTCTCTTTAAATTACTCGGGCTTCAAATATTAATCTTTATTAATAATAAATTTGTATTTACACGAAGCAATCTGCTTGGTATCTTTAATTCTTTCTCCTACTCTACTCATTACTTTCTTTCATCCCTTCTTTCTACGTTTTGTCTTTTTAAGAAACCCTATTGAGACATCTCGTGTTTTTCCGGGTCGTGTCGTACTTGATGGTCGACACTTTTTATAACTGTTGACACGAGATCGATCTCACTAGCATTCGAGTAATTTAGTTGTGTTGGTCGTCACTTCATATTTTGTGCGAACCATTAAATTATTAATTAAAACTATAAAACAGTTATACAGTATAGAAATTAATCAAACAATGGAAAATATTTCTGCAAATACAGTTAATCAAAATAGTGAACAAGTAAACATTGATAATAATGACCAACCTTTGTTAGATCTAAATGTAAATAGTAATGAAAATATTATTTTAAATTCTATTTTATTAGAAGTGGTAACAGAAATAAAACAAAATAAGGCACAAACTAAACAATTTGAGAATTTCTTTAATAAATTTGTGCAACAAAGGTCACAATCTGATGAATCGAATGATAATTTAAATATCGATAATGAACAATTGCGAAGAAATTAAATCAAAATAGTAGAAATGCGCATGCGACCCTATCGTCTAACGACAGTTTAGATATTTCAAATAATCAAACTCAACCAACACAAACAGTCGTTGACAGTTCAAATTTGTTGAGAGAATTGATCGACGGTTTGCAGGGCACAGGTACAGATATGTACCGAACAGTTAGAACCGAACCATAGTCATATTCGCACGCATAAATTTCGTTTCACGTCAACACTTGATTTTTAGTGTTTTATGTATACTGTCGAGTCGCTAAGTAGTGTATTTGCCTGAATTTTTATTACTGTTTTTATTGTGACTGTTATTAGTTGTTATTGATTGCGGATGACTTTTGATTTTATGTGCATTGATGGTGTGTTACTGTGATTTAACCTAGAAGAAAACGTGGTCGTCATAACTAACTTTATTGATTTTGGGGAACAACGGAATCTATCTTCTGCATCGCGATATTAATTTGTTGACGAAGTGTATCGTACTTTATCACGCACACCTCTGTACAATTTATTAGTAGGGCACGCCTATGTTTACGCGTTCTTCCACTGTTTCCTTAACAGATAACGCCATTACCTCTAACAATGAAGATGTCTTAATTTCCTGCGCTAACTTTGAAGAGTTCTGTGCTAAACACGATAAACAGCATTCAGAACTGTGCGAGAAGATTGACAAAGTTCTCAATCTACATTCAACGGTTGACGAGATTAAAGCATCTGTCTCTACTCTCCAAACTCAGATGAATAAGGTTCTGAAGGACAGATTCTTGACGGCGTATGAGATAAGGAATTGTGAGCTTGACATCTCAGGGCTTCCAGAAGCTGCAGGCGAAGATCTTCATAAAATAGGGTTAAAGATTGCAGAGATTTTAGGTGTCACACTTGAAATAAAGGATCTGATTTCTGTGCATCGTTTACGATCACGAATAAACAAGGTGCAAGAAAGTAATGGTAATACCTCTGCGTCGCATTCACCTAACAGTAACAATCCAAAGATTGTTATTATGAAATTATCGAATCCAGTGCTACGATCTGAATTTATATACACGATAAAAAAACGCAAGAATTTATCAGCTGAGGAAATTGATCCGTTGTTGCCAAAATCGGCAGTATACATTAATGAAAGCTTACCACCTGAAACGCTTTCATTAAAAAAACGGGCACGAGAGTTAATTAAAGGTGACAAAAACAAATTAATATATATATACAAGGGCGTAGTAAATTATAAACCGGAAAAGGATGCTGCACCAATTGAAATTCTCTCCGACGAACATCTAGAGAAGATTAATCCATGACGCCATGACAATACAATTAAGGAGTTCGCAAGTTATGTCAGTTCGAGAAGTTACAGTGATGTGCGTTCTCTACCCACTTCGCCAACGGAAGATATTGACACTTTGTCTGTGATAAACAATTCGTCCATTTTATCGGATTCTTTTATATTTTCTAAACAGCTACATAATTTGCTTATTGCGCATGTTAATGTCAGATCTCTTATGTCACATTTGCCTACTATTAAGGAAATTTTAGCTGTACATGATATTGATTTTATATGTATTTCAGAAACGTGGTTAAATAACCGTATTTTTAATGCTGACATTAATATTAACAATTACTCGGTCTTACGATCCGATCGGTCCGAGAAAAGAGGAGGTGGAGTTGTAATTTATTTTAAAAATTGTTATAACTGTGTTATGATCCAAGATGCAACTGATGAATATGGTCTCGAAAAACTATATTGTACATTTAATCACCATAATAATAAATTTGTCATTGGTGTCTTCTATAGGCCATCTTATGTATCACTAAAGTGCCTTGACAACCTGGAAATGTCCATAAATTCACTATATAGCAATGCTCATCAAATTATCTTACTAGGTGATTTTAATATAAATTTACTTTTTGATAACAAACCGGATGTGTCTAAATTTAAAGATTTTGCACAACATTGTAATCTGAAACAGGTAGTCAATGATGTCACTAGAATTACCTCAACTTCTTCGTCCTTAATTGATGTTATATTAGTCTCTGCTCGTGTACATATTTTAAATGTTTTTTCGACCAATCAGTTTCCTATCGCGGATCACAATATGGTTGGCTGTGTTATCGATTGTCCCAGACCTCCTTGTAATGTTAAATTTATTACGATGCGAAATTTTAATAACTTTAACTCCGATATGTTTAATCGGGCCGCTTTGAATTACCCTTGGGGTTTAATTTCGGAATATGAATCAATTAATGATAAAGTTTGTTTTTTAAACAAATCGATCATTGATCTCTTCGATGCATTTGCTCCGATTAAGCATATTAGAGTTTCGAAGAAGAATGCACCGTGGATTACGTATGTTATTAAGATTCTTATTAAAAAACGTAATGCTGCGCAAACCAAAATGAGAAGAACAATGAGACAATCGGATATTGATTACTATAAAGACCTTAGAAATTTTACTACGTCCTCGATTAGGAGAGAAAAATCAGCTTTTTTTAAACAAATTGGATTATTACCTCGAAAGAAATTTTGGTCTTCAGTGGAATACTTAGAGCTTTCCAAATCAAAATTCTCAAACATCCCGTCTGAATTAAGCGATGCGGACAGTCTGAATGAGCATTTTGTTAACTGTCCTCACATAACACCAAGTGCTGAATTAATTAGCTTTTTTAAAACCAATCGATCGACGAAAACTGCTGGATCGGAGACATTCGCTTTCCATGAAATATCATTATCTAAACTGTCTGAAATTATTAGTAAAATTAATTATAAAGGGGCTGGATACGATGGTATTTCTTGTGAAATGTTTCTGAGGATATATAAGTACTGTCTGCCCGAGTTATTACTTGTTATGAATGCTATAATAGCTAGGAGTGAGTTTCCTGCTATATGGAAAATTGCGTCGGTTCGACCTATTCAGAAAAAAGCTAATCCAGCTGTTCTAAGTGATTTGCGTCCGATAAGCCGGTTGCCACTTTTATCGAAAATTTTTGAGGAAGTATGCTATGAGCAACTACTGGATTATTTTAATATCAATAACATTTTCCCTCTTTACCAATCTGGGTTCAGGCGCTATTTTAGCTGCGAGACAGCACTCGTAGATATCTCTGATAATGTTCTTAAGAATTGGGATAGTGGACTTTTAACCTTGGTTTGCCTTGTTGATTTTTCAAGGGCGTTGGACACACTTAACCACGAACTATTAATAGCAAAACTTTTATATTACGGTCTTTCTGTTAATTCCTGTACGTTAATTGATTCATATTTAAACGAGAGGTCTCAATTTGTTTCGTTCACATCTGGTGGCAACGATTTTTGCTCAAAGTCGAAATTGCTAACTTGCGAAGTTCCGCAAGGAGCTAAGTTAAGTTCTCTTCTTTTCATAGTTTTTACTGCAGATATATACGAGTGCTGTAATTGTGTAGACATCAAAACTTATGCTGACGATACACAAATTCTGATGCCTTGTCACCCTGATGAAATTTCTGTAGCTATTAGTAGATTTATTTAGATTTGCAAAAAATTGTTAAATGGGCAGACAATAATGCGTTACTAATCAATCCGAATAAGTCACAGTTACTAATTGTCGGCAGCACTAAGTTACGAGCCAAAATTAATATAGATTTATTACGATTTGTAGTAAAGGGAAATAGCATTCCGATTGTTGAAGAGGCTCGAAACTTAGGCTTGATTATCGATTCATCATGGTGCTTCTCACCACATGTCTCTAAGAAAATTGCTATTGCCTACGCTCGCCTGCGCCAACTTTACCCCTTTAGGAAAGAATTAAGTCACAATGTTAAACTACATTTATGCGAGTCGCTTGTTCTTCCTCACTTAATGTACGGTTTATCAGTTTACGGACCTTGTATAATTAGAAAAGACTCGTCGAGGATTCAAGCAGTTCAGAATTCCTGTTTGCGCTTTGTCTTTGGCATTAGAAAATACGACCACATTTCTCCTGCTTTTAGAAGATCAGGATGGATAAAAATGAATGACAGTTTGGAAATTCGAACTCTTGCCTTAATGTCTACATGTTTTGCTAATAATTCCCCTGATTATCTAATCAGTAGGTTGAAATGGTTGGGTAGGGATTCTGTGGCTCGGAGAGGAGTAGCTTCTACTCTCTGTGTCCCAGTTAGTTCTACTGCCAAATTTAACGGCGCTTTTTCACTTTTTGTGGTGAGAATTTTTAATGCTCTTCCGTTGAAGTTAAGACAATTACTCCGATTTCCAAGAGAATTTATTAGCGGTCTAAGACAATTTTATCGGGAGCGATATGATTGAGTTGCGTTTCCCTAAATATTGTATGAACCTCTTTTTTATTTTCGTTACCGATATTCTTTTTTCCTGTATCAATATTCGGATTTTCATGCGTCGTGCGGTAAAGGGGTTGTATACCTCCTATTTGTTTTCTTACATTTGCGTGTTTCTTTTTGCATTAACTCCGGCTCAATGTTGTTCGGCTCCGGTTCATATGTCAAAATAATGTATTTTATAATTTATTTTGTGTTAGTTTCACGAATGGGTCAGTCTGCAAAGCAGCTTCGTAAAAGCTGTGACTCGCCCCTTGGCAGTGTAAAGGAATAATGTACTCTCTTTACGTGACCAATAAAGACGTTTATTATTATTATTATTATTCTTATTATTATATACCGATACCAAAATTCAGTACACAGCCTCGTGAAAATCCGATGGAATTTTTACAAAAATATTGTAGATACTGTGAGATTAAAAAACTCAAAGATGAATTAAAATTAATATATCTTGAACAGTCAATGACTGGGTCGGCAAGAGATTGGTTTGAGTCGAAAATATTTTCATCTATTGAAATTTTTAAAATTGAATTTATTAAAAAATTCAATTCCGAATCAAACCAAACTCAAATTCTGGCTACTTGGTTATCGCGTCGGTATGATTCTCGTCGGGATGTGTCATTTCAAGGGTACTTTTACGAACAGATTAAACGAGCGAGATTTGTGGGCCATTCGTTTAGTTCCTATGCATTGTATTCTTTATTTTTTTTTTTTATTGTTTTTATATTTATTTAATTATATTTATATTTATATTAAATTATACAGCAATTGCCAATTCGTATAAGAGAAGCGTTAACTCTAATAGACTATACAAACGAAAACGTAGTGGCACAGGCTTTGGGTAATTATGACGTCATCAATAAAGAACGTGAGCAGAAGCGTAAAAGATTTGATAATCAATCGTCAGCCACACATAATCATTATCGACAAAAAGATATGCGTTCAATTTCAACAAAAAAAAGCCAGCAAAATAATTCCCATGTAAATTGCAATCATGTGGAAATGGGAATACCACATGCTAGTTCGGCACTCACCGCACTTAATTCAAATCAATTTAATAGTAGAAATAATTCTCAAAATGTTGTAGATCAACAACCGTTAGACCAACCGTCCTTAACTTGTTCTCAACCTTCAAATCCATTTCTTTTTATTGATACACGTTTACCTCCACCTACCTTTAACGGAAAGGGGACGAATTCTTTAAACTAGTATGTGGTGCTTTGAAATGTGGTAAACCAAAGTACCCGCCGTACGATTTTGTTGATGATCTGCAGCTTGAATTTACGAATCAACCTCCGGTACAACAAGTCCCAAAGAAAATTCTCGATTGCCCGCAAATGATTGTTAAAATTAATAATGTCCCGGTACCAACTCTTTTGGACTCGGGAAGCCAAATTACCTGTATATCGCAGGAAATGTGTGATTATTTTAGGCGTAATCATAAGGTTCCTACCTTACCAGTAACCAATCTTGTCATTTTGACGGCTGTCGGTAAGAAAGGAACAACCATAAAGAAGCAAATAATGTTAGATTTAGTTATCGGTTCAAAAGTAATCACTACACATTTCCTCGTGATACCGAATTTGACATCGCCTATAATAATCGGGAATGATTGTTTTAATAAAAATAAAGTAATTTTTAAATTATGGAACGCGAGAAGTGTACATTAATGATTATTGTATACCAAGCTAATTAATAGTATACGATAATCCCACATCTGAGAAGATTCTATCGGTGTTGGATGATCAGGTTACATATGTATAAGTTATTGATATAACTTTTGATAATGTACATAACAATGTGCATGACCTTTGCAATAGTCATAAAAATAACTTTCACAATATTGCTAATGATAATATTGAGTCGAAAACAAATGTAACTATTGATTTAATCTCTTTTAACGATGATGGACTAACTTTAGAGAAAGTCATGACAAATGATCCACAGGATCTGAATCTTATAGATAATGAAAATATAAATGTAAATGATCAAGTTCAGGGGAGTTGTTTATTGTCTTCAAAATGATGATATAAATGAATCTGTTCAAATGAATATTATTGAATTTGATGATAATTGCCAAGAGATTAAGATATCTTGTGGATCAGAAACATTAAAAAACAATAATGATAATATTGATGAAAATGTGTCTAATATGAATTATAATGATATTATAACAATATATGTAATATTGACTTATGTAACGTAAATGATGATGAAGTAATTAACGATGTACTACATAATTGTAAAAATAATTTGGATCTATGTGACTTGAGTCGTAACAGCAATGATTCCTTCTCGAACGATATGAAATCTATGGTGGATTCTCTTGTTCAATTGGATCCCAATCAACGCGAATGTTTTAAAGAAATGTTATTGAAATTTAAGGAATTATTTTCATTAAAAAATAAACCTGCAGGGTCTTACCAGCACAAAATTAGATTAATGTCGCCTGATGCATTTATTCGGAGGTCGTATCCCATTTCCATTGCTTTTAGAAAAGACGTTGAAATAAAAATACAAAATATGCTTAAACTTTGCGTAATAGAACGATCGGAAAGTGGATTTGCAATCCGCTTCGAATAGTGAGAAAGAAAGACGGGCGAATTAGAATTTGTCTTGAAGCGCGTTTTCTAAATGAAAAAATTGAATCGGATAACGAATCCCCTCCCCTGATAAATGACATCATGCAACATTTTCGTAGATCGAAATATCTAACCACATCAGACTTAGCCAACGGCTATTGGCAAATTGCTTTGCATCCGGAATCCAGAGCTTTTACAGCTTTTTTAGTTGGATCACAACTATATCAATTTAAGCGAATTCCATTTGGCCTGAAAACGGCAGGGGCTGGATTCGTCCGTGCGTTATCATTAGCTTTGGGTCCACGGTTTGACGCCTATTTGTCTGTTTATATTGATGATCTTCTGTTTCCATCCTCGGACTTTGAGACACATTTAATCCATCTGGAGAGTGTGTTCACAGTCTTGCAGGATCAAGGGTTTACATTAAGATTAAATAAATCGGTTTTCTTTGAAAGTAAGGTGCGGTTCTTGGGATTTGTGCTGTCAACGCAGGGTATACGTCCAGATCCCGGCAGGTTGAAGGTCATTTCTGATTTCGCGGAACCTAAGAATCTAAAGCAACTGCAGAAATTTTTTGGCGTATGTATTATCGTCAATTTAGTATCAAGCACGCGACTTTTATCGAGCCTTTTAGAGATCTTCTTCGATCAGGTAATTCCTGGATGTGGACGCCGAAACACTCACAGGCATTCATTGATCTGAAAAAGAATTTCGTAAATGCAATCATGCTAAATCACGTTAACGAACATTTGCCCTTTGTTCTTCAAACCGATGGATCTGAGGGTGGTGTGGGGGAGTCCTTTATCAGGTCGGCAATGATGGGAATCAATATGTCGTGTCCATGGTGAGTAGATGTCTTACTCTTGCGGAATCGAATTACACCGCAACGGAGTTCGAGCTTTTGGCAGTGGTGTATTCGGTCATTATATTGCGTTCTTATTTGATTGGTCGAACTTTTAAAATTGTAACTGATCATCAAGCGTTAACCTTTTTGAGGAATTCGCCATTCCAGAGTCCTCGTCTCGTTAGGTGCAATCTGATCCTACAACAGTACAGTTATACGATGGAACATTGCGACGGAAAAGAAAACATCGTAGCTGACTTCCTCAGTCGACACCCCTCCGGAAGGTGGAATCAGGACAGCGACAAGCGTTTGTTTGTCTCTGCTACTGTGTCATCTCTCACAAATCATGAATATCGAGGTCAGAATAAGGGCAAGCCATGTTTTAATTTCTTTGAGAATAATCCACAATTAAAATCTAAATTTCGTGAGATCGGTAAATTTCAGCGGGAAGATCTGGATGTAATGCAATGGTTGGACAGATGTAAAAATGATGACTTACCCAATTATATGATTCATGATAATGTGTTGTTTAGGAAAGATTTGAAGTGTATGAAATGGCAGTTAATTTTACCTAGTAGCATTGTTCAGCCGGTCATTAATGCTGTACGCGAGATACTGGGTCATTACGGATATTATAAAATGTATGCCTATATTCGAGAACTGTATTATTGGAAAGGTATGCAGAAAAGCATAAAAAAACTATGTGCGGTGCTGTGATATGTGACAATGCATAAAACACCTCAATTGTAATATGGAAGGTTCCTTTAGTATGGTAAGATCTGATGGTTCTAATTGCCTCGTTGCGGTAGATTTTTACGGTCCGCTGCCCACCTCGATATCGGGAGTGCAATATATTTTCGTGGTTTTAGATGTTTTTACAAAACATGTAAGATTATATGCACTCAAGAAAGCGACGGCCGCTGCGTGATTGAACCGACTTCTACGTGATTATTGCCCGAATGTAGGGAAGCCTCTGGCGATTCTTGCGGATCACGGAACACAATTCATTTAAAAAAAATGGGTAGCAACCCTGCAAGAAAATAATATTAAGAGAATTTATTCATCTGTCCGTCATCCGCAAAGTAATCCCAGTGAGCGTATTATGAGGGAATTAGGAAAATTCTTTCGTTTGTATGCATCAGATGCTCATACATCTTGGGCAACATATTTAAAAAAAATTGAAATGCTGTTAAATCTTACTAAACACAGCATTACGGGATACGCTCCAGTAGAGCTTCAGTTTGGAACGGAACCTGTAGATCATTGAATCGTTAGATAATAAAATACAGACAGTGATCTGCCGGATGAATGAAAAGCTAGAAAAAGGAGTGGGTGGAGCCGCAAGTTAAGTTATTAGCTGGTGATTTAGTTTTGGTTAATACTCCGCGGCAATCGATTACTTTTATATTTATTACTTGAACGAGTTGTAAGTAAATTCTTCTACATTTATGTTGGTCCGTATCGCATTTCTCGTTCCTTTGGCAATAATTCCTTTGAACTGATGCATCTCGACTCGCCTAAAATTAAAGGTATTTATAATCGTACCGTTTTACGAAAATATCATGAGGTATCGGAGGGTGATATGTCGCATGTGTCATAAGTTTTGAGTGATTCATCAGGTTATGTATACTCAAAAAGGGGGGGTAGATGTAATGAATAACTGCTATAAGATATCTGTGATCGATAAGGTTGCGCACTTCTTACCATAAGGTATACATATATATGAAGAGAGAGAGAGAGAGAGAGAGAGAGAGAGAGAGAGAGAGAGAGAGAATAGGTAGGCAAAGAGCCGATAGAGAGAGCGTAGGTAGTGTGATGTTATCGATGCATAGAACCCTAGAGCCGATCGTTCACCAATAGGCGTTCAACCGACTTCACCAGCGTCCAGTCATATTTTTTCAATGATGACCAATCGGCGCTCTCCACGTCTCCGAATTGTCCACCAATGGGCGACGAGTAAGCTTTCCTCTCGGGAAGAAGAAGGCGACGAGAAGAAACGACGCCATTCCGTGCAGAGTAGGGAAACGGCAATGTTAAATTTATGAACGCTTAAACCTCGGTACATCTGGCGCCACCTACGCAGACTGCAGTACATTTTTGGAACTAAAATCCACTACGTCATAAAACATGGCTGCCTGCAGCCTGTCTAGTAGGTCTAGTACCGTATGTGTGAGACCGGGGCACGAATGAGCATGACGTTATGTTTTCATAAATTCTCTCTTCATTTCTACAGTGGCGTACAGTATGTAAATTCATGTATCAAAATTAAACTATTTTATTGTAATATTCAATATTATTTCGAAAATTATAAATTTTAAATAATTCCAATACATTTTTGGACTTTTAAATTTATCAGAATTAGTATCAGAATAGAAAATAATATAACCTAAAACTAATACTTTTTAAACTTTTGTTTTTAGAACGTACACATTAATTTTTTAACTAATTATATAATGTATAATAGTTCTTGAACAAAGCCAGTACATATGTTTACAATATGACAAAACTTGTATTAATAAATGATAACTATTTAATTATATTTTAAAACATGTGTAAATCATTGATTTTTGAGATTCCCTGCACACTTGCTATTTTTCAAATTTAATGAAGTAATAGTGAAAATAGTGACGGAGCGTAGCCAGTGTAGGAAGCTTTTGCTATCTATATTTGTATTTGAGTTTGTGTGACACCCATTGACGTCGATGCTTTTAAAAATGTTTGTATTGCTGCTCTTGGTAAGTTTGTAGAATTTTTTAGTGGTACTTGTGATGGTATATTAGTTATCGATTGCAATGGTTGCAGATAATTTGCAAATTGCAATAGAATCTGGACAACCACATTATTTTAGATTGGAGCGGTAGCATGTAAAACTTTATGTTCCTTTTTTTGGTCAATTGTTCCTTATCTATTTTCCATAGCCGTTTGCTGTCAAAACAGATCGAACATTGCTTAAATCTATTATACCATCACTATTCGTGCTACTTGCATTAATAAGAGGTCATAATACGAAATGGGTAAAGTCTACTGTACTTATAAAGTTAAAGTTACTTCAGACTTTATGCATTTTACTTAGAATGTGTTGGGATATTTAGAAGATTTAGTGGCTTCAGTTTTCTGTGGCCTTTTGTCTTTTGCGAAATTTGCTGTTCGATTGTTCAGTGTTGCCTTGATTTTAATTTGTATTTCTATTTGTACAAAAGGAGATGGATGCTGCAAAATAGGAGTCGTCAAAGATGTTGGAATTGTAAGACTAAATTCCTGCTTTTTCAAAACCATGTTTAGCTGTTGCAATTTAGTTTTAAAGTGTATGTTTAAATACGAACTCATTGCAAATGAATTTAATTTATTTCTGACAAATTACAACAAACTTAGTTTTGAAACTTATGTTTAAATACGAATTCATTGCAAATGAACACCATTGAACCAGATTTGAACTTTTTGCTTCCATGCGTTAAAAGTAGAGCGAGACGGTGAATTTCTTATTATTTTGTTTTACATTTTTGAACATGATAATTTCAGTTTTATGATAGTTTTATCTAATGACATTATACAACTCAAGTTATAGTAATTGGTACGTAATCAAGTAATATAGCTAAACGAATTTACATTTTCATTATTACGAACAAAATGATATACACCTAAGAGCAACAGTTGTTTCCCTATCGATCTCTTTTTATCTCATGTGCAAAAACATAGGTAAAAATAAAGACAAAATATATCGATAGGGTACAATCGTTGTTCTTGGGTGTACAATAATAGTTAATTTCATTGTATATATTAGTCAATATTAGATAATGTCACTGACAGCAAAGACCGAAAAAGATTTTATAATAAATAAATCTATTATTACATTTAAAATTATATATTTCCCTTATTGTAAAAAATAAACAACATGTAAGAATACAACCTAGCGTATTGTGGTCCATACGACACTAGTCATCGAAAAGTATTATTACATTTTATGCTTACTATATACATTTTGATGATTAAATTTATTCTCTTCCACTAGCTACTGATTTTCATCATACACTAGTATGATTTATTTTTGTTAATTGAATTGTATTTTTATATCTGTCAATTGAAGAATGTTTCAACATTACTGTCAAATACGGCTTATAATATTTTTCTATTTTTTTTCTTAAGTAATAATTTGATATAATATTATATAATAATGTATATTATAACAAATATTAATAGTGATAATTTTGTTAAATAAATTTTTCGTTAATGTAAATTATATTACTAATGTACAAAATTATTTTACAGTTTCAAATGCCACAATGCTAAAATAATAGTTACGTTGATATTGTTTTGTTATTGATATTGTCATATTGAAGGAGTAAAAACTTAGCACAGTATAGCATTCTACTAATTTCATGGTGGATGAATAATTGATGAATCCTGTACACTGTACTGCATGTTGGATTTTACATTACTGCTGAAATATTCTTCATGTAAAGGATTATGAAAAATCTATAATCGATGCTTGATTTTAAGCATATTATTAATTAAATATTTATTGCGTTATTATTTGAATCATAAAGTTTAAGTCTATTTTTCGCTTTGATGCCTAGATTAAGATCCTTAGCAGCACAATGACAAAGTATTCTTACACGTTATTTGAAATAATCAGCATATATTATTCTAAGCAGAAAAATAACTGTATATTTGTTTCTCAACTTTTTGGAAAACGCTGTTGAGATCTAAGATTATACTTATATAGTAAATACCCTGCTAAAATGTACGGTGTCAAAACAATTCATCAATTTTTTCGACATATTGACGTTTTGAAGAGGTTATGTTGATTCAGGGCAAAACAAGAAAATTCCTAGTTGAAGTTCATATATTTTGTGCACTTTTGGTTGCAGAAAGGCATCGATCTGGTAACGTTATTGATAGGAAAAAAAATTCACAAAAACGAAACACACGAAATTTTGTTCATTTTTTTATTTAAAATGCGCCATATTGGTTTTTAAATCAATTTAAATGCAATTTTGACTACGCCAATCGAAAGAGCATACTCGAAAATGGTAGGGTTGGACACTTTTAAGTCAATATTAATTTTATTTCCTGTTGAGAATGGAGGTCGAAAATCAACGTAAATATGTGCGTCTCCCGTCCTTAATGGGTTAAGAAATGTAATTTTAGTTGAGTACATAAAAACTCGTATTCATTATTCTTTTCAATTTGCATTTTGTGTGGATTCATTGCTCTATGTATTAATATAATTCTAATATAATATCTTGAATTCCGAAACATTACTAATAATTAAGAATATTGCTAATTTTTTAGATTTTAAATCTAGAATTCGGAGTTTATTATACATTTATTTCTAGTTACATTTTTTTCTGTTATTAATTAGATGTTTCTTTTTATATATCTTTTTCGTATTATTTCATTTTGTGTAAAGATCCATTTGGACCGTTTATTATTAAATAAATAAACTAATAAAAAATGTCACTTAATTTTTACCCTTACGTAAATATTACATACCTGTTACTTTCCGTATTTGGAGGGTACACTGTAAAATGCACTGATGTTAATGCAAATTCAAATTTTTTAGCCTTATATTCGGTTTCGCACAATAACCTCCTCGCATATTGTTAATGTGCACTGTCCAAATTGTGGAAGTAATTTTACAGTGAAATAGTGGAAATTAAAGTACTAATGAAAATTGTGGTAAATTTACAGCGCTGAGGATAATCTCCTACATTATCTACATGATTTTATATATGCACTGTAAATAAGACTTTATTAGGTTTTTGGTGAGGGGGATGCGACTCGTGAGAAAGAGAAACAAATATAATAATACATAAATCCCTCTCATAATTTAACATTCTCCGTGCTTTTTTACTTAAATTCTTACTTCAATTTCATAATCGATGTAAAATTACCACGATCATTACTGGTATTTTCATTTCCACCTTTGACGTTGTAAATTTACATTTCCATTGTAAATTTTAGATATTTATGGTAAATTTCCTTCTATTTTCGGATGACTTTTACAAGAAAATTTTACTTTTATTTTTCGCAGTATCTTTCTCATATCTTTCTCGAATCTTCTTTCCTGACCATTTGCGCATTAACAACGTTTGCTTTGTTATCAACCTTCAAGTTGATCGTCTAAGGAAAACTACAAGTGCTTCAGTATTCGAACGTTTCCAAGTTCAGCTCTCAAACATCCCTCCTTCACCGAAGTTTTTGAAGAACATCAATTTATTGTCCAGTGGTGAAACTTGGTTTAAAAACTTATTTCAAAAATTATAAATTAAAGTAAAAAATATACATTTGTATATCAAATAAGATTTAGTTATTAATGAATGATCGGGAAAGGAATACTAAATGCATTAGTAAATAAGCAGGAACATGCTAAACAATATTTTTCAATACTTTTTCCAGTTAAATTAAATAAATGAACATACATTTTTTAATCTGCTTTTTATTCCTGCAAATTTGGCGTCGAGTGAAGCTCCATGACGGCAAATGAGTAAAGTTTTCATTTAGAAACAAAGTAGTCACGCTAAAGGTAACATGCAATGTTATATACAAAAAATTAATGACTGTAAAATTGAAAAACTGTTTTATTTTCATCTTAATTCTATTGTTTTTAAATTTGCTCTGTTTGTACAACAAATTTTTATTTTTTTTTTCTTCGGTGGAATTGTGGAAAATTTTAAAGAAAACACCGAAAAGGGTCCGCACTTTTTGGCGAGTGGGGTTCAAACCCACTAAAAACCACACACCCGTAAACATTTCCAATATATATATTATAAATTCACCCGTTAACATTTGCAATAATTTATAAAATCAACCATGTATACTGGCATAACAAACAAACTCGAACGAAAATTATAAATATACATTACAATTACATTACTATGTCTGTTAACATGAATTATTGGGACACTAAATATTTTTAACAAGGATTTACGTACAAAATAAATTGTAGTTAACTATGTAACTCGTGATCTTTACACAATTATTAAGCATGACACGCCAAGCGGACCATACCAATTTTCAATTTGGAAACCAAGGATTGTATTTCCATGAAATTAAAATTTAGTATTATTTATTACAAGTGTTTGACTAATTATAAAAATACTATTACAATTTCAATCTGGAAGTTAACACTTTATGAAAATTGATATGTGAAAAAAAATCGTAAGGTGTACAAAGTACTTTAAACTTGCTGCATAGAAAACCTGAATCCAAAATTTCTTAAATTTGAACTGCTGATATTGATAATTGGTGTGATCCGCTTGACGTAGAACCACCCGTATACACTGCTGATAAATTGCTAATATGTGAAGTCTTATATGTATATATACTTACGTTTGAGACTTGTGTTGCATTACAATTTATTGTTTTAACGAATCTATTCTTTTAGGTCTAATTTAAATTTGCTATTATTTTCTCATTTATATTTATAATTAACTGCAGAGTTTATTACATTCTTCATTTCCTTATTTAATTTTGTACGACTGTGTGCTATTATTGATGTATATTCAGTTTTGGATGGATAGTTACGTCGATATAATTACAATTAATATTATTGGTGTTGCTGTTTTTGCTATTGTTATGAATATATTGTTATTGTTGCTGTTGTTATTATTGTTGTTGTTGTTGTTGTTAATATTATTATTTTTATTATTACTATTATTATTATATTTTTATTGTTGTTGTTATTATTATTGTTATTATTAGAGGTGGTAGAATTGTTATTATCGTTATTATTTTCTTTATCGCGTGCTTTAACATTACTTGTGATGCGATAGGCGCTAAATGGTCATTTCGGGCCTGAATTTGCAGACGTAAAACACCGATTTTACCCTCCCCTAGGCGTGAGATTCGCATTTCAGACTCGCAAATTGAGGTGCAAAAGCATTTTACACCTACTGCATCACCCCTTGATACAAAATTTTGTTCATCACACGATGTAATGTAACACAAAGTCTTACTACAGGCGCTGAAAGAGGTTCTAAAATAGCCCAGTCCCCGGGGAATTTTATGACACTGTCACTTCCAATAATCTCCGGATTGATGAAACTTGGTCAGATGGTATTTCTCGATGTACAAAATAGTAATTTATGTTTTGCGTACAAAATTTTGCATGGCTACGGCCGCCATATTGGAAAAACGTCACAAAAATCGCATTTTTATCAGAATTTCGACAATACCGTTGAAAATATGCATTTTACGAAAATTAACGTGGTATACAAAATTGTAGCTGATAAAATTCTGCACATTTTCATTTTTTAGTGAACTTTGTACGATTAATAGAACTAGAAATAGAATTTTTTTAAAAATGAGACATTTTGTTACTTTTTGAGAAATTTACATTTCTTCGCGCTTTACGCACAAATTACACTATGACGACGGCTACTAGGCAAAAAATGCTTCAAATAAAATCGATAGGTAATTCATTTATCTTGAAATTGCTTTTTTTTTAGAACCTCCTACGACCAATACGTCTCGAGATATAATTATTTTACTGAAATAAAAAATTGTTTGAAAGTGAAAGCAAATAAAGTATTGACTTTTATTTGAAAAAACGTTTTTTATTTCGAATGAACAATTTGTACCCGTTAATTGCTGCCTACAATAGTTTGTTCATACAAAAATAGAGAAAACCTGAAACAAATAAAAACTTTTATGTGTACACTTTTATAGGTAGTCAAGTGACGGTAAATAAATATGTATTTTGTACTAACTTGTTTAAAGTGACGCTTATTGAAAGATGGTACTGAGTTCGTCGTCATCTAGACTTTCCATTTCATCGATGTCATCTATGTCAATGTGAACGTTATCACAATTTCCGTTGCAGTGTTTACACATGACGGAACACATCAACCCTGCTTTCCGGCAACCACATGTCGAACGACATCCTTTCTTACATTGACAAGTTATGGTGGAAAGCAAATTAAGTGGCGCTGGATCACTTGTCGTTAACACCGGCATAAGTCCTGTCGTCGAGCGTTTCCATCCCCAGTGTAACGGATTGATGGAGTTTCCGTACCATTGCTGTACTTGACAGTACACTCGGAAGGAATGCTGCCGTGCTGCCGAAGATGTTGGCGGCAATGCCGAAAGGTTGAAAGTGGCACTATTAGCGGACTTAAGGAAATGTTTATATCGGCACTTGTTCAACGTACTCTCTGTCTCTTCATTGCACCCGTATACTGCGAGTAAGAATAACTCACCCGCAGTAGCTACAGCATCTGGGCTCGAATCTGGCTGTTTAAATACTTCGATGGTGGCTTGCAGTTCTTCATTTTTTCGGAAGTTGTTCAAGATTTTTACTTTTCCCATATTGAAGAGAGCAGAGGTCGTATCGCAGCCACTTATTGCGTGCAAGAATAATATGTTTTCTGCCACATGCCTCTGTTCTATTGCTGCGCTGGAATACATAGATTGAACCGTATTTCCTCTTCCAGGCTTCAAGAAGTAAATATTATCTTTGCTTGCGCCTAGTCCTATTAAAAGAACTAATAAGTCGACATCTTCTCCAATGATGACAACTGTGGGAGAATTTGACGACACCTCAATAGCCGTAGTCACAATTAATGTATCCGCGTCTTCGGTAGCTTGATGCACGATGAAGTTATTATCTTGAAATGTCTGTTTCAGCATGGTAACGAATCGTCTTTTGTTATTCTCGTTCGCAAGTAACGATTCTTGTGAAACTGTTGGTATTGTTGTTTCATCGAACAGAATGTCAGCGCATGTTTTTTTAGTTGTTCGACGATTTCTTTCCGCTGACTTCGTACCACGGTTGTCTTGCGGGTACCCATCGAAGACAATGATCGCATTGTCTTTGTAGTGCGATTTTACGAAACTTACGTAGCTTGAAAAAATGGAGGAAAATGGCTGATTACGGTGCCAAACAACTCGATGTATGAGATATCCCCCATCGATAACGTAAGTTGTGTTTTCAACGTTGATGTCATCGGCACACTGTGAAAAAACTTTGTACAGACTTGATTTAGGAGTCTTCCGCATACCTTCTTCATTGAAAAGAGCCATTGGAAAAGGTGCTAGCTCATATTCCATATAATGTTGGAGCTCTTCGTTGCTTTGCTTGGCAATACACATCCTTTGGAATATAGTTAACGGTTGTATGGGTGTTATAACATCGTTGATTCGAACGCTCGTCGTTACACTACTTAGCGGAAGTACATTATCCTTGCGTTTAAATTTCACGGAATGAAAGTCATTATTTATTATTTTTTCCATGCTTTTTGCTCCAATTTCCTGCGCCATATAACAATTAATTGTCCCATCTCCGACAATTCCAGAGCTTAACGACATTATTTCGTCAATTTCCGGAAAAGGAGGATGTTGGGACAACCATTCGAAAAGTTTTGCAGCATCTCCGTTATCGCGAGTCACCCTGGAACTTCTCATGTCGACGTGTTGTTCAGTAGATGCAAAATATACTCGACAAAATTTCTCAATTTCATCACAAACATTTTGCAAGTATACTGCACCCATAGTCCACTTGGTAGAAACACTGCTCGTCTTTCCTCGTTCAGTCATACCTCCTGCGACCTTGATTGGCCTCATCAGTTCTTGTTCAATGCACATATCGGACCAGGTACCACTCCAGAATTTATTAGTGCGTCTGATGGTAAAAAATCCTTTATTAGTGAATCTGTCGTATTCATCTTGTGTCATTTTTTCGCATAGCTGAAGCATATCTTGAAGGTATAGATGCGCTGATTTTGCATAATTAAAATGGCCACAAGCGTGAAAAAAGGGCAGCATTTTTTGTATTGTTGCTAGATGCAATTTCCAATTACCCATTCTTTCGGCCTCCACGAACTGCTTTACGAGGGTCACCATTCTCAGATATTGTATCCATAACTTAGCCGTAGGTCCATTGCTTTCTAGTTGCATAAATTGTTGTTTGAATTTCTCAGCAACTGTTTCAAAAGAAGTGTTTGACTCGGCTATTAAAACGTTTGTTCTGTCGATGTCGTCGAGAATTATCGACATTTCTGCACGTTCTTCTGCAGTAAACTCAATGTTCTGGAATACAATCTTGGATAGGACGAGGTGCGTTAAAATATGAGCTCGTAGCGCTCGTGCATATGCATGGCCCTTCAACATTTTGTCCAAAGAGTTCGGTGCATAAATTGTCATCAGCAGCTCTTTCAATCCACTGCCAGCCATAACGTGTCCTATGCAACCCATGAAAGACATCAATAAATGAAACCCACCAAGTCGTACTACAATGTTGTATTCAGGACCAAGTGTCGAGACGATATCTCGCGCTTTAAGAAAAAGCGGTTGATCGAACGTAACGAAACAAGTGTGCTGCTTTAATTTTTCACACTTCTTTGCAGCATACATTAAAGATGTTAAAATAGTGTCATGATCACTTGGAGGGGCGTTAATAAAAGGCAAGCATAATATTTTTGATCTGGTGTACGGTTCTTCTATCGTTGCTTGCTCCATAAAGCCATTCCAGCCTGGCATGAAGCTTTCTTCGGACCATTTTCCATACATCCATAGTAAATCTGTTGCAGATGGCACAATAACAGAAGACACGGGATTAAGATGTTCAACGTTGTTAATTTTTACATCTTTTAATCCAGATTCACCCTTTCTTTCGAATCTTAACAGTGGAATGTATCCAATATCCTCGACATCTTGAGCTGTGGGCATTGACGTTAGGCGTTCTATGTTTGAATCTGGTAAAACAGCTGTTATGGGTGTAACACATTGAATACCTCCCATGGAGTGAAATGTATTTAATCCATCCAACGTTTGAGTATTAAAGTCGGCGTTGTCAAAAACGAACTGGGAGAATGCACCTTCATCAATCGATACCTGTGGACGCATTATTGCCGACATTTCAAAGCGCATCGCTTCTTTATAGGTTGAACAAAAGCCGAAGTTTGATATTATTTGTATTAGAATTTTTGACGCGAATTTTCGGTTAAGGAATGTTGCAAGTCCGATTTGAATCGGTGAAAGAAAAGATCGGGGTCTACTCGCGCTCATTATAGCATGTGCGATACTGGTGCATTTGATTTTATATTTATCGATATCGCCGCGTTTTTTCGTCAAAATAACTTTATTTAAAAAAATGCTTAAAGATTCAGGAATAACTGTCTCCACATCTTTCAAGAAGTTGTCTGTTGGCGGATAACATGAAAGGTCATGCGTTTGAGAACGAATGTCTTCCAAGACGATGGCTGCAGCTTCTTCGACGACACGCTTTCGTTCTTCTTGTTCATTACATTTTCTTTGCGTGTACCATGCATCTGTTAGTATTTTGTAGCCAGTATCGCGAAAACAGACAATTGGCGAAGAGTTACTGCCAATATAAGCAAAAATAATATCATCGCCATACTTTTTTACTAGCCTGTTTTTTACGGTGTCCGCTTTTGGGTGATATTCACATTTTATTCCGTCCATTAAATCTTGTAAACGAAACTGGCAAGTTTCCGAGTTTTCTTCTAAATATGAAAAAATGAACTCCATTGCTTCATCAACTTGCGATGATGGCGGGACACCTCGAATTGAAGTTCGACCCGTTGGTGCTTGAAATTTCTTCATGCAAGAATTATGGTATCTTGCCTTAACGGAAACCAAATTCGGAACCTGTAATATAGATTTAAATATGATGTAATTAGAAAAATGTTTTAAAAATACTCTCTCTCGACAATATATTTATAGAAATAACATTTCATTAATTTAATTTTTACGAAGTAAATAAAACGTTAATAAATTACAATTAACATGAAATTATTAATAAAATGAATATTTTATATAATATTTATTTATAATAATAAATATAATAATTTTAATAATGTAATACGTGGGTGAAATAAATTCTATTAAGAATTATAATGAATTATTATTTATTGTTTTGAAATTAAAGTAATGAACTATTTACTTTTTTTCTCCAAATGTGAAATATAAAAATAAATCTACATATTCTTATACTAACTTTTTTCGTATATAATAATTTCGAATAAATAATACAAATATTTTTAAAAATTATTGATAAAATCTTTATTTAATTTTCAATGAATTTTAATTACATTTACAATAAATATCTTACCTGTTTCAAACGTTGTTCGATTTCCTTTGAAAAAGCATCCCCTCTCGTTTTCGCCAATTTCAGTACCGTGTCTTTAACTGAACATTTCGTCACCGTGAACACATTGTCCCGTTTATTAATCTCAAGTTTTTTTTGCTTACGAAGAAATTCGGCAGTTATTTCATTTGCACATAAAAAACAATGAGTATTAAATGGAAACACTGGCGCTTGTGACCGCAACGATGCACGTGCTTCAGATCCACCGCGACGTACATATGCGTCGATTGAACGTGCGTTATTGTACGTCTTTCGGCATGCATCGTGAACGGAGACGCACGTTTTATTTTTTAGAAATGCCACTTTTCCGTCATTTCTTGTTTGGCTGGATTTACGGAATGTCTCTATTCCCTTCACTTTAACTTCTACGACATCTTCTAACAACAAATTGTCACAAACGAAACACTTTTCAATTTCTTTCTCAGCCATAGCGTTGGCACGAACTCCGCTTATGGGAAAAGTACGTTACACTGACACACGAGGATGTATTATGGAATGTACACTGTTGCCGAAATAGTTCGGCGTTGCCAGATCAAATTTTGGCTACTCCAGTGTCATTAAGCGTTTCGGTGCCATACACAGCGGCACGCTCTATGTACAATAACTCGAGTAATATGCTCTTAAAAAATCTGATATTGTGGAAATTACAAGTTAATATCAAGTAGATTGAGCTCCAGAATGCATAATGTAATCAGAATTTTTTAAATGTTCTTTTTTTAAACAAATTAATTGATGTAAAAACTATGTAAAATAAGTAACAAAAAAAATTCTATTTTTGCACTGCCGTATCTCATCCAATTTAATAAAAAAAAATTTTTATCAAGGATCATTTTATAGGAAATTTAATAAGCTTTCACTTTGATTCAGTGCATTTTTTACGTAAATCTCATAGAAATCAAAATATTTTAACAAAACAGAAAAAATATCATTATTTTTAGCAATATACCGAAAAATGATCATTGTTTAATTGACTATAAATCAAGAATTTTTATATTTACACCCATTTTACACGATAGGCCATTTAAATGTGACCCTAAACATGTAAAAAAATGCAAGAAACATTTTTTATAACGACATAATGACCATTTATTTGAAGAATTACTCCGATTTCATTAAACGCGTTAAAGAAATTAATACATGTTTAACGGCTATATATGAAAAATATTCAACCGTAGTGGGTCACAACAATTTTTTTTATGCTTGGGTTCATTAACAATTATAAAATACGTAATTACCAATATAAAAATTAGCCGCAAATATACGTTTTCATATATATATATGTGATAAAATCGTGATTTTGACCAAATATGGTTATATTTCAGAAGTAAATTTGATAATAAAAAAATTGTACTTAGTCTAAAATGTAGTAAATTTAATTACCTTTCGATTATGTCTGATGAGTTTTTATCGTACAAGTCGTCGTTTCCGACTTAATACCGGAGGAACTCGAAAATTTGCATAAAAAGTTGTGAAAAAATTTGTTTAAAAAGATTATATCTCGGGATGTATTGGTCGTAGGAGGTTCTAAAAAAAAGCAATTTCAAGATAAATGAATTACCTATCGATTTTATTTGAAGCATTTTTTGCCTAGTAGCCGTCGTCATAGTGTAATTTGTGCGTAAAGCGCGAAGAAATGTAAATTTCTCAAAAAGTAACAAAATGTCTCATTTTTAAAAAAATTCTATTTCTAGTTCTATTAATCGTACAAAGTTCACTAAAAAATGAAAATGTGCAGAATTTTATCAGCTACAATTTTGTATACCACGTTAATTTTCGTAAAATGCATATTTTCAACGGTATTGTCGAAATTCTGATAAAAATGCGATTTTTGTGACGTTTTTCCAATATGGCGGCCGTAGCCATGCAAAATTTTGTACGCAAAACATAAATTACTATTTTGTACATCGAGAAATACCATCTGACCAAGTTTCATTAATCCGGAGATTATTGGAAGTAAATATCACCCGGGGACTGGGCTAAAATGATCAATCGGTATGTTAGGAACTAAGTTCTGGAAGATTGTTATGATACATCACGAAATTATAAAACATAGTGTTAAAAGATATTATCATCTATTTGTACAGTACAAGTAAGTCCATAGTTATGCCAACATTTAAAATCCTTAAAACACGCTCATACAATGGAACACTTTAGAACTTCTGTAACATGTATAAATAAATAAACACATATGTAATGTATAAATAAATAAACACATATGTAATGTATAAATACTGAACACATTGAAGCACATTTTACAAATAATAATATAATTAATACATATTAATACAGTTTATCTGTATTTTCGAAAAACCATTCTAGTTTAACATATATCCTATACTATCTCACGTTTGTACAAAGTACTTTTGGTTACATATTTTATGTATTTAAATTAAAACGTTGATTATATATAAAAGTATTGTAGACGTTTTAACTGAACTTTATGAAAAATTTGAATTTTTAATGTTTATTTGTAAGTTTGTATGCGACTTTACATCTTAAATTATAGGGTTTCCCAAGTCATTAATCGATAAGGTAGTAAGTAATCTGTCTTTAAAAATCTAAATTAAAAATTTGTGAGTTGTTTTTCATAATTTGTGGTCCATAAATGAAATTCCAACCACTATACAAGATATCCTATAAAATGTCAGAGAAGATCGTAACGAATCGATTGAGAATTTTGGGGAATTAACAACAATCATCAATTTCCAAAAATTTGCAGGCAATTCTTGACAAAAATTCTTTGGTATTTTTTAGGAGATCTGCATTATGTAATGTTTATCTTACTTTATAATATGTTTATTAATAATGTTAGTTTATTTAAGATGAACTTTTACTGGAAACGGTGTATTCATAACACGGCTGGTTTGTCATGAAATCGAAACCTACACTTTAGAAAGACGTTCATACAGTTTTTCATTCCTGTGCACCGAATGACTATTCACACTACTTTCTTACTGGCCACACAGGATGATAAAGCTATGAAAGAATTACTCTCGCTCTCTCTCTCTCTCCTCTCTATCGTTTTCTCTCACTCAAGACATAATAAATAAATAAACAAACAAACAAACCAATAAATAAATAAAAAATAAATCGCTTTCTCAGTTAAGCCATACTAAATAAATCAATAAATCTCGCGCACATTCACACACACACACACACACACACCTGGTAAGAGAATAGCACAAATGGTCACTTAGTGTAACGCTGGTACAATCGCAGTTAAAAAGTATACCATTCTTATAACTTCAAGCGTCTGAAATGCAAAATTGATAAATGCTTTTATTACAAACATCCGATTTTACTTGTTTAGCGTATACTATTCTCTACATTTGAGTCAGCAGAAGTCACGGAAAATCACCTTAATGAGCAAATGAATTCAACTCATGTTCAGTAGTATATTGTCCAAGATTTACAAAGTTCTTGGAATACAGTCGAATCTCGATATAAGAACCACCATTATAAGAATCTATCGATATAAGAACCTTTTTCCTATCGTTATAGTGACTATGAACTTTCTAGATGTACCCCCTCCACACACCTATCGCCGTACGTGAAATGCTTGAAACACACGAAATGGAATGGTCGGCGGGGAAGCTCGGAACGGCAATGGTTCTTAGATCGAGATTCTACTGTAACAGACTTTTGGGTACGGTCTGCTGAGCTCGCCTTTTGATGTTTTTTTATCAATAAAGACATTGTTGTTATTGTTATTATTATGTTGGAAGCATAAAAAGCCATCCACTGAATGCTACAGGAAACAAGAACTGATTCTTGTGACCAACATTTACTTTTGTTGAGTTGTTACATTGTCATGTGCCCGTACGATGATTAGCAGTGATTTTTACTGATTCAAATATAAAGATTGTACCTGCTGCAATCACTCAGATAGAATCCTAGAAAGATCATATGCTGATTATGAATTGGCAATCTTTTAAATGTGAATGACTTCCCTGCGAAAAATTTTAGTTAGGATTCTCATGATTGTATGATCATAAAACTGCCTATTAAACTATTTTCTTTCATGTAATAAAACTTTACATATTCCGTACGATACTTGTATGACTAATAGATGTATATAAGGTATATTATATTATATGTTTTTACATATTTACGACAACTACAAGGCACTTGTTTCAATTTCTAATGAGATTCTCATAAGAACCCTGCTTAAAATTTTTCGCAGGGTTTTGATCATTGATCACTATCTTAAACCTTAGTTATAAATTTATATAGCCATTGAATTTTTATGAATATTTACATACAGGGATATTGGAGGTCGCTGCTAACGAATACGTTATCGGTTTTAATAATGCACAATCCCAAATTCAAACTTAATAACATTTGTTTCAATTTTGTTTAATTTGTACGCCGTAATTTTGAATTGTTCTCGAAAATTACTAAATATTACCGCCGCATTAAATCTCTTTTTCAATTTTTAAAACCGACCACGGTATCGTTTTCAGCGACCTCGAAAACCCCTACATGCTCATATACGCGGAATGGAAATTTCCGCACCTTTTGCAGTGGAAGACTCCTCCAGTTTTTAGCGGACTGACTAAAGCTGTCATGTCATTGATTTACGTTCGTCAGAGTCACTCCGATAAAATGGGCAGAAATTGTGATTACGGAACTTATATTTCGGAGCAGCAAACAACCAACAATCAAAAACAAACAAAATTTAAGAAGAATAATTTAGTTTTTCCACGTTTATTTGTAGTTAACAACTTTTTATTAAGATAGTAGTCAATGACTTTGAGGCTAAATCAAAATGCATTAATTTAAATCTTATTAGGGTCTATATGAAGACAGTTATAATATAAAGTAATGAAATGCAGATAATATTTATAAACGATAAGTATAGATCACAGCTTGCTGCTAATAATGCCAACTATTCATTACATCACTTCAAATGAAATTATTGTTTATGGCCGTTTCTAAACATGAAACGAATATTACATGGAAGTAAATGATGGCTATCTTCAATGATAGTCTTCGCGTCGATATGGCATAGTCTTCCAAACAGGCATTGATGTCTATCAATGAAGGAAATGTCAATCACAAATAATAATCGGTATACTTGTGTCGTCTTCCAAGCTTATCACCGGCATAACACTAAGGTAGTCCAATATCACATCATTTATATATTCCTCACGCTGTTCAGCATTTGTACTATATTTGTACTATATTTGTACATATTATTCCTATATTATTATCTTCCTTATTACTATTTGAAGAATTTGTAAGACATGTACGACATTCTCAATTTAGAATATGTTTTCATATTGTAACTATGAAACAAAATTTCACACATTTGTTTATGTTAACTCAAGCAATTCCGCGAATTAATAAGATTTCGGAAAGACGGATCGACTCCTCGGATCTTTTCCGAAATAATTACTGCCATTATCAGCTGATTTTGTGGTTATATATTATTTATCGTGATTTTTTAAAATTCTGTTCGTATAGTATCACACTCTTCCCATGCCCTGCCTTGCCTTGCCTTTCCCTTTGCTTTGCTGCTGCATATAATACTGTCTTTGTTAAGATATATTGTAGAATTGGTTGTAGTTTCTGAAAGTTGTTTACATCGTCTGTATAAGACGATTCCAATTAATTTCCATTAAATTATCGGTTTCGTCCTTTTCACTTCAACATCAGAGTATTGTAAGTATTCTCATTATATCCCATAGATTCCATTGGTATCCTCTTCGCAGTAAGAAAACTGGAAAGTATTTTTCCATAATTACTTCAAACACGCGCAAAAAGCGTCTGTAAACATTTTTACGGAATTTTGATAGTTTCAGTCGCATCGTACCCTTATCTAAGCATTGACATAAAGTATTAACACACGTCACTTGATTCGAGCCACACCGGCAATTACGCAAACGCGCAAAGAGGTAATGATGGGTTGGTATTTTGTAGTGTCCAGTACAAAACTGTTCCTTTGAGAAAGCTGAATAATTTATAAACGTCAATTGTCATGATTTGGTGTATTTAAACCGGTAATATTCTCGAAATTCGTTTCAGAGTTCATCTGATTTTGTGAGCATTTTTTGGAAGTTTATATTTCTATCTCTAGAATTTTGTTTTTTAAATTTGTGGATGATAACTATTAATTGATAATTCTTCATTTTGTGTATGTCCAAGGGGCCTGGTCGTTATCCCATGTTAAAGCACCTGACGTTAATTATTAATTTCTCATTGTCGTGGTTCAAAGAAAACTCGTTATTTTAGTATCATTTTCAGCAGGTCCTTTAGTGCGTTTTTACAGAATACAGAATATTTCGTTCATTTTTTAAGAACTACCGTAGTATATATTCATAAAACCAACATTTCCTTCATCGACAAGCACAAATTTGGCCACTTCCAATGTCAAATAACGTGACATCCAGGACAGCCTTGCAATTGTCCATAAGCAATAATTAATACATATCTTATATCTGAGTGATCGATACGTGGATTCTACTTCCGAAACTTCTGGAATCTTTTTGTATACCGAATGATTTTTAAACTAAGTACATGAATTGAATATTGATTGCTCTAATATTTGTGAATACTTAACAAATCTAATTCACAATGAATTTAGAGTATGGCTATATAAAGTAAGACGACTAAGGTCCGAATAAAAAATGTTTACCATATATACTACAGGGGTCCCCGTCCTAACGTTTCGTTCCATAAAAACTGGCCACCCCGTCCAAACGCATGTCCTCCCTCAACCCCCACTACGGCAAAAGTCTCTTTGCATTTATCATACTGAGCATGCGCGTAGATGTCTCACCAGCAACGCTAGCAACTAAGAATCGTGTTGTGGGGACGCGAACAAAGGGGAATCTATGCATTTAGACGGGAAAGAAATATGCGTTAGGACGGGGACCACTGTACGCGACTATTTGCATAGAATCGTACTGGGGTTTCATATGAGCAATCGCAATAGGTATAGTATACGCTAAACTAAGGTATCGGGTTTGTAAAAGCCTTTATCAATTTCGCATTACGGACGCTCGAAGTCAAGAAAAGTATACCAATCAACTGAGGTTGTATCAGCATTAACGATACAAAAAACTCTATAAATCACTTTCACGAGTGGAAGTCACGACTACATTCCAAACCAGACACAATTAAAATATACCGCTCCTTATTTAATTTATATTATTATTTTTTCCCGGAGATTTACATAAAGATCAGGCATAAACACGTGGAAATAAATAATAAAAATTCTAGCAATTTCTTAATAATGATTATGCATCCATAAAGAGAAAGTGAGTGAGTGAGTGAGTGAGTGAGTGAGAGAGAGAGAGAGAGGAGAGAGAGAGAGAGAGAGAGAGAGAGAGAGAGAAGAAAGAAAGACAGATGCCCACTATGCCTCCTGAAGGGAAACATAACCCACCGTCCGCCGCATTTTTACACACCAGTGCCCATACTCTATTCTTAATTAATTAAGAAGAAAGTAAATAGCGAAGTCTGTCTTTCTTAATTCCCAACAAGTCAATAATGTTGCACGTACAATTCGACTCATAGAAATCACCGCATAAATTTAATGAAAAAAAATGGAACAAAGGACATCAACAGAAAATTATTCGTCAAAAGACGATTGGTAAAAAGTCATGAAGATTGATAATAGATCCAGGAAGGGGACAATGACAAAAGAGGGAGAGTGAGGGAGGAACAAAGATATATATATATATATAAATATATTAGAGAGAGAGAGAGAGAGAGAGAGAGAGAGAGAGAGAGAGAGAGAGAGAGAGAGAGAGAGAGAGAGAGAGAGAGAGAGAGAGAGAGAGAGAGAGAGAGAGAGAGAGAGAGAGAGAGAGAGAGAGAGACTATTATTGGATTGCTAGTATTTTTGGAAATTAACTGCAGTGAAATGGACATATATGTTAGTAATGTCTGTATAATATATTTTTCCACCTGTTTCTGCGAGATCTTTTTTTAACATTTAAGGTTAATTCGTACTTTGTACACTATTTACACATATTTACGTATTTCTGTTTTCCAAAAGTAATGCACGTTAGACACGTATAACTTACTGTGTTCTCTATCAGTAAACATCTTGAATTGTACATAAGTAATTTCCTGGATGCAAGTCGAAAGCAGGGGCCGACTCAGATTCCACTACAAATTCTGATGGGTCTAAAACAAAAGTGAAATTATAGTCACGCGAAGGCACACGTGTTTCGTAATACATACCGGTAAGGGGTTGATTGGCTATAGGATTCTCCAACTGCAGCATGTGCAGGTGTCCATTGGCTCGTTGCAAATCGATACCGTCAGGCACTGGATCCGTTTGAACGCATACATCGACTAGAGTTAAAATATCAAGAAAACGAAAATTACTAAACATATAAATTTGTTCGTGCTGTAATAACATGCGATAGATGTCATATTTGAAATTAAATATCTATGCCAACCAAGCATACGCAGACAGATATTCTGACGGCTACCGCATATTCACACATTTTTGTGGTGTGTTTTTCCGCATACTCACATTTTATTATTGCGTTGTTCTCCACTTCTATTTCTCTTCCGCACGTTACGCATCATCTTTCTTCTCCACTTTCTCCCATGTGCAACTCTTCAGGTTGAAACTGTTGGTTTTCAACCAACTCCTTCAATTGTAGTCGGTGCTGATCTGCATTGGCTGGCTGCACATCGATGACCTCAGGCACGGAATCAGATTGAAAAACTCCATCGATTGGAGCTGAAAATATAACAAAAATTAAAACCTTGCAGTTACTTGTTACATCGTTATTGAATGCGTGTATACGTGCATGCATGATTGCGTCGGTGCGTGAATGCGTGGGTACCGACGTGTGCATGTGCGTATAGCAAATAAATAAATAAATATTTTACCTGGAAAATGTAATGTTGGTACGGCAGTGCCTGACAGCTTCTTCGATAAAATATATTTTCCCTGAATATGTCCACAAATTAGTCGAATCCTCAGCAGTGATGATGACATATTATTTATCTCTTCGTTGTCGGTTGCAGCAACCCATGCCTTAGCCCGTACCGGTTCTCGAGTATCTGAAAATTGATAAAACCTACAGCCACCACCTGAACAATTCTTAACACTACATTTATTTTTACCCATTTTAAGAAAAATTCTATTAAACAAAAAATTATCAACAATATATTATATTTGTATTAAATAAAAAATATACAAAATACTTAACTTGGTGTCGGTCAGTGTCGGTGCAAGTTTCAATCTTCAAATTTAAATTATAAATTTTTCCTCCAGCAATGCGGTTTCGGATGATAAATCTTCACCGCTTTCGATGAGTCTTCTTTTTTCTGTTTTGAAATTTCGCAGTGGTTCTCGTAGTGTCGCTATTGAAGGGACCCCCCACATACTCATATACAGCCACTTACTACTATGATGATTTGAAGAATAAAAGACTCTCTGGCAGGAACAGAGACTCGTTTATTCTAACTTTGGCACATTCATAATTTTAGCAATAATTGCACCGAAATTAACCTATGCGATCTTCTACACCTACAATTTAATGCTTCTGCTATCAAGTGTCGGAAGTAAAAAAAGATCTGGGAAGGAACGGATCATCTTTTACTCCAAAATAAAATTCATTCTTCAGCATACTTTCATACATTACATGTGGATTACGTCATACTTATGTATTACGCGTACACTGAAATCGAAAGAGTAAATGAAAGTAAAAAAGGACAGGATCATCTTTTACTCTCAATTCTCTGTACAAATATTTTACATTGCTCTTGAATTTAAAGGTGAATTCATTAATAATACAACATACTCATTCAAAACTGCACACGATACACACCTAAACGAAAAAAGAGTAAATGAAAGTAAAAAAGGACAGGATCATCTTTTACTCTCAATTCTCTGTACAAATATTTTACATTACTTTTTAATTTAAAGTTGAATTCATTAATAATACAACATACTCATTCAAAACTGCACACCTAAACGAAAAAAGAGTAAACGAACGTAAAAAAAAGACAGGATCATCTTTTACTCTGAATTCTCTATACAACTGTTTAACATTACTTTTGAATTTAAAGTTCAATTCATTAATAATACAACATACTCATTCAAAACTGCACACGATACACACCTAAACGAAAAAAGAGTAAATGAAAGTAAAAAAGGACATGATCATCTTTTACTCTCAATTCTCTGTACATTTATTATCGCATGTATGTCTTAACTCGCACTTCATTTGGTTCACATATCTCAATTCTCGTTCATTTGTACTTTATTTCTCTCTCGTCCATCCTTTGAATATAATGGAATAAATGATTCTCTAGCGGGAATAGAAAATATCTTTATCCATGTTCAATATGTTTAGCTATCATGCCAGAGGAGAGTGAGCGAATTTTGGGTGGAAATTCATTCACTTTCCCCTTTACATTTTTTTTCTCATACATTCAGGACTGGTTTACACTATACGTGTATTCTACAGCCGTCTTGGCTAAAGAAACGTAATACTTTCTAAAAATAATAGAAATTAGTCATTCATTTGAAAACATATAAACATAACAAAAAATTCCCAATTAATCGATGAAGCATTCAAATTGATTCTACCTTTAATATCTATTAAAGCCTAGATCTAGGCATTCGATTCTCACATTGAAATAAAAATTTTGTCCACTCCAGAATCCCTTCCAATTTTTGCTTCTATTATTGGGAAAATTATGGGCAAATATAGTGCATAACCTGAAACTCAAATATTCACTTTTTTGGCATCTTTCTCATTTTCTCCGATTTTTTTGCGGCCAATTGATAAATAGCATTACATGGTTCATCGATAGGTTTCGCGATTTTACCGGACAATATGGAATTTACGATAGAACAAAATGCATTTATTTTCGCGACAACGATAACATGTAATAATTTCTGAACGACGTCATGCTGTCTACAAGGGTTTTCGATTTTCGGGAGCATGTCCTGCAATAATTTACATAATTCGAAACGAAGCTTTTGGAAATGGCAAATTTGAAATAAAGATTGATTAATAGCTTTAATTACTTCCCGAATACCGTTATATAATAATGAATCTATTTTGTGAGTATTTGGGTTTCTTAGTAGCGACAAACAATGGGCGCAATTTTTAATATCTTTATCACGCATAAGGCTGTTTAAAACATGCTTAATAAAAATTTTGTCAGTGGATTCAACTACTGAATCTTGTATACTGCCATCGCCACATTCCAGCAGCAGATCTATGGGCAAACTGATATGCTCAGCTGCGCTACTGGAATGGCTCGAATCAGCAGGGCACACATCGATGGTGAGTAAATTGTATAAATTGTCCGCTTCGCAGTTACCGCCGATTGTTTTATCGCTCTTTTATCGTTGGAGCTTCCTTGGTCGCAGACACTTGCCTCTAAGGTTAAACCAGCTTCCGCCAGAACCTTGACGATTTTCGTAATGAGGACTACTAAAAGGTCGCCCTTGGTCTGGCTGTCACAAAATGTGAACATCAAGGGCAGCTTCCAATCCGAAAAGAGACCCGTTATCATAAAAACCAAAGCGTGGTCTGCGAAATGATATGTGCGCACCTCACATGAATCTTCGAAGCCCACGATTTCGTCTCTAGACTCATTATATCGGAGATTAACAGAAAGGGCCATCTCATCCCAAAGAAGAACACAGTGCTTGTCTTCCTCGGGCATAGACGGCACCTTTACTGCTAATAGTTCCGAAATTAGTTTCACCGAACCTGCTTTCATGTCAATTTCGCGATCAGGTTCGTTAGGGTCCTTGGACTAGGGAGAGTTAAGATTGATGTTAAAAATCTATAACAACCCGGCGAATGTTTGTAAATAGATAACGCCAAAACCTTTTCTTCCCTGCTGTACCGACGTTGCTAAAAAATATTCATTACCACGATAATAAGGACTCCCCATTTAATATAATTAATTCCATGTTCTTGACGAACAATCTCCTACCTTACGAAACCGGAAATGCACAGAGTTCACTTTACACATTTGTAAAAGAAGATAAAGGAATGACATATTTAGGTAAAACAAACTCTCCGATTTGCGGATCGCCTTATAAAGAAATCACAGTGTGCTCAGGTCTGTAATATTTAATTATTGTCATTAATGTGGGCGAAATAAGCATACTGTGTACAATTATTGATCTTTTTTTTAAAATATTTTACCAACTATTCATGCACTCACTTTTGGATGCTGCTGCGTACAACGCAGTTGTAGCAGTCCCTGCACCTGATTATTTTTAAAACGAATTTATTTTTTCACACTAAATGCAGATAATAAATAATATATAAAGAACAAATACAATATTATTATTATGGAAGAAATGGGATTGGAATTTATCAAAAAATAATATCACAAAAACTAAAAATTGCTAATACCGGCAAATACGACATAAACGAGCTGACGTGAATTTTCTAATTAATGTGTAATTTTAGAATAAAACCTTAAGCTGTTGATAAACGAACGAGTAATAAAGAATACCCGACTTGCTGCAGGGTCGAAGTTTCTGAGCGAGCAAAGAGAGCGATGCTCCACTCCAAAACTAGTTTTATTTTAATATAGGTTATTTCATTTTTTATCATAAACATATGTATGCACGCACGTATGCACACGTACATGCAGGAAATTTTGCAGAACTTTTCACTTTGGAGTGAATAAAAACGCACAGTTTCTTTTAAAAGCACTAATTTAAATTTTTCTTTGGTGATAGATATCACTCATCAAAGTTAGTTACCTGGACGTCATGCATTTTTTAACGAAAGTTTAGGGGGTTTATTAGGGCTATGATAAAAAAAGAAAATTAGCATTATTAGGTACCTCTAGAAGTTAACACCTACAATTTTTGGTATATGTAACCATAAATTCCGAAAAATGTTTGTACGCTGATTGCAAATGTCATAATCAAATTGGAGGCAAGGTATCATTTTTAAGGTCGCCACTAAAGAATAAATTTTGGAAAATATCTTGGTCTCATAGAATATACAATACGCAGATATGAGTATACATTACTGTTCATAATGGCTTCATTATTCGTGGGTGGATTATGTTGGTCGTGATATTATCAATGCAAAAAGAAATATGTTTCAACAAAATAACAGAAAATGTATTAGAAAACAGCAATACATCCCAGCAATCGAAAATGCATTGGAGTGGATATAAAAGCATTAATTTCATCGCATTCGAATCCCTAATTTGCCCATTTCGAATGCTTTTTAATCCCAAAAAGAAAATCTGAAATTCTTAATGCATTTGTATCTAAATTCACGGGTAGGTAATTTCGAATTCGAATGCATTTGAATTCAAAAATAATAAAATATTAAATTACCTAAAATAATGAATGCATTTCTATGCCTATTAATGTTTGGATAGTTGACGTTTGAATGCATTTCAATCAAAAAAAATATTATACTGCAAAAATAAAATAAAATAAAATCAATGCAGTTGAATCCAAAAATAATAAAATATTACAATACGCAATGTAATTAATGCATTGCTATTCCTATGATGGTTTTGATATTTAACGTTTGAATGCATTTTAATCCAAAAATAATATACCGAAAAAATCGAAAATATAATTAATGCATTTGAATCTAAAAAGTAATAAAATATTAAAATACTCAAAGTAATGAATACATTTCTATTCCTACGGTTGTTTTGTTATTTAATGTACGAATACATTTCAATACAAAAATAATATATCGAAAAATGTAAAGTATAATCAACTTTTTGTAGCATCAATTGCAATAAGGACTTTGTATTTCCATGGTTTTATATGATTTATTGCGTCGAAATACGAATGTTTTGTCGTATCTGTCGGTTCGAAAAGATAAATCATTAGTTATTATTACATATTAAATATGATGCAAAACATTTCGAATTGGTTTTTCTTATTTCAACGTAATAAAACAGCCTCAAATAGCATAAATATTTACTGCTCGTTATAACGAATTTATTTATGAAAAAAGAAAAAAAAATGTAAACGCCTTTTCAGCGCTCTAGGACCCGATAAATCAAAGCAATAAATTTTAAGCGAATGTAAATAAAACGGAAAGCATTCGGATGCACTGAAAAGGATTAGAATTTTTAATCCTTTTTCGTACCTCCTACTACATTATTGAGGAATAAAAGTAAATTCACGCGCATTGTAAAGCATTCAAATTGGGCATTACTTTCAATACATATCAATACATTTTTAGAAGAAAAAATGCATACAGATGCATTAAAAAGCATTCGAAATTTTGAATCCTTTTTAATACATATTGGTACATTTTGAGGGACAAAATTTGAATTCAAATGTATTAAATAGCATTCAATTTTTTAACACTTTTAAATCCATTTTCGATTGCTGAGATATTATATAAATAAACATATTTGCGTTGTAAATAACCATATTATAGTCTTTCAAAATGTTTAATTTTCCTGCATCTGTAAATAACTTTCCAGTATAATTCCCTTCGCTTACTTTTGCCATATTTTTACTGAATCAATTTTTTACAAATAACCGGGTTTCAATAGAAAATAAATGCAGCCCATATTACATATCATGGTTTTCATGACTAAACATTTTTTTAAATGTTCCTAAAACTTATTATTAATTGGAAATTGTATTTCGCACCTCCTCCTCTAGATCAACTCGTAGTAGCCCAACTTCATGAATAGATCAAAAACCCACCACTTAAAGCTAAGTATTCCCAATAATCTATTACACATCGTTTTTTCCCGAATATACGACAGCACTTTAAAATATATCAGTTAATATGAAAGATTGATAGGTAGATTCTTTTATTTTCTACTTTGAAACATTGTGACAAAAAGGTATACATATATGAAGTTTCGAGAAGAAGACTTCGAGTTGACTTATTCATAGGAGGTGCTCATACAATTAGAATCGAACTTCACCTAGAAGGTTCGTTCAATTGTGTAATTATATTGTAAAATCTGATAATCTTAAAATAATAAAAACAAAATTTGTTTATGAAAAATGTCACATTTCAGGGGCGAAATATTTCAATAAGGTGATATGCATAAATGCTAAAATGGAATTTGTGGTCCTAAAAACATAATACGTTATTATTTATAATCATTCTAAAATTTTCTATTTTAAAATATATCAATCTAGTTATTTTTTATTGTTTTTCATTAAATATTATTACATATGTTATAAATATGAAAAATAATTTATTATAAGTAATCATAAGTTAATTACGCAATGAAGATAATATTACTATTAAGAAAAAAATCACCATCACTATTATTATTATTATTGTTATGATTAAAAGAAATATTGATAAAATATAATATAGCTTGTATATGTAAATATATTGTTCGAATATGTTTTTATGCGATGGAAGTCTTAAAACGATGACAAAACTACATATGCAAATATACAATAAATTTATATAATTAAGAAAATGTGTGTTTGTGTGTGTACATATATATACACACACATTTTTTTTGCTAATCAATGAATCTGTCATTGAACTTTATTTCAAATACACTGTTTCAATTTTAAATAAACGAAATGCTATTTGAATTTCCCGCTTTCAAGAGTGGGATAAAACCTTAGTGGTTTATAAAACTCCTTTTATTCTTATTGTTAGTCCGATCTGTTTGAAATATTTCGCCTTCTAATTTAATTCATGCTTTATACCATAGACATTTGTGGGAGACAGTGTGAATAAATTCATGGTAGACATACATATACATAATGAACAAAATAAAAATAAGATGTGAACATATATTGATAAATGCTATTAAAACTTATGATTTTATTTGATCAAAGAATCTTTTAATTATATATTGTGAAGTTTGTGTTTACTTACTTAATAGTGCATCTGCTTCTTCAAGATCTTCATCGCTGTCCTCTTCTTGATATCCAGTTGATGGTCCTGGTACTCCTGAAGTTTCACCCATGCTCAGTTGGTCCATTGGAATACTTTCTTCTTCATTTGGTGATCCTGGCTCATCTATAATTTCTTCGGATACAACACATTGCGACAGTTCCCTTACAATTGTATCTGTCACATTTTCGTCTTCATGGAGCTGCTGATTGCAGGTAACGTGTCTGGCAGGCGACACTTCTTCCTCTGGAAGCTCCAGCGTTGGTATAGATCCAGGACGTAGCTTGCGTGTGCGTGTACCCGGTGTGTAGCATTCATCACTGAAATGACGAAAGCATATACAGTAGCCGGATACTTCCTTCACAGATTTCCCACGTAGCTTTGAAGATCGCACTCTTCTTTGCCATTCAAGGGATATCTGCTCATTTTGTGGGAAACGGTGAGAAGGTGTATTCCACTTTGATGTACAGCCTGGGACGACACATACACGACTCATGCTGCAATAAAAATAAGTGAATTTAAACATATTCTAAAATTTAATTGTATGATACATACTGATAATTAAACTATTAATATATATGGTTAAATATATGAATTTATTTTTTTAAACAGAATGCAATGTTTTTATGTATGTATACTTAATTTAAATAATAGCGTCAAAACAACAAATAATATCGATTCATATTTGTATTGGTCAAGCATAATAATAATAATAATTAAAATAAAGTAAATTATATTCCTTATTTAACAATCTTTGTTTTGCAAGGGTACTCCTATGTAAGAAATAATAGTGTAGTGGTGAAAAACCTATGTCTTATACCACATACTGTTGGAGCAAATGTAGCACCGACAGGCCCATACAAAACAAAAAGAAATTTCTCTCAGTGCAAGTACATCAAAATAAACTATTTTATAATTAGTTTAGAATATTTAAATATAGTTCCAAATCAACATTTAAAAAGAAAGCTTTACTTGATGAAATAATATTTGCAAATATATAAAACAGATTTTCATGCTAAACATATCATTTTAGTGAAAGTCTGTAGATCAATATAGTTATTGCCACCATAGATATTAACTTTTCGACATAAACTTAAAAATCTGACTTTATATGTCACTAAAAGTATACCAATAAAAAAATTCTTTACATATATTTTATTTGTTCAAGGGCATCACCTTACCATCGGTTTATTTAAATTCAATATTGCATAATAGCTTAACAATGTTTTCACAATTTAAACAAAAAGGCTTGCAATGTCAAATTTCTAACAAATTATTTTATTGATCAATGACGAACAACGATTTGGAAGCAGCATTGCAAAGTGCTTGCAATCAGTGTTCCACTGCTGTTGCAACATCGTATACATGCAAGTCCCTTCAGATATGGAGCCTTGAAAAAGTGCTCTAATTTAAGAGTTTTGCATTATACTTAATCAAAATTAACATTTCTTTCAGAGGTATTTGCTGTTTAAGAATATATAAAAAAATTATATTTCATAAAACATGTATTGTTTCTGCTTGTAATAAATTGTTCTTATTTTCTAATATAAGATGCTTCCAAGCTTATTTATCTATAGTTTATTCACACGATGATGGACATATTGCTGACATTTGGTGATAGCAGATATAACATCGATGATCAAGTGCGATCATCCATCATCGTTAATATAGTCTTACAACTTGACAATATTATCATCGGACTTGATCATTACTTTCATTTTGTCCACATAGTAAACCAAACTATATACTCCGTGTACATATTAATTTCAGTTATTTTTTTATATTTTCATTCGCATTCTCTGCTTTGTTCAATTATATACATGCAAATTCCTTAAACATACCCTGCTAAAAATCAAAGTGTACGCATACGCCTAAATGTCTAAATTCACGCTTCTTTTTGCAATTCGTACGTACAGCGTTTAACAGGCGTGAATTTGGAATTTAAGCGTATGCGTATGCTTTCATTTTTACCAGGGTAGAGATTTATACACAAGCTACTAAAATTTATAAATTTCAATATAAAAATATGATGCGGATGGTAACCACTGTACGCTGTAAAAAATGTGTAATGAAAGAAAGAACGTATAACGGTAATTTTACATTAATATAAGGAACAAAAGATAATATAAGGAACAAAGCTTTAAAAACTTTTGGGTTTATAAAGTGGAACACTCAAGTTTTTAAAAGCTGATCTGCAATACGGTATTTGTGCAATGCGCCTATTCGTCCTGGTTTGACGTATGCTTCTTGTGTTTGGGCACCATAATACAATGTCGATGCGAATAGCATCGAAATGATTCAACACAAGTTTTTACGCTCTTTGGCATATAAATCTGGAGAGCCTATGTCGATTCGTGAACACGACTTTACCACAATCGCTACAAAATGCATGCTACCAACTCTTACTTCGATTCGTAAAGCCAACGATATCATCTTTCTAGTGAAAGTGGTGCGGAAAACCATGAACTGTGAACAACTGTTTAATATGATTCCATTTGCAAACCCAACGTATGCATTTCACTCGAACTACATATTCTATCCACCTGTTGCGACAAGTAATTACATCAGTAATCCTCCAGTGAACCGAATGTATAATCTCTTCAATGAAAATTTTGATGGAAATTCAACTGGTTTTGATTTATTATTTAACGTTAGTTTAAATAGTGTGGTTTCAAGAATGAAATATACGTTATATAAATTTAATTAAATGTGATTATTATATAAGTTCTTTACATTTCATTTAAACATTAGTAATAGCTGTGTTTTTGTTCTTGTTGGCGCTTTACATATGGCATTATATACATATTTTATGTTAATTTGCATTTATACTATTCTGTATTTCTTTTTTTGTTATTGGGTTTTTAACCCGTTAATTAATAAATAAATAAATAAATACTCATTGTAATTTTCCTATGCTTAATGTAGTAAATTTACAATGAGCTTGTAAAATATCCGTTATATGTTGTTCCTTTTATTACAGATTGTTTACAGTGTAGTTAGAAAAAAAGACCGTAACAAGGTAATTTTTCAACTTTAGAATAACTCAGTAAACCAAAATTTATACTCCATACATAAATTTCAGTTATTTTGTTATATTTTCATTTATATTCTCTGCTTTGTTCAATTATATACATGCAAATCCCTTGAACTTACCCTGTTAAAAATCAAAGGGTACGCATATGCCCAAATGTCTAAATTAACAATAATAATAATAATAATAATAATAATAATATCGACTTTATTTAGACAATAAGCGAGTCACAGCTTTTAAATTGCTGTTTTACAGACTGACCGTAATTCACGCTTCTTTTTGCAATTCGTACATCGTACATATACTCCATACATTCAAATCCCTTGAGTTAAAAATCAAAGTGTATGCATACGCCCAAATGTCTAAATTCACACTTCATTTTGCAATTCGTACATCGTACATATACTCCATACATTCGAATCCCTTGAACTTATCCTGCTAAAAATCAAAGTGTACGCATACGCCCAAATGTCTAAATTCACACTTCATTTTGCAAGTCGTACATCATACATATACTCCATACATTCAAATCCCTTGAACTTATCCTGTGAAAAATCAAAATCTACGCATACGCCCAAATGTCTAAATTAACAATAATAATAATAATAATAATAATATCGACTTTATTTAGAGAATTGGCGAGTCACAGCTTTTAAATTGCTGTTTTACAGACTGACCGTAATTCATGCTTCTTTTTGCAATTCATACATCGTACATATACTCCATACATTCAAATCCCTTGAGTTAAAAATCAAAGTGTATGCATACGCCCAAATGTCTAAATTCACACTTCATTTTGCAATTCGTACATCGTACATACACTCCATACATTCAAATCCCTTGAACTTATCCTGCTAAAAATCAAAGTGTACGCATACGCCCAAATGTCTAAATTCACACTTCATTTTGCAAGTCGTACATCATACATATACTCCATACATTCAAATCCCTTGAACTTATCCTGTGAAAAATCAAAATGTACGCATACGCCCAAATGTCTAAATTAACAATAATAATAATAATAATAATATCGACTTTATTTAGAGAATTGGCGAGTCACAGCTTTTAAATTGCTGTTTTACAGACTGACCGTAATTCATGCTTCTTTTTGCAATTCATACATCGTACATATACTCCATACATTCAAATCCCTTGAGTTAAAAATCAAAGTGTATGCATACGCCCAAATGTCTAAATTCACACTTCATTTTGCAATTCGTACATCGTACATATACTCCATACATTCGAATCCCATTCGTTCAAATCCCATTCATTCGAATTTCACCTTTAAAAGGATGTATATTAATTCTAGATTATTCTAATATAATTCTAATATAATTTTATTCATAAGGGCATTACATATCCTAATAGGAAAATGATAAGCATAAAAGTTAACTTACATTGATTTCGTCCAGAAAGTTCGGTTGCCAATTCCTGGAAGCCTTTTTCACTTTTTCAAAATTTGATTGCACACTAGTGTCTAATCAATACGTAGCACAATATCAGTTAAACTATGCACTTTTCACCTGCACTATACTTAGTACTAGTTTTATTTGTACTTAGGGTAACAAATTTATTTGCATATCGTTAAAATTCCTTGCCGATACGGTATGGTATGAACACGGAAATTCTTACTTGAATTCAAATGCAAGATGCGCGGCGTAAGACAACTCCTGTACGCGTATGCGCACCGAGCTAGCGACATCTTCGCAGACTGCAGTCTCTCCGCGGAACTAATTTAACGGCAAGCGCCTCCCCTATTCCCGTTTCAGTACCCTGATTCCGTGCCACGCTTTGCTAACGAAAGCAAACTGGAGTTAGCATTTCGGGATGTTTTGTTGTCTTCTCGAGTAAACGGTATATTAGTCAATGTTCATCACAACGCGGCGTTATGATCGCGAGTGTTCCCGACGAATTTCAGTGGTAACGCCGCTCGTCGTGTCAACCTTTGATTTGTATCCATCGAGGAAGAAAACGTTCGAGGAATTTAATTCCATGGAAGCCATCGTGAATTTCATGATCATTGGCCATCTTTCACAAAATCACGTGGCAGTCCATTCGAAAGACGATCCCGAAATCATCGTGGATCGGACTATGATATGTCAACTGGAAATAATCGAGGTTAAGCCATTTTCTCGAAATTAAGTTGTTAATCCGGAGGAGAAGCTATTCACCGATATGAAGGAGTCTACAAGTGCGAGTTCACTGTGAGAAAAAGAAACACCTGGCCAGGTTCAATTTTACTCCGTATATTTTAATAGACTTTTCTTTCATTAACTTAAAAAGAATTTATAAATGTGCTTCTGTCTCTCTTTCGGCTATTATATAACTAAAGTAACGAGTAAATGTATAAAATTAATTCAATATATTTATTTGATATTGTACGCATATTGACGAATGCAGTATGATGCATGTTAGTGATTATTTACTTATATTATATTTACCGTCTTTTATTTTAAAATTTACATGAAAGCTGACGTCATTGTGATATTTTTTTTATTTTAAATTTATATATTTATACATGTATATGTCTTGGTGTGAGCGAGAAACAATTTATTGTTAATGAAATGGAACATGCATCATTGTTCCTGATATTATTGTGAATTATGTAGGATAAATGTGAAAAAACATAAACTTGAAATGATTACACCGTTGTATAAATTTATTAGTGTCTTATTATTATCTTGCAGAATAAATAATACTGTTATTATATTCTAGTTGATTCTCGGTTGTCGTTTGTTCCCTCAATTTTCCTATTATATTTCAGTGATTTATGGGATTTTGTCTAATGTGGAATAATAGAAGCTAAATATAAAAATTATTATCATTACATAGAATAACCCTAACAATGTATTAGCGTAAATCACTCATTAGTATATGTAACTATTTAATGTTATTACTGCTCGCACACGGTCTGTCAGACCAGTGCGTAATAAAGATATCAAATCAAATCAAGAGTTTTATGTAATGGTAAAATTGATGACGATTTTGATATATTTAACGGAACAGTTACCGAAATTATATTCTGTCAGCAGTTATCGTCAGCAGTGCAACCTGTGCAATAGTTCGGATGCACGTAGAATTTTTCGTGTGGTCCATGACTATATGTACAACACCATCAGAGCCCGGCGAACACTCAATCACGCAGTAACTTCTTAGGCAGCCTGCAAGCATAGCGGGAATGCAATAGCAGGCTTTTAACAAATAAGGCATTCCATTCCAACAAGATTGGATTGCATGACATGTCATTTGATATCTCGTTACAACGGGAGCAGATAATTCGAGGACCAACGTTGCAAAAATTCCTCGAATAATTGTAACAACCAATCGATGAAACTTCCTTACAGCACTGAACATACGGTCCTATCAGGTTCTTCACTTCATTCTGCATATGACGCAGCAAAATTAATAGGAAAAAGAAGAGATCCCAGTGCATGTGGCGAAATGATACATAAATGAACTCCGCATATGCGCGATGTTATTATATTATTTTAAAGTTGTTTATTAGGTTTGTTAATATTGTAGGACTCTGCATGGGGGATGGATGGAATAGTGGGAATGCAATAGTTGGCATTCAACGGTAGGCGTTATTTGTTGAAACACTGTATTTAACCAAACACAATTAACGAAATAAATACGTGATCAAAAAACATAGCACAATATAATCTCGGCAATTAGCTTACTGCATCTGCCAGTCTCCCGCGCAGCGATCTCGAACCACGCTTCGCTACGCATTTCGGACAATATAATTTACGGCGGTAACGAAAGAATTCCAACAATATTTTGTCATAAATATTTTTACATAAATCATTTGGTCGCTAATCATACGGCTCAACAATTTTGTGCAGCAATAATAAAATGTCGATTATTAAATAGAGTTACGTGTATCTGTCAGATTATGAGTGTCGTTTCACATCTACTGCACTGAGAGAAGTTTTGGAAAGAGGTTGCAATGGTTGCACGCTCGAATGCATATTTCAATCCCACAACGTTGGTACAAACAACGAATGAATTTTCGTTCGAATATATATATTTTTTTTAATCAAGGGACGAGAATTTCGGAATTTTCTCTTGAAAGCACAATATTTCGTACAACATCATTTACTTCCGATTAATACACGTCACTTATTTCTTTAGTTTCAAAACAAGAATCTGTAGATTCATAATATATATAGATACTGACATAAAGATCATGGAACAGCGTTATCAGGGTATTTGGAATGGACACAAGATGGCTGAATACTACTGGAGTTTAAAACGAGTCACAAACACAGCATATGGAAGGGAATATGAAGATCATTTGATACAACACCAAAAAAACACGGAAACAGAGATTAGTTAGATACTGTTGTCGGAAAACTGAAGGTATAGTGTGACCAGTGAGAGGCAAGGGGACTCACTTTAATCAAACTCCCCGAAGAAGTCAGAAATCTACCAGGTCCACATCGTTGTCTCTGGATCACGCTGTGAGTAGAAATGGAAACAATATAGCCAAGAAATATGCAATATGTGTGCAAAATATTGGTTTCCCACACACGACGAATGTATGAAACGAGTTAAGAAAAACTGTTGCTATTCATAAAACGTGACGTATATTATCAACGGAATGAAAGTATATTATGCCCCACTCGTTCTTTACGAACAGTGCTAGAATTAATATTTTTTTTGCTTCAAATGTCCCTTAGTAATAAACATTAGCAAATTCCAATTTCTTTTCAAAAATCTTCACCGCTATATTCAAGACGCAATCTTCAATTTTAAACCTCAAAAATTGTATTTTAGGCCATGATATTGAAATACATATTATGACCTCCGAAACATCCAAGTAATGCGTTTCAAGAAAATTCCACGAGCTCCCGGCATTTACTCAGAAATCATGGTGTTTCGCCGCCATATGGGATTCATCATGTTGAATTTTAATTTCTAAGATTTTATTTTATGCCATGGCACAATGAAATATAAATTCAATATGGTCATATTTGTGCTAGATGCTTTGATTGTATGACGTTTATAACACCAAACGCATAGAGCTTTAGACAAGATAACATGCACTTGAGAAAAACCCTAACGTGATAGGGCGACTCTGACACCGAATTCAGATTCAGGGACTCGAAAAACATAACTGCAGTGCGTCGAAACCAAGTTTAATTTCTAAGTTCTGGCATATGAATAAATGGCAATAATTTACGGATTGTTATTTTTGCGATGTGATAGTCGCACAACCGGTTTGTAGACCCTTCCCTTGACAAGCCGTTAGCGTAACTCAATGATCTCCAATAGAGACGAAATCGTTGAGTCCCTTCACACAAAACTGCTAAGACCATTTTGAAATTAATTTAGAAAAGCCTCTAAGGAAGTCTCAACGCGTTCAAAGGACCTTTTATCCTATCTATCCAGTACAAAATTTGTTCCATCTAGCATCTATATTTCCATTTTCTGGTTTCATGACATATCGTTTCGAAATCTTTCTTGACCTACATATTTTAAAAACAGATTTTCATTCATAAGGTGGAAAGTCTCGTTTTCGTCTCTCTTCCTATTGAAAACCGTTACCATTACCACCATTGTAATGCCTCGACTGTAAAACCCATTAATCATTACGTCGATCATCGACCCTTTCATAAATATTTATTTTTTTTTACAATATCAAGCAGGAAGGAAGATGTATTTAATAAATTTTATTTGTCATTTAAAGGAGATGACCTCAGTTCCATTTTTTATCTAGGAATGACCTGGCGGGCCACCTGTAGGCCAACTCACCCCTTTGTTAACAAAGGTAGCATTAATAAATAAATAAATAATTTATAATAATAATATTTAAATAGTAATAAAACGTGTTTTCATGACGTTCAGACCATAGCTATAAGAGTTTGGACACGTGTTTAATGTAATTAATCATGCTCCTGACCGTTTTTTAATATGTGTACAATTAAACACCGCCATACAGGTTTCGACCTATTAATTATCCGTAGACTTTACTATACGGTAACAATAAATCTGACTTCCCATAAGCGACAAATACATACGAGTATCGACTAGCTTTTAATATAATTAATTAACTTTCGTTTAATATTTCCCACTTTTAAAATTTCTGAGAATAAGAAGATCGAAATGACGATGTAAAAATCTAAGAGAAGCGGGCAAAATTCAACAGTTTCTTTCTATTTAGGCACAGTCTTTTGTATCTTTTAAGTAAAAAGTTAAAGGAAATGATAATGCGGCCATCTTTGGTATGTTTGAAGTGATTGCAGAATCTGTGTATTGCAGAATGAAATATGCGGGTGCATTTGAAATGCATGGATGAATCGTAGGCTGCGAACATACACTTGCTGATATGAGTGGTTATGGAACGATCACAATTGAATATGAGGTTCTTGAAAATTGAATCTAGTTGAAAATTAACCTTATTATCGCCATGCAAAAGAATATGAAAGTGAAATTGTTAAATATTACCGCGCATCTACTGCAAAACGAAAGCAATCTCGATATTTTTAAAATACCTATATTGCCATTACTATACATCTGTCTGAAATTAACACTTTGCATACACATTGTTCCACCGGGATTAGCACAGCAGAATTGCAAATTAATAGAAAATTTAGAAATAGATTTGACTTATTGAAAACGGTTAAAGAAAAGTTATTCGTAGTCAGGAAGCGCAAAAGGATTTTTTCCGAGGTAACCGAGAATTTAAGTTTAACGATAATGAAATTGTGATGGCAAAATATTACGTGGCGGATAATTGGCGAAGAACACAGGTTAAAAAACAAATAGGTCCGGTTACCTATCTTGTTAGAACTGATGATAACAAACTGTGGAAGCGCTACATAGATCAACCCCGACCATGCAATTTTTCGTCTTTAAAGGGGAGAGAAGACTCAGAGTCTGCCGATAAGGAAAATGTTAAAAGCGTTGATGCGAGAGAGAGTTGTGAAAGTTTAGAATATAAAAACATGTTTGTACAAAATGATGTATGTTCGGAAAATAAGAATGTCAATGATTCGGTTAAACATAAAAAAACTGTAAATTGTGATCAAGTGAAAATACAAATAGTCGATTTTTAACCTGAATGCGCAACGAATTTAAGACGATCAACAAGAATTAAAAAACCAAGAGTTATTTTAGATTTGTGAATTATTGTTTGAACTAAGTGCGGAGGACTGTGATGTATCGGCAAAAGCAACTAGAGGTCACTAGACCGTTCATGTAAATGCGCCCTTATGTAGAGACGTGCATCGTGGACCGCTGTTGCCGCGCGCATTCCGTCCTCGGCACATGACGATTGTTCCTTTGTACTCTTTAACTATTAATGTATTTTATAATATCGAATAAAGACTTTCAAGACATTACAGTAAGTGTCAAGTACATGATGCATGTAGAAAATGCGACCAGTTACTGGCCATTTTTTTCTGGTCTGTATGCTATATCTAATGGAGCCCAGAAAAACTGGCCAGAAAATGGCTCAATCAAAAATAAAAATAATAAGACTAGTTATGGAATAAACATTTTGAAACGAGTGATGGTACCGTAGATACACAATCGCCGATGATTAAAGACCATGCAAAGTGTTAATTTCAGAGGGATGTATAGTAATGGCAATATAGGTATTTTAAAAATATCGAGATTGCTTTCGCTTTGCAGTAGGTTCGCGGTAATATTTAACAATTTCACTTTCATATTCTTTTGCATGGCTTTAATAAGGTTAATTGTCAACTAGATTCAATTTTCAAGAACCTAATATTCAATTGTGATCGCTCCATAACCACTCATATCAACAAGTGTATGTTCGCAGCCTACGATTCATCCATGCATATCAGATGCACCCGCATATTTCATTCTGCGACACACATATTCTGCAATCTCTTTAAACATACCAAAGATGGCAGCATTATCATTTCCTTTAACTTTTTACTTAAAAGATACAGAAGACTGTGCCTAAATAGAAAGAAACTGTTGAATTTTACCCGCTTCTCTTAGATTTTTACATCGTCATTTCGATCTTCTTATTCTCAGAAATTTTAAAAGTGGGAAATATTAAAGGAAGGTTAATTAATTATATTAAAAGCAAGTCGGTACTCGTATGTATTCATCCCTTATGGAAAGTCAGATCAATTGTTACCTTATAGTAAAGTCTACGGATAATTAACAGGTCGAAACCTGTATGGCGGTGTTTAATTGTACACATATTAAAAAAAGGTCAGGAGCATTATTAATTACATTAAACACGTGTCCAAACTCTTATAGCTATGGTCTGAATGTCATGAAAACACGTTTTATTACCATTTAAATATTATTATTATAAATTATTTATTTATTTATTAATGCTACCTTTGTTAACGAAGGGGTGAGTTGGCCTACAGGTGGCCCGCCAGGTCATTCCAGGATAAAAAATGGAACTGAGGTCATCTCCTTTAAATGACAAATAAAATTTATTAAATACATCTTCCGTTTTTTCTTCAGCTTCCTTCCTGCTTGATATTGTACAAAAAAAAATAAATATTTATGAAAGGGTCGATGATCGACGAAATGATTAATGGGTTTTACAGTCGAGGCATTGCAATGGTGGTAGTGGTAAAGGTTTTCAATAGGAAGAGAGACGAAAACGAGACTTTCCACCTTATGAATGAAAATATGTGTTTAAAATATGTAGGTCAAGAAGTGTTGAGGTATGCATTCGATATGCTCGACCGTCGATACGCACGGAAACTGTAAATGTCGGTAACGTACCGCGAAACTCCTTTTCATTAATTGTTTAAATGTTTGCTTGAACTTAGTTGACTATAAATTGCGATAGTGGCGCCCTCTCTTTCCGGTTCCGCCGAATTTCCACGAGACCCGCGGCACGCGGCCAGTCTGTTCTGGAATGCGAGAGGATACGCACGTAATTTCAGCGCACGCTTTTCCAATTGTATTTCCTCAAAACGGCAAAATACAGTGTTTTGTTTTTGAGAATCGGATCTAGTGATTTCTTTCGGGCATCATCTTCACGGTACCTCTTCCTTTGGATTCGGGCCTATTTTTTCTACCGTCGCTCTTTATTCAATAACGCGACAGATTTTGGCGATCCTGCCAGGATCCACTGGTGTACCTACGGTTCCTGTAAGAAAATTAAAGGAAAAAGGAGGATATTCGTCAAGTGCACTTTCAAGGAAGGACTTTCAGTGCATTCATAAGTGCAGTGCCACAAACACTTCAGTGCAAACTAGTGCAGTGATAGTGCATTTTGTGCCGTTGAAAATTCAAAAAAAGGGGGGAAAGTTCCATCGAACTTTCGAGAACTTTCCGCGTGCGAATTTCCGCGTCGGTTTCCCCTTCTCGACGCACCACGCCGGGCCGTCCGCCCCGCTTTCCACTCCGCCTCTCCCATCCTGAATTGGAGGCCCCACCGCGCTCTCGCGGTGCCTCCCCGCTCCGCTATCCGCTCGCCATCGAGCCAAGTTCCATTTTCGCGACATTGCCGCGTGCGTCGCAGATTCTCGCATCGCATTTAATTGTCGCCTCGCAAAACTCGCGCTCGTGACATGGCTACAACAGAAACCCTTGACGTTTTGATTGAAGCCCAGACGACTGACTTTCACAGCATTAATCATGCGATCGAAAGTTTGACCACGCTATCTCAACCTTCGGTGGGAAAATTGAAAGTTCGGATTCATTATTTGGAGACACTATGGCAAGCCTGTCGTCTCAGACACACACGCATTAACCAAATAGCTACGGATATAGAGAAACGTCATCCATATTTTTCGGAGTCTGTCTTCGATACCAACGAAACCATTTATCTGGATGCAGTCGGCGACATTGAGGATTTGATTCTGCTCCAAACGCCATCGACTTCGACGCAATATGGTGATCAGGTTCCAGCATCTCCGGTCCAGCACGACATCTCCCGTCAATCACCGCAGCTGCCACGCATCGATTTGCCTCGTTTCTCAGGTGATTACAACAAATGGGACTCCTTTAAAGATCTTTTCAATTCCTTAATTATTAAAAATAATTCGATTGATAATGTCCGAAAGCTGCATTATTTAAAATCCTGCCTTTCCGGTGTGGCTTTAAATATGATTGATCAGTTACAATCGACTAACGATAATTTTGCTGTTGCTTGGAATGCACTCTAGTGTCATTTTTCGAACAAACATTGCATTATAGATAGTCATTTGCATGCTTTATTCGCGATTCCGACTATTAGAAAAGATTCCGCTTCTGACTTGCGCGATTTACATCACAAGCTCGTCGCGAGTTTAGGTGCTGTATCGGCTTTAGGCGAACCTGTCGAACAATGGAGTTCTCTTTTAGTCCACATGACAGTATCGAAACTTGATCCTAGTACACGCAAGGATTGGGCACTTAGTGTCGGTTCGGAACGAAGCTATCCGACATTTGATAAATTAAAAGCTTTCATAAACAACCGCGCTCACGGTTTGCAATCAGCACAACCCAATCCTGCCTGTGTATCCGGATCTAGCAGTCATAATCATTCTGATGCAAAATCATCACGTCAAAGGACCCAAGTGCAAGTCCACGCAACAGTACCGACGTCAAATGCACGTCAATGTCCCATTTGTTCCGGTAATCATTTTATATATTTATGTAAGCGTTTTCAGAATCTTACGTTATCAAAACGATTTGATCACGTTAAAAAACACCAATTATGTATAAATTGTCTCGGCAATCACGATGTTGCTAAATGCGTAAGTAAGCGAACTTGTTACATTTGTAAGGCGAAACATCACACCCTGCTGCACCGAGACCAGGTTTCTGATTCGTCGGTAATATCGGTATCTACGACTCCAGCAGTCACCCCGTCTCTTAACGCGTCATTAACGGATCCGAGCTCCGTTCTCACTCACTTCGCATCGAATCAACCAGTTAAATCGGCCTCAATTTTACTTGCTACCGCGATTGTTGTAGTGCATTCTACGTCTGGGCGTTCGATTCGTGTTAGAGCCTTGCTCGATCAAGGGTCCACGTGGACATTCGTGACGGAAACATTAGCAAATGCTTTAAATTCACGTAGCAAACGGGTATCGTCCTCTATCCACGGTATAGGAGGATCATCAGCTGGTGCGATTAACAGAGCTACCGAGATATCAATATCTTCCCTCCACTCTTCAGATCCCTCCTTGCACACACATGCACTCGTGATGAAATCTCTTACCACATATGTCCCAACGACCAATCACAAGTTTTCAGAATGGTCTCATTTGCGACATTTATATCTCGCCGATTCTGACCCTACAAACTCTGAACCCATTCAGTTATTAATCGGATCGGACTTGTACGGTTCTGTGCTTTTATCTGGGGTAATCCATGGCTCGATTGGTCAACCAACAGCCCAAAATACGATTTTTGGTTGGATCCTGTCTGGTTGGACCTCAACCCCCTCTCCAATGTCTTTAGATGCTCCAAACCATGCTCTTGTGCATCACTGTTCAACCGCTGACCCGCTAGTCACTGCTATGGAGAAGTTTTGGGAGATTGAGGACATCCCCTCTCTTCCTCTTCTCACACCTGACGACGAGCGCTGCGAAGCTCATTTTCTCAAAACTCATCGCCGTGATGAGTATGGTCGATATGTCGTTCGACTGCCGTTTCGCACGCCCTCCGTTGCTCTTGGTGATTCTCGAAATGCAGCTCTTCAATCGTTCAAAAGCTTAGAATGGCGACTAGCCCGTTCTCCCTCGGACAAGCACGAGTATCACGCATTCATGAGAGACTACGAGAGTCAAGGTCACATGACTCAAGTGGCCTCGGAACCTTCGCTTCGATCGTTGTTTTATATGCCTATCACGGCGTGAGGAAAGAGTCGAGCACGACAACCAAGTTACGTGTTGTGTTCAACCCGTCGCAAAAATCGAACAATTTCACGTCCTTGAACAATCATTTGCTTACGGGTTCCAAGTTGCAGGCTGATCTGACAGATGTCCTGCTGCAATGGCGAACTTTCAAATTTGTTTATTCTGCTGACATCTCTCAGATATATCGCCGGATCTTGGTAGATCCTCGTGACCGTGATTATCAACGGATTTTGTGGCGCTATGAATCAGACGCTCCCATTGCCGAATTCCAGCTGAATACAGTGACTTTCGGAGTTTCGTGTGCTCCTTATCTCGCTCTTCGAGTTCTTCAACAACTCAACGAAGACGTAGGTGAGGAATTCCCGCAAGCGTCAACCATTTTAAGGCACGGTCTTTATGTTGATGACTTTCTTTTCGGTGAAAACTCTGTTTCGAACGCACGCCATTCTCGTGAGCAATTGATCGCTCTCCTAGCAGCAGGTGGATTTACTTTACGCAAATGGGCCAGTAACGCCTCAGAACTGCTCGATGGAATCGATCCATCTGATCACGGTCTGGCATCTGATAAAATGTTTCAAACTGACGAAGGCATTAAGCTTCTCGGAGTGCATTGGAGTCCCTCACGTGACGCGTTTCAATTTGAAGTGACCCTCGGAAACTCTGCTCGGCACACTAAACGCTCGCTTCTCTCTCTCATTGCGCGAATTTACGACCCATTGGGATGGGTGGCTCCCGTCGTAGTAACCGCTAAAGTCTTCGTTCAACAACTTTGGCTGCTTCGTATGGACTGGGACACACCTTTACCTGATGACCTTCAAACGGGGTGGAATACGTTTTATTCGACTTTGCCATGTCTAGGATCTTTTTCAATCCCTAGATGGACTGGACAAGGAACAGATACAACTGAATGCACGATTCACGGTTTCTCGGACGCATCCAGTACGGCATACGCTGCTGTAGTTTATATTCGCGTTGTTCAAGCTAATGAAACCCCAGTCGTTTCTATTCTCATGAGTAAAACAAAGGTTGCTCCGATTATGCAACTCACAATTCCGCGTCTCGAACTGTCTGCGGCAGTACTTCTTGCTCGAGTACTCGTCGCCATCCGCAAAGTCCCACAATTTGCATCAGTCCCCGTGGTTTGCTGGTCAGATTCAACCATCGTTCTTGATTGGCTCCAAGATCACCCTACGCGATGGAAGACCTTTATTGCCAACAGGGTATCGGAAGTCCAACGTTCGCTTCCAAACTTACCCTGGCGGTATGTTCCTAGTCAGGATAACCCAGCCGACCTTGCTTCGAGGGGTCTCTCAGCCCCGGAATTGATTGAAAGCGCCCTCATGACATCTGGTCCATCTTGGCTCACGCAACCTTCAGACGCGTGGCCAGACCGTCCAACGTCTCTCGGTACCGATGCACCCTTGGAACTTAAAGTTCAAGCGTGTATGGCATTCGCTGGTTCGCTCGATACATTTGATCGCATCGCAGAAAGAAACTCGTCGTGGCTTCGAATTCTTCGCGTGATCGCATACATGCTGCGGTGGCACAGACGTTTAGCAGATAACTCATTAGTCGGATCACTCACAGCAGAAGAGATACAGAGCGCAACGACACGCGTCTTTCGCTGGCTTCAAATTAGTCTGCTGCCACAAGAGCTCATCGCTCTACAAGCGAACCAACCAGTTGCAGGCAAAAGCCCGCTCTCTTCTCTGTTTCCGTACCTCGATGAATCTGGCTTAATTCGTGTCGGAGGTCGACTAAAGAATGCCGACTTATTGCCCGATGTTAGACACCCAATAGTGTTACGGAATCATCCCGTAGTCCGCCTCTTAGTCCGCCACGTGCACATTCGCTGTTTGCACGGTGGTGTGCAGCAAACGCATCGGACGCTGCGGCAAACTATTTGGCTTCTGCAAGGAAAGAAAATAGTACGATCCATTATTTTCCACTGCGTGGTGTGTGCACGATTTCGGGTTGACACTCCGCATCAGCTGATGGGTAATTTGCCAAGTCCTCGAGTTACGAGACCGGAACGTCCCTTCACACATTGTGGGGTCGATTATGCAGGACCTATTCGAGTACGTCTGGCTAGTGGACGCGGACAAAAATCCCATCTTGCCTACATTTCCCTTTTCGTATGTTTAGCTGTTAAAGCTGTACATATAGAGTTGGTATCCGAATACTCCGCTACTGCTTTCATCGCGGCGTACAAGCGTTTTACCTCGCGGCGTGATATACCAACTTGCATGTACAGCGATCAAGGCAAGACCTTTATTGGCGCAGATCGGGAACTAGATGAAGCATTTAAGGAAGTTATCGCGGGAAGCGCTTTTCTGGATCTACTTTCCAAGGACGGCACATCCTGGCACTTCATTCCTCCCGCCTCACCTAATTTCGGTGGTATATGGGAGGCCGGGGTCAAGCGTGCAAAATTTCACTTAAAACGAGTGCTAAAAGCGCACACACCAACATTCGAGGAATGCTCGACAATATTGTGTGAAATTGAGTGCGCTTTGAACTCCCGGCCTCTCGCACCACTCTCTAATGATATTGACGATCTCGATGCGCTAACCCCAGGACATTTTTTAATCGGTGCACCTTTGAACTCCGTTCCTGAGCCTTCATTATTACAAACGCCCGTGAACCGGTTATCACGTTGGCAGCTCGTTCGGCAGATTTATGAACATTTTTGGCGTCTATGGTCAACAGATTACCTGCTCTCGTTGCAGCAGCGGACAAAATGGCGACTGCAAGAAGCACCTATACGTGTAGGTCAGTTAGTACTTCTTAAGCAGCCTAAAGTACCACCTGCTAAATGGTCTCTCGCTCGCGTCACAAAATGTCATCCGGGTGAGGATTCTCTAACGCGTGTTGTGACGGTTCGTACATCGCATTCGGAAGACGTTCGACCGTTAAGTCAGCTTGCGTTGCTGCCTATCGACTTAGATGACCAAATGTCTACAATCGCTTAGATTTAAGTTGTTTATTTAGTATTAGACAACTTCGCTTGTGCGTTAGCGGAGTACCGTACAATCAAGATTCGGTTTGCTCGGTTACATTGCGAGCCCCTGTGGGCCTCACGGGGGGCGGGATGTTCAGGTATGCATTCGATATGCTCGACCGTCGATACGCATGGAAACTGTAAATGTCGATAACGTACCGCGAAACTCCTTTTCATTAATTGTTTAAATGTTTGCTTGAACTTAGTTGACTATAAATTGCCTAATGATTTAAAAAAAGTTGACTAAAAATCCCCATATGATTTAAGGGCTATTTAATTAGGAAACGAAAAAAGGAAAACTATATCTATGCTGACTCATCTTGATCATTATTTAAAGGCAATTATTAATATAAAACGAACTAAATTAATGAATAGAAAATTTAGTCTGGTATACCAATCAATAACGATAATTATTTTTAATATGTACTTGTACGCGATGATAATAATAAAAATGTTCAGCAAGTCAACTAAAGGAACATATACTAATGATGTAAATACCGTTACCATTATGGATGTGAGTTGTATTGTATTTGTATCGTATTGTATTTATTACTCTCGTATGGGGTACAACCTGTTGAGAGGTGAGTTCCGGAATAGACCGAAAACTTAATTCGCAGATACAAAGAAGAAAATCATAACATAAACGCAAAACGCAGGAAATATAAGACATTAAAAAAGAACAGAAAAAGATAAGAATAAAACAAAACAAAATAAAAGCGCAGTATATTTAATAAAACTAGAACTAGTCGCCAGACAAGAATTGTCTTCGCACGAGTATTGCCCTCATGAATTTAAATAAAGTTTTCGCTGAGAAAAGGTCAGGATTGCAGATCAGAGTACAAAAAATGTTATTCGGAGAACACGCGGATACATTAGCAACAAAATCACGTCTCACTGGCGCGAACAAGAGGCACTCCGTAAAAATGTGACATAGAGAATCGGGGAGATTCATATTGCATAATGAGCATGGTGATTGGGGATTATAGATGAGACGCATACCGGCGAGAGAAAGCGAACACGTGAAGACTGTCGCTAATCTATGTTGAGCTCTCACTCTTAGATAAGGCAGAGGCAGGCGAGGCGGATACAGCGTATGCGACGAGTCGGTGAGCTGACGGTAGATTGGTAGCTGAATATTTTCGGAGTTAAAATATGTTGGCAGATCTTTAGCTCTACAAGAATCCGCATATTTAGCTATTAGTCGCGCACCAACGCTCGCTCAGAACTCAGCGCTAAAGCTGCCTCGCAGGACATCAACCTCCGCCTCATCCAGGAGCGAGAATAGCTGCGTGAACCAGTTACGGGGCTCTTCTGGAGATATCACGGATAATTCTCTTAAACGAATATGTAGAATCTTGGGCAGCCTTGAATCGGGTAGTCGGAGGGTCTTAATTACCCATTTTATCGATCGATTTATTATCTCAACCGCAATCGGAGGGATACCGAGTTCTAAACGTATTATATAAGCCGGGGTGTTTCTTGGCAAATGGAGAAGTTTTTTGAAAAAGTCGATTTGCACCGACTGCAGCCTATTCAAGTGGCAGAGAGCCCAAAACGGAGTCGCGTATAATAGTACCGATGTAACCATAGCTTTATACAGTTTCCAGTATGCGTCTCATGCGTCGATTTTAGCGGAATTTAGTACGGCTAGGGACGCGGCTGCTGCGGCCCTTGTTCAAGTAACGGCGTCCTCGGAGGGCTGAAGGCCTGACGTTGATGAGGAAAACACTATACCTAAAAAACCTGTAGACGCTTTTTACTTCGACTGGAATATTATCGAAAAGAAAGCCTCTCGAGAACTGATCGAGCGGAGCTGCCCTTCTGAAACAGACTATCTTAGTTTTCGCGACATTTACAGTGAGCTGGTTAATCGAGCAGTAGTCAGAGAGGATTTTAAGCTTACGGCGAAGGTCTGAGGGGGAAAAAGCAAGAATGGTAAGGTCGTCGGCATAGAGGAGCATTAGCAGATCCGTGGATCTGGTAACATCCACTCCGCGTACCTTATTGTCTCGAAAAAAAGTAACTATGTCTGACAAATATAATATAAACAATAACGGACTCAGAATTTACGCAACATACAGCTACGCTAAATCGCGACGTTTCCCCGTTTTCCTTGTTATACAACACTGACGCAGAGCGATAAAGCGCACTAAGCACCCTGACGAATTTTGCGCTAACACCTAGTCCAAGTAACTGTCGCCATAGAAGATCGTGAGGGACGGAATCAAAGGCTCTCTTAAAGTCCACAAAAAGGCTATAAAATTTAGCGTTCCGGCGTCTCAAAACGACCTGCGCGGAAGCGAGAAGGCAGAAGATATTATCCTCCGTCCCTCTCCCACCACGAAAGCCGAATTGTTCCTCCGGTAGGATGTCTCTCTGCGTAGCCCACTTGGACATTCGTCACCTCGTTATTTGTTGACCGAGCCTTACCCGCCGCAAGGCTTTAAGGCTCGGGCCCCATGGCGCGGAGCCGGGATATGCCCGGACCAACGCGAGACCCCTTCTTCCGGGGCCTTTACCAAATCTCTCTCCAAGTGGCAAGACTTCTCGAGCTCCTCGGTGAGGAGAGGACCTTTCTAATCCCTACGACTCTCTGCAGGCTCGCACCCGAGTTGCATTGCAACTCACACAGCGGAGCAAGCGAGACCTTCACAGACCCGGGGAGAGTCCTTCCAGTCCTATCAGAATGCTCCTAGCCCAGCGTGCAGGCTTTGAAACCACTACCCACTCGAGTCCAACACCAATGGCTGAAAGGGTTCCCCGAAGGTCACCCCGCTTGGAACAGCCCCCGAGAGTACCATTTTGTGACCTGGTGTGTCATTGCGAGGACTGGCCATGATTCACTCACCAGCCCTCTACCAGTTGAGTACTTGCCTACACCGGATTGGTTGCTCAGCTCCCGAAGGGCCGAAGCCCCCCCCCCCCTGCATGCTGAACCTGTGCGCCCACCGTCCGGAGATGATGGGACGCCATTCACGTCGCCAAATGCGCCTTAGCGCGCTTTCCAATGGGACCCGTGCCGTCTCACGGGCCCCACGCTTTGACTGTGCGGCGTCAGACCCCTACCCAGGATCCTCTGCCGCCCGGCTCATACAGCCCCGAGTGCGCGGGGTATCTCAACAGGCGCAGCCGAAGCCACTTGTCTCGGGTCCCTCGGGCGCGACCACGTGCCCGTAGCCGACCGTCCAGTGTGATGGGTAGCTCACACTTTCCAGCCGACTCCCTGAGGTCGTCTAGGGAAGCTCGGGAGACAACGAAATTCTCCCTTAGAGGAGCGAAACCCGTCTGGATCAGGTTCTCCTCTCCTCCCTCCCTGAGGTCCGTCTAGGGCAGCCCGGGAGACGTCGAAGTCCTCCCTTGGGGAGCGGAACCCGCCAGAATCAGGTTCCCCTCTCCCCCTCCCTTGGGTGCGATGGCAGCCGCGGTCCCCCGGCCCGGGGACTTTGGCCGCCTCCAAACAAAACCAATGCTATTGGGCCTCTGGCGACCACAGAGGCCCTCAATCGGGCGCAGCCAAAGCCACTTGTCTCGGGTCCCTCGGGGCTGACCACGTGCCCGTGGCCTACTGTCGGAAGTGGTGGGCCGCCACAACGGACAGCAGGCCCCCTGAGGTTATCTCAAGCTGTCCCAGGAACGACAACCTTCCCGAGGGAGGAACTAGCAGGCTCCATACTTCCGCGGGTGCGAGACGGAAGGGGCTCACACGCCCTCCCCCTCTGGGGGGAGCGCACTTGAACAGGCGTGTACATAGGATCTGTGAAAACATTTTCGACAGTGCGTTAGTTATTGCGATTAAACGGTAATTAGAAGGATCGTTACGGGCACCCTTCTTATACAGAGTAAAGATCGTCGAATCAGCTCATCCTAACGGGAAGGCTTCCGCTGTAAAAATTCTATTAAAGAGATTTTGAATTAAATTCTATTAAATTAGACTTTCCCTAAGTGCAGACACAGAGAGAGGTGAGTCCAACGCGGGATCAAAAGTACCAAAATACTGCACGGGCGGCAATTCTATTTCCGGAAAGACCTCGCGGAAGAACGTATTCCAGTTTTCGTCTGACACTTGATGCGTAGTGTAGGTTTCGAACGAAATTGGCGTACTGCAGACCAAAAATCTGCTGAGTTACGAACTTCCGCGAATCTGTCGGCAATACTAGAGTCATAAGAGAGTTTTTTGGCAGCTAGTAAATTTGAGTAAGACCTGCGGGATTCCTTGAATTCTTTCAATACGGTCGCGCTGTATGCCGACCCCCTCATATGTCTCAGGGTGCGAGCTAGTGACCTCTTAGCGGAAAGACATTCCTTGTCAAACCACTTTTTCCTGAATCCTAAGGGCGAGAGGTTATTGCTAATAACACATTCTTTTAAAAGGCCGGAAGAAAGCGCCGAGCCGCGAGTCGTTACTGTTAAATGGTTATAGCACTCGTCGAGATCATCACAAACAGCAGAAGCGGTGCTTTGATACGAGGCCGCGAGAAACGCATGATATAACGCAAACGTACTAGTTGCCCCGTCCGAGGGGTTCTGAAAACGAGTCACACGACGCAATACAGAGCATTGAGCCGGTGCCTGCGAGGAAGAGTTATCATCGAAGAGATAGAGCTCTACTGACACTGGCAAATGGTTAGAGCCATAAAGATCATCTTGCCTATCGCAAGGTCGTGAATATAATGAACATGCGGTATTGAGACCCAGACAAGGTCAACAACACTGAAACCTCTCTGTCCGATAAAGGTATAATGCGCAGGAAAATCACTTAACGTTTGACCGTTTAATAAAACAACATTGTTTATGGACATAAAATCGGACAAAAGGGTTCCGCGTTGGTTGAGATTCACGTCATAGGATCGTCTACAATCTCGCACAGAGGACTCTTCAAAATTTTGAGCTACGTCACTTAATGGGTCAGACGGACCCATTCGACAGTTGAAATCACCACCCAAGATGAAAATACAGTGTGGAAACTGGTCGTTCAGTGAGTCTAGAACAATTTGTAGGGAGGAGAGCAGTGGTTCTAAAACGGAGAGAGGAGAGAAATAAAAGGAACCGACAATTAAATTTAGCGGATTCATATTTAATTTATAAAAGAGCCAATGGGGTGACGAGTTTAACAGAGTGAAACTAGAGTTGGGGTCAATTAAAGGCAAAAGGCCTCCGCTACAACGGCCAAAATTACTGGTGCGGATGGCTGGTGAGTTAATCACTGAATGATCAGTAAGCAGATCCTCTGCGCGGATTTCGAGATCCCGCCAAGTTTCTGAATAAAATTTGTTTCGATGATAAAAATGAAAATGTGTAAAATATCGTTACAAATTGAGAATGTCACCAGAATTCGTTTCAGATCAAAGAAAATAAAATGTTTGCCCAGCACATTTTTCAAGAGTAGCAAGGGAAGTACTAGACTGTGTTTCCAATGGTCGGTGCATTGGTAGAGGTGGTCCCATTAAGTGGCCCGCGAGGTCACCTGATTTAACATCTTATACATCGGATTTTTTCCTATGGGGTTACCTAAAAGGTAAGGTTTATGAACAAGTACCAACAACTCGTGAAAACACGGTGGAACGCATTAGAACTGCCTGCGCGGAAATTTCTGCAGATATGATACTATCCTGCATAAAGTCATTTGAAGAAAGAATAAATAAATGCATTGAAGTGGAAGGTGAACGTTTCGAACACTTACTCAAGTAAGTGAACAGTGACAGGCAAGGGGACTCACGTAAAACAAGCACCCCAAAGGGAACAGAAAAATACTACGTCCACGTCGTTGTTCCTGGATAACGCTAAATGTATTTTGTCCCGGCTTTGTTAGAACGACCCTACTCCATATCCGCTATGTGGGGCGAAAGTTGTCAATTCCGTCTGAGTGCCCGTGCGCATGCGCACTTCGTTCTCATTACTCCCTTGGGACGAAAAGTGCTCCCCGTAGGAGTAATGGATGCGGCCAGGAAAAAACTAGCGTATGCTTCACGAGACGAATGCGCGCGCACCTCGTGAGAGGGCTGCCCTCGCTTCGCTCGCGCAGCAAACTTTCCACTCCGTGATCGCACTCTTTCTTCCCTTAAAGCATAATTATACTATTTTTGACACACAACCAAATCCATGATTATTTTTCAGATAATTTCCATTGTAGCGGCTAGAAAACACATTACAAGAATAATATAAAGTCAAAGAAAAACGAACATTTCGTAGTGGTAGCATTGAATAGTATTTTCAAAATAAAATAGTCTACTATTATTGATCAGATGTGATGTGAATTCTGGAGATGTCGAATTTTAGGGATTTTTTACTTTCGCTTTTTGTCGACTACAGCGTCACCTGTAAACCACAATGTAATAGCTCCTAGGTCAAGTTGGTGTACTTTTTTCCGGAGAATCCAAATCTGCAATAAAAAATGGAGGTTCCTATTTAAGTTTTATTGTTTTTCCCCCACCCCACCCCAGGAGGTGGGGGAGGGAGTCAATTTCATTATTGCTGGATGCCCCCCTTCGTGTCGAACAACTTTCATCTCACACCTTTTTTGATTCTGTGCATAGTTCTCGTGGTATTTAAATGTTTTTAGATAAATTTGAATTTTTATCGATTACAGCGCCACCTGTGAACCAAAATGCAATAGCTCTTAGGTCAAATTGGTGTACTTTTTTCCGGAGAATCCAAATTTGCAATAAAAAATGGGGGTTCCTATTTAAGTTTTATTGTTTTTCCCCCACCCCATCCCCAGGGGGTGGGGGAGGGGGTCTATTTTATTATCACTGGATGCCCCCCTTCGCCTCGAACAACTTTCATCCCGCACCTATTTTGATTCTGTGCATAGTTCTCACGATATTTCTATGTCTTCAGATAAATCGGCCACCCTGTATATGTTTTTGAATGTTTATATATATATTTTTGTCCAGATATTTATTTTGCATGTTCATATAAATATTTGCATGTTTGTGTTCATATTATATTTTTGTAATAATGTCATTTTTCTTTCTTTAGATTTATTATAATTGCATGCTAACCAATCATATTCATATACCAGTTTATTCCAAATAACTTTAAATTCGAAATTGTAGTATAATATAATTTTATTAGTCCTATAATAATGAATGTCGTTATTATTTTTTTTTTTTTTTAATTTTATATTTATTATTTTATATTTTTTATATTTTACCTTTTTTTTTCTTTTTTGTTGTTAATATTTTTACTAGTTGAGATAATAGATGTTTTAACAAAGCCTAGCGTTTGGAAATCCAAGTGAATACACGCAAGGTGTTAGAAATATTTAGAGATCTTCAAACTATAGTATTTTAACATATAATGCAATTTTTATAAACATCCTGGTAGATCATAAGCCCGGTTTAAAACCAATTTAATTTTATTATTTTTCTGTATTTTCATTTTTTGACTTGCATAAATTAATATAGCATAATGACACGTTTAAATTGTTTACATTTTATGTGAAATAATTGAATTGAAAAAGAAAAATATTTCTTTTTAAATCTAATTAATATTCACTGATATACTGTTTGTACACAGTTGAAATCTTCAAAATCGATTTTTCGGTTTTCTTTACCCAGTGTGGCGATACTCATTTGTTAATTTTTAATATTTCTTACGAAATTATATGATAATAACCTTTATAAAATATAATGTCAGATTTCGCGTAAATACTAAAATGAATAAACCGCCCACGCATAGTGAAAATCGTGAAAAAATCTGTTTTTTTCATTTAAAGAACAACGCGCGGAATACGTGTAAATTTGTGAATATTTACAAAAACGGGAAAGTTGAAGTTATGATAAATCGGCTTTCTGATTACAATGCTGCCGTTGAGGAGCGTTTTACAAATGTTATTTGTAGTAGGTGCTTGAGGATTTCGTACAAGATACAGAGTGGTTCATTGATATCCATGAATCTTTCAAACATTAAACAGTTTAAATCGATAAAACTTGTAACTGGATCATCAAGTCAAGAGTGCACGTGCAAAATTTGTAAGCTTGCAAGACGACCCTATTCGCTGAAGTGAAGAGAGGAAATCATTCATATCTTCAAGCAAATCGTAACCAAACGAAGTACAACCTCAGCCAAAACAAGATTCTTTGAATTGCCTCAACGCTTCGTGCAGCAACTGGTAATAGAAAAGTAGTTGTACCTAGATTGAAGGAAACACTTTCAACTGTTATTCATCATTCGGATCCTTTTTTCGAAGGAAAATCATTTGATTTTACGAATGTTCATGCCCATAAAATTGCACGCGTTGCACATTATGTCGTTTGTTGCAAAAACTTGGATAATTTAATTCAGTATGCGAAAGAACGCGCCCCGAGTCTCAAGCGCACCTTACATTTGGAATTAATAGGGGGAGAGGATTCTTGAAAGTTTGTTGGTCTATCCATTGGAGCAATCGTATGAAAGGAAGCATATCCAAAGAGTTTGAAGACTCAGATGTAAAAAAGCTTTTTATTTTTGTCATTGCCCAGACAACCTAAGTAAACTACGATAATATTCATACGTTATGGTCTGCAATTGGTTTGAACGAATTCGATAGTATATTAGCAATCGATTTTAAGCTTGCTAACATTATGGCTGGCGTCATGCGCCATATCAGCATATTTCCCTGCACCTGGTGTGAGATTACGACGAACAACCATAGCGAGCGTGCTGAACCTAGAACAATGTTTCTAATCGGTTTCTTGCAGGCGGTGATCCAAAACTTGTTAAAAATTTCAAGAACTACATACATACACCGATATTTACAGGCGACACTAATAAACGAATGCTGAATATTATTCCTCGTCCTAAACTGCTTTTAATGCTAGGAGTAGTAAACACAATTTTCAACCACTTGTATGCTGAATTTAAAGAAGAGGGCTTGAAATGGGCAAAAGCAGCTAACGTAGAGCGTGAAGTCATACATGGTAGCGGTTCGGGGGTTAATGGATATTCGTGTAAAACGTGCTTCAGCGATCACCTAAATCCGAATTATAGAAAGAACATCGCAGATTTTAAACAAAGCTACGTAAACTACGAAAATCCACGCTGTCTTTTATCATATCAACGATTTTTGACGTAGCATCTAAGTATAGGATTAGGTTTGTACAGTGAACAGGCAATGGAAAACGTCCATTTTGATTTTAAAAGTGGTGGAATAAATATAAACAGTCCAGTCGCCGGATACGAAAAGCACACTCCACCTCCATTTTTCGTCCGAACAAGATGAAAATTGGTAGACATGTATGTTATGGGACCCCAAAACCACTTTCAACCTTGTGCTCCCCCGGAGCCCCCAGCCCCCTACGGAAAACATCGATTTCCCAAAAATGTGTACATTCCAGACAAAAATGTTTTAAACAAAAGATGTAGCTGGTGCGATTTTGAATAAAAAAGTTCCATACCACTTTTTTTCAACTTGAACCGGTCTCTCAGAAATAACGATTTATGAGCAGTCGTACATAGAGTGAGCAAGATAAATATGCCAATTTGGTTTATGTGAGTGTTTGATGTAACGTTTTATCGTTCAGTAGATGGAGACAACCCTCGCTCACAAAAATTGGATAAATAATATTGATAGGAGTCTCAACAAACATCTCAAAGAGAATGTCGAGCAACAACAGGAAATGTAGCGTAAGAAATAATAATTGTAGTAATTATAACAATAATAATTGTATTATAAAGTAAAAATTTGTAGTTATTTTAACAGCACATACAAGTAAAATCTTATTAAAACTAGTATTCGTCGCTGTCGTCATTGTCGAGAGCCTCATCAACACTTTTTTCCGCAAATAATGCAGATGCCGGTAATTGGCTCACCTGCCATCTGGAAATGAAAACAAACAATGTAATTAGATTATTGAGAATGGCAGTATCATTATCCTAACCTCAAACGTCACGTGGTTTCGGAGTCATAGAGAAAATATGTACATTTGTAATAATAATAATAACCCACACCTATAAATAAGTTCGACGATATTATATAAATACTCCTCGCTTACCGAATTGAAGAATTTCTACAACCACTTTTAATTTTCTCTTCCATTTATCTGTTTATGTTTGCACTTCACAACGCTCAGTCGAAAGTACTACACACACTGACACAAGGCCGAGAGACACGTACATAACACTACTATGCGCGCGCAGTCCCTCGAGGAATTCAGATGTACGGGCCGGTCGCATTGATACCTGCTTTCGAAGGTCGTTTTTCAATCCCCAACACTCTCTTAGGTGTAACCACTATGTGCTAGTGTAGTATATAGTACTATCAATAGTTGAAAGCCTCATCTTCAATTTTCCACTAATAATGGCCCAGAAATATGCTTTTAAAAAAAAATATGGCAGTTTCTGTAAAAAGTTCAGAAATGCTGAAATTCGACTTCTTTCTCAAAATAAACGTTTAAAACTGTATTTTTTCGACTTTTTGAGCATTACTTCATATAGTAGAAACCCTAACCTTCAATCTCCATACAAAATTTTGTTCCTCGAAGCATTTTCGATTACGTGAGATTAATCAAAAAGATCAAATTACGCGTTTTTTAGGGCTAATTGAAACATGCTATCATTTTCCCCAAAAACTCGAAATCGATTTTTCATGGTATATGAATTGATGTTTACACTATCAAAATTAATATTGCACACATACTTTTCAATGCATGTTCTACATTTTATTAATATGTGGAAAGCCGTAAAAAACAGCCTTAACCTCAAAGCATTAATATAATTAATTTTTTGTAAAATAAGACTTCTGCGGTAAAATGTAATAATTGTATATGACCGCTGACACCTTCCTCTTTTACACACAATTTCTGTTTTCCCCATAGGACACTCTGTAAAAATGTTACCGAATTTCTACCGTCGACTTGCGATACATTTTTTTGAATATGTCATTTGGCGCGTGCAACTACATTGAAAATTACCGGCTACTCCAAGCGTTATTTCTGAGAGACCGGTTTATTTTACAAAAAAGTGGTAGAGAACTTTTATTAAAAATCGCACCAGTTACATCTTTCGTTTGAAACATTTTTCTCTCGCATGACATACAGATTTTTGGGGAATCGATGTTTTCCCGGAGGGGGGTCGGGGAGATCCCAGGGGGAGCACAAAGTTGAGAGTGGTAAAATTTTCTGCATCTTTTTTGGGGTCCTATAATATATGTGTCTGCCAATTTTCAGCCTGGTCGGACGAAAAATGGAGGCTAAACCTCCATTTGGAAAAATGGACGCATTGAAGGACACCGAGGCCGTTCAATTTTCCAGAAGCGCGTAACTCAAGAACTTACCTTACTTGTTGTGCTGACGAACGCGTGCCGAAACATCCAGATTTTTGGAAGATGGGAGGATCGGGAAAAGGCGTACAAACGTTCCGATTGTTCAACGGAGAGGGAGGAAGCGAGAAGATGGGCGCACCGCTTTCTTCGCAAAAGGCAGTGGAAAAGTATTTAGACGTTCTGACTATATACTTGGATTTTTGGAATTGAGGATGGGTAGCGAGAAGCTGGACGAGCTGCTTTCTTCACAAAGAGGGAACCGGGAAGTTAGTTTTTATTTTAAAAAACTACTTACTCCACAGGGAAAAGGTGAACTGAAACTTAACTGGGACCGATCTCCAACTGAGGACGATCTGTAACTGAGAGGCCTTGTTATATTTTACTCGTGACCTAGAAAATTCGAAGGATGCTTGAAGAGTTGGGTGGACCGAAAAACACGAATTTTAGATTTCGGATTCGGCGGGGTAAGGAAAAGTTGTATATCCCTACCAAATGAAAGCACAAAAAATTTCAGCTCGATCGGTTGATGTATCTATCCCCACAACGAGCTTAAAGTTTTAAAGTTTACGTAGGATATATTAACTTTTAGGTGTGTGCGAGCCTACGATTGTAAAGTAAATGTTATTCACGACATCGACATAAGAAAGGTCACTAGTAACTCAGGAATACATGAATCCAATCCAAAAAATGTAACGAGTGAGGTGGCAAACTGTTAAAAAAAAGGTAAATATTGAATTGAACGTTTAAACGGATAGCAGTATAGATATAAAGAAGAACGGATCATTCCTCTTCCATATCTTTCTGCTCGACCCACTCCCTCCCTTTCTACCTTGTGCAGAAAACATAACGAATGGCGCCGAATACTGAGGGAATTACAAAACACGCAACCTAAAAAGTTGTATATGCGCGTATGCTTCCAATGCAGTTGGGAATGTTGCCACTAGGTGTCGTCGCGGCTCTCATTCTTTTTTCATTCTCATTATAGAAATTACTTTCTTTTTGATAAATAAGGAGTCGGCTTGATTCCTTATAGCATAACTGACTGCGATAATTTTTTATTAAAGTGGCACTGGGTGCTCTTCGTAATTTACCGCAGTTTCAATTGCCGACTAACAAGAATGTTTTTCTCGCTTGCTTTCAACATAGGAGTGCTGGCGTGCATTCTGAATAATTCTCGCCTAAAACTCCTTTCCTTGATACTTGTAAGGTAGTAGCTGAACATGTGTTGGATTTATATCGAAATGCGTCAATCCCTGCTTCATCGTTTAAAATTGTTACCGAAAAGATTATGTCTCTTCGTAAAGAACACGAATCAATACTTAAATACTACCAAAATAAGTCCAGGCAAGGCTCTCGTGGTCTAAACGTTGCAGTTAATAAATTTTTGGAAAAATGCAATAATTCATTTGATGTTGCGTCCTGTAAATATCCGATTGATGCATCCAACCCTGAGGACACTGTCTGCCACTGCCGTGATAAATTTAAAAGAGTGCCTCGAATAGAAAGACCGTTTCTTCTGGACCAAAGGACTTTGCGTCAGATGAAGATTGGCAAAGTTGACTTTATGGCCTCTAAGGCGCTTCAGAAAAGAGAGGATAGAAAGAACAGGATGTCTCAGTATAATCTTTCTTCCGAGTTCAATTCATCGTTGTCTCACGACTCGTTTGAATCAGACTCGGATTCTGTTTGCGACGAAACTCATGTCAGCAATGATGATTTTGAATCAAGGCCTGTTAGTTCCGGGAAACAAATGCGAGCATCTCTGTTGAACACTGCCTTAATTACCGATAGGTATGGACTATCCAACAGACAAACTGCTACGATTTCATTTGCTGTTCTTAAAAATCTTGGCATCGTCACAAAGGATGATACGTCATCTGTAATTGACAAGTCAAAGATCCAATGCCATACGTTCATGTGTTGTATCCAATGACGTCCTAGAAAGTATGCGAGGCCTTTATTTTGATGGTCTTAAAGACAACACTGCTATTCAAGTTAAGGAAGGAGCAAAATTTTATAGGCGCATACAAATGGAAGAGCACATTTCTCTTGTCTAGGAGCCAGATTCACTGTACGTTAGCCATGTCACTCCAATACGTAGTACTGCTTCAGATATAGCTAAATGCATTTTGAATTTTATTGAACAGTATGATGATACGGACTCTCATGTTGCAGTTGGTTGTGATTGAACAAATGTACATACAGGTCATAAGGATGGCATCATTCGTTTGATCGAGGAGAAGCTGAACAGAACATTGCAATAGATAATATGTCTTCTTCATTTTAATAAATTACTCTTCAGACATCTGATGCAACATCTCGATGGTGCCACAACATGACCAAACACATTTTCTGGACAAATAGGCAAGCAGTTGGTCAGCTGTGAAAATACCCGTATCTGCAAATTTTAAAAAATTGACGTTAATTTGCCGAGTAAAGATCAACGGTACTTGTATGAAATTTCCAAAGCTATTTAGTCCGGAGATTGTAGTACAGATCTTGCCAGGCAAGTGGTTGGTCCTCTATCATATTCTAGGTGGCTGACCGCAGCAAATAGAATCCTTCGTCTGTATGTCGGTACTCCAGTGCCATCTGCAAGTTTGAAGGCATTGGGGATGTTTCTGTTGAAGGTATATGTCCCCTCCTGGTTTGCTATTAAAAGTAGGCATTCTGTGATTGATGGTAGCAAACTGTTTCTTGAAGTGATTTTAAATTCATGGTATTTGCCACAGAAACAACGAGATATTGTCGACAATATCATTTCAAATAATGCATATTTTGCTCACCCAGAAAATGTACTGCTCTCGATGCTCTCAGATGAAAGTGATGCGATCAGAAAATTTGCTGTTCAAAAAATTCTTCATCGAAGACATCAAAATATGGCAATGAAAACATCAGGTCCACCGTCAAAGCCTCGTGTTTTGCGTGTTCCATCTGTCAATTTCGAAGCTATAAGTACTCTTGATTTGATTTCTTGGCCATCTTCGATTTCTGTTGAGCCACCAATTTTGCGGAGAATTTCAGATGAAGACATAAAATATTGTGCTATAGACAAGACCCATATTTATTCTATGATTAATGACTTTTCTTGCCACACGCAAGCAGTGGAACGCACTGTTAAGCTGGTCACCGAAGCTGCAACACACGTATGCGGTTTTGAGGCACGTGACGGCTATCTAAGAGCCACTCTGCGTCCCAGGCAAGTTATTCCTTCTTTCGAGACTAAGAAAGACTTCGTAGGTTTTTCAGATAGTGAGGACTAAATAAATAAAAAATGCTTATTTATGGTTGGTTGGGATGGGTAAGGGTGGAATGCTAAGTGCAACTACCTTCTCGTGGTGGATTCTGAGCCGTTTTTCCTTGGCATTTGGGAGACGAGCCAAGGGTTGCACAGTTATCATATTGTAGGTGGGGATGGAGGGAACGAGAAAGAGAAAAAGAGGGTGACCGTGAGGACTAGCATGATCCTGAAACCCACAATAGTCACTTTTTGAACCTCCAATCGAACACCAACCTTAGTAAAGCATATACAGTTACAGAATTAAGCTGTTTTGTAATATACACTAAAATAGCGTAATTTGTGATTTTCTTAACAATGTTTCACCTCGCTCATTACAGTTTCTGCAGTGAATTCACATATTTTTTAGTTTCTGTGGCTTTATTCACGACACTGATATGATTGTAATTTAGTTTAAAATCGTAGACTCGCAGGATACGCACACACCTAAAAGTTAATATATCTTACTTAAACTTAAAAACTTTAAGCTCTATGTGGGGATAGTAAATATCAACCGATGGGGCTGAAATTGATTGTGCTTTCATTTGATAGGGATATACAATTTTTCCATACCCCGCCGGATCCGAAATCTAAATTTCGTGTTTTTCGATCCACCCTATTGAAGAATGGGTGTATTAGCAGTATCAGGTTTGGTTATAAAAAGGATATATTTAGATTTGCATGACCATAATTTATTTTTTTTTTTAAATAATTAAATAACAATTAAGTTAATCATTTGTAGCAAAAGTTATTCGTTCATTGCTTGTATTAATTTATAATATTTTCAAATTTGGAGACTTATATCCTGCAACGCAATTGGTGGTAATTGCATCAATCAAATATTTCAACATGGTCGAAATATTTTTCAAGTGCCATCTGTCAATCATTTCGATTCCCGAACAGGCGGCTTTTTTGAAAAAAAAAAAACGTTTTTAAAGAAAAATGGGGAACAGTACGTTTTGCAAGAGCACAGCGTCACTAGGAACTCCGTGATAGTACAGTACAGCGCGGGAAGACGTTTTGTGTGAATTGTCCGTGTAATAAGGGCACACAAAGTGTGACATCTATCTGTCCTTTTCCTTTAGCTCACTTTCTCTCTCAATAAATTACACATGTTGCGCCATTACACACACATGCGAAACTTTTGCATGTGTGGCGTAGGTGTGTCAACAAAATAGTGTAGACCTCGCGGAAGTAACGGAAACGGGTTCCCGGATTACCCAACACCAGGAGTCGTCCTAGGAGATGGTGTCCGCATCAGATAAGTATACAAATTATTCAATTCTATATTATTTTTATTATAAGAAATTGATTCCTTGTTTGTATGTTTAGCCTCAGGAACCCACCTAAATTTGGAGCAGACGAACAACAGCCGAGGAGGAGGACAAGGATGGATCCCAGGAGTTGCAAAAGTTATCCCGACAAAAATACCTCCTTCTTCTTACATAAATACAGCGAAATAAGTTTCACTTAATGGTCGTTTCATGCGATACTTAATTACGTTCTTAATGTATAGGTTGCAAATTACGATTATTTGGGTCTCAGATCAGACAGTCAAATATAATCGTAATAAAACGTATTCTAATCAGAAAGGGAGAACATATTTCAAAAAAATTATTCTTTTTTAAGTTTGGAAAATTTCGAAAATCATTTATATATGTATGCATTAATCGACTCGAGCCATTCCCCTTTTGATAACTCTCGAAATCCTATTAGATTTCGCGTATCTCTTGCCGTTTTCGAGATAATTAACCATTTTTTCATATTTTAGCATGCAGCACAAATATAATATGACGTTATAGATTCTGATCGACAGCAGAGTTGCCGTTTCGCGGAGAATTCACACCCCCACTTTCCTAAATAATTTTTTATTCAATTTGAAAAATAAATATTAACTAAATTAATTATTTCTGAATTATTGTTATATTACGTAATAGTAAAATAATGCAGCAATTATATATTTGTGATAAAATTATGTAATTTTCAATATTACATTGTAATAGTTCACTTGGATTCGGAAGAAAGGGGTGAAAAATAAGTACACCCGCGAGTAAGTATTACAAAAAAATATAGGTATTTATTCTCGGTGCGCTCAAAACGTTAAACTACTTACACTCGCGACGCGATGACTGGGCGCGGGTTCGACGTCCTCGACGGCGGAACTTCTTGGGAAATGACCGGTTGATTCTAGGATTTATACTCGCGGACGACTCACTATATCCTCGCGGGGCATAAAGCGGGTCGGGAAACGAATTTGGCCTACTTACAGGCAACTATTCCGGATCCGGAGTACGGCTTGTTGCGGCCTCGGTTGACGGCGGCGGTCAGCGGTCCGGCACCTGGGGTCCGGGTCTCCTCGGAAACTCACTTACACTACTGCCTCAGGGCACTTGACTACGGAAAACCTCGACGGAACACTAAGGTTCGCGGACGCACGTCGAAAACAGGAAGCGCGTTAGAGAGCCGATGTGATTCGGTCAGGAGACTGCCCGAGAATAATTGTGCGCTTGGGCGCGTCGGTGCGCCTACGAACCAACGCCTGCGCGCTAGCGCGACTCGCGCAACAGAGTGGCGCGGCATCGGTGCCGGTCGGCCGGACCGGTGTCTTCCGCGGTGACGCGCTCTATGGGGTCACAACAAGCATCGTCTCCGGGGCTTTCGTGGTGGGGAGCGACACGGAGCGCTGAAAAGGGCTCCGTGCGTCCCCGGTTTTTCGACTCGTCTCGAGCTCGGCGCATAGGGCGAGAGAGAGAAACAAGAAGTCCGATGCAGTTGCCGAGGCCTGTTCCTCGGGAACTCCAGGGTCGCACTGCGGCACTGCCTGTGGGGGAGATCGGGTGGAGGCGCACTCCGGTGCGACCTGGCCATCCTCTTGGAGGGGCGGAAAAAGGAGAGATGGCTTACCATCACGACTAGGAGACCCCTCACGACTCCAACAGATGGCACGGAGTTCGGCAAGAATGCCGATCTGTGACTAGTTTTGTCACAAACCCCCGGGCCTGACTCCAGTACACCATGGGTACTACACGTCATACATTTACGGGCACTGTTCGGGGGGGGGGGGGGGGCCACTCGTTTAGTCTTTGGGGTGGGCTGTCACTGTTCTTGAACTATTCACTTCAACACTCGCGAAGCGCCCGGTCATTCCAATATTAACCTAATTCACTCAAGACAGTCTATCACGCATATCCATCACTCATCGCAACTCTTAATTACATGTCGCAAATCTTAATTACATATCGAAAATCTTAATTACCTATCGCAACGGAATATCACATACATCCACATCATGATCGCAAACGGAGTATTGTAAACAAATAATCATCCTCGCGAACAGAATCTCACACAAATCAATTACGCAAAAACATAACCTCGTGTCGCAAGAACCATCATTACAGAGACAGAACATCGCCAAGTTCATGGCGATAACTTTTATAGATACAGGTTACGACTTTAGCGTAATCGACGTTAAATGCGGCATCGAGCGCAAACTGAACGCATTTTTTCTGAAACTCACCGTTTTAGCGTAATATGCACTTAACCGAATGAATGTGCGGAGGCATGGGATGAGGTATGTACATCATCAGGTGAGTTATGCGCGATTTCCTTGCACGATCGGGACAGCAATATAACACGACGGCCCAACCAAACTAGCAATTAATAGCATCGTTGTCAACTCGTCAAGCGAGAGACCGTAAACCTCGTAGATAAACGCGATATAAAACAAGTGACTGAAAATAACTCAACGCAAAATTTAGTCGCGAACTGTAGCGATATATACATAGGGGAGGTAACAATACTTCGCAAGGGACAGCTATTCACGCACACAGCACCAGTACGTCAATGATACCAGGACGGGGAGGAGGAAACTCCATTACCTGTTACCGGGCCGGGTACATCCTGTCTATTGGGGTTCGCGACCCCCTTCATGGCGAGACCTCCTTCCCCTCAGTAGTCTCTGTGAACAACGTTACTACCGGGTGGCCTCGCTGGCCACAATTACAGCACCGACGCTCGGCGGGGTTGACCCGTAACGGTCCCGGACCGGCCTGGGTCAGGGTACGTCCCCTAAGAGCCGCTACTGAAATTAGCGGTGTAGTGAGTAGGTGGGGCAGTGGGATCGCGGCGGCCCTCCCAGGGGGAGCTGGCGCCGCGCGGATCAACACCGCTCTGTCGGGGGCGATCTCAATCACCAACGGCGAGATCGGACGCGGGGGCTGGCTGACCTCGTGGTGAACTTCCGGGGCACGGCGCGACACCTCGCGGATTGACCGGGTGCAGTTTCTCCTCCGGGTTCGTCGTCGTCGACGGCGGCGAGAGGCGCCGGCCCGACGGGGTGCACGTACTCCGGGATCGCCTCTTTCGCTGGGCGCGAGTCCGGGCTATTCACCCTGGTCACCGGGGGTGCCTCGGACGTGCGGTGCCTCCAGAGGAGCTGCACGAGGTGCAGCTGTAGATAGCGCGGCGACGGTGGTGGTGTAGGGGGGGGGGGTTTGCCCTCACAAATTGGAAGGGCGAGAGGGGGCGCTTCTGCGTCGGGTGGGCCGTCATCAGTCCCCGCTCTGGCGGTGGGGCCCACGGTTGTGGGTTCGGCACCTCGGGGGGTCCCACCAGGAATCGCAGGGCGCAGAAGTCCTCAATGGGGACTGGCGACTGGGATAGAAGAGAGGGGGGCGGAACGAGGTGACTCTCCACCGGGTAAGCGTTCGCCTGGGGAGTATCGGCAGCCGATCGGCGACCATCTCCTCTTGACACCTCCGTTCCCGGTGGTGGAGGCGGTTGCGCCTCCGGTGATGTCGGTCGCCGTGGTTCCTCGCGGGGGCGATGCAAGCGCGATCGCTCCGTCGGTCCGTCCGGCTCGTCCCGCGACGTGCCCAGCTGCAGGCAATGGTGGCACGGCGGGACCGGGTTGTCAACAGTGGGCTCCACGACCAACACTGAGGTTCGCGAACGCACGTCGAAAACAGGAAGCGCGTTAGAGAGCCTATATGATTCGGTCAGGAGACTGCCCCAGAATAATTGTGTGCTTGGGCGCGACGGTGGCCCTACGAACCGGCGAGTGCGCGCTAGCGCGACTCGCGCAACTGAGGGGCGCGGCATCGGTGCCGGTCAGCCGGACTCGGGGTCTTCCGCGGCGACGCGATCGAGGGGGTCTCCGGGGCCTTCGTGGTGAGAAGCAACACGGCGCGCTGAAAAGTACTGCGTGCGTCCCCGGTTTTTCGACTCGTCTCGGGCTCGGCGCAAAGGGCTAGAGAGAGAGACAAGAAGTCCTATGCAGTTGCCGAGGCCCGTTCCACGGGAACTCCTGGGGCGCCCTGGCCATCCTCCTGGAGGGGCGGAGAAAGGAGGCTGAAAGGATGCTTACCATTACGACTAGGAGACCCCGCACGACTCCAACAGATGACGCGGAGTTCGGCAGGAGTGCCGATCAATGACTAGTTTTGTCACAGCGTATTGATTGCTTTCTGTATTTTTCTTGTTAATGTTAATTATTTTTTCATTAAACAAATTTCTTCTGCCGACGTTCATATACAACGTTACTACATACATATTTTCGTAATGCTTGGTAGCCTAGTGGTTAAAGTGCTAGAATGTTGCGCGGTTTTTTGGTGTTCGCGCCCAGTACGGGACAATCTGTTATTTTTTTTCCAACAAAATTGCTTTTTTTCTTATTTATTTGCATAATAAAGATTGTGCATATGAAAAGTATTTCTCAGACAATTTAATATACAGGGTGATTCAAAAGTCCCGGAACACCAAAATATCTCAGCAAGAGGACATTTTCGCGGAACATGTTTTACACAAAAATTTCAGAATATTTCCCTGGCAATGTAATGGTATCATAGAATTTGACCTTGAACATGACCTTGAAGGTTATTCCAAGGTCAAGTTAATTTTTTTAAATGGAAACTGCTATTTTTTTTCACGGTTTCGGAAAGAGCACACAATTTTACGCCCGACTATGCTATGGCCTTTTTTTCGGCAAGGTCATTTCAAGGCCAAACTTAAAACTTCTGAAACTGCGAATTAACTCAGCAAGAGGTCATTTTCGGGGAAAATGTTTCATACAAAAGTTTCAGGATTTTTCTCGGACTATTTAATGGTAGCATACAACTTGACCTTGAACATGACCTTAAAGGTTATTCCAAGGTCAAGTTTATTTTTTTAAATGAAAACTACTATTTTTTCACGGATTCGGAAAGAGCACAAAATTTGACGTGCGAATAGGATATGGTCGATTTTTCCGGCAAGGTTACAGGGGTTTTCATTTAAAAAATTTAAACTTGACCTTGAAATAACCTTCAAGGTCATGTTCAAGGTTAAATTCAACGGTACCATTAAATAGCCAGAGAAAAATCCTTCAACTTTTGCCTGAAACATTTTCCCCGAAAATGCACTCCCGCTGAGTTAATTCGCAGTTCCGGGACTTTTCAGTTTGACCTTGAAATGACCTTGAAGGGAAAATCGACCATATCATATTCGTACGTAAAATTTTGTGCTCTTTCTGAATCCGTGAGAAAAAATTGGGGTTTCCATTTAAAAAAATTTACTTGACCTTGAAATAACCTTCAAGGTCTTGTTCAAGGTCAAATTCAATGTCGCCATTAGATAGCCAGGGAAAAATCCGTCAACTTTTGTCTGAAACATTTTCCCCGAAAATTTCCTCTCGCTGAGATATTTTGGTGTTCCGGGACTTTTGGATCACCCTGTATGTTTATATTTTCTTCATTTATTTTGACAAATGTAACATTAAAGCAAATGAAAAAATACCGTAATTTATTTATTTCCCTCAAAATTTATTCGATTGAATATTCTTAATTATGGCTTTGAATTATTTTTATAAAACTGTATTAGTTCTAACCCTAACTACAATAATCATTATTTTAATAATTTATTTCTCAAAAACATTTTTAACTTATTGATATGTCGGAAATTCTTAATTTCTTAATTATTATATTAAAAAAACTTTACTGCTTTTAAGGAGACTAAAACTTATCTTAACTTGCCAACGCTTAGACCAGTCGGCTACCAAGTAGCACGTAAAATTCACCAAAAATCCTCCTAATAAAGTTTTGCCCGTTAGTACACTATGTATTGAAAACAAATTCATTAATCAATTTATTTCATCGTTTTGCGAAAAGTAGCATATTAAAACGGATAAATATTACTTTATTTTTATATACAAATTCATTTTAAAAAATACCTATTTCAATTGCATCAATAATCAAACATGGGGGTTGTTACGAATTAAGGCGTTACAAAAACAACTCGTTATTCTTTAGTGAAATACAATTATTATACATTTTTCGTAACACGTACACATCGTACATACGGGTAATTATGGAAACAAAATCTCTATTTTTGTTATTCTTTTATATTAATACAAACAAATGTGATGTATTACGTTCTAATCTATGATAATAAATTGAATTGCCACGGCCTTGCTCGCCGGGAGAAGTCCTTCAAGTCCACACGGAGAGATTTTCGCTGCGCGGGAGTCCGAAAGAAAATAAACTCTAGCGCTGTTGATACGCCGATTTATATAGACGGGCCGGTCGACGCCGCGCCAATCAGCGCGAATTCGCGAATGTCTAAAAAGTTAATGGGACTGTTTCACACGCTTACATAATATTACGCAATATTGAAATTGTCTTTCTTTTTCTCTTTTCTGCATTCTTTATAAAGTAACTACTAATTTTGATCACCCAAAAACATTTATTAATTAGAAAGATTTTAGAAAATTGAAATTATTTTCTAAACGGAATAATAATTTATTCTTATTGATGTTCGTCGTCATGTTGTTTACCTTTGCTTCGCGGAACGCGCTGACCTCTATATTGTTATCGTTACTTGCGGCGAAAACAAGTACTTTTAATTAATTTAAAGTAAAAATTATTTTCTCCAATTTTCTCAACGAATTCCGGGTTTTCGTTTGTTAATTTATTTGTTTCCTTAAAAAAAAAAGTTATTGAAGTGTAACGAATTTGCAGCAAACATCCTGCATGCCTCCTATTGGTGGAACTAAAATGTTTCTCTTTTTTTGGAATAAAGTAGCTCTTTTTGTCACGAAACGAACGCTTTAAACTTGAAATCGTTTCGTTCTTCCGCTACGGTATATATAATACGTATAATATAATAAATATCAGTATTGATATTGCTTTCGAGGAGATAGCATAGCTTCGGGCTCTCTCCTGAAATGTTTATTTATAATCGGAGATACCTTTCCTTTAGCTAATTTTATAAATAGTGGCTTTCTACTCCGTGTATCTAGAATTTTTCCGGAAATTTTAGTGTAACCTTTATTTTATTCAATTACTTTTCTAATTTCGTATGCGCAAAAAGTTTCTTGTGTGTGTGTCTCTCTTGGATCTTTTCTTCCGATGCTGGTGCATATTACATCTGCACTTAAAAGTTTCTTTTGCCGAGAAGTCAACCGCATTAGTCTCCGATTGATGCAGCTGGATATTAATTTAGATAATCATAAATATTCTTAACTTACTTGGAATGATTAGTTAAAGTTGCAAGTAAAAATGAAAAGTGACGGTAACGATGTATTATCTGCATGCAGAGGTATATACACACATACAGAGTTTGTTTTGATTGGATTATGAATTATACAAGCTCTCGTTTTATATTCGGAACTATTATTATTTTGAATTTCTATTGTGATTATTGGACTGAGATCTCCTTTGTACTTTGTCACTCGAATGTTAAGCAAGTTAGTATAATTATTCAAAATATTGACATTTCCTCAAATACATAAACATGGCATCGAATGCTGCTAAAGTTTGGATATGCCGAGGGTCGTGCGGGAAAGATGTCAAGAACCCGACCTTCTGTGAAAAGTGTAAAGGACCCTATCATCCTAAGTGCACTGAATTTCAAACTGTCTCCCACAAAGGGGAATTGATGACAGTGTGTAAAGCGTACCTACTTCAAGCTGATCTCAATTACTCCGAGAACAGATCTCGGACTTCATCCCCATCTTCACATTAATCGACAATTACTTGTGATGGTGAAAGAAGTAAACCTGAGCCGTACTTGATGATATTTTATAGGCAATTAAAGCAAATTCTGAGAGTCTAAATGCCTTTACAACTTCTCAATCTGCACTCAACGCCTCTTTCACAGCAGAACAGACTAATTTGCGTGAAGAATTTCAGAAGCATTGCACAGAATGTAATGCGCGACAAGTCGCCTTAGAAGATGAAAATAGGTGCCTCAAGGAAGAAGTCCGAGGGTTAAAGCAAAAACTCAATGTTGTGTCTCAGCGTGACTTCAAGAAGGATCTTTCCATTGGAGGTAT